>CM033270.1:27516002-28716002 GCA_019343175.1 Oedothorax gibbosus
AAAAGTGGAAGGTATTATAATCATTCACTCCGTCCGTCCGCCTGTCACCCACTTTCACAGAGCGAACCGTAAGTCTCACAAACAAGTGGGATACGTCATTTTGAAGCAAAAAATCAGGTTACACTAGATCCCAAATTTCATTAAAAAATTTAAATTAGAAGTTTATTTAAAATTTAAATAACTAAAAAATTTAACTACATTGAAATAACATGCAAATTCCATTTTTATTCAATATTTTCACTGTTGCCATTTTGTTAAACGTACGAGAAACTTGATTTAAAATAAAAATAAAACTTTCGAGAGAATATTTATTTATGTGACATAATTCAGTTTGGATTGTTGTAATATCACAATAGAGTTTTTTTGATGGTTCATTATATATTATGTATGAAGAAAGATGCATAGTGAATACTAACTTTGCATAAAAAATATGCGAAGTTTCGCTTCTATTTTTAAAGCATCAATTTTACTAATTATATATTTTTCGAACTGTAAAATAAATTGTGGAGACTAAAAGATATTTATTAAAAAAATTGCATCATTTTTCTAGGAATTTCAAACAAATATAGCAGACGATAATGAGTAATTATTAATTTTCGAAAGAAGATTAATGAAAATAGTTAATTTTGGCGTTTAAAAGTTTGAATTAGAAGTCACTGATAGGCGAATTTCTTTCTCAAGGTGTATAAATAGTGTGTTTCCTGTTGAGCATAAATATTGTGTGGAAGCGGTTTAAGTGACAGATTCTGTAACAATCCTACTTGTTTCTCACTATAATTTCTTTTAAAAAACCTGTAGTGTTGCATAACAGTCAGCTTCAGCCAACAAGACCGAGTTGCTTCGACTTATATACTACAGTATTTGTTCTAACTTATGACTCTGGTACTAATCTATAATAATAAAAGAAAGAGTCTGTCTGTCTGTGTGTCTGTTATCGGATCGTAAAAGACCTACATATACTGTCCTCAGAAATTCGAAATTTTTAAGATAGATTCCCTTTAATACTAACGTGTGCACCTGAGGCTTAGTTTTTTCATATTTGTTCCATTTTTAGAGAAAATTCGAATTTTCTGAAAAAAATACACCACTTTCGCTCAAATCCGATCATTTTTTCTCTCTCCTGATGCCATCGGCTGAAAAATTAAATAAAACTTTGAACGAAAACATTTAAAATTCAAAATGTTTATTTTTTATTCTTTGCCATTACTTTCAGAAACTAATTCATTATTTGAAAAATAATTGACATGTTTCAAGTGACGTAATTCCGCCAGTCTTCATTCCTGGATTTTATTGTGGGTTTATTTGATGATTTTTTCATTGATTTTTCTGTTGACTGCATGTATGCATATTTAAGCAATAAATGTATAGTTAAGCTATTACTGAACTATGATGGTTAAAAAAGGGCCCATCGCACTAGAGCTATTAATGTTTTATGTCTTTATTTTTTCGCCAAATACGTTGCCAAACTCGCCAAATTATTGACTAAAATTCGCCAAATAGGCAATTTCTTTTATAAATAATTTATAAGCTGGTCGGTTGCCAACGTATGCACCTGAGGCTTTGATTTTTCATATTTGTTCCATTTTTAGGGAAAATTCGAATTTGCTGAAAAAAATATACCACTTTCGCTCAAATCCGATCATTTTTTCCGTTTCGTGTGGCCATTTGAGAGCAGAAATTAAAATGAACACAAAAATTAATTAAAATTGAAATTGCTTTTATTTCCTTTCCAAACTTAATTCAGAAACTTAATTAATGATTTGAAAAATAATTGAACGTGCCAATGAGCTAATTTATTTTAAAGAAAACCTGAATGAAGGTTTTGAAGTGAAATAACATTGTTATACAATTGTGGTTAATTTTGAATTTATCAGGAAAATTGCGATGACAGTAAGTTCATATTGAGGAAGATTTTTGTGATATGACTATGCTTCCGATAGTATTTTATGCTTTCCGGATGATGGTGCGACCTTCATGTTTTATCTAATTTTTTTCTTATCTCTATTTTTAAATCATGAAATTCTTTTAATATTACTTTAACTTTAAAAGTTTTCGTTCGTTATTGTTTGCTTTTGTATTGCGCAGGCGAGAAGGAAGTTAAACACAAATTTGATTTCTGCGCCAACGCGATTTCGATTTTGGATTTATTTTTGAGTATATTAATGAGTAGGCATGCCTCCTAAAAAGAAACAATGCGTTCGCACTAAACTGAAGAAAAAAAGAGTGGATTACCAAAATAGAAGGCAACAAGAAACAACTTCTGATGAAGAAGGAAGACGCCGGCGAGATAGAATGTCACGGGCACTTTCCAGGGCATTAGAAAATGAGGCAGAAAGATCCGCAAGAAGAACCCGAGACAGAACTTCAACAGCTGAATCGAGGGCGTTGGAAAATGAAGAAGAAAGGTCTTCAAGAAGAACCCGAGACAGAACTTCAACAGCTGAATCGAGGGCGTTGGAAAATGAAGAAGAAAGATCCGCAAGAAGAACTCGAGACAGAATTTCAACCAGAAATTCCCGAGTGCTCATTTGGAGGAATAAAGAAAATTCAGCATTCTTCTACGATCCTTCGATTGACTATGCTTCCGATCCGTCAATTGTCATCGGTAGTATGTCGATAACATGTCCACATTGTGAAGGTTTAAAGTGGAAAGGGGAAACGTGCTGCAGTGGTGGGAAGGTACGGCTTCGACCATTAAATGATCCGCCTGAAACACTGCAATCACTACTTACAGATGATACAGCTGATGCCTTGCATTTCCGAAACAACATTCGCAGCTACAATTCGTGCTTCCAAATGACGTCATTTGGTGCATCAAAAGAGTACGGGAACCTGGGTATATGCCAACTTTCAAAGTACAGGGGCAGGTATACCATCTTATCGGAAGTTTACAACCTTATCAAATGAAGAGCCAAAATTTTTGCAAATATATTTTGTGGGTGATAATGTACAACAAGCTAATCTTCGCTGCAAAAATGTGCCAAGAGTGAAACAAGACATAATATTGTTGCTGCAGGAAATGCTTCACCAAGAAAATATCTATGTAAACAGTTTCAAATTGACAATGGAAAAATTAACTCCTGAACTAAATTTGATAATCTTGGCCGATAAAACTCCAAAAGGGGAACATGAAAGAAGGTATAACGCACCTACAACATCGGAAGTGGCTATAATCATGTCTGGGGAACAATATGGAACCAGAGATATCATTCTAGAAACAAAAAGCAGTTCCATTAAGAAAATAGATGATACACACAGATCTTATGACACTTTACAGTATCCCCTTATATTTTGGCAAGGGGAAGATGGATATAATTTTCTATTGCAACAATTTAATCCATCTGCAGGATTGTTTACGAATAGAAAAATATCTGCGATGGACTTTTGTGCTTTCCGGATGATGGTGCGACCTTCAAGTTTTAACATTATCTTGAAATGCAAAGACCTCTTTCATCAATACATTGTTGATATGTATGCTAAAATCGAATCTGAAAGGCTGAGGTACATTTTGTTGAATCAGAAGACACTAAGAGTAGAACAATATGCCATTTGAAAGATGCTGTTGTCAATGATGGGAATGTTGCCAATATTGGACAGCTAATCATCTTGCTTTCTAGCTTCACTGGTGGACCCCGGTATATGCATGAACGTACCCAAGATGCAATGGCCTATGTAAGAAATTATGGCCGCCCAGATTTGTTCATTACTTTTACATGCAATCCTACTTGGGAGGAAATACAGAATGAGTTATTTTCAGGACAAAAACCACAAGATCGTCACGATTTGTTAGCAAGAGTTTTCCATCAAAAACACAAGGCACTCATGAGTTTAATTACCAAGGGGAAGATTTTTGGAAATGTAAGGTGTTTCATGTACACGATAGAGTGGCAGAAACGAGGTCTTCCTCATGCACACATTCTATTATGGCTTCAAGACACCATACATGTACATAGAGTGGATGACTTCATAAAAGCAGAGATCCCAGATTCAGTTGAAGACCCTAACCTGTTTAGTATTGTGACGACACAGATGGTACATGGACCCTGCGGAAGCATGAACACCAAGTCACCTTGCATGAAGAATGGAAAATGCACGAAGCGTTACCCACGAGGCTTTTTGAAGGAAACACAGACAGGACAAGATGGCTATCCACTTTATCGCAGAAGAAGCCCAGAAGATGGTGGATTTACTGCAACTGTCACTGTCAGAAGATCTGAAGTTTTTGTCGACAATAGATGGATAGTCCTTTATTGTCCGCTGCTGTCACGTATTTTCAAAGCCCATATCAACGTTGAGTTTTGCAATTCGGTAAAGTCGATAAAATATGTTTGTAAATATGTAAATAAAGGGTCAGATATGGCTGTTTTTGATGTAAGTGCTGGAAGTAATGAGCGTAATGAAGTTCACAATTATCAAATGGGTAGATATATAAGTAGTAATGAAGCAGTATGGAGAATACTGAACTTTCCTATTCATGAGCGTCACCCTACAGTTGCACATTTAAGTGTACATCTCGAGAACGGACAGAGGGTTTACTTTACGACGGCTAATGCAGCAGAAAAGGCCCAAATACCTCAGCCAACTACGCTAACAGCTTTTTTTACCCTTTGCACTGAAGACGACTTTGCCTGCACTTTGCTGTACCATCAAGTGCCCAAATATTATACATGGAACAACAGCACCAAGAAGTGGAATCGGCGTAAAATAGGAAACAACGTTGAAAATCAAGTAGGCATCAAGTCCAGCGATGCACTTGGACGAGTGTACACTGTGCATCCTAACAACTCGGAGTGCTTCCACCTAAGATTACTTTTGCATGAAGTTCGGGGAGCCACATCATTTCAGCATTTGAAAACGTTTGGTGAAAACATATGTGAGACGTACAAAGAGGCTTGCCAACTTCGAGGGCTGCTGGAAGATGACCAGCATTGGAACACCACATTGGCGGAAGCAGCAGCATCTAGATCGCCTAAGATGATGCGTGATTTGTTTGCTGTTATGCTTCAGATATGTTCCATGGCTACTCCTCACCAACTGTGGCTTAATCATAGGGAGCAATTATCGGAGGATTTATTACAACAAGCCCGCATTCAACACCAAAACATGGAGCTCAGTTACAATGATGATATCTTCAACAAGGCATTAATCATTCTTGAGGACAAAGTTAAGTCATTAGGAGGAACAGACCTCAAAACTTTAGGACTGCCACAACCCGTTCGCCAACCCCACGATTCTTCCCTCTCTGATGATGTCTTTCGCGAACTTAATTACGATACAGCGGCCCTTTACAGAATTCATAAATGAAAACGAACCAAATTAGTTGCGGATCAAAGGGAAGCATTTAGTAAGATACTAAATGCAGTTTTTACTGGATGTGGTGGTATATTTTTTCTGGACGCTCCAGGTGGTACTGGAAAAACTTTTCTTATTAATCTTATTTTGGCTAAAGTACGGCAGAGGAAGGAAATAGCTTTGGCAGTTGCTTCATCCGGCATAGCTGCAACACTATTATCAGGTGGAAGGACAGCTCACTCAACATTCAAACTGCCTTTAAATCTCGCAAGCACTGAATCTCCAACATGCAGTATTAAAAAAAATTCAGGGAGAGCTAAGGTTTTGCAACAGTGTAAACTCATAGTCTGGGATGAGTGTACTATGTCACACAAAGCTGCATTTGAAGCACTTGACAAAACAATGCAAGACCTGAAAGAAAATAAAAATAGGATGGGAGGTATTACCGTGGTATTGGCTGGAGATTTCAGGCAGACCCTGCCCGTTATTCCACGAGGAACCAGAGCAGATGAGATTCAAGCCTGCGTCAAATCATCTTACATTTGGAGGGATATTAAGAAACTTGGCCTAACTACAAATATGCGAGTTCATGTAACTGGGTATCACAATGCTCAGCAGTTTGCGAACAACCTGTTGCAACTGGGAAATGGCAACATGTCAAGGGAACATGAGGATGGTTCTATATCGGTGGAAGGCATCGGAAGCATTGTGGGAACACAACAGGAGTTGAAGGAAGCAGTGTTTACCAACTTAGCTCAGCACTTCAAAAATCATGCCTGGTTACGCGAACGAGCAATTCTTGCCCCCAAAAATGATGCAGTCAACCTAATAAACAAGCAGCTTTTGTATGAATTACCAGGAGACCTTCAGCTGTACAAATCAGTCGATACAACCTCAAGTATTGAAGATGCAATCAGTTATCCAACGGAATTCCTAAATTCACTGGATCCACCTGGTGTACCCTCACACCGCTTAGAACTAAAAATTGGCGCACCTATTATGCTGTTACGGAATTTAGACCCCCCCTAAATTGTGCAACGGTACGCGTCTGACTGTAAAGAAACTTTTGAACAATGTAATTACAGCCACAATTATGACCGGACATTCTGCTGGTGAAGATGTACTTCTCCCGAGAATTCCAATCATCCCATCAGATGTCCCATTCCAATTCAAGCGATTGCAGTTTCCCATCCGTTTAAGTTTTGCCATGAGTATAAATAAGGCTCAGGGACAATCTCTAAAAATTGTTGGTCTAAATCTAATGAACCCATGTTTCTCCCATGGTCAGCTATATGTTGGGTGTTCTAGAGTGGGTATGTCTGAAAATCTTCATATCTTTGCTCCAAACGGAAGGACTGTAAACATTGTATATCCAGAAGCTCTTATTCATTAACGTTCACTTTATCAATCTTATTGAATAAAGAACCCCATTTCAATATTCTTTATGATAACTTTTTATTATGTCAACGGGTTCCCAGCAAGGCGGGACCATACAGCTAGTCTATAATAATAAAAGAAAGAGTCTGTCTGTGTGTCTGTCTTCGGATCGTAAAAGACCTACTTATACTGCCCTCAGAAATTCGAAATTTTTAAAGATAGATTCCCTTTAATACTAACGTGTGCACCTGAGGATTAGTTTTTTCATATTTGTTCCATTTTTAGAGAAAATTCGAATTTTCTGAAAAAAATACACCACTTTCGCTCAAATCCGATCATTTTTTCTCTTTCCTGATGCCATCGGCTGAAAAAATTAAATAAAACTTTGAACGAAAACATTTAAAATTCAAAATGTTTATTTTTTATTCTTTTGCCATTACTTTCAGAAACTAAATTCATTATTTGAAAAATAATTGACATGTTTCAAGTGACGTAATTCCGCCAGTCTTCATTCCCGGATTTTATTGTGGGTTTATTTGATGATTTTTTCATTGATTTTTTTGTTGACTGCATGTATGCATATTTAAGCAATAAATGTACAGTTAAGCTATTACTGAACTATGATGGTTAATAAAGGCCATCGCACTAGAGCTATTAGTGTTTTATGTCTTTATTTTTTCGCCAAATACGTTGCCAATCTCGCCAACTTATTAACTAAAATTCGCCAAATAGGTAATTTCTTTTATAAATAATTTATAAGCTGGTCGGTTGTTCGAAGGTCAATGTGTTAGAGCTGTATAATGGGTGTGGGTAGCTATATCTATTTTTTCGCCAAATTATCTCCCAAAACGCGCCAAATGAGCTAAAAGGTTTTATGTATTTATGAGGGAATTGTGATGACATTTATGAGTGCATTTTATAGCGTATTTTTCATTTTGGAATTTTAAGGCAATGAAACGGGATTTTATAATTTATAACGAGCGGAAACAATAATAAGTTTATGATCCTATAACAGGTTATATGGTACACATATTTGGAATCTATTTGATATTTTTTATTCCGTGCGAAGAACGGGTATAAATTTGCTAGTCTATAATAATAAAATGAGTCTGTGTGTCTGTTTGTCATCGGATCGTAAAAGACCTACTTGTACTGCCCTCAGAAATTCGAAATTTTTAAGATAGATTCCCTTTAATATTAACGTGTGCACCTGAGGCTTAGTTTTTTCATATTTGTTCCATTTTTGAAGAAAATTCGAATTTTCTGCATAAAATACACCACTTTCGCTCAAATCCGATCATTTTTTCTCTTTCCTGATGCCATCGGTTGAAAAAATTAAATAAACTTTTAACGAAAACATTTAAAATTCAAAATGTTTATTTTATTCTTTTGCCATTACTTTCAGAAACTAAACTCATTATTTGAAAAATAACTGACATGTTACAAGTGACGTAATTCCGCCAGTCTTCATTCCCGGATTTCATTGTGGGTTTATTTGATGTTTTTTTTCATTGATTTTTCTGTTGACTGCATGTATGCGGCATCTATGCATATTTAAGCAATAAATGTATAGTTAAGCTATTACTGAAATATGATGATTAATAAAGGCCATCGCACTAGAGCTATTAGTGTTTTATGTCTTTATTTTTTTGCCAAATACGTTGCCAAACTCGCCAAATTATTAACTAAAATTCGCCAAATAGGCAATTTCTTTTATAAATAATTTATAAGCTGGTCAGTTGTTCGAAGGTCATTGTGTTAGAGCTGTATAATGGGTGTGGGTAGCTAGATCTATTTTCTCGCCAAATTATTTCCCAAAACGCGCCAAATGAGCTAAAAGGTTTTATGTATTTATGAGGGAATTCTGATGACATTTATGAGTGCATTTTATAGCGTATTTTTTATTTTGGAATTTTAAGGCAATGAAACGGGATTTTATAATTTATAACGAGCGGAAACAATAATAAGTTTATGATCCTATAACGGGGTATATGGTACACATATTTGGAATCTATTTGATATTTTTTTATTCCGTGCGAAGAACGGGTATAAATTTGCTAGAATAGAAATAAATCAGCGCAATCTAGCATTGGTTGGACCACCAAACACCTAATCATTATAACGTTAAAAAATGGCCAAATTTAGCTTCCGCGTCTCTTTAACACAGATGGAGTACAAAATTAAAGAGGATTCTATAGAATGTCGTTTTTCCCCTTCTTTTGGTTCAATGCGATTGGAAGAATTCTTCTAGTTAACTTTGCAGGGAAAGAAAACCTTCTATTGTGTTGTATTGTCCCTCTAAACCCCTAGTTGTAAGTTAATGTCTATGCTCGGTTTACATGATTCCTAACTATTTCTTACTATGCATGTGCAACACCGAAACTTTACCGCATGCTCACCGAAATCATTGAATGCCTTTCTGTATATTCCTTCTGAATATTCTCCCTTCTGTATATTCCTTCTTTCTGAAATATTCCAATGCAAGATAAGCGTTTTAGCTCAATAACGTAAGCCATAAGTGTCGGGAGCTTCCATTCAGTAGTTAGGGTAATGTTGAATTATCGTCGCACTACAGATGGGCTATTGGTGATGAGCGTCATAATTTAGAACCACAGTCAAGTGGCGAGCCATCACCTCAGAAGGCACACAACGCAACATTTTAAGGCCAACATCGTAAGTGGCTTTGGGAATTCGGAGCATATTTAGCGAATACTTCCTCTACACGGGAACGTCAGACATTTTAGCTGCCCAGGCCGTTTATAGATTGGCAGTTATTTTGTCAATGTCCGGGTCCAAACATGTTTTAAGGTTAGGTTCAATTATTGTCGCACTAGATCTACATGGAGGCTATTGGCAATGGGCGTCATACTTTTGAACCACAGTCAAGTGGCGAGCCGACACCTAAAAAGGCACGTCACTTTGAGAATTCGAAGCTATTTAACCCACACTCCCTCTACACGGCGTCGGATTTTTTTGGCTGCACAGGCCTTTATAGGTGGGCAGATATTTTGGCAATGCTCGGGTCCGAATCTGAGACCTTTGGCATGCAACGCCTTACCGACTGGACTCCCCTTTCCGTCCCATTTAGTGGACATAAGCTCAATGACCACTATGTACCTGGAGTGCGGATCCTTCCTGTCCAGCAGGTGGTTCCCGTCGTCCTCCTGTAGCCGCGGCATGTCGTTGATGGGCCGGCACTCGCACGAAGTGTGGTTCTCGAACAGCAGACGAACCGTCTCCGTCTTACCCGGGTGGATGTTCTGGAAACGGGGAAACATACATGTAGTATTAATTGATTAGCTACCATTTTAGATGTACAAATGGGCAAATGGACCTTGTAATTTTGAACCGTGGTCAAGTGATGAAGTCGACACTGATAGGGTGATCAGACATACGGTTTCGCAGTACAGTCTAGTTTGTTATGCAGTTATCTATGCTATAAAATTGTGCATACGGTATCTTTATTTTTTCATAGTTTTATCAAACAAAAACAACTTAAATAAAACATGAATAAGGAAAGTTTAAGAAAGATTTCATAATCAAAAAGTTAATCCCTGAAAAAATTTGGTCAGGCTACACTGAGCCACCTATACAAAGAATTCGTAACATCCATAGAATAGAACTCTGTGTCAAGATGTAGCCTCGCCTCGTAGGGGTAGGTAGTTAATCGTATGCGGCTGTATATCTCTAGTCTTCCATGAGAAGCTTAAACACAGTCAATTATGATGCGATTATTAATTAATTCCGGATGAGAAAAGAGTCGATTATCGTCCTTGGCCACAGGGATCCTTGATGGTTTGTATATATAGATCCAAAAATCTCTATATACGAGGTGTAATTGCCTGAGTGAAAATACTCAGTCTAGAAATAGACAACCCGATATAGATATGCACATAGGTTGACGGTACATATATTTCCGGTTTGAGTGCTTGATCAGATAAACTCTTCTAAACCTTCGTCAAGTAAGGCAGACACAGACAGAATTTTTACTGACATAGAGATAGAAAGTACATCCAGGGTGAAGCCGGGAATTGAACCCGCACCCTATACAGTGCGCAGACTGTTAGCAGGCTGGGCTGCGATTAAACCCACTACGCCCCCTAGACAACCCGAAAAATACAAACTTACGAAGAAGTGCAGGGCGACTTCCTGCACATCGGTGGGCACACAGTGCAGTCCTTTGGCACAGCATCCCGTAGTGTCGGAGCATCGGTGGAGGATGGTGCACTCGGGGGCGTAGTCTTTAGAGGGGTCGGGGTAGAAGTCCCGCACACGCACCAGCTGGGGAACCGGTATCCGGCAGCGGGTCTTCTGCGCCATCCGCCTGTAGTGGGCATTGGCCAGCCGCACATCTTCGTGCTCTGGTGGACAAGAATGAAAAGCATGGATTATATTTGTTTAGAATTTTAGAAGAGACGTAGCGCTTTGAGGTCTCTCATACGCCCCGGACCAGATGTAACTACCCTATAACCGCAATTCTATTTCCGCATTTCCCCTCCGGCCAACCTTTAAGATCGAAATTTAAAACCCTGTACATCATGGATTTTAAAAGAGGTTATCAGTGGCTTAAACTAGAAATACACGGAGGAATAGGACCAGGCACAAAGGATGTGTACCTTCGCCAAACATTGCAACTCTTTCTAAGTCGTTTTTTAAAAGAATTTTCATTCGTCAGTGATTTTTTTGTGAGCCCACGTGACATGCCAAACCAATCACTGACGGGTGAAAATGCTTTCTTTAACATCGTGGAGGAAGATTGGTGATGTTCGGTGTAGGTTCACATGTCCAGTCCCTGGTCTTGCCTTTCCATGCACGCCTAACTTTAGTGGTACTGCTCGCGATGCCTTTCGGCAGGACCGAAGTTCAAATCCCGGATTGGGAGAGGTTCAATCAACATTTTGCTCCCTTAAATTGTTCAATGAAACAAGAATCCAGCATGCTTGAGAACTAAATACCAGGCTGGGCTCCGAGTTAGGTTGACCAAAACTGGAATATATGCTTTGCTCCCCAGAGCCCGTGGTCACGAGAGTTGAAATGCGCACATTAGGCCTACTGTGGACTTCCCCGCCACCGAGTTAATTTTTTAGCATTTTAAAAAATAACTGTTTTTTGATCACTGGTCTTTGTAACGTGTTCGAATTGAAAATTATTGTGTTTGTGAAGTAAAAAACATTGGTCGGAATGATGTGATTTTTATTAGGAGTACTCGTGGACTATGGATATATATTTGGTTAGTAGAAATGCAACAATGAAATAAGAAAAACAATACATAACATATTTATCAATTAATATATTTAGTTATGAATAGATTGTATACATATTCCATTGTTCTACCGCGGCTCCTGAGAATTTTCAATATTTGTGTCCGTGAGTTTTCATTTAAAAACCATCTGAAAGTGCAACATTAATTTTCCTTTTTTTATGGATACCATACAAAAACACTGGAAAGGTATTACTCTACTTTCTCACCAGTTTCTTATTATAATTAACATAAAAACGAAATCAATCTTGAAGTTTCATCTTCTGTCATGGTAATGATGATTTAGAAAAAAACCTCTTTAAGGCATTTATTAATTTACAATGGGAATTTGTGATTTACTTAAAAACATATGACATTTAAGATAAAGGCCTGTTATTAATCTATCGTAGCGTTGTTTTTTAGAGCCTGCAAAAATTATCAAGTACTAAGTTTGTTGTCTAAATATATGCAAAGGAGAGTAGACAAAAGAATACAACAACAATATTATTTGTATGTAGTTTTCATTTGAGAGAGAGACAGATTCGAAGAATTAAATGATAATATATCTGAAAATTTCTCAATAATTTTTTTAATACATTGTTTGGGAATCTTGAAATCGACAATTTCTTATTTGTTGACTTATTTCGAGACCAGATAAATACCTTACATACCCCTCAAAACAAAAACATAATTATGCAACTGCAACCCACAGTATGTCAACATCCACTTTTTTTCCATCTACCTTTGGTTAGAATAGATTTTCCCCACAAAAGTATTCAGTTAATGGTCCAGCAGATAGGAGAATTCTTCAATCCCACTGAACCTTCACCAACAACTGCAAAAAACAGTTTAAATTCCGACCTTGGACATAAAACCCTATTATCTGGGCCAGTTACCACACACGGGGTGATACGGTTCTTCTTGTTGCAAAAAAGATACAAAAACAAGAATTTCTCAATCTTCTCTATTCCCTTCTTACTACTTTTTCTAAAGGGAAAATAATGCGCTCGAAAGCATCTATGGAAGTGTGTGTAAAAGGGGGCATTTATAAAATCTTGAAACCTTGATAGAGAAAGGGACTGGCTTGACAAGTAGATGAAAGGGAAATAATGGAAGAAAAGAGGTCGGAGAAAGTATGACTTTGTTGCGCTGCCATTGTTGATAGATGAAGAATGTAGGTGAAAAATTATTCGTAAATATGTACCTTTGTGATTAGTTTACGCTTATACCTTTTTTAGAACCAGATTTATTTTGGTTATTTGGTAGTTAATGTACTGTTACAGTTCCACCAATTTGGAATGGGCACCCTAATTCTACAAACTGATCTTCATTACGGACAAATCGCTACTTGTAAAATACTTCAAGTGAATATTTTGTATAATTTAGAAACTTAAAAGAATTAACAAAAGTTAACAGTTAAGAACAAACGATTCGTCAGAAGTGAAGGAATTTCTCTCCCATTATTTATTAAATACATCTTTCAATGAAATGCTATTTCATTTAGCAAGTTTAGTACACTACACAACTTTCACACAATTACCACTCAATAAGTCAAACTATTTAATGGTATTTAACTATCTAATAAGGTAATTTCAATAACTCTAAAACCTAAAAAGTTATAAGGCCGTTAAGCTCGCATGCTCGATTTTCTCAAAACCTTATTATGACGCCCGACAAGTAATACTAGCTCGCTTATTAAATAGAAAATATGTAGCTCTTTTAGTTCGAGCTGTAAAATGGTCTCAAACAGACGGACCAATGTTCAAAACGAACTTTTTTAGAATCAGCGCCCTCCAAAACCTGTACAAAACACAAAAATCTCCACTTCAAATTTTCAACCCCATCGCAATACTTTCATTACCTAATATTTCATATTAGGTAATTGAAAGTAAAAAAGTGAATCATTGAAGAATTTAATACTACATTTCTTAATTTCGACATTTTTGTGGGTAAAGAAGCGTAGTACGGAAAATTGCCGTGGTCAGAAAAGCTGCAGTAACCTCATTAATGATTTGGACCATTTTTGCCCTAAAATAAACAGTCATTTAGTATACTTTCTAGTCGGTTAAAGTGTTTAAATTCTTACATTAACAATGGTCCAAGTCATCAGTCTAGATACTGTAGTTTACTTACCCCCGGCAGAAATTTCTCGGCGGACTATATCCCTTTACATTTTGCGTTTCATTTGAACAAATCGCTTTCTAAAAGATAAAATCTCCTTATCCTTACCTCTGTATATCTTCTTCCCGAATTTAGCCCTGGCTCTGTCCAAACCTGTGGGACCGTAGTTCTTCTTGAGAAAGTCAATTCCTTCTTGCGTGCCGTAGATCCTCTCCATGTAATCCCTGTACGTGCTGATGTCTCCCATGTCCGGAAACTTGACACTTTCTTCTCCCGATTCCTCGCCATCCACTGGTGAAAGTCTCGGTTTTTCTGTTGTCTTGGGAAGCGATGGATGTGTGAGATCATGTTTATCATGTTCGAGGGTATTCTGGAGATTTTAAAGAAAAATATGAATTGGTATTGAATCCAAAGCATATATTTTTAGTGTATATAACTTCAGCTCCAGACTACAATGCATATGCAAGGTGATTATAACTAGGATTACTATTATTGGGGATTATGTCAATGATAACTACTGATGGGAAGTTTACAAGATCCCCAATAGGTGATAAAAACTTTATTAAAATTCGATAAGTTTAAGAATGGAATTTAAAACCTGTGAGCAATATAGTAAGATAAAAAAAATCATCACGAGACGGCTTTTAATCGAATAAAAAACTAGTAAAGATCTTAAAAAATTAGATTCGACGTTAATCATTCGACTTTACCGTTTAAAATTTTTATACGCAATTGAAAAGACTAGATCCATTACTCTTTTTCCCTTCTCTACCACTAAGTGATAAATTAAGAAAATTTACTTTTTTTAAAACCTTCAACTATTCAAATTTATATTCATACTACGTGTATATGTTTTTTACATATCTCTAAATATCAAATGTAACAGCTTACTACAATTCAATGATGCTTTTAAGATTGAAAACATGTTTGCAAGGAATAATAATCGTACTTAAATTAGCATACGCACAGTAAAAAGCAAAACAATTATCTGTATAGGAAACTAAATCAAGATCTGAAAAGCCTTTCAAATACCAATCAAGACCCATTAACTCGAAACTTCACGATTCCATATCTGAAAACAAGATTACACGATTACAAAATATTTCTTAATGGATGATTCCTTGATTTCTTTCATATCAATAATAAAACCTTAAAAGATGTTTTTTTTATTCCCTTTCCATCCACCAACGTGACAGAAATAATTCATACCAACGAAATAAGGTCCCGTTTTAACACTTGCTGAAAACAAGGTTTTAAGTGGAATAAACGGGTTCTTTGGATACTAGTTTACTTCTTGTTCTTTTAATTCAGAAGTAAGGCATTAAAAGGTGCTATTAGAAAGCAAAAGTAATTTCACATTTGTTCTTGACGGTCAGAAATATCTGGCTCCCAGGCATCAATCTCAGCATCGAAAGAAGGTTGCCGTATATTACTTAGGCTATATTTAAGGAAAGCTTTTTACTTATCGCCAAGTAAAATGAATGACGGAGAGAAAAAAAAAAGAGTGAGGTTAGTTAAGTGAAGTGAAGTAAGGAAGTGAGGTTAAGTGAAGTGAGGAAGTTAAGTGAGGTTTTCTAGTGTCATTGATTGAAGGTTTCGAAAAAAAAACTAGGTCCTTTTACCTCGTATGCCAACGATAAAAGCAAAGGAGCAATATTTAAATGATATACGTATTTGCACATTGTATATAAATACTAATTTTTTTGATAATTGTTTTTAATAAAATCTGTGAAGTGGTTCAAAACTAGTTACAGATTAGTAAATTTTTTTGAGGGTCAGTCAGTTAGCTGTCCAATGGCTAGTATGTTTCTAAGAATTCTTGTGTTCATAACTAAGCACGTAAACATTGTAGAATGAGAAACTATTTTGACGAAATAATAATGTACTATGTTTTATTCATATTGAAGTTAACATTTATAAAAGCAAACAACTAGTCGACAAATTTTCTCCCTTGCTTAGTCTGGCAGCCAACTTCTCTCAAGTTCACTCTAAACTATTAACGGAAAAATTAAGTGCCGATTCTTTTGTTTACAGGGACACATAATCGTCAAACAGTTTATCTGTATTGTTGGTTTTGACAGCATTCAGATTTGGCCTACATTCTAATTCAATGTCCTATTGATGTTTCCAACTGATGACTGTCATTTGTAATGCGTGATAACGGAATAGCACAACATATTGATTGTCAGTTAACTTCATTCACAATCTGTCTGTAGGTTACTGGTTCTTTTTTTTACGCTTTTCCCAAGTCAACTAATCTGACATTTGACCCCGCTGACTACTATGACGTTTTTAAAAACACAAAACGCAGGAATAATCTTGCATAAAATCTAACGAATGTGAAAGGCAAGAAGATATGCACAATGCAACAGACACATTGACATGAGTATTATCAAAAGTGAGATTTGAAAAACATTGCATAGAGAAAAACCATTTATATTCCCATTGGCAATGCTTTTTCGTTGACGAGTGATGTTTGAAATATTGCAACTGTGTGAATGCTATACGCACACAAGTTAAACAAGTAACACTAAAACCATGAATTTTAGGGCCAAAATTAGTAAAAAATTAAGAAACCTTGTGATTGATAAATAAATTTGAATTTTCAAAGTTATTCGTACAACTGTGGCCTATGTAAGTAGCACATAGCTAAAGAGGTAGTTATTTAGAGTCCTTTTGTGTGTAGTTTCTAATGCCACTCGGAACCGAGCCATGATTAGAGAACTACCCGATTTTAAGGCGAAGTGGGGCGGCTTCCGTTTTCTTTTATTGAGCGCTACAAGGGAGGAAGTCCGACTTTTTTTGCTTGTCAGCATGACACATCTGTTTTACAGGAAGGTCCCTTTCACACATCCATTCTCACTCATATATCGGAATTTTTGTCCAGATCAAAAGCCGATAACCCCCTGATCTTGTACCCCCAAAGGTATTAATTTGGTATGGGAACATGGAGGACTTTGTGACCACGACATATTTAACGTGCCCCAGCCCCCATTAGCAACACGGCGGTCTTTAGCCGAATACAAGCACCGACCCTGCAACCATCAGAATTGTGAGCACCGCCGAGGACAGAACCCACAAACCTTCCGATGCGAGTACGACGCTTCATCCGACTGAGCTACCGCGGCTCAGAGTCCTTTTAATAGGTACAATAATTAAGTAAGTCTTTTTTCAACAAATAAAATGTGATGTTAACACAATACAGTCAAACCAAACAAGGTCAAGGCGAGATTGTTAATTTGAACTTTTATTTCTTTTCCCTTTCTTTCCGAGACGTTTTTAAATCCTTAAAATAATCCAATTACGCTTACTAAACAAATTTTTTTGTAGGTCTCTTGGGATTCGTTTTAACGAGGTTTGACTGTATTTTGGATTACTATCTCTCGAAATTTTTATTTTTTTCACCTGTATTTTAAACGAAGATGTAATATAACTTAATACTCTAAACGCGAAATCAAAAATTCTTAACTGTGTACTTAAAGTTGCTATAATACCAAAAGTAAAATTAAAATTAGTCCTTGAAAATGAATGGATAGAAATTGGAAAAATATGACAAAGGATACCTACAGACAGGAAAAGCATTTATGCTCGTTTAGAAGAGACATGTTTCCGAAGGCCACCTTACCTTTTGGAAGTTTGATTTCATGTGGGTTATGGTTGCTTTTTACAGATAAGGAAATTTGTGAAGCGATTTAAGCGTTGTGTAATTGTGAACGATGATTAACTAGACCCAATATAGTTCAGGTGTTAAGTCAATTTGTGTGTGTAGAGGATATGTATCAAGTGGGGATCTGTCGTTCATCTCTACTACACTAGGCTCCTCACAGAGATGCTCAAGCAAAGTTCTATTCAATATCCCGTTTTAATAAAAAATTAGGTTTTTTTTTTGTATTTCAAGTTTAATTTTGAAGTACTAGTATAGAACCGTTACATAATTATAAATACAAATCCTTAATTTATAATGCTTAAATCATATGTAAAAAATTCTTCAACAATTAAATTATTGTAATCTATTTACATATGTCATATGTGAACGAATATTATTGGCACTTGGTCATTCAACCTTTTAAGAAAGATACTTTTGATGAAGTACTTTTAAATGGCGCCGACGGGTACTTTGTCTCGGGAGACCGAAACATTTAGTTTTACCGGGATCTTTCATGTTGAGGACAGCCATCTTTCGGTTACTCAGATAACGGGGGCTTTTTTGAGAAGCACTTGACAGCATGTGAGCGTCACTGTCGCGTGTCAAACACCCTTTAACACCCAGGCGACTCTGATATCGGTCTGATATTTCAAGGTGCTTCCAATAATGTGAACGATTAGGACCTCCATCGGCAACCTGCGGCCCTTTGACGATTTTTTTGTGTTTCTTCACACAGTTCAACAATCCAAAATTACAAAAAAAACACACACACATTTAAAACCCCCTTAAACATAGCACTTAAAACAATATACTTCAGATACAACTTTCTTCTTGAATTTACTTTGCTAATTGAAGAGCTTAGTGAAAGAACGTGCTAAGTGACATTTTAGAACAAATACAGATTTTTGTGTCAATGAACATATTAATAACTTCTTTAACGATAACAAGTTTCCCGTTTTTTCTAACCTTTAAGTTTAGTATATTTTTTACGCTGTGCAAGTACCGTTTTCAACAGATTTGATCGCAAACAAAAAACTTTATGGCTCATTTTCTCGTTTTCACCTTTTTGTCACTTAGTACGTTCTTCCACTAAGCTCTTCAATTATATATTATTGCAAAATCAAAATTTAAATTATAGTTAAAGAATTTAAATAAACAGTTGTCGCAATGAAAGATAAATGAAGTTAACTGAGAGATGAATGAGACTGAAGGGAGTTACGAATTTTCTTTGCTTATTACAATGGTGACATAACTGTTTATTATTCAAAGAATGTTTCACCTATTTGGGGATCGCTTTTTAAAATCTTTCGAATGAGGAATTAAATGCTCAATTTGGTTATTTTTCTTTAATGGGTGCTCATCAATTTAGATTTTTTTATTCTCAAATTATTTGTTGCTTAGCTAATATTTTTTATTAAAAAAAACTATGCACTTCATTATTCTCCCTTTAAAAACGAATATAATAACAATATATATATTTTTTATAATCTATACAATTCAAACAACTTGTCAAATATTTTGTGTTTAAAATATTTGAAAAATAATCTTTTATGATCATAAATGCTCTTAATGGTTTAGGATTCAATTTTCTCTTAATGAGTATTTTAACGTTCATCCCCTCCTTCCTCTCTCAAGCTCCCTTATCTCTCTCCAAAAAAAAATAAATAAAAAAAAATACCACCAATATTTCACCAATATTTCTCAAGATATACATAACTATACTGTCGAACGCAGTAGCTTTTGCCCAGTTTAGTACTGACTTTCTTATTGACTATTTTTGTATTCGTTGGTCAAGGCATAGTTTTAAGAAGTTAATTGAAGTACAAAATTTTTAAGTCCCAAATTTCAACAGTTTCATTTTTTTTATACCCGAAAACTTCAAAACTGATATTAATCGACGGGAAACCCCAAACTTGGGTAGTCCAAACGGTAGCTGCATCATTTGATGATTAGTGGGAAAGTACTTAAAAATCACATACGATGCACATTTTGTTTATTTTTTTCTTTGTGAAGTGGGGAAATACTTTAAACACGCGTCATTTAGTCTGATTTGAAATTAATAAAGATAACAGAGAGAAACGAATGCCAATCGAATCTATATAATAGAACGGATCATAATTTCCCCCCTTACACTTTTAAGTATGGCTCAGTAAGACACAATAGATATTACCATATTTTTTTATAACAAGATTATTTTTGCAAAGTTACATCCAGAAATATATTTTACTGGACATTTATTCAATTTTCTAGCAATTTTACGTGGATTTTTTTGTTGGAAAAGTTACTTGATATTTGACGCGACACCCTTCCTCCACCTCATATGTATATTATATATATTCAACTCACGTGGGACGGTTGATGGATGTGAAAAAAAGTGGAACGCTTTGTACCAAGATTTGCACTAAACTACGAACATAAGTAGCCTACTTTTGAAAAATTAATCCATAAAGTCAATTTTTTCAATTATATAACATCGCCTTTCGTAATAATACAGCTCGATTTTGCGATTAGATGGTAGCACAAGAGATTAATTGGTAGCACTTAAATGAAACGAAAAATGACCCGTAGAGAGGCCAGACAGGTGAAAACATAAAATCGGAAAACCCATTCCAACCACGTCGTCATTTAAGATTCCCATCCAAAAGTGGTAATACACTGATATCTGTCAAATTTTGAGTTGGGCATAACAAGCCACGCGTGGGCCAGGAACTTATGAATATTTATAACTTTCCAGGGAGACGGCGACAGAACTACAAAGAAATTTTGGCGGGAAGGCATCCAAGTTCTTTTTGTGAAATTCAATTACAATTTACAAGGCTGGTAGACGTGTTTACGTTTCAAAATTTCAAGGTTGTGCTTCTTTACTTTTATGTAACGCAAGTATTTTTTTTATTGGGAACAACTCGTCGCTTAACAGTCTTTAGATTGTTTTTAAAGTATTTGTTATTTCGAAAGAATATGCTCAGCATGCTTTTTGCAGTTGTGGCTACACCTTTTTAGTTAAAAAGTTATAAGAATGTTTTGTTTTTATTATAATTCAAAGTTAGAGACGAAGAGCGAGTTTTTTTAAAGTTGAATGAAATGTTTCAGAAATGATGTCTTTATTTAAAAAAGTTCTTTTATGTTTAATCGTGCCTTAAATGTTGTATATTTTTTCCCCATTCATGGGAAAAATTTACTTAGGTGACATCAAGATTGTTGAGCTCTATTGGGAAAAAGCCTAGAGAGAAAAAAAATGGGAACTTGTACATCATTTGTTTTATCGAGTAATACATTGATAAGCTTTAACAAATTTCGGAGAATATAGTACATTTATAACAAAATAATAAAACAGCAAATATATTTTATGGTTTAAAATTTTTATAAATATACCTACTTAAGTTTGGTGGGAACGTTGTAATAATGTAATTATTTTGGATATACAGACGCACCAATCTCTCCTATTTCTACTGTAATTGGAGAATGTAATATTTTATTACGTTTGCGTCTATCTAAAGTACAAAACACACCCTAAACAGCAATGTAATAAAAATATATCGTATTTTTGTTAGCAATAAATCAAGAAAAATATTGCGAAACAGTCAAAGATTAATGTGAGATTACTTTAATCAAAGAAGTAATAATATAAATCTGAACTATTCTTTATTGTTCAGGTTATGAAGTTTTAAATTGGTTTTCTGATAACTGATAACTGGTAGGCTGAGTATTTAATACTGGTAGGCCAATGAATACGCAGTTCTTTCCGATCATAATTGACGTTATTTTTCGAGAAAATTAGAAATCTTGAAATAATAAGACCTTGTGTTTACTGATCTCGTACAGTTTCAATTTGTACATAAGTGGTAATCATCAATTTTGAGATAATAGAGTTTAGAAAAAAAAATCTTTAATATATGGTTCTGGGGTGCTAAAAATAATGTAACTGCTACGGAAAAATGCATTACTAAACAATTTTGAAAAGTAAATTGTTGGGATTGCTCCCCTTTAACTCTTTGAAAAAGCGAAGGAACTGATGTGAAGAAGGGGAAAAAAAGAAAGATTCGACGTGGAACTAAAAGCGTTTTAAAAATGTAAATGTTCGTCAATATCGAACAAAGTACGTATTGCTATTGTAAATATACAAAACTTTATGCAAAGAATGTGGAATGTTTTATTAAATTAAATGTTTAATTTTCTATTAAAAGCAGAGGTTTCTATTTAAGAAATAGGCATAGGTTGCCAGTGTCACAGATGGCGATCTGCTACTTAATTGTTAAAAAATATTTCTTTTATTTAGCACTTGATTCAAGGAATCAACTTGTTTAAAATGTTAAAAACTCATGTATAAGAAAATGGACACATCTGTCTTATTTAGGGGAGACCGGGGCTAGTTATCCATGTTTTCTTCTTTTTGATCGCATAGTTTCTAATTTTATTTATTTTGAAGTGAACAAGATGTCATTGTTTCCTGACATGCTTATCTACAAATAAGCATTACTACTTTTCCAAAAAGTAAATATACTCTTTGGCAGCAAGTGGTTAAATTCAAGCATGTTGAGCTGGAAAACGTGCCCCGTATGCGGGGTAAATTTTCTCAGACTGCTAAAAAGTGATGGAGCGAATTTTCCAACTAATTTTTTAAAAGATTTAAAACATTTAAAAAGCATTTTTAATTTTTTTCGCATATTTATTGTAAAAATATTCCAAAAGAGTGTAACCAAAATATAGGTATTTTTTTTTTAAAAGCCAGTTTATTATATATACCAACCTATTTCAACCTACTTCATTAAAGGTCATTATCAGCTGGATCCCTTTAAACCTACATAAAACACCCCCTTTTGTGTAACTATAGTTTGGTGCTCATTTTTAGAGGTTGTCTAAGTATTGGTAAAGATTACAAAAATTTGATTGACTAAAGTTTGGTATGATTGTGTGTGATCCCCCCCTTCCCTTTAAAGAAATGACTCAAAACTTTGGGAGCAATATGCCACATTACTACTTTACAGCGTAAGTATTCACGATCTATGGGGAATATTTAAGTTTATGGATGCTTTTTGGCTACTACATCCATTCCTGATAGTTTTTAGAGTGACATATATTGTTTCAGAGCAGTATGAGTTCATTCAGCTTCCTTTTTCATTACTGTGCAGACAATTTTAAATCTAGAGCAAAACTTTTTTTCATTACGTGTTCATACGATAGAAATAATTTGGTTTTGGGAATATTAAGCTTAATTTACAAAGACTGTAGAAAGCTTTTCTACAAGGCATTGCTGGAAAACTTGCCCCGTGAAATTTTGGAAAACATGCCCCGTCGTCATATTTTGACTTTAAAAGTGTCTTGACTAGTAGAATTTTAAATTATTTTAAAAACTAACGAATGTATAGTTACCTAGAGAGAAGATACACCTTTTAGTATACTTAATGATAAAACTGTAAGTTTAATAAAAGTACGTTTGATTTAGGTTTGAATATAAGCATGAAAATTCACTCAACGTTGAAAAAAATCACAAAAACACCTCTAACGACAATATTACAACACCAATTTAGCAACATTTCTTGTGGGTGACATAAAATGGGTTGCTTCATAAACCAAGCAGGCATTTGGCGCATTCTAACGGCTCATTTCTTGTATAAGGCCTGGTGGAAAACTTACCCCATGGGAAAACTAGCCCCGGTCTCCCCTACTGTTAAAAAGATACGATGAATAACGTAAAAAATATATAAAATCTAAATACCAAATTTGTTCTATTAAAATATCCAGAACATAAGTTTAAATTAAATGACCATCGATAAACCATAATTTTTTTTTAATAAAAAATCAAAAGTTTAATAACTTCACAATGAGCATAAATGAATACGATAATGCCTACTGTATTTTGAATATAAGTGGCATTAAATATTCATTATTCGTGTCATTATGTGGGTTTTGGAAAGTTTAATTACAGTTTTCAACTTCACTTTATGGATGAAAAGGATCAATTATTTTGAAAGAGAAAATAAAAATGCATGTTTAAATAGAAAAAGAAGTACTTGATATAAATAGGACTTGATTAAAAAAAATGTTTAACTTATCACCAGTCTCTAATAATTTATTAAAAAAGTTTTCGCTGCTCTAATCAACTCCTCCCAGAAACTAGTTTTTGAAAATTCACTTGACGTTTAGAAAATTTGAGATTTAATTTTAAATTGTTGGGCAGATGATTAACATTGATAACAATGATTAACATTGGATAAGATTAACATTATACATTGATTATGATTAACAAAGTATGATTGTTAAACAGTCATATTTAAAATAGAGCAAAGTATGATTGCTGTATTTTAAATATGATTGTTTAACAAGGTATGGTTGTCGGATTTTAAATATGATTGTTTAACAAACTATGATCGTTGAATTTTAAATATGATTGTTTAACAAAGTATGATCGTTCAATTTTTAAATATGATTGTTTAACAAAGTATAATTGTTTGTGATTGTTTAATAAAGTATGTTTACTATTAACAAAGTAATTTTTCTTGAACAAAATATTTTGTTACGTTAAATTCAGTTTAAATTTTGATGGGAATCGATCATACAAATTTTGACCTAGAGCAAACTGCAAAAAAAAAAGGTTGATTTTCAATTAATCGTCATGTACCAGCCATTGATATATCATTCATCCTTCTCAATCATCCAGATCATTTCTTATCTGATTAGGATCAGCCACCGGACATGGGTCAGCAACCCTCGTAAGAGTTAATAAAGGATTTATTTGCATTCTGGATTAGTTGAGCGAGAATAGAATTTCTATAGGGAATATAAGGGTGACATCCATATGCCTGTCTTCATTTCGTCGAAATAAGCTTTATTTATGATTAACGAATGGGGTTATTCGCTTCTGTAAAACGGTTCAAATATCATGTTTAGTAAATTATTTAGAAAATTATGTCTATGAGATTACATCATTATGATTTTAAAAATGGAGAGTAATATGATGTCGTTGTAAAAATGTAACGACTCGTAATTTTACTTAAATGATCGTGATTAATTAATGCAAAAAAAATGTCTAAAGTAGCGTACGCTTACGCTTTTTTAATATCATAAATCTGTCGATAGAAGAGCGAAATGTGTATGAAGGCTTCATAAAAATCGGTTCGATAGATTTTGTATACATACAAGGCAAATGTTATTTTTTGACCAGGTAAGGTTTAATATGCTATATTAAATTACCACTTTCCACAATTTTTAATTATTTTGTCTTAAAATTAGTTTCGCAATTTGTCTTTAGTTCATAGCAATTTATAAAATCCTTCGAACGCTACCAATTCTCTGCAAACAGAGTGAAGTGAGTTGCAAAAAATTTGTAATTTTGCGATGTTTCGATAAATATATCCATAAATAACAATTTTTTACAATTAAGAACAGATTTTCCAAAAAAAGGGAAGAATTGTTTACAATTTTTTTCGTGTTTGATGATTTAAAATAAAACGACTTTTTAAGTAATGGAACACATAAGTGCTATCATGGTCAGCGTTAAAAAATGGATAAAGAAATTTAGGAGCAATCAGTACTACTAATTTAAAAAATGGAGCAACATAAACTCATTAGCATGAGAGAAAAAAAGTAATTTTTTATCATCATAAATTCTGAGCATTACTATTAACTGACATTTAGATCGCTGAGTTGTTGTTAATAAACGTATTTCACGATATAGATCCAAATTTTGTAATTTAGAAGGAAGACTTTGGATATACGTTGCCGATTTCTAAATTTCGATGCGAGTTTCTGAATTCAGGGTTTGGGGTTTTACGATCATCGTATTTACAATTATGATCGCTGAATTTGTTGATTTAGGCATGCAATTTTGATTTTACGGATCAAGCAGAAGGTGACAATTTCGAGATTTGCAATATAGTAATTGTTCGCGAATCGTGACACGATTAAAAAAAATTGGTATTGCTGATTTTGAAAATCAAGTCGCAATAATTAAGACATATAATTATTTCGTTGCCACATTATTGAAGGATTAAGTAGTCACATTTTGCGACTTGCGACAAATTATTTCAAACTCTGACTATGGTTCTTATATGAATAACAGCAATGAATTTTAGAAATTTTTATAATAACAATCGATTAAATCTCACTCATAACGCTAAGTAAGCAGAACATAATAAAAAAAACATTTTTTAAAATATTTTTTATTAAAACTTAGCGTCAAGGCAGCAAAACAATCAATTTGGCAACAGAAATGTTGTTCGAAAAGTTCATTTTTTTAATGAACCATATAAATTTCATTTTAAGGTACCAACTAAAAGCCAGACTGTATCCCTGTATGTAGGGCCCCTTGAAAAATCGTGCATCCGAGTGGATATGACACCAGAGAATAAATACACTCTCTCGAGGGGGAAAAAAACGTTCGAAATATCGTTCCATCTTTACATCGGGACCTCACAGTACGGGTCTGTTGGCAGTTCACCCACCGACAATGCTTCAATCTATTTTCCCCGACACCTCTGACATTGTTACAAAAAAAAGCGCACTTTTGCTATCTCTTGCGGAACACACTTGAGATGGTGAAGCAGTTATAATGGGTTCTTATAGGTTTGTCAACCCCTTAAGGATCGGCTAATTTTCAAGAAAACGGTTATAAAAGCCCCCTTTTTTTATACCTGAAAGTTTTTTTTATAAAAATGTGTTATTATTAAGCATTATTTTAATGTGGGGTATGTTACACAAAGATAACAGCAAATCTAAAAGAACATACTTTTAGAAATTTCATTAAAAATAATAAATAATAGAAAAAGAATTATTAAAAAAAAATTGGAAAAGAAATATTAGAAAAAATAATAAATTTTTGAAAAAGAAATATTAGAAAAATTATAAATACTAGAAAAATCAAATTAATTGAAAAATTTATAAATTCAATAAATTACAGAGACTTATGATTAATATGGTCCAATTTTTGTGTGTCTATAGCCTAGTTTACTAAAAAATTTGTTTAATTTACTTGTTTAGCTTTCAACAGCAGGTAAGAAAATACAACAATAACTGAGGCAAATAGTTAAAAAAAAAAACACATAAAACTATCATATTTTATTCTTTTTCGAAAAGCCACCTGTCGCCAATAGTAGCCAAAAAGAAGAAAGTTGGCGTGATATGCCACGGATGTCATCTATTTTATCACTTGTCATTAATTTCTATTCTGTGTTTTTTGGAGTAGATTAGCACGTGGAAAGTCATGTTAAAAGGTGAAATAAGAAAAATTACGGGAAAGTAACTGGTCAATGATGAATGGTCTTTTGCTTTACTGCGAGACATATTTTGAAACAGAATTTTCGATATGATTTATTAAATAAAACAATATGAAAAATGAATTTTGTAAAATTAATAGAGCTATGGTACTATCTACTAATAGCTGGGATCATAAAAACATAGACATACTACGAAGTAGAAATGTAGTTTAGTGATACTTATTTACTGATTAGGTTTCTATTTTATTTGATTAATTTAAATAATGTAAAACTTTTAAAAACCTTTTAAATCTGTTTTCTATAAGAATTGTAGCGAGTATTTAAGTAACAGGAACAATTGTAACGTAAACAATTTTAGTTCTATTAGAACTTCTTTTTTTTTATTGGTGCCAACAAACGATGCTAAAACGTTTTTGGAGCACATCTGCCAATAAGTTATATACTTAATAGTAGCACTACTATTACGTTTGGTAGGGAGAACTGATTTTGCAATATTGCTTTAATAGTGCCTGCAAAATTTAGTTAAAAAGTTCAGTTATATTGCACCACTCTAATAAAATGACAGAAATTCGTAGAGTTCTCTATACATGATTTCCCGTTAAAGGGAAATAAAGTGATTATTAAAAGGAACGTAAGGGCAGCGAGCAAAAGTAAAGATAGGAGAAAAGAGTGTAGCAGTCATCCTAATTGTCCAGTTTATATTTTATATATTTTCTCAATAGTTTAATTAAAAAAATTTGTTATATACATAAATTGAATTATTTGGAATTTTGCCAAACTATTTTAATTAATACACATAGTTGTTTTTGCAGATTTGATTTCAGTTATTTTTAGCCTACTTTTCTACTTAAAAAAATGAAAAAGTAGGTATTGACAAGCGGTCGATGTTCGTCTGTCCGTCCGTACCCCCCTTCCAAAATCGGTTCTATCCATCGGATCTTAAAAATTCTTTTTTTGTTAGAAAGCTATGACCTCAGATACCCAACTTTCATACTTTTTGTCCGTCTGTCTGTACGTTCGGACGGTATAAATCTACTATCTGTCGGCGAATTTCCCATTGAATTAGCATTGGAATTCAATTTTGAGTCATTTAAATCACTGTAGGTATTGAAATGCAGTTGATGTCCATCTGTCTGTTCGTATGTATGTCCGTCTGTCTGTCTGTCCGTCCGTACCCCCCTTCCAAAATCGGTTCTATCCATCGGATCTTAAAATTCTTTTTTTGTTAGAAAGCTATGACCTCAGATACCCAACTTTCATACTTTTTGTCCGTCTGTCTGTACGTTCGGACGGACATAAATCTACAATCTTTCGGCGAATTTCCCATTGAATTAGCATTGAAATTCAATTTGAGTCATTTAAATCATTGTTGCCAAATCAACAATGGCATGAGAAACTTTATTTATTTAAACATATTTGAAGCAAAATAATATTTTCATGAATCAGTTATAAAATGTACGTCATAAAATGTAGCACAATTTGATTCTTTGATTATTCATTAATTATCTACCAAGAAAGCGGCAAGGCATACTTTTGAATGCAATTACATGCTTAGTTTTAATTTACATTTCTTATTTTTTAATGCAGTTCGGAGTAGTTTCATTACTTTTGTTATTAATAAATATTTAATTATTCTTCGAACTACAAATAAATCACGAGCAGATGATAAATAATATTTAATTAATTTGCGAAAGAATATTAAGGAAAATAGTTGATTTCGGATTTTAGAAGTTTAAATTATAGCTGGGTGCTGTGTTTCGATTTTTTTTCTAATGTGTATAAATCTAGTGTAGAAACGGCTGTTGATGATATTTACTTTAGGAACCTAGTTTTTTTCCCGATTAGAACTTCAGTAAGTATTTAAGTAACAGGAAAGTAGGCTATTTTAGTTCTTTATGAACTTCTTGTTAAGTTTAATTTACTTAAATTCTTTTAAATTTTTTGAAAGAAAAATTTTCGTAAATAAATAATAACTTATTTGAATTCGTTAAATTAATACATTTTTCAGTTTTATTTTTTAGCATTTATACTGATCAAAGCATCGTTTGTTAAATAAAAAAAGTCGACTTTTGTATAGTTTATTTATAATTCATATGTTAAATCAATAGTGAAAGAAGTTCACTTTTGAAGGGTCTTGTTGCAAAACTCACATTCTTTAAAGTATAACTTGGAAGTAGGATCAAGTTCTTTCATTTGATACATCGTCCAATCGAATTTACAATCGTCATAAGCCGTCAATGAACGGGCCGGGCCATGTATCTGAGTTATACTTTGGAGAATGTCAGTTATTATGTAAAACTTATTTAATAAATTACGTCTTTCATACAAATAACTCATTCAACATTTACTTGTTTACAAACTATAAATTAAATATTTATATGATGATTTAATGCAATAAATAAAAAGTTACATTTTCATACAAATAGTTTTGATAAGAGGAAAATTATAGCTTTCGACATCATTATCTCAATAAAACTAAATATAAAAACTGAAATCAATAAGGGTCAAAGGGTGCTTGAATTAATCATCATTTTCATTTTCATTTTCTTATCTATGGAACCTTAAAATGATTTATAGTGAACGTTGAGCTCTTCAATTTTTTTTCATTTTTACTTTAGTTTGTAGTGGTCAATTATTTTGATCAAATTCAAGTTTCTGTCTAGTACAACATGGGAAATAGTTTCCATTTGAACCTACTAAAAATGATTAGAGTATATTTTTCTTACTAAAAATGTTAAAATTAAACAGATTTTTAGAGTACTTTAATATAAACTGATTCTAACTCCTAGATACTAGAAGGCCCTGGATACAATCGGACTTCTTTTTTTAAAAATTTAATGCTGATATTAAAATGGGAGGTAATTATAATATCCTGATGGAATGCTGACCACTGGAGAGGGGATCAATTGGTATAAAATTAAAGTTTACATAAAAAAATTCACCGTTAGTAAGGAAAAGGGTACACCCGTGCAACACCGAGTTTATAAAGCTAGTTACGTTATACATGTATGATTGATTTGATGTGCTTTACAAATATAATCAAAATATTAAATTTCAGGATCTTTCAATACTTGTTACTTAAGTACATTCATGTCAAAATTACATTTACAAGAATATTTTTCTGTCTTTTTGACACTTCTTAAAACCCCCCATTAAAAAATTAGGAATTTGCTTTTAACTACTTGAAAAACGCATTACACAGATTACACATAACACATAAACAAATTACGCATAACATTAACACATAATTAATAAGAAGTAATGTCTCGATTTCAATTAGCAATACCATGTTCGTAAAAATAAATATATTGACCATTCCTTTAAAGAAAATATTTTTCTAATTATTAGAAATTTCTATAAAAGTACTAACATTTATTTAGAATATTATTGGAATCCCAAAATCCAATTTATATCTAGCATTTAAATGATCTAAACTGATATTCTTTTAACACATCGTTTTTAAAGAATCAATTCGGATTTCCTATCGAAATTGTCTGAAAGTACATAAACAGTAAACAGAGTTTACCGCGTAAAACTTACATTTTTATTACTTTTTCAATAAAAAGAGTTTAAATGGCCAATCCTTAAAGAAAGTTATGAAATTACCAAACATTAGTTTGTCAAATGAGTGCGGTATAGGTTATTGGATAAAGATAAGGCATCTTTTATGTACTTTTAAATGTTAATCGAAATTAATAAACTGTAGAAGAAAATGACGCAATTTTCATTACTGTACAAAAGCCATATATTTTATTTAATGTTTATATGCATCATTTACTTTTGTTGCGTTAAAATAACTTAACGACTTAGAAATAAAAATAGTTTTATTCTTTGAAAATAATAACACAAAATAACAATTATTTCCTAAAACATTTTCTTCTTGTATACCTAAATCTATTTATAAAAGATATGCATTTTTATGTCTTTTAGATATATCATTGATCAATTTAATAGTGTTGCAAATGGTTCCCATAAAATGTTTTTGTTTTTAAATAATGTTTATCTAATAACGGGACCACTTCTTTGTATTAAATAATATTAACTTTAATTTCAAAAATTTAGGTGGTCGTTTTTGTTTTTTATTTCAATTAAACAAAGTTGCCATTAATTATTATGTGTATAATAACTATGTGTAAATATGAGTTTGTATAAAGTTTTAGCTTATAAGAAAAGAAATAAACTTCGTCGACTGCATCATAAAAATATGGGTTATAATTTAATTTCTAGTTGTGTTTCATGGAAACGAACCCATTACTTTTATCTTGCAACATTTTAATATGGTAGGTTGTTTATTCATTTAAAATGACTTAGTTTGACTTATATAAATTAATATTTGGCTGCAATCATAATTATTTATGAACAAAATTTTTAATAAGTTTTCATTTATAAAACACAAAAATTCTAAGAATGAATTTTGGTATTTGTTTCTATTGTGCGATAAACTAAAAAATATTTTTTTATATACCAAAAAACAAGATTGAATCCATTGACGACTATTGCATGCATTTTTATTGGATAAGGAGGTATTCTGTGACTACTACATATGTTTATTTAAAAATTCAATAAGAAAAAAACAAAGTAACTGATAAAATGATTTAAATCTTAAGATATTATTACGTTGTATGTTTTTAAGATTGTAGAAGACACGCACAATGAAATAAAAAAAAGTTAAATCCATTTATGTTAAAATTATTATTTTTTAAATATTATTTTAATTGATGTTAAACAATAATTAGTATCTGCAAATACATTAAATAAAAAACATTAAACACTTTTTGTATTGCGTATATATTTATATTGAACACGTTTTTTTTTATTTAATTTAAAGAAATACCTATATTAATCTGATATCGATAGATTACAAATAATTTAATGATATGTAAGTACTAACTCTGATGATATATTATAAATACTGATCATATATTATAAACACCACACACACACACAAGGCAATAAAAAAATATATCACCAATAAACTTTACCTCAACAGAAGACAATACTTTCGCATGTGTTGGCGTGTATCCCCCCAACATTTTCAACAGTTCCTGTCGTTTCTGTTCCCGCTTGGACGTCGAATTGGACGCCGGGTAGCACAGACCGCAACCTAACAGCAAGGTGCACACCACAATCCTCAGAGAAAACATCCGGCACCATTCCATACGAGTATAGATTCAACAACGAAAGTCCGGCATCCATTAAGTCCAGGATCCAAGACAGTCCGGCATCGGAAAGGACAACGCTGTTTCAAGGTCCCGGACTGATAGAGACTGTTGCAAGTCTGTGGTTAGTCCCGGTTGGATAAGTAGTGACACTGAATCACACCGAGTCCGCATCTTTGGTTTTTCTTTAGGGAAAGAAGAGGAAGCAAAAAAATGAGATAATAGCTCTCGAAGTTGATCTTGAAGGGGAAGGGATGCTGGATTGGTGAGTGAAGCGATGCATTGGCGATTTTAATTGACGCTTTTTTAAGGTTATTCATTTTTCTTTGAAATAAACAAATTATATATATATTTTCGAGTTCATGTTTAGACTTTTTCTAGTATTCAAAAGTATATAAAATATCCTTTTTAAGAATACAGTAGTATGCGTTAAAAGATACTCAGATAATATTCCTGAAATTGAAACTCTGGATAAACGGAATTATTTCTGCCAGTTGAAGAGGAGATCATTAATACTTTTCTCGATTTTTATAATATCAGGTTTCTTTGTCTCGACTATAGAAATATTTAATAAAAATTTAGATTTTCTTTTGGTTATTTGTTTTTAATCAAATCGTTTATTTATAATGTGGTATGCCAAGACTGTTCCTTCAAATATAAGAAGTTCTGTCTCTGCAAATATAGATGATGAATATGCATTGACCAAATAGAAGAATACATCTACTTTTCATTTCAAAACGGGTATGAATGTAACAAGTTGAAATTTACTTAACATCCTCATTTCAATGAATCATTTTCCTGGTAAATGAAGTATCGTGTTCGTATATGAAAACTTACTTGACTTGCGCTGCATAAACTTGTTACTGTGTGAAGAATTAGAGTATTGAGTTTTGTTATATGTTTTGATTTCGATAGCAGTTAGTATCAAGCTATAAATAGTCATTGCTTTTCCCATTTTCCCTATTTTCCACAAAAAAGGGCTATTTTCTTTTGAAATCAACAATTTTAAAAGTAAGAACTATAACTAATTCAACAAATAGATATAGACTTTAAAAGTTAATTTATTATAAATTTCATCTATATAAAAAAAATTAAATAACTTATAAAGTCTGTTTTAAAAGAGCTAAAATCCTTTAATTTGAAACAAATTGCAAACACCACACATTAAACACATGTATTATCTAGTTTTACAATAATTAATAGATTTTTGAATTCACGTTTTTCAAAACGCGATTTCTTAAAAAGTTGAAAAGATTTTCAAAATCTTTTTTTGAAGCAATTTTATTAAACTTTTTAAAAACTTGTAGTCCAAGGTCTAAGTGCTTCAACGGCAAGTTTATCATTTAGAGCTGTTTTTCCAAAGTAACAATTTAAAAATCTGCCTTTTTTTAAACAAAAATTCTGAGTACTGTGTTTCGACTATTGATATGTTTCTCCCTTTTCAAGATATCTCTTAGATTTCGGTTCATAGGGATTAAAAGGGTTAGCATTATACCAAGTTGAACGCAAGTTCAAATTTTTAAACTTTTTCTGAAATGAGGATTTAAAATATTGCATTTTTCGTCGTAATTTATTGGCGAAACGGCTTTTCTCTGTGTATATTATTAATTAACTAGGGGGCACGCCCCCTTCTCGCTATCGCTCGCCAACCCCCGGACTGCTTGCGCAGTTCCCTTTGGATCGCTTCGCTCGCTCACCGTTCATTGAAATATTTTAGTAGCCTTAAGGGTTAACCTAAAGGAGAATGTCCGGCATTCTTTCGCCAAATGTGGTAAGTACCCCACCAAATTTTTATTATGGCAGCCATTGGCTACGAAACTCGCTATTTTAAAATATCGCCGCGATCTACGATCGCAAATGCCACAATAATTTTAATAAGGAAATCTTTCTTGTTCTCTCAGCATACATTTTCAGTTTTGAGTAGCATTTTAAGTAATTATTTGTTGTCATTTCACAGACTTGGCAAACGCTCGGTTTATTGTCATTTTGACTTGGCGACATTTTTTGACTGGCGCCAAAGCCGGACATGGTCCTTTAGGTTAACCGCCTTTAGAATCCTTCTAAAATAACATAATTACAAATTAATGCTTATAAATTTGCGAAAATATGTCTCTGCTTGAATAAGATCCATTTGTGTAAATTGGAAACCGTGGTAGTCGTCAACGCTTAGAAACTATGTTCAAAAACAATTTTAATTTTCCCTTTTTTATTAACAATAGTGTTTGGTAGTTCAGTCGATAGAAATTATAATTTGAATTTTCAAACTTTAAACGTCCCTAGTATTATGCATGTTTAAATTTAAACTTACTAATTCTATACTAAAGTCCTGAAGAAACACTTTTTTGTTGTTTTCAGTAGACCATTTTAAAATTAGTAGTATTTTTGTTCATTTCGATTGTTGCCATTCCATAGATAGAAATATAAGGAAATTTGGGTGCCGTATAAGAGTATTATATAAATAGATGTGTAGAAATATCTGTAAAAATGATTAATAACTAAAGTTTTTAAAAAGCATGACCTTGAACGTAGGCGCGTATGACTGAAAACTGAGTTTTAATTATAACTACCCCGTACTTCACACAGAAACTTTAAAGAAGTCTTCCGAATGCGAAGCGAAAGTGCCTCCAGTCATTTCTTTTTAATAAGCAAACATTATCTTCGCCCTAATACATCAAAAACTGATTTGTTGACGCTCTTGACACCTGAAACCAGACGGGACATGACACTTCAAAAATATTTAATCTTGTAGTCTCATTAAAGTGCAGCGTTCGACTCGCTAATGATAACTTGATATTTTAACGACCATTTCACACTCATTACCAACACTTTTAATGATCGAGTAGGCACGTAATTAGAAATAATCATCGAAGAAAGTTAATTTAAATTAATTAGAGCTCGAATTAATTATTCACTATTCTTGCCCTCCAGAATGTGTTGATTGATAAACCGGGATGCTTTTGAAAGGAAATAATGCTTTGCAATTAGTTTCACTTGTATATTCGTATCTTATTTTTTGATTGTAAGTGATGTTTTCTGTTAGTTTGTAAAAAATCAAGGAAAAAAATATGTTTTTGTTGAATGATGAAGTTCAAATGGAGACAATTTATAGAAAATGCTTTTTATAAGAAAATAGTTGTTTACTTGTGAAAATAGTAGCCTTACACTCTTAAAACAAAAGAGTGAAATTTACTCCTATAAGAGAAGTGCATTTTCGGCACCGGAAAGGAGTGGAAATATACTCAGACTGAGTTAAAACCGCTCGTTTTAAGAGTGTAGGACGCAGATTGTTTTCTTTTATTTCTTTTAACCACTCCGAAAAAGAGTGAAATTCACTCCTATAGGAGAAGTGCATTTTCGGCACGGAAAGGAGTGGAAATTAACTCAGACTGAGTTAAAACCGCTCGTTTGTTTTAAGAGTGTACGATACTATGGGTTGAAATATTAAAAGTACTCTTAAAACTAATTTTAAAACTATTAACTAAATCTACTACACAAGAAATAATCCTTTTAATTAAGATAATTATGAAACTGGCCTATGAGTTACAAAAAATATCCGTAAAAAATACGGAAAATTTCTGTATTACATGCGATAAATTCCGCTTAAAATGCGGTTTTGACCCGTTAAATATTCGTACTTTTTAAAATTGAGAAATGGTTTTTCGTCAAACGCTGTTTTAACCCCGCAATCTGGCAAGTGAAATGTCATATTAACTCAGTCACCAAATCTCGACATATTGACACCAAAAGAAATATTTTTGTTAACGTTAGCACGTAATTGTATAAGTCATTTATAACAAGTTTTTGGGGAAACTATTTTAAACTGTAAATGAGTTTAATGAAACGGTTCAAGACTGTAAATTTAGAGAAATGGGTCGAAACCGTAGAAAGTAAATGTCTTGATGTTAATTGACGCTTTTGTTAAACGTTACATGTGTTTCTTTTAAGAAAATTTTTAATACAGTTTATAGTTTATCTTTAGATTTTTCTAGTATTCAACTTTTCATTTATGTATTTTATTAAAGAAAAGAATATTGACTAAAAATTGAAAGTATACGAAATTTCTTTAAAAGTTACCGTTTTGTTTTGTAGTGTAGCTTTTCCAGCCATTAAAAAAATAAATCATAAAAAAATCTTCTGTATCTAAATGTTTAAACCAAAGGTTATTTTTGGGTTTCCCTTATATCACATTACTTATAAAGTAGAATGTTTTATCTTACGTTGACTTCAATTAGTGACCGGAAGTAAAGACTTAATTAAAAAAAAGTTGCACTTCCAAACTGAAATAAAATTAAGTGCACATCATTGAAGGACACACGAATGTTGCGATATAATTTGGAAAACCGTCATATGCAAATAAATTTATTTGCTATGACACATATTTCCGCTTATTTTGTATTGCAAACCTAAAATATCATGGAAAATTAGTTCTATAAAAGTAAAAGTGTTACTAGGCGTTGAAAGTGGACCGAAGAGATTCGGATTACCATTTAGGCCTACATTTTAAATTTTTATTTTAGTAAGTCTTTTATTAAAGGATGTGCACGTGTTTCTTGTAGAAAATGTGGTTATTTTAGGCCTAATGCACTCAAATTTCAAGTTAAAAAAAATTGAGGTATTTTCAGATTCTCTAGGGTCTTAAACAACAGCAATTGTAAATTTATAATATACTTACCATAAGAATGTGTTGATAAGTCAAATATGTGTGTGAGAACATTTCTCGTTAAATAACTTGAAAGTATACTTCTATAGTTAGTAGAACACAGTTTAAACGAATAAACTAAAAAAGAAGGAATCTCAGAACAACTTGTTTTAGAATTTTAGAGAAATTATCGTTTTTTAAAAAGTTGAACAGCTTCAAATTATATTATTTTTTTCATGTATGCTTATAGTTTTTCCACAACGTTCATAACGTAAAAAGTGAAAGTTTTTATAAATTCTATATCCGTGTGTCTGTCTATCACCAACTTTCATAGCCCAAACTACAAAGACTACAGAAAAGTGTGATACGTTAAAAAATTCAGCTCATCGAAACTAGAAGTCATTGAAAATCTCAGGAAAAAATTTGAAGTATTTCTAGTATTTAAAAAAAAGCAAAATTTAATATTTATTTAAGATGCATAAGAAGGCCATTTTCCAATTTCTTTAAATCACTTTTACCACTCAATCATCAGATGGGAAACTTTATTAAAACATTATTTTTGTGATACAAGTCACTTATGAATGAATTCATAATATTTATAAAAATAGAATTCTTTGATACTTTACATGATTCGTTTAGAATTCGTTGTTATTGTGATATTGTCGTGCGTCCTCATGCCAGTGATTAATGTAATGTGAAGTGCTGCTGGGAGACTAGAAAAATATTATTTGGTAGTTGTATTATGTAAAACTTTCATTAAATATGAAATTAAATAGCTTGCTTACATTCAGGACATGTTTGGGCAGTTCACAGAAAGCTGTAACTAGCTTTTTATTCTGACAAAAAGACCTTGTAATCAGTTTAATTGAAATTCTCTTGCTCAGAACAGTAAGGAAAGTACATAGGGTTAAGAAGAAGATGGGAATGCTGCCTGGCCAAAACCAATGCAAAATTTGGTTTGTCAAGTGAAGCCATCGATCTCTTTAAAGTAAGACTAAACAAACGCTCTCGGTTGGTTATTTGGCGCTATTCTACAGGGGAATTAATTTAGGCTTACTACATCATTTGGCAATTACCGATTTACAAATAAAACTATAATTACAGCGCATTTTTCATACCCGTGAAGGGAATTACGGCCATCTCGCGAAAATTCAGACCTCGTGCTACAGCCTACAACTGCGAAAAAACTCATTTAAAAAATAAAATAAAAAAGTTTTTTAAGGAATAAAATGCGTTTTAGCATGAACTTACATTGAGTGAGCGGTTTGTTTAGGCTTACTAAGGATGTTTGGCGACTTTCTGAAAGCTTCACTTTTTTTTTCTCTCGCCATGCATCTCCATCTTCTTTTTAATGCAATGGAAAAGTAGGAAGAATATTGGCGCCTTGTATTTGGGTTTGATAAATGAATGCAAAATTATTATTATTTTTTGCATGATGATTTTTTAATTTTCATAATTGCTGCATTGCATTTCGCCATCATGATGTGGTTTTACCGCCACTGTTTATTATTCGACCTTTCAATTTGGAAGTAGCAAATATTTTTTTTATTAAAGAAAGCTTAGTACGAGCTATTTATAGATCAAGGTTGCAACGCGCCTCATTATTTATGGCCTAATTAGATGGCAACATTTTAACAAACCATTTTTTAGACCACATTGTCGTCATTCAATGAAAAAATACTGAATATAATTTTCAAAATATTCTTGAAGAGTAAGTTTCTTTATATTTTTTTTTCATATTAGCTGATAAGACAACTGCTAAATTAATCGACCAACTAAGGAAATAAAATTTTTGTGACCACGTAAATTGTTAAATGGATTTTATTGTGAAAACATTTAAAATTGACATATCAAGAGCAAATTTAAACTAAATATAAGTCAGTTCAAATGAACTATTTTTATGAAATCATCGCCATGCGTACAAAATAAGTTTAAATTACAATAAAAGCTATATAGAGAAACAAATTATTACGGTAAAAATGATTTGACAAAACGGACGAAATAATATTATTCGATTCATTTGAATAGTAATAAAATTGTATAAATAAAGTTCTCAAAAAATTTAAAAAAAATTTCATCTCTCTGTAAAAACGAAACGCGGCATTTTTTGAAAATAAATTATGTACAATTTTATCCACATTCATACTTTTTTTTAATAAATCTCATGCTAATAATATTGCTTTGTTTAGAAAATATTGAAATCAAATAAATAAGCCATTTTTATATTTCTACAAATTATTCGAAGTCATTTTTATAAGAGGAACTTAACTTAAAATATAAGTACTATGTGTTACGTAATCGAATAAAGACAAGTGTTTCAGTATTTACCTCGACTTTAATTATGAAAATTATCTGTATACTAATAATTATCTATAAACTACTTTAATTATGTATACAATATACAAATCACTTCCACTGAAAACATCACTGAGCAAAAATAACAAATATCTAAACTTTAATAACATCAATAAAACTCAGGTAAACAAGTAAACACTGTTATAAAATTTTAAACTAGGTTGGACAAAGAAAAAAGAAAAGTTGATCTCTAAGGAGGTCCGGTCTTATATACTATTCCTTCCAGCATGACAAATTCAGGGAGTACTGGAACCAGACAAAGGGGGAAGGAACGTAGGAACAAACGAGGGAACTATCCGGTTCCTGCTAGTAAAATGTTAGACAAGGTTAACATATCTGGATAGGCAAAGATAAGTACTGGAGCCGTTAACTGACCAGTACATGCATTCGCGGAATGCCATGAATGATATTTTTCTTAAAAGATCAACTTCAATAAGCTGATGAATCTGCAACATCAACAGAAAACTGATTGACCAGCGAACTAGCAACCTCAGCGAAAAAACATTAAAAATACAAAATCCCTGAATAACGCATCAGGCACTTATCAATGCCAACCATTAAAATTGCATAACCAAAACCCAAAAAGCACCACGAACCCAACATAGTTAATAAAAAAAAACACTTACGCAGACGCAACATAAAGTATATATTACTGGTATGAAATGTATTATTTTTTAAAATCTTTTTTAATTACTTAAAAAGTTTGGATCAATTGAAGGAAAAACATTTGTGACTGCGACTCTGTATACTTAAGAAACGGAACAAACAACATACGTCACTCGCTGCTGTAAACCCGCCATTTAGAGCTCGTAAATCATCCTATTTAGTTAATTAGATTGTCACGTTGAATGTGAGAAAATTGTTCACTGTCGCCATACTTTTAATCGTCATATAAATATGGCTAAACAGTTTTATAAGTTTATTGTGGTTATTACAACTTCAACTGAAAGAGTTAATTTCAACATCTTAGTCACAGAGCTAAGTTTCCCCATACTCCTCCTATTCACTTTCCAAATTGCATGAATTGGCAGTCACTAGTTAGGATTCCAAGTAAAAAAATTAAAAGTTTGCATTAAATTAGCAAACGTGCTTTTAAACAGTTTCGAGCTTTCAGAATTTAATTTTTTCATTTACCAATATAAAACCAATTTAAAAAAAATTCACAGCTTGTGCTTAAATGACGTGCTGAAAATCGAGTTAGAATTATTTTTTTTTTTAAAATTTTCGAGCCTGTCCTGAAACTGAGAAACACATAAAGTTTCTTACGAAATGAAATAACCTTAGTAAGAATATAGTTAAAATCGCTTTTCGTGTAACTTAATTTGCCATACAAAAATTATTCAGTTCTATGGTCCTCATTAGTCTTATCTTTTGTTTATTTAGCTCAATTAAAACGGAAGCTTATACTTGCTTAGAAAATTTATTTCTTGCCTATAGTCGTTAATGAGTTGAAATAACGGTTTGAAAAAAATTTAACTAATATTTAAATGTGTGTAGTTGCATTAGCTCGATATTATTCACTGTGTACGTAGAATAATTATAATAATAAAAATAATAGTAATAATAATGAACGGTAGTTGTAATTAAATAAATGAAAAATAAAATAATAATAATTAGTTATGCATTTAAGGAAATAACATTACACACAAAAACTTACTTATTATTTAATTCGTTAGATAAAAACGAATTACATTTCGACGCCCAAAGCCATGTTATCGTAGTAAGATCATTTAAAGTATTTAAAACAGTTGAGTCGAAGCCTGCCAAAAGCAAACCTCACATAGCAAGGTCAAATTACGATGCAAATGAATTTTAATGGTCGTGAGAAGATTGGAACAAGAAATTAAAAATATATTGCTGGGTTTGCAATTTCTTTGAGAAATGATTCAATAATGCGCCTCGAGACCGTGGGAACTGTTCGATGGATTTGGAAGAATTAACTGAATTATATTTAAGAGAGAACTTTGTTATAAGAGTCATAAATGCGAATGATAGATTATATTTAATTTAAATTCTTCCTTGTTAACCCTATGAAAGATGCGTAATTACTAGATAAGTTATCAAGAGCATATGATTTATTGAAATAAATTGCTTTAAAAAGTTAGTTATAGCATAAAAATTAAGACGATATTGACTATTCAAATGGCATCCAAAGGACCTTAGACCGAAATTATCCGTTAACGTTGTTTTATAAACAACCAATTTCCTTTCGGATTGCTAAATGTTATACATGTTTCTATAACTTTCTTATTTCCAAAATTTTAAATTTACATCATTTATGGCTTTAATATTTCTTATTTGGTACAAACTAAAGTTAGTATTTATTGTTGGAAAGAATGCTGGAAAGACAGTTTACCCGAATTCATTATTACTCTTCATTACAGTTATTGCTTTCAAGCTCGTTTATCAAAACCACTCGACTGTTGGATACACTTTTCGCAACCCACTACCTATTTCTGATGACATTGGCAACTCTCTCTGATTCACATAAAATCCAACCTTAACACACAAAACGCGTAAGTTGTAAAGTAAACAGTTGGGGGGATAAAGATTCTCAGTGGCTAAAAAGCATTTCCCCCTATATTTATATCATCAGTCCCTGCTATGGAAATTGTCAAAAGACTATTGACCTAAAGTATCAGGGTTTTTTCGAGTGTTCCTAATCTCGTAAAAATTTCGTAATGGAGTGTATCGAGTGAAATTTCCTAAAAAACTTCTTTATTGGCTTTGTGTGTATAAAAGACCACCCATGGACTTTAGAAGGGAGTTTGTGCGCACGTTAACACTACTCATACTTCTGTAGCAAGATTAATGTTACTTAACAAAGCGAGGAATAGGAAATTGAATAATGGCTATTTTAAGTTATTAACAATGAAAATTTAGAAGATATCTTTTTTCAATGTAAGTTTAGCAAGTAAGCTATTAATATAAGTTCTTGCAGCTATTCTAGATATTTGCTATCATGAACGATTTTTCTACATTAGAAATATTAATGATTTTTCATAGAAAAAAAATGTAATGTAAGTTTGGAAAGTAAGCTAGCAATATAATTTCTTATAGCTATTTTAAAAATAAAGGATTTTTCTACATTCAAAATTTAAAACATTTTTAGAGACTGAAAATAACGTCCTCAACAATGATAATTTAGAAGACATCTAAATTCAATGTAATTTTAGCAAGTAATCTATAGCAATATAAGTTTTAAAACTATTTGTAATTCTAATATAATTGTTTCTCATTTAATTAATGCACGCGCTCCTACTTTGTTAAATTCCTTGCTCCGCACGAGAGCGCCTGTTCTTTCTGTAAGCTGTGTGAATTAATATTATATATGTTTGGAATATCATGATGGGATTTTAATAAAAGATGGCGGCCTTGTGTTTAAAGTTGCGTTTATCATTCTTGTTATCGTTTTAATCTTCAAATTAAAGGCAGCGACTGACATTGTGCGGGAAACCGAGTTCTAAGGATAAAAACAAAATGTTTGCTGTTAAAGGAAGCAAGAAAGAGATCTGAAGCTGGTATTGGAAGAAATGGGTGAATCGCCAAGTGCTACCTCTAAATTAGTAGACTTGCGGAAGCAAATTGAAAGTGACAAGCGCTATATTGAACCTTCTAGATTAGGGAAAGAGTGTGACATCTACTTCGAGTCCAGGGGAAAATCATTGAGGGACGGAGAAAATCAGTATACCGCAAACAGATATCGCAATAAAGCGAATTCAGATTCTAACAATGGAAGATACAGCCCACCGCCGCTTCGTCGAGGGTCTTATAGAAGTGGAGATTTTAGGGGATCAAGACCACAAGCATGTTTCATATGCGGACAAACGTCTCATCTGGCCCGCAATTGTTTTCATGGGTCAGGCTACAGTGACAGGGAGCCACAGAATGGGGGTCAAAGAAGCGATACAGGTGGAGACACACAAGCCAATGCAGATGTTATCACTGCGAGAGTCAGTGGGGAAGTATTGGCAATAAAACCAAAGCAAACAAACAACAAAATAAGGATGGCGCAAATGAATATAGTGAAGATTAAGTATGGAAAAAACATATTGAATGCAATTTTGGATTCAGGGACAGAAATTACAGTTTTTAGAGAGGACCTGTTGCAAGAACAAAATGATGTGGTTAAGGGAAGAATTCGGTTGAAACCTGCATTTGGAGAAGAAAAAGAAGCAAATCTAGCAGAAATCAAAATTAGTTTAGCAGAAGAAAATGAAGGACGGATCACTCCTACTATGACAGTCTTGGTGGCGACGTGTAAAGATTTGAATACCGACGTTTTGCTAGATATGGAAACCTATAATGCGTTAACAAATCAGGCAAAAAGTTATACCACAGGATGTCCAGTTTTTATGGCGGAATTGAATAAGGAAGCTACCATTGTCGAAGCAGCAAATAATGTAGATCCCAAGAAGAACAGCCAGGTGTTGAGGGAAAGGATGGACGAAATGGAAATGGGAAAGACATAAAAGTGAAGCCGAGAACTTTAGAGAAGAGCAACGAGAGTGTGTAACATTGACGAAGGGATGGGAATCAGCAAGACAAGGTAAAGGTGGATTCTTAATAGTGGGTGGCTTATTGTACCATGACGAAAAGATTATGGGGCAGCAAGTACAGCAGCTGGTGTTACCTCTAACTAGACGGAGAGAGGTTTTGGAAATAGCGCATGAATCAGTCTTTGGCGCCCATTTAGGAGCAAAGAAAACAGCAGAAAGAATTAAGTTTTCATTTCATTGGCCAAATATGAGTAAGGAGATAAAGGAACATTATAGCTCTTGTCATGGTTGCCAGATGCGAAGAGTGTCGCGCTCTACCGATAAAATACCTATAAGTGCAGTAACTCGTCCTGAGTTACCATTTCAAGTGGTAAATGTTGATTTGATTGGCCGATTGAACCAGCATCATCTAGAGGGCATAAATATGTACTCTGTCTTATAGATCAACATTCGAGGTGGCCAGAGGCAGTGCCATTGACCTCACTGACGGCCAAGACTACTTGTTCAGCTCTTTTAGAGATATTTTGCAGAACTGGTGTGCCTGAAGCAATGGTCCTAGATAACGCCACAAACTTTACTTCAAATTTGACTAAAGAATTCATGGAGAAGATGGGAGCCTGTCCGTGGTTTTGTACCCCAGGACATCCTGAAAGTAACGGGGTAGTTGAGAGATGGAATCAAACCTTTAAGAACATGCTACATCACGTGATTCGAGAACATAAGCTAGATTGGGATCGTCACATTCCCTTTCTATTATGGGCATACAGAGAGGTTCCTAATTCTACTACTGGAGTACCCCCGTTCCTGCTGATGTACGGTAGGGGACCAAGAGGGCCTCTTGCTATTCTTAATTCTTCATGGGCAGGAAACATGGATTTACCTTATAGCCTCAGCAAGTCTAGTACCACATACCTTCAAGAGCTAAAGGCCAGACTTGAAGCAGCAACACAACGAGCAGAACTGATTACGAAGCAGCAGCAAGAGGGCTATGTGAATCATTACAATCTCCAAAAACGGTACAAAGAATTTAAAGAGGGAGATCTTGTGGTGGCTTTGGTTCCGGACTCTACCAACAAGTTATACGCTAGATGTATTGGGCCCTTGGAAATTGTGAAGCGGAAGTATCCGGATTCATACTATGTAAGGATGCCAGAGAACAACTTGAGGCTTCTACATGCAAATAAGCTCAGGGAATACATAGTTAGAGCCCAGACCGTGGGAATCGTGTTTGACGATGATGAAGACTTTGGAGAGCTATATGAAACACCCATATTTAAGAAAGCTAGCAATAACAGTTTTCTGAAGGAAGTAGAATTGAACCATTTGGCAGAAGAGCAACGAAGTGCTCTGTTTAAACTAATCCTGGAAAATGAGGATCTAATTTCTGGGGAAATTCGAAGAGCTAAAGTAGGGAAGCACACCATTCAAATTAAAGGTTTTAAAGAAGCTATTAAACCCAAGTCTTACCGAGTTCCAGAGGCATTGAAAAAGAAAGTTGATGAGCAAATCGAGGAGTTATTAAAGTTGGATCTCATTGAAGCTACCCAAAGTGAGATTGCACACCCTATAGTATGCGTTAACAAAAAGGATGGTTCTTTGAGATTATGTATTGACTTTCGAAGCTTGAACAGCGTGTCGATTCCAGACGCTTATCCAATGCAGAATATAGAGGAGTTAACGTTTCTGGTGGGCAAGAAAAAGTTCATAACTCTGTTGGATATGTTAAAAGGCTACTGGGCGATACCCATGGATGAGAACAGCAAGGAGCTTACAGCTTTTAGAACGCACAGAGGCCAATACCGTTGGAAGGTAATGCCATTTGGACTCAGAAATGCAGCTGCCACTTACCAGCGGGCGATATCGGCGGCCATACGAGATTACTCCGACTTTTCGTGTGCTTACATAGATGACCTCGCAATATTTTCGGACAGCTGGAAGGACCATATTGGACATCTGAAGCTCATTTTCAATAGGCTAAATGACTTGCACTTTTCAGTTAACTTAAAGAAGTGTAGCTTTGCAAAGGCTCAAGTGAAATATTTAGGGCATTTAGTGGGTCTGGTAAGCATGGACCGGATCCCGAGAGGATCCAAGGGGTAAGCAGTCTACAAACACCCAATACCAAGAAACAGTTACGGAGTGCGTTAGGGCTTTGCAACTATTACAGGCAATATATACCCAACTTCGCGACCATTGCGTTGCCGTTAACCGAACTTACAAAAAGAGGGTTCCCAATGAACTACCATGGAACAAGGAAGCGGATACTGCTTTTCAGCAGCTAAAGGAGTTGCTAGGTGCAATATCACAATTGAAGGTGCCGGAAGTGTGCAAGCCGTTCTACTTATACACTGATGCTTCCCAATACGCTGTGGGAAGCTGTGTAAGCCAGTCTGATGTAGAAGGAAACCTCCATCCAATAGCATTTGCGAGTCAGAAACTGAGTGAAAGTCAAAAGAAGTGGTCCACTATCGAACGTGAGGCCTTTGCCATCATATGGGCTCTCAAGCGGTTTGAGACAATATTATTTGGAGCAGAAATAATTTTAATGACAGACCACAACCCACTTGTATTTCTTTCGGACTCTATTCCTCAGAGCCCTAGGCTGCAGCGTTGGGCATTGGCTCTACAACGGTTTAACCTCAAGAAATTATGTCAAAGGTCAGAAATTGATTAACGCGGATGCCTTATCGAGACTTTGAACTGGAGACAGTACAACCTATGTAATAACTTTTAAGGCGGTCATTTTCTGCTGTTGCAACTTGTGTAGTAGTTTAGTTCTCTCTTTCGTGACCTCAACCGTAGCCCATATATTTTTTATTGTTATTGCATTAGGTTTAGTTCTTTTAAATTTTGATTTAATATAACTCTAGTGGGGGAGGTGTAAGGTTTCTAATATAATTGTTCATATTTAATTAATGCACGCGCTCCTACTTTGTTAAATTCCTTGCTCCGCACGAGAGCGCCTGTTCTTTCTGTAAGCTGTGTGAATTAATATTATATATGTTTGGAATATCATGATGGGATTTTAATAAAAGATGGCGGCCTTGTGTTTAAAGTTGCGTTTATCATTCTTGTTATCGTTTTAATCTTCAAATTAAAGGCAGCGACTGACACTATTCTAGATAATTGCAATCATGTGTAATTTTTCTCCTACATTCAAAACCATACCGATTCCTCAGAAACTGAAAATAATCTTTGTTTGATTAAATGATCAATTGATAAAATTTCTTCAAATTCTTACCAGCTTAAAAAGTGGTTAACAAATAAATGATTAAGATGTAAAGTCGATTAAAAAACGTATATGTAGTCATTTACCTGATTCTTATATTCAAAATATTTATAAATGAAATTTAACACGTTAGCAGAAAATCCTTATTTAAACCTATAAAAATAGTTCCAAACTTAAAACATTTGTCTGGGAACAATTTCCGAGATAGTTGCACTAAGTTGAAAAAGTAAAATTATCCATGAAAATGGCCTTAGATCAGAACTAATTTCATCCAGTTTAAAGGTAGACTAACAGTATTTTAAATCATATATTAACTTACTTCCATATTTAGTTACTTGAGGTTCTTGCTTAAGCATTTTCTTGATAAGTCGTTTTAGAGAGCTGACTTCATTGAGAAATAAATTGTTCCAATCTGCTTACAAGTGGCTTAGTTAAGATATGGATTAAACTCATTTATTTTTACACAACTACTTAAAGGTAATATAACAAATACTAACTAGCAGTATCTTAGTTTAGTCGTTGTAAGTGCAATATAAAATAGTTCTACTCTGTTAGTTAATGGACACAATGTTGCTTTCTCTAAACCAAAGTGACATGAACCTATCAGCTAGTCGTAAAAATATTCTTTTCGATTTTATGCGCAAACAACACTAAAAGAATAAAGTGAACAATGGCTGCATTGATTTGAAAACATCTTAACTAGCACTTTAGTAACATAAAGCAAAACGAGGATTTTGTGGAATTGAAGTGCATATATTAAAATGTATATTTTATGATTAAAATATATAATAATAAAAATAATAATTAAAATATATATTATAATTTAAGTACATTTATTATACATATATTTATTAAATGATGTTTATCTGGTTCAAGATAATTTCATTTGGGGAGGAAGTGCATAAGAGGACGTCTATTAATCACGTGATGTAATTTTGAAGATTTTTGAACCCCTCTCTCCCCCTGGTGATATTTCGTGATATTTGGCTCGACCTACCCGCTCCTCCCCCTAACCAGTAATCTCAAGTGATATTTTTCGAAATTCGTTTTTTTTTTCATTTGATTTTTTTGAAATTTTAACTAGTTTTTTAAATCTCTACCATTTTAAAATGTAGTTGGAAAAGCCACGGTAAATATTATCATGTAAGATTTTGCCAAATTTAAATGGGGAAACATATTTTACTGGAATATTTAACTAGATTTTCTTGCTATTTTAAGTTGATTTTATTGCGGGGAAAATTGCGTAATATTTGACGAAACCCCCCTCCCCCTACGTAAGATTAGGTGATGTTGGTCTCGACACCCCCCCCCCCAACCCACCACATAATTTTTGGATGTCCCCTTGTCATTTCAATCTCCGGCCTTTTACTTTCCTTACCTCGCAAATTGGATTCAATTTACCCTGTCCCTCGTTCAGCTCAATACAAAAAACTTTCAAAATATAATTGTCAATAAAACAATTTACAGCTTTCGTTAAAAACTATGTTTTTGTACAGTTTGTAAAATTTCAAAATACGTATTTAAGAATTTTTTTAGGCTAGCTTGAATTATCGTCGCACTAGAGCTATACGAGGGCTATTGGCGACAGGCGTCATAATTTAGAACTACAGTCAAGTTTTGAGCCGATAACCTTAACACAACTTTTAAGGGTGACATCGTATGCGGCTTCGAGACTTTGTAGCTATATTTAACCCTCTACCCAGGGTGTTATTCGTCAGACGTATTGGCTGCAAAGGATGTTTATAGGTCCACAGTTACTTTTTTTTTAATCATGTCCCGGGTCTTAACCTGGAACTTTTGGCATGCAAGGCAAGCGCCTTACCGACTGGGCTCCCCAGCCCCTAAGAAAAATGTCATTTAAAACTTTGTTCAAACTAAGCAAGACATCTTCAACTTTCCCCAATCACTATCGGTTAAGATCTCCACATGGCTCGCGTCTAATCCGTTATGAATTGGTCGGAGTCCAGTGGATTTTTCCTGGTCCATCGGTTACGTCAGTGATAAGATGCGAAAAGCCGATGTTCTACAAGAAACTGCGATAAGATGAGGTCTGGTCTTGGAATGTATCTTAAAAGGAATGCTTTCAGTGAGTTTGGATAAGGATATGTTTAAAAATAAATTCTTTATAATGTGAAATATTATTAATTAAAATACTAAGATATTTGATTAAAACGATAAAGAAAATAAAAACAAATAAAACATTACCTTAATAAAAATATTTTTTAAAATAAATTTTTAATGTATACTGTGAAATTTTTTAAATAATGGGCACTTTAAATTTTAATTAATATCATAAAATTCTTTGTATATCAATGTATTAAAATATTTTTTTAAACCTAAACGATAAAGATAAACAGAGCTTTTACTACAATGAAAGGATAAAACTAAAATATTAAGTAAAGAAATAACCCTTACAGCTAATTTTAGCTAATTTTCCAATTTTTAATACCATTTTTTGATGAAGGACATTCTTGAAAAATTTAATTTTTAATTATGCCCCAGGTCCATAAAGTATATATCTATAATATATTTTAATGTAAGTTAAAGAGTAAAATCACAGGATTATATACTAATATGGGACTGTCAAAGACTTAGATAAAGCAGCGAAAATACTCAACGTTCAGAATTGGTCAAAAATTAAAATGAAAAAAAAAAAAAAATCAGGAACCTTTTTTTGATGCTTTTAAAAATTCCAGATATCTTATTATATAACAGGTATGTTATTGTCGATTAAAACACAAGCGAATATCTTATAAAAACACAAACTTTATTCACAATAAAAAAATTCCGGACACAAATTATGAGTAATAAAAAAATAACTATCGGCATCCAAGTGAAACTTAATTTTCAATCATATTTATGTTGATTGATCTTGTTTTAGTTGTAAAGTTATAAATGTTTTAAGAATTAATGTTTACTTAAAATCATGTTCAGTATCGGATGAAGTAAATAACGTAGGTGATAAGTAGATAATATTTGTCAGCACTCAAAGTTTGTTTAAAATAGGCTTCTCTTTGATGTTTTATATACCATGTAACATGTTTTTGTAAATTAGGAAAATATTTTCAACAAATAGTGCTATAAATGTGCTGCGACAGATTAAATTGAAATGCTTGAGATTTTTGTATGCAATATATTAATTTGAATAATTTTTTTAAAAACTATTTTTGATTTTTTGGAAAGATGATATTTTTTAACGAAACTAAATTTAAAGTATAGATACACTTAATAATTATTATCATGCCTTAAGCAGGATAATAAATAGCTTTTTTAAAGTATCGTTTTTAGTTTGGAACTAAAGCAACTAAATAAGAGTTAGAACATGAACTTAACATTCCTGATTTTCTCAAAAATGATTTTAGTTTTAAAGAAATAATATTTTGAACTATTCCGAGTACCTCAAAGTTAATCTTTACACTTGGTTAGAGCTCCTCCATTATTTTCTAGAATCACATTAACTTCTAAATTAACATAAAATCTAACGCAACATAAAATTGCGAAACAAGTTTAAATGGAATCTTTCCTACAATTAAAAGTGATCCAACATGTGTGTGTTTAATATGTGTGTTCTAAGAATATACTTATTACAAAGATGAAGGGTTAAGTTGCAAAACTCGCTCCACAAAGTTTAACTAAGATATCAGCGCCTTCATTGGCGATTCCGTCCAACTGAGTTTACCATCATCGAAATTCGACAATGAACGGAACTATTTAGTTATACTCTGGAGAAAGTGAGTTTTGCCACTAGACCCTTCATATGGCATTGAATATTACACTGAATGAAGGATAAGTGTGGTGTCTTCAATTTGAGTTAACACAAAAAATGCGTCTCTTTTCCCAAAACAATTCTTGCGTCTCTTCCAAGAACAATTTTTTTCGCTCAAGAAACCCACCTTCTGGTGCATTTCTCAGAGAATTCAGGATCAAAATATGCAAGACGAATAAACTGGTAAAAGCAAAGACGTAAAACATTTTCCACCCGCAGGATAATAAATCTTTACTTTAGTCATACTTTATCTTTACTTTAGTCGTAAACGGGAAAATGTCCAAATAAAACTGTGGGATGATTCTCCTAAAAGTGTCTTTGTTATTTAGGTTGTATTATAAGTTCCATTTTAACAAGAATAAACACGTGAAAAACAATGGTAAGAATGAGGAGAAATTTAAATCGTGTACTCGCTAGACGGCAAAATTTTGTTTGGGAAAAGTCTATGATGCATTGAATAATGACATGATCGATTGTTGGCACAATGAAAATATATCAAAGGTCTGCCGATAGATATTTTCTCAAAGGATTCAAGGATTATTACATCTTATACATCTATATTAAACATGTCGCATGGTCTAACTGGAAAAGCTCTATGTATAGGGTCCTTGGGTATTCACATTATTTCGCTGACATTATATTATTCTATTGATCTAACAATTTTCTTCAAACTACATTCCATCGCCTCGTGTAAAATTTGAGATTGTCATGACCGATGCTTAGTTTTTTCCGCTTCATAAAATCCAACCCATTCATATTATTTTCTACCATTTACGTAAAGAGAAATTACTATAGAAACTCTGATTAGACAAAGACAATTTTCCTACTAATGCGCAATTTTCTTCCTCAGGCTAGAACCATTTCTTCTTCAGAACTTTAGGTGTGGGGGATCCAGAAGAAAGGTGACAAGCCACATGCCTGCCGAGATTAAGTTCGTCTGCTCTTCAATTTACATGATAAGAGAGGTTATGGAGTGCTGCATTCGTAGAAAAACTGCCCCGCTTTCCCCACCCTTACCTATCAACATAATTCCTGCTCGAATATTCTACAGCGTTTATGTTCTTTGTGGAGAACAGATGTTCCCTGCTTTAGGTTCCCCGCTACGGCGGCTGTCAAGTACTTTCGCAGCCTAAGTTGAAATAACAAATACCATTGAAAATCTGTGATACATTAAATTAAAATCGGCGCATTAAAAAAAAACCAGTCATTTTTATAAGCACGGGTGCTGTATTCCAAATGCCTATAAAACATTGCTGTAATTTTCAAGCACATGTGCCTCAGCCACGATCGAGTTTTAATTCTTGACTATTATAAGTTCAGTATTATAATTCTATTTACAGAAGCAGCTGCAATCAAATGCAACAGAATGTGCTGTGAATTTTCGGCAAATGTGCAGTATTTTCATAGAGATTTTTTTCACACAATAATACAAAATAAACTAAGTACCAAATTTATGGAGCAATTTTTTACACTACAATTAAAATAAAAAATGAACAAAGTAAGTTAGAGTTTTTTCCCCCATATGTTAATAAATTTGATTTGATAAAAACATAATTTTTTTTATTGAATTTCAATAGAACTAGGGGCACGGCCCCTGCTCGCTATCGCTCTCCAACCCCTGAGAACTGCTTGCGCAGTTCCCTTTGGAATGCTTCGCGATCCACGCTCGCTTCGCTCGCTAACCGTTCATTAATATATTTTAGTCTAGCCTTTAGTCTCCTTTTAAAATAAAATGATTACAAATTTATTCTTATAAAATTTAAAAAAAAAACTTTTTCTGGTTGATTTTACGTGGAATGACCCATATGTATATTAAGTTATTAAAATTTATGTTTGCTTTCTCCGGAGTTTAACTTCTTCCGATTCTCCTGCTAAGATTATTGCAAAAATATTTCGCTGCTTGACTAACATATGTTTGTAACTAAATTAGAAACCGTGGTAATCGTTAACGCTCAGAAACCACGTTTGAAAGAGTTTGAATTTTTCTTTTTCAACTATGGAAATAACGTTAAAAAATATATTGACGTAACTGGATATATATATCTATAGGTTAACCAAACATGCATAATATTAGGGACGTTTAATGTATGAAAATTTAAATTATAATTTCGATCGATTACTACCAAACACTATTGTTATAAAAACACGTGGAATACACGTGGTTTACGTGTATTCCACGTGTTTTTATAACAATAGTGTTTGGTAGTTCAATCGATCGAAATTATAATTTAAATTTTCATACATTAAACGTCCCTAATATTATGCATGTTTGGTTAACCTTTCGGAGCATGTCCGACATTTTTTAGCCAAATCTGGTAATTCCGCCATATTGATAATATGGCAACCTTGGCGATAAAAATCGGGCTAATTTGCCACAGATAACATTTTAGGCGAAATCTGACAAATATTGCAACCCTGCCATTTCTTAAAACCCCGTTTAAATCTTAAATGTATATAATTTATTCTGAAGTTTTTTATACTAATCTTTTATTAATTATATGCTTAACGATTTTAAATAATTATTTACTTTTTTTCAATCAATTATTTGACATTTTTAATGTTCTACTTTAAAAAAAAAACTGGTATGAAATTTAACTTTTCTTGGGACTTAACAGTTTTTTTTTTATCTTTTTAATTTTCCAAAATATCCATTTTTAATAATTATCAAATAGTTCAGTATTTTTTATACCTATTTTTTGCATTAGAGAATTTACTTGCGCTACTTTGTTTATAATTATATAATTAGATCCTGTCCCTTTTCCTTCATCGTTCTGATTTTCTTATTTTAAAACTAGCTGAACCAAAAGACGTTGTCTTGTCTTTACTATGAATATTGAATTCTAATTGAAGGTTGATCGAAAAATCCATCGATTCTTGGCAAATGCAGCCAAAAATGTCCAAAGAATAATACCCCATGTGGTGGGAGTGCACGTTAAATATTTTTCAAAGTTTCGACGTTGCGTACGATGTAAAAGTTGCATATAAACTTCTTAGTTTATCATAACTTACAGAGTCCTTGAGTATTAAGTCACATCTACACATAAAATGGAAAACCGAAAAAAGAACTTTTATTTAAACGCCATCCTTTTTCCACAAAACCATCTTTTTCTACAAACTGTTGCCACGCAGGACAAAACAAAATAAATACAACTTTAACACTTTCCCTTATTTGTTTTGTTTAAGATCTTTAGTCCTGCCAGTTCTATGTTAATCCCATCTTTTCACACAAGACTGCAAGTCTAGGTCCATAGAGTGGCTTGGTGAACAAGTCGGCAATCTGAATTTCAGTAGACACTCTTCTTACGACGATTTCTTTGTTCTCAACCATTTCTCTTACAAACAAATGTCGAATACTTATGTGTTTTGTTCTTCTGTGTAATTCTCCTTGATTCTGTGACAGTCTAACTGCTGCCTCGTTGTCCACTTGTAGATCTGTTACAATATTCAGATTTGTGACTTCGGTGATCAGTCTCTTCAACCAAACCAGCTCTCTGGCTGCTTCACTAGCTGCGACTACTTCTGCTTCTGTGGTTGAGATTGCTACAGAAGGCTGTCGTTGACTTAGCCATGATATCGCTCCACCAGCATAGATGCAGACAACTCCTGTAGTTGAGCGACCCGTTGTGGTGTCTCCTCCATGGTCAGCATCGCTATAGCCCTCTAGAATACCTTTCTTGTATCCTGATCTGTAAATCAACCCTTTGTCTAAGGTTCCCTTTAGATATCGAAATATTCTTTTGACTCTTACCCAGTCTTCGTCATTTGGATTTTCTAAACTTCTACAAACTATGCCTATCGCATACGCTATGTCAGGTCGGGTTCCTGTCATTAGATACATTAATGCTCCTACGGCTTGTCTGTAGGGATATGATCTGTTAGCGCTTAGTACTTTCCCTGATTGAAAACCTTCTTTGATGATAGGTGTAGACACAGGTTTGCACTCATCCATACCAAATTTTTCAAGTATCTTCTTAATGTAGGCTGTTTGGCTTATTTTTATAGAATCATCTTCTTGGCGATGAATCTCTAATCCTAGGTAGTAATCAGCAGGCTTAGTCGTAATCTTAAAGCACTTCTTTAAGTCTTTAAGAAAGTCTTCTAACTGTTCTTTACTCGTAGATGCAACCAAACCATCATCCACGTAGAGAACTAGCAAAAGCAATTCGGAATTGTTTCTTCTGATGAATAGACAGGGATCTGCTTCACTTTTTGAGAAACCAACTTTATGTAAATAGTCTCCGAAACACTTGCTCCAGCATCTTGGGGCTTGTTTCAATCCGTAGAGACTCTTCTTCAAGTGACATACCCTGTCAGTGCCGTCGCTGTATCCCTCCGGTTGGCACATAAAAACATCTTCCTCTAATTCGCCGTACAAAAAGGCTGTAGAAACATCGAATTGTGTTAGAGTCATATTTTCACTAGCCGCAATACTGATTAGAGATCTTATGGTACTTGCTCTTGCGACCGGACTATAGAATTGATCGTAATTAATCCCTTTCCGTTGAGCAAAACCTTTTATTACAAGCCTAGCCTTATACTTGTCTATACTTCCATCAGGATTTCTCTTTATTTTGTAAACCCATTTACATGGTATGGCCTTTACTCCTTCGGGTAATTTAGTTAACTCCCATGTTTGATTTTCTTTTAAAGAAGTCATTTCGCTATCCATAGCTTTCTTCCAGTTTTCTTATCTGGATTCTCTATAGCTTCTTGATAGGTTTGTGCATCTTCTCCATAAATGAATGCTTCTGATTCCATGATGTAATCATCAAATCTTTGAGGTTTCTTTATTTCAGAACGATCTCTAAGATTTATATTGTGAGATGACTTTGATTCTTCCTCTTCTTCATCTTCAGATTCAGAATTTGATAAAGTATTACTCTGATCTTCTGATACTTCTTTATATTCTGAATTTTCTTGATCTGTTGAATCAATGATCTTATCTAGATTTTTCAATGACACGTGTTCTGCACACATCTGCGTTTTCTCATGAAAAATCACATCTCTAGAAAAAATTAATTTTCCCTCATCAGGTAACCATATTCTGTATCTTTCATCTCCATTGTAACCAATCAGAAAACCTTTTAATGCTTTCTTGCTCATTTTCTTCCTTTTCTGTATTGGTACATGTGCATAACACAGAGATCCTATAATTCTCATGTGTCTTATCCTTGGTTTCTTTTCAAACCATAGCTCATGTGGACTGGTCTTTTCCACAGACGAAATTCCAGTCCTATTGAGGATGTAGGCAGCTGTATTTACGAGCTCTGCCCATAGATATGTAGGATATTCCACCTCTTCATTCGAATACTTTAAAGTTCTAGCCATTTCAACTAGTGTTCTATTTTGACGCTCACTAGGGTTCTGCTGTGGTGTGTATGGAGCTGTGAGTCTTTGAGTTATTCCTTTCTTCTGTAGAATATCTTGTACTTCTTTGTTATCAAACTCGCCTCCATTGTCACTCAAGATTTCCTTAATCGAATGACCTTTATTTTCTGCGTGAGCTAAAAACGACTTTAAAGCAAACGTAACATCAGATTTATGCTTCAGAAAGAAAACGTAACGATACTTGGAATACTGGTCTTTGAAAACTACAAAATACCTATATTTTCGCTTTGACTCATCGAAAGGTCCACACACGTCAGTTGAAACCAGTTCTCCAACTTTGGTAGCTTTTGGTTTATTGCCGAACTTTAAACGATGTGCTTTTCCATAAATACAAGGTTCACATGGTTCTTTGTCTAAACTCACGTTGATGTCAAATTCTTCTTTGAGCAAATCTCTAATATGACGTTTATCTTGATGTCCCCATCTATTATGGTACAGTTGCAATAAAGAACTTTTGTTACTGTCAGATTCAGCACATTCTATCTCTTCAACTTTATCAGGAAAAATTGGTTCTAATGCTGCTTTGTATAGAGTTCCATTTACACTTCGAGTGCCTTAAATCTTCATTTTATTGTTGACTTTTAACCAACATTCAGTAGGAGTCGAAGTAAATAAACTATTCGGATGTCTATCCTGGGCGGCTAAGACTGAAAATAAATTTCTGTACACTCCAGGAACGTACCAAACATCTTTTAACTCTATAACTTCAGTATTTCTTCCAATTAAAGTTTTAACTCTGATACTTCCTTTTCCTAAGGCTGTTAAAACTTCATTTCCTGCTGCTTTGATGGTATGGGAACTTGAATCTGGAAATTTCTCGAAATCCACGAAATAAGCCAATGAATTCGTTACATGCTTAGTTGCTCCATTATCTATCCAAAATGTACTTTCTTCTCCTTTTGATAGATAAATTTCTTCAGATAAACATGTTACTGTCATGTCTAGTGACAAAAGATTCTCTTTCTTATTACTTGCATTACTTTGAGGAATTGAATTCTTCTTCGGTGGTCTACCATCTGCAATCCACTTGTAACATGATTTGATCCAATGCCCTTTAATGCCACAATAGTTACAAGCATCATTTTTATTTACACTCTTCTTACTATGGAATCCTTTATTCTTTACTTTATATTCTGGTTTGGCGATTAAAATAGATTCTCCATCTTTTCCAGTTGCATTTTCGTGTTTGGCGAAATTTCTCTCAAACATGCTTAATTGTGTCGCCAACTCTTCATATGACTTTTCATCATCTTTGGCGAGAAGCATCCAACTTGATTTGAAAGATTGAAAACAATCCGGTAAAATATTCAAAACTTTACATACTAGTAATAATTCCGGTAATTTGTTTTCCTTTTTCGCTACTAACCCGTTATTTAAATCATTCCACAAGATACTTAACTTGGAAATATGAGTTGCAACATCGTCGCCCGAATTCCATTTAAAAGTGAAAAACTCCGAACATATTTTAAAAAGTTGATCTTTCGTCGTTGCTTCAAATATAATTTTCAACGCCTCCCAAGCTTCATATGCAGTTTCTTTTTCCATAATTTTCTGGTAAACGGCATCTGTTACAGTACTAGAAATCAAACTTTTGGCGTAACTGTTGGCTTTTCTATAAATATCTACCTTGGCTTTGTAGCTCTTGAGTTCTGACTCACTTGCTGTATCAGCTAACTCGTTTGGCTTCTTTAATTTGCCTTCAACTACATCCAAAGCTCCTTCATGATAGTCGAGAGCGTCTTTAATCTTACGCTTCCACATAGGATAATCTGCTTCTCCAGATAAAGGCTTAATAGTTCTTCCTAGATCCATTTTAGGCTTAACTCTATGTTACTTCTATACTCTCTAATGCACTGTGAGCATGCTATCGCCCATAACCTATAAACTTCTTAGTTTATCATAACTTACAGAGTCCTTGAGTATTAAGTCACATCTACACATAAAATGGAAAACCGAAAAAAGAACTTTTATTTAAACGCCATCCTTTTTCCACAAAACCATCTTTTTCTACAAACTGTTGCCACGCAGGACAAAACAAAATAAATACAACTTTAACATTGCATTGGGTGCCTAATCAGGTGTTGGCTCGTCACATGACTGTGGTTCTAAATAAAGACGCCCGTGGCCAATATCCCTCTTGTATAGTTCTAGTGCGACGATAATTCAAACTAACCCTAACCCATACAACTGGATGGGAATAGCTACCCTACGCTAAATTTTTAACTTCGCCAAAAGCCGCCAATGCCAACATTCATTCGGCCATTATATCAAAGCTGTACCAAATTAACAGTTTCATAAACAGAAAGTTTTTACGCTATACGTAGAGGGAATTAACATTTCTTAGAAATATTCATCAGATCTATAATAGTAATCGCCTTTACTGCCATGATACATTGTAGCAATATCTTCACTTCTTACCATTAATAAACATCAATTAAATTAAATTCGGAAACAAAAAAAATCAAAAGATTTCAATTCAATAAATAAAATAATGATATTCAAATAAAAATCCTACAAATTAAACTCGCGTGCTCTGACATGCTTATACTTAATTTTCGTTCGCGTTGAACGTGCTGAAATTTCTTTTATTTTAAAATAAAAAGTATAAATTCTAATCTTACAATGCTATTCCTATGGAGAAATCGGCTCACGTTTTACACTCCTACCCCCTTTCGGGTTCGAATTTCGAATAACTCATTCATTCAGAACCTTCTCCTGACAATAACAAACACAACGAAAAAAGAATTAGTGAAATACAAATACAAATCCAACAAAATAAAATACAATTCAATAAATAAAATAATGATATTCAAATAAAAATCCTTCAAATTAAACTCACGTGCCCTGACGTGTTAATACTTAATTTTCGCTTACGCTGAACGCGCTGAAATTCTTTTCAAATTAGAAAACGAAATTTATAAATTAAAAGTTCATAAGAATTCTATTCCTTATGGAGAAATCGGATCACGTTTTGAACTCCAACACCAGTTCGGGTTTGAATTTCGAATAACTCATTCATTAAGAACCTTCTCCTGACAATAACAAACACAACGAAAAAAGAATTAGTGAAATCGGTTCAGAAGTTCAGGCGTGATGCCGTCACAACGAAAAAATGGGACTTTAATTTATATACAAGATATAAAGTACCTACTTTATAAACCCGGCGTTGCACGGGTGTACCCTTAATAACGGAGATTGTTTTTTTATGTAAACATTTATTTTATATCAATTGATCCCTTTCCACTGGTCAGCACTCCATCGGTATATTATTATTCAATATCAGCATTAATTAAAAAAAAAGAAATCCGATTATATCCAGACCCTTACTCCATATTCGACCACTCGATAGGGCTGGGGAGCCAAGTCGGTAAAGGCGTTCGCCTTGCATGCAATAGGTCCCAGATTCGGGTCCGGGCATCGTCAAAATAACTGCCGACCTATAAGCGGCAAATGCAGCCAAAAATGTCCGACGAATAATACCCCATGTGGTGGGAGTGCACGTTAAATATTTTTCAAAAGTCCCGACGATGCGTACGAAGTCGCCCTTAAAAGCTGCATTGTGTGCCTACTCAGGCGGCTTGTCACATGACTGTGGTTATAATTTAAGACGCCAATAACACTTGTATAGCTCTAGTGCGACTCTAATTCAAACTAACCCCAACCTATACAACTGGATGCGAATACGTTAAATTTTACTACAACCGGATGCGAAGTCGTTAAATTTTACTACCCTACGTTAAATTTTTAAGTTCGCCAAAGCCAAAATTCAATCGGAAAACAAAATTAAATTCGGAAACAAAACCAAAAAAAAATCAAAAGATTTAAATTCAATAATTAAAGAATGATACTCAAATAACTTTCCTAGAAATTAAACTCACATGCCTGAAATTTCTTTCAAATTAGAAAACGAAAAGTTTTAATTAAAAGTTCATAACAATGCTATTCCTATGGAGAAATCGGCTCACGTTTTGCCTTCCTACAACCGTTTGGGTTCGAATTTCAAAAAATCGCTTCTTAAATGACGCCTACGATATAAAAAGAATATTTTCCTAAAATTTGGTAGCTGTACTTCTAGTAGTTTTGGCTGAGCGTGGATACGTGAGTGAGTCAGGACTTTGCCTTTTATATATATACAGACAAACAAAGTCGATTGTTGCCATTGCAGAGTTAGAAATATAACGAAATGTGGAAGCCGTATAAGAGTATTATACATATACTAGGGGGCACGCCCCCTTCTCGCTATCGCTCGCCAACCCCCGGGAACTGCTTGCGCAGTTCCCTTTGGATCGCTTCGCGATCCAGGCTCGCTTCGCTCGCTCACCGTTTATTAAAATTTTTTAGTCTAGCCTTAAGGGTTAACCTTAAGGAACATGTTCGGCAATTTTTTCGCAAAATTCGTATTATGGCAGCCATTGGCTACAAAAATCGCCAAAGATTGTATTTTAAGCGAATAACTATCAAATAGTTCAGTTTTTTTCTATGTATCCTGTTTGCATTAGATAATTTATTTTGCTACTTTGTTTATAAGTTGATCCTGTCCTTTTCTTTCATCGAGAATTCTAAAATCGTATTAATATATTTAAAATATTATTAATCATTAATTATTAATATAACTAATTTCTTAAATTACTTTTTGTGCACATTGTTTTTGAACTTGCGGCAAACTGTTGAGTTCTGATTTTCTTATTTTAAAATATCGCTACGATCTACTATCGCAAATGCCACGATAATTTTAATAAGGAAATCTTTCATGTTCTTTCAGCAGACATTTTCAGTTTTGAACAGCATTTTAAGTAATTATTTGTTGTCATTTCACAGACTTGGCAAACGCACTGTTTGCTGTCATTTTGACTTGGCGACATTTTTCGACTGGCGCCAAATCCGGACATGGTCTTTTAGGTTTACCGCCTTTAGTATCCTTTTAAAATAAAATAATTTCAAACTAATGGTTATAAATTAATAGTTATTATTGATAAAATATTTCGTTGCTTGACTAAGATCCATTTGTAAATAAATTGGAAACCGTGGTAGCCGTCAACGCTTAGAAACTATATTTAAAACCAATTTGAATTTTTCTTATTTTATTAACAATTGTGTTTGGTAGTTCAGTCAATCGAAATTATAATTTAAATTTTTAAACATTATGCATGTTTAAATTTAAACTTACTGATTCTATCCTAAAGTTGTTTTTTTAAAACTAATAGCGAATCTTACGCTTAGAGTAAATCAAAATCAACTTTAACAAAACTCTTTACCGTAGTCGAAAGTGTAAACAAACTCTATTGTGTCGCCATTGCAGAGTTAATAATATGAGGAAAAACACTTTTTTGTTGTTTTCAGTCGGCCATTTTGAAATTAGTAGTATTTTTGTTCAGTTCGATTGTTGCCATTCCAGAGATAGAAATATAAGGAAATTTGGGTGCCGTATAAGAGTATTATATATATAGATATATAGATGAAGATTTAGCTTTTATTAAAGAAACAGGTAAAATAGAGTGACCAATTAATTTTAAACATACATCTCTTGAATATTCGCTCTTCCCGATGGTTGTATGGTCAAGGTTTGTATTTTTCGTTATGTAGTCTACATTTTGAGAAAATTGCAACCAACATTTCCTTAAAAAATTAAACGTTGTGCCGGCGCATTCAAAGAAACAACTACAGGAAATTATAAATAAACTCTTGAAAAATGTAAATATTTATTAAAAAAAATTCTGTCTAATAAGAAAAAAAAAGTAGACTAAAAAAAGATGTTAGGTTTGTTGTAATTTTTGTAAATATAGTGTTAAAAAAGTTAAAATATTTACCCGTTTTATTGCTGATGTTTGAATTGTTTGCATTTAGCGTAACATAATGTAAAGTTATTAGTTATCTTCCAGAAGAAAATTTGGGCTACCTTAGAACCTGATTATATTTTACTAAATATCTGCACATGAAGGATTTAGTTCCAAAACCAATATTATCGAATGTACGACAAGGATAAAAGGTCCGGTCAGTCCATTGGCGACTTTTGACAATCGTAAAATAAATTGGACGAAGTTGCCAACGTACGAATCGGACGCAAAACCTTAGTTATAATTTGAGAATTTGAGCTTTGCCAACTAGACCCTTTATATATAAGATTTTGATTCCTTGGTTCTTACGTCTAAGTAAGTAATTAAATTAAATTATAGTGTAATTTACGCTATAAATAAATGGATGCTAACCTTCAAATGAATCACCAGTTCCCCAGATGAAGATAAATAGATTTTATAAGCACCGAACTAATATTTACTTCTTGAAAATACAAATAAGTCAGATAAATTTTCTTTTACAAAATTCCAACTTATTTTTCTAAAGATAAAATGTTTCACATCGTTGCTATGTACCGTTGCTATGGAATAAGTTGTAGTTTTTTAAAGTGAATAACGCATAAATAATTAATGTATAACAAATTTCTTTCACGATCTACTGCATACATTATTAACAAAAAGATTCTAGTTACACCCTTTTCATACCAACTCATCTGCTTGTAGGCGTTTGGTTTGGAGTTGAAATGGACTTGTCACACTAGTTATTATAGTGGTTTTTGGGAAAGCATTCGTAAGTTCAAGGGTAGCGATCAATCATAAATATTACTACCTATGGTGATCGTTTTGTAATAGTTTTTTTATATAAGTATCCTGCTCTTATCTTTTTAAAGAGGTATAATTTAAGTTTATGTAGATTTAGAAATGAAAAAGTTCTTAGCATATTGAAAAAAAATAGAGTATTAAACTAAACGACCAAAGAGTTCTAAAGTATAATGTTAAATATAAAGAATTCATTTGTTAGATCTGGTTGCAAAACTCACATTTTTCGAAGTATAACTAAAGATATAGGGTCCGGCCCTATTATTGGCGATTTCGCTTATTTAAATTTACCATTATCAAAAGTCGCCAATAAAAGTAATGGACCTTATATTTTAGTTATACTTTAAAAATGTGATATTTGCCACTAGACCCTTCATTCAGCATGTAAAAATATAACTGGTATATTTGTGCTGTTCTTAATATAAATAATAAATCGGAACCGAAGTGCAATTACAGTGAAGTTATATTAAAAATTATCATAATAAGAATGAAAAAAAAATACAACTTACAATTCAATGTAACTAAAAACTATATGAAGTTTAACGTAAACTTTTTTGTCAATATGAAAAGAGTGAATACATAGTTATATAACTATACAGAAGTCAATTAACTTAATTCAATTTTTTTTATTGATCTCCTAAATCTTTCAATTACAGTTGTGTATAGGTAACTTTTTAAAAAGTTATGCTAGTTTAGTTGTATAAATGGTGTTTTTATGTTTTATATAAATGGCGCTTTTATGTTGGAGTGTTTATGTCATAATACATTATGAGATTATATATGTTAAAGCTTTAAACTCTTCATGAAAATATCATAAGTTATGGTTTCTTAAGAACATTTAATTGGTTATTGAGCTTTTGATTAGCAACGTGCTTAAACCACTGAATAGTTTTTAACGAATTGTCACTCCCAATTACTTTTCCATTTATCTTGCTTGATGTGGTTTCAAACAAGTGTGTTTCCTCATTAAATTTCCCCATATTCAAATTTTGCACAACTGTTTCCTGTTCCATTTGAAATTAAAAAGAAAGCTTTGAAATTCAAAACCAAGCCATCCAAACCTTCGTTTCATTTTAATTGGGACAACAAATAAAGTTGTTAATTGGCAAAGTAAAAAAAAACACAGAAAATTAAATTTTTATTTATGATTACCGAAACAGAGATATTCTAGAGTTTCTTTTTAACGATATTAAATAGAAAAAAATATCAAAAGTCTCTTCAACCTATGACGTTTCATCACACACCCGTTTATGTCAGGAAACGGAAAGTAAATCCCAATTCTTATGTGAGCAATTTATATTTCAATTCATCTCTTATCAGCTTTTTGTGCTATTTTAGTGGTCCCCGTTGACAAGGATCTAATATATGTTGATTCCCGGGCAACGCTCTCACATCCGAAATGCTTATTTAGTCTCAACTTAACATACTCCAGACATTTGACAAACGCGTCCATAAATCACAACTTCCCGCTATGAATCCAAATTAGTTTCATTTCCACGTTGTCTAACTTAGCAAAATAGTAGGGATGTGAAAAAAATGAACATAGCATTACTTTTTTTTAGTAGGTTTTGGCACATAAATATCAGCTAATATTCTATTAGTTTCTTTAATTTTTTTAGTGTAGTTGAGCACAAGAATTATGTATAATTTCTCCCACTCTTAAGGGTTTAAATGATGTAACACAGTCTAATTTTGGACCCTTTAATAAACAATTCGGTTTGGGTGGAATGTGATGGTTGGTCTCTAATTATTTTTTTTTTTGTTCTTGGTCGATATACTATCATTAAATAATATGGTATTTTTCCTTTTTAAAGTTAGTGATGTAACACTTGTTAAATTTGCATGCACATTTTGTAGTTACTATTTGACATATTAATAAATAATCCATATTATTTTTTAATATATCAAGTAGTAAGGAAGTAAGTACAATATAATCCTTATTATTTATTACTGTTCCAAAGGTTTCAATGCCAATAAATGTTTCATATGCATCTGATTAAGTGCATCTCTATATAAATATACTGAAACCAGTTCTTTGATAACAGTTAAAATTAGTAGTAAGGCCCAATTAATTTTATGAAATTAGTAGTTTCCAACTATTGTTTTGTTCTTAATATTATAGTTTCATGTAACACTAAAGGTGCACCTTACTTTTCAGGATTAAGTTATGGGTGTCAATTGTTTCTTTAATTTTTTTTATCATTATGAAGTTTTCTTTGGAAGTTTATCTAAATCCTTCGGGCCAACAGGGAAAATATTTTTAAAAAAGTATTTTGAAATTGAAATCGGCCTGAAATGTGTTGCTTGAAAATTTTTAAAACGCCATTATTTAGATTTGATTGAACACAAACATTCAAAAAATGTTTTAGAACTATTTATCCCTTAACGATCGGACAATTTTCAAGAAAATGGTAATTAAAGTGCATATTTTTTTATCCCTGAAACTCATACAAAAATATGTGTATGAACAATAGATTAATTCATTTTTAATTTTTCATTTGCTTTTAGCTTCAAATTTAAAAAAAATGTTTAACAATTTTTTTGAAAAACCAACTACTTCAGACCATTATTTTCACGAGAGCGAGAAAGGAGTTCCATAGCCCAGAAGTCTAAGAATACTTTAAACCAACAAGTGTTCTTCCAAAATATTCATGTCTCTGACGTCCACAGCCCAGAACTTTTAACGCTTTTCCGCGCCAATTCCTGGGAGACCTTGTCACCATGAACATAAGATGGACTTGATAAGGTTGTGACAAGTCTGCGAAATACTATTTACTGTAAAAAAAATCTTGTTGCATAAATTGGATCTCGGCTTATAAGTCAGTTTAAACAGAGCGAGAAATGAAAAATAAAATCTTTCTACGTAATGCGATTGTCCAATAAAGATATTACCATAAAAAATGGCCGCCTAATGCTTGGAACTCAATTCCTTTAAGCACGTGTGGGGAGGTTTTGACTTGAATTGGTAACTAGGGACTTGTGTTGTAATTTGGGACTTACACTTCCATGAAATATGAAGAGAAAGAGTGGTGCAATCTTTTGTACCGGGTGGTTATAAAATAACGCTAGCTATTCGAAGAGCTCTGTAGCTTGAATGAATAATCCGAATGCAACAAACATCGAGATACTTACTAATCAAGAAGGGGGAAAAATAATGGAATCATAAAAAAATAAACTTGTCTCTTGACCAGGGTTCTAAATTAAGAGGCGTAATTAGCTGTGTTAAAGCTCCTAAAGGAGGCTAGAAATAGGCAGCCGTGATCGATTACATTACATTATAAAGAAATAGATACAATAATCACCAATAGATGGCGCTGCCAGTGCAAACACAATTGTCAGCATTGGCGAAAACCAAGAAGCGGTCATTTTAATGTAAAGTAATCGATTCCGGCTGCCCATTTCTAGCCTCCTTTAGTAGCTTTAACACTGCCAATTACGCCTCGTAATTTAGAACCCTGGTCAAGAGACGAGTTTTTTTTTTATTTTATGATTCCATTCTTTTAAGCCCTTCTTGATTAGTAAGTGTCTCAATGCTTGTTGCATTCGGATTATTCATTCAAGCTACAGAGCTCTCCGAATAGCGAGCGTTATTTTATAACCACCCGGTATTAAAATATTGGGATTTGAAGAAGTCATTATGATAGGATGGAATATATTTGACAAAAATTAAGGGATCTTTGGAATGATGCAGAAGGTCCAAGTAATCAATTGGCTGACGAATAGAAAATCCCTACAAGATATATTGTTTTTCCAGTCAAGTCAAAATACAATGATAAATGAAGATTCTTGAATCAAACATTGGTAGAATATAACATCATTTTTTATATTATTAAGAAAATATACATGGCAATTTTTATGAAATAATTGAAAATGAAATAAAACAACTATATTCCTCGTAGGTCCACTAGTTGTTCTTGTAAAATTATAAATATTGATGGTAAATTGTATACCCTTTAAACATGCCGGTGGACCATATGGTTTACATATTGGACTCGAGATAGAATCTTCTGTGGAAAGCAGGTGTTTGTATCCCATCTACTACCAATAATCCTATAAATCGGATATGTACTGGAAAATAGTAGAAAAACCTAGAATTATGTTAAGGGGTGCTCTCGAATGCACTGGAATAGACAGTTCTCCTCAGTGAATGGTGTGACGCGAAGTTCCATTGAGTACTATCTCAGGTGTCGACCTCGTCCCTTGACTAGGATTTAAATTAAGAGGCGCATACTTGGCTAAGATAGCTTGACATGGAGGCTAGAAATTGGAAAGTGGAAACTTTTCAACCAAAGATGTTAGTAGGGGTCAAATTTGCAAACTTTTACGTAAGGTAAATTTTTAAAGGTTTATAGTCTTACTATATATGTATGTTACCAAAAACTTGTGTGAAAAATAAGTTAAAATGAAATAAAAACAGATTGAATGTATGATCTAGTTGCAAAACTTACATTGTCCTAGGTAATCTATAATAATAAAAGAAAGAGTCTGTCTGTCTGTGTGTCTGTCTTCGGATCGTAAAAGACCTACTTATACTGCCCTCAGAATTTCGAAATTTTTAAGATAGATTCCCTTTAATATTGACGTGTGCACCTGAGGCTTAGTTTTTTCATATTTGTTCCATTTTTAGAGAAAATTCGAATTTTCTGAAAAAAATACACCACTTTCGCTCAAATCCGATCATTTTTTTTTCTTTCCTGATGCCATCGGCTGAAAAAATTAAATAAAACTTTTAACGAAAACATTTAAAATTCAAAATGTTTATTTTATTCTTTTGCCAATACTTTCAGAAACTTAATTCATTATTTGAAAAATAATTGACACGTTTCAAGTGACGTATTTCCGCCAGTCTTCATTCCGGATTTTATTGTGGGTTTATTTGATGATTTTTCATTGATTTTTCTGTTGACTGCATGTATGCATATTTAAGCAATAAATGTATAGTTAAGCTATTACTGAACTATGATGGTTAATAGAGGCCATCGCACTAGAGCTATTAATGTTTTATGTCTTTATTTTTTGCCAAAGACGTTGCCAAACTCGCCAAATTATTAACTAAAATTCGCCAAATAGGCAATTTCTTTTATAAATAATTTATAAGCTGGTCGGTTGTTCTAAGGTCATTGTGTTAGAGCTGTATAATGGGTGTGGGTAGCTATATCTATTTTCTCGCCAAATCATTTCCCAAACACGCCAAATGAGCTAAAAGGTTTTATGTATTTATGAGGGAATTGTGATGACATTTATGAGTGCATTTTATAGCGTATTTTTCATTTTGGAATTTTAAGGCAATGAAACGGGATTTTATAATTTATAACGAGTGGAAACAATAATAAGTTTATGATCCTATAACAAGGTATATGGTACACATATTTGGAATCTATTTGATATTTTTTTTTTAATTCCCTGCGAAGAACGGGTATAAATTTGCTAGTCTATAATAATAAAAGAAAGAGTCTGTCTGTGTGTCTGTCTTCGGATCGTAAAAGACCTACTTATACTGCCCTCAGAAATTCGAAATTTTTAAGATAGATTCCCATTAATATGAACGTGTGCACCTGAGGCTTAGATTTTTCATATTTGCTCCATTTTTAGAGAAAAATCGAATTTTCTGGAAAAAAATACACCACTTTCGCTCAAATCCGATCATTTTTTTCTCTTTCCTGATGCCATCGGCTGAAAAAATTAAATAAAACTTTTAACGAAAACATTTAAAATTCAAAATGTTTATTTTATTCTTTTGCCATTACTTTCAGAAACTAAATTCAGTATTTAAAAAATAATTGACATGTTTCAAGTGACGTAATTCCGCCAGTCTTCATTCCCGGATTTTATTGTGGGTTTATTTGATGATTTTTTCATTGAGTTTTCTGTTGACTGCATGTATGCAAATTTAAGCAATACATGTACAGTTACGCTATTACTGAACTATGATGGTTAATAAAGGCCATCACACTAGAGCTATTAGTGTTTTATGTCTTTATTTTTTCGCCAAATACGTTGCCAATCTCGCCAACTTATTAACTAAAATTCGCCAAATAGGCAATTTCTTTTATAAATAATTTATAAGCTGGTCGGTTGTTCGAAGGTCATTGTGTTAGAGCTGTATAATGGGTGTGTTTGTAGCTATATCTATTTTCTCGCCAAATTATTTCCCAAACACGCCAAATGAGCTAAAAGGTTTTATGTATTTATGAGGGAATTGTGATGGAGTGCATTTTATAGCGTATATTTGATATTTTTTTTATTCCGTGCGAAGAACGGGTATAAATTTGCTAGTACTAAGATAAAGGATCCAGTACGTTTATTAGCGACATTATTCAACGATCGTAAATTAAATTGGACGAAGTCTTCAATGAATGAGCCGCACACTATTTCTTAGTTATACTTTGGAAAATATGAGTTTTGTAACTATACCCTTTAAATACACTGTTTCGCAAATCTTAAACAGACACTGAAAAACATGCGATTTTTTCCCTTATTCATATCAAGATTGCCTTTTAATAATTTAAAATAAACACACACAAACATCAAATACTATTTAACAAAAATTCTATTTAATAAACAATTTTCTCCCAAAATATTCAGCCTTTACGCTAATAAATAGGGGTTAGGTCAAAACAAACATTTGTTCAGACTACCAAATAAATTACGGATTTTTGAGTTTTTACAGTACACCACTTAAAATAATTAGGCGTCTGTTGCAAACGCTCCTAATTTCGACTCATTAGTTAATTTGTCCCCTCCTCCTTTGAAACAAACTGTTACATTACAGGCGCAGAGCCCAACCCCTAATTTGCAATTGTCACGACCCTGCCGAAAGAATGGCGTTAACAGATTACGGTCATTAGATATTCATGCTATTTTTGGGCCTGGTATTAGTAACCATTTAAATTAAACAGACTATATTTTTTGTAAAAAAATGTTCCTTAGCTATTTAATATTTTTGTTTGCTAAGCAAAATTTAAAAAATTACAAGGTGTTTGTAGCAGTGTCTGTCACTTAGAATCGTTCCACACACGTTTAAATTTCTTAAAAGAAGAGTTTTAATTTTATAATGACTTCTACCTCATAGTTAAAATGTTGTCTAATTTTTCTTTATAATTGTATGAATAATGTAGGATTTTTATACCAATACAGTTGACTTTCTTCCATTTTGAGGAAGCGGTTTGATTGAAATATTAAAAAAAAACTTTTATTGTGAAATCCAACCGTTATTTATGTATTTTTCATTGAAAGTGTGTGACAAAAATTAATTATGACTAAAATGAAATAAAATAAATTGTTTAAATTGTAAGACCTCCATAATATATTACTCTAATTTTATATATAAAAAACATAAAAAGTCACATTATGGAAATCCTATGTGTTTGAACTTCTTAGTTTACTTAATAAAAAATTATAACTTGTGTCTTTTAACTTCTCATTAACAATGAAGTTAAACAAACAATATTATGACAATGTATAAGTTTAATGCCAATTTTGATTAATAATACGTAAGTACGGATACAAATAGATTGTATAATAGTCTTTTTTGGTTAAATTCGTCAAACAATAAAGTATCTTCGCCCAAACTATTACAACCCTAAACATAACTATATGAGTGGCTTTCATAGTAGTTCTAGTCAATAAAAAACACACCATTGATAGTTTGACAAAACCGCATTTGAAAAAGTAATATTTATATAATTGCATGTTGTTATGAAACAAGTAAGTTAGTAACATAATCTGTCACTCAGCCCGCTTCCACACAACATTTGTGTTCAACAGGAAAAAAAGTCGCCCAATATTAATTCTATTATAAACATTTGCACGCTAAATTTGGGTAGTCTCATTTATTTTATTTCGAAAATCCAATAATTATTTCTTCAATAATTATTATCGTTTGTAAAAATTAATTTATATTTCAACGAATAAATATGTAATATTTCTCTCTTTTAAATAAAACCAAAACATTTCATATCAAAATACAAACAAAGAATCTCTTAGTGAAATATATTTGCCGTCATTTCAAATTGATCGATGTCTCTAAAATAAATTTCTTTTCATTTATTGTTTAAAAGAATTAAAGTTTCTTGAGTGATTGTTGCGAATGGCAATGGTGATTTAATTCTTATAAAAATGGCTTCTTATGCTTTTTAAATGAGCATTAAATCTTGCAGTTTTTCTAAATAATTAAAGTACTTCGAATTCGAATTTTTTTCTAAGATTTTCCATGTCTTCTAATTTCGATGCGCTGAATTTTTTGACTTCACACTTGCCTGTAGCATTTGTAGTTTGAGTTATGAAAGTGGGTGACGGACAGACTGACGGACTGAACGAATATAATACCTTCCACTTTTAACGTTGTAAACGTAGTGTGGAAGCTAAAATATAATATTCGGAATTAATGCGTATGAAAAAAAAAACTTATCATAAACAAGAAGTTCATAAAGAACTAAAATAGCCTACTTTCCTTTACTTAAATACTTACTGAAGTTCTAATCGGGAAAAAACTAGGTTCCTAACAGTAAATATCATCAACGGTCGTTCCTACACTAGATTGATACACATTAGAAAAAAAAATCGAAACACAGCATCCAGCTATAATTTAAACTTCGAAAAGCCAAAATCAACTATTTTCCTTAATATACTTTCGCAAATTAATTAAATATTATTTATCGTCTGCTCGCGATTTATTTGTAGTTCGAAGAATAATTAAATATTTATTAATAACAAAAGTAATGAAACTACTCCAAACTGCATTAAAAAATAATAAATGTAAATTAAAACTAAGCATAATTGTATGCAAAAGTATGCCTTGCCGCTTTCTTGGTACATAATTAATGAACAATCAAAGAATCAAATTGCGCTACATTTTATGACGTCATTCCAAACTGATTCATGAAAATATTATTTTGCTTCAAATATGTTTAAATAAATAAAGTTTCTCATGCCATTGTTGATTTGGCAACAGTGATTTAAATGACTCAAAATTGAATTTCAATGCTAATTCAATGGGAAATTCGCCGACAGATAGTAGATTTATGTCCGTCCGGACGTACAGACAGACGGACAAAAAGTATGAAATTTGGGTATCTGAGGTCATAGCTTTCTAACAAAAAAAGAATTTTTAAGATCCGATGATTAGAACCGATTTTGGAAGGGGGGGTACAGACAGACAGACAAACGGACAGACAGGCGGACAGACAGACGGACAGACAGACGAACAGACAGACATACGAACAGACAGACAGATGGACATCAACCGCATTTCAATACCTTCAGTGATTTAAATGACTCAAAATTGAATTTCAATGCTAATTCAATGGGAAATTCGCCGACAGATAGTAGATTTATGTCCGTCCGGACGTACAGACAGACGGACAAAAAGTATGAAAGTTGGGTATCTGAGGTTATAGCTTTCTAACAAAAAAAGAATTTTTAAGATCCGATGATTATAACCGATTTTGGAAGGGGGGTACAGACGGACAGACAGGCGGACAGACAGACGGACAGACATACGAACAGACAGACATACGAACAGACAGACATACGAACAGACAGACAGACAGATGGACATCAACCGCATTTCAATACCTACAGTGATTTAAATGACTCAAAATTGAATTTCAATGCTAATTCAATGGGAAATTCGCCGACAGATAGTAGATTTATGTCCGTCCGGACGTACAGACAGACGGACAAAAAGTATGAAAGTTGGGTATCTGAGGTCTTAGCTTTCTAACAAAAAAAGAATTTTTAAGATCCGATGATTAGAACCGATTTTGGAAGGCGGACAGACAGACGGACAGACATACGAACAGACAGACATACGAACAGACAGACAGGTGGACAGACAGACAGTTGGACATCAACCGCATTTCAATACCTACAGTGATTTAAATGACTCAAAATTGAATTTCAATGCTAATTCAATGGGAAATTCGCCGACAGATAGTAGATTTATGTCCGTCCGGACGTACAGACAGACGGACAAAAAGTATGAAAGTTGGGTATCTGAGGTTATAGCTTTCTAACAAAAAAAGAATTTTTAAGATCCGATGATTAGAACCGATTTTGGAAGGGGGGTACGGACAGACGGACAGACGGACATCGACCGCATGTCAATACCTACTTTTTCATTTTTTTAATTCTTTCGAATTAAAAAAAGAAAAAGTAGGCTAAAAATATATCAATACCTTTTTACAAACTCATATTTTAAAACTAATGTTATTTGCCTATCTTCCGTTGTACATTTTGATTTTCTATACTGTCCTAACTTGGAATTTTATGTAGTTTATATAGCCCATCATATTTAGAGGATTTGCAATATCGTTGATTCTACTCGACGCAAAAAGAACCTCAAAGGAAGTATCTTGTTCTAAAGATAACCGTCTTACCAATTGTATGTTCTCCTTCTTTTATTTCATTTTACGAAAAATCAGGAAGTTTTGGTTAGGTTAGGTTAGGTTAGTTTGAAAATCGTCGCACTAGAGCTACACGAGGGCTATTCAGGAAGTTTTAGAATTGGTTACCTTTTCAGGTGTTAATGCTTTCACTTCAAAATTAAAGGTTTGTCACCAATTGCCAATGTATAACTCAAATGTGTCCTAATCCATAATCAGAACCATGTCAGTGAATCACCATTTATCGGCTTTACTAACGTATAAGCCATTTGCAATATTGTCGCCAAATATACCGATGCCATATTGTCGCCAAATATACTTGTTTTCGCTGGAACAGCAATTTATTTCATTTCTGTGCTATTAGCAAGTTCTTCCAGAAATATTAATATGTTGCATCTCAACTTCACTTTTCTGAAAAATATCCATTAAAATTGTAAAATTGTAGTAACATGTTTAAAATGGCGAAATATAAGTAAACTTTTAAAATAATGTCTTGAAATACTTATTATACATTTTCATTTTCTCTCAATTATTATGACTTAATATATGTGCGACAAAAGGTTTAAACGTTATCTACTTTTTTTTTTAAGGTTTCGCAACCAATCTCGCCAAATATCATGTGGTTATATTTACTTCGGCTATAACCTAATATTGAATGAACTAGAGACGCAATCCGGACAGTATTTGCGATATGGCAACACGCGTCAACCCAGGTCATATTCTGGGAAAAATCCCGACTGATTGCTATTGGCTTAGAAGGCACTGAATTGTCTCGGGTGGTAAACGGTAGCAATAGTCAACCAGCCAAAACTACTAGTTGTCACGACTCTTGTGAGTGCATTAAGAGCGGTCTATATTGAGTGAATTTAGTTTTAGTTAAAGGTTTGTCATACCAACGAAGGCGTATATTGCCTTCAACCTTTACCGCTGGAAATATTCAATCTCTGCGACCACTTACCCTGTAATACGTTTTACTAGATAACCCATTTTAGTATTGGTCATCTTGTTAGGGTACTTTACCGCCCCCGGAAAAGGGAATTGGGTTCCTTCTCCACTTGGCGGCCAAGATTAGAGTCATTTCATAGCTGGGCGATTTGGAGAAGTGGGTGGATTAATGTAAAATCGCTAGGGCGCTACTGACGTAGACAGAGTAGTGACAACTTTTTTTATTGGAAGAATTAAAAATGGGAAAAAAAGGTATTGGTATGTTGGAGATGTCCGTCTGTTTTCTTCTTCCAAATTCGGTTTTATCCGTCGGATCTCAATTGAAGAGCTTTGTAGAAGAACAGGCTAAGTGACATTTTTGAAAAAAAAAAACTGAGATTTTGGTGTCAATGTCAATGGACCTATTCCCTCCCTTAAACATAAAGTTTATGAAAAGGAGGAAACGATAAGTTTATTTTTTGCCGTTTGCAAATAACTTTTTTAACGGAATGTTTTTAACAAAGTGCAAACTAAAAACTTTAAAGCTCATTTTCTCGCTTGTCACTTAGTCGTTCTTCCTCTAAGAACAATTATATTCAATTTTTATTTATTTAAATTGGTGTTTCTATATTAAAAATCACATGATAAACTTATTTTAAAATTAATATTTGAAGGGAATTTATTTTTGTCGTATAAACCAGTTTAGAATGACATATTCAAATGGTTAGTTTTAAATTACATTTCATCGTTTTTTAATATATAATTCTTCAAAAGGCGTCAAAATACAAATTATTCACTATGGTAATTTATTTTTTCGGTTTTTGCTTTTCTGAAAGCATTGGAAAATTACACAGTCGGGAGATCATTTGAATATGATGGATTGGTTTGCATGTTGATGTATCATTTTTTTATGAAAATTAAAAACAAATTAAAAGGATGTTATGATAATTTTTGCTTCCATTTTAGAGCAACCAATGGCCAAAGAATTTTCGTCCTCCGAAATTATCGCTAAATGTCGCTGGAAGGGGTACTAGGATTTCACTCAAGCAATTTTACATAATTATTTTTCTTAATGAAGAAGAATATTCATTAAATTTGAAAAAAAAGAAAATTAAAGCAACTGTAAATTTTGGTTTTTAAAAGTTTAAAATACACTAAATGCTGTGTATAAAGATTTTTTTTCTAAGGTGCATAAATTTTGTGTGGAAGTGGAAGCGGTTCTGGGTGATAGCCAATATTGCAAACCTACTTGTTTTGTTTTTCTATAAGAATTTCTTTGAGTATTAAAGTAACAGGAAAGTAGCACTTCGATAGAGTCAGTGAAGTTTTCGGAAAAAATAATGAGTGCACCTCGAGTTTTAGGTGCTGCCCTCTATTGATTGAATATAGTACTGATTGAAGTTTTTTATTAATAGATGGAGGAAAGTAATTTTATGAAGCAATTGCAAAGAAATTACGAATCTAACATACCTTACAAAATATCCAAAATTGGTTTTAATATCATACTGCCTATAAAATGGTTATTTTGCGTCTGTCTTAAAAGTAATAAAATTAGTAATTAATTGTAAAAGCATGGAACTTGCAACACATTTCCTTCAAATCATATTTATTATAAATGAATATCTAAAAACTTATGTGTGTGTGATTGCAGTTAAAACAAAAAGTTTACCATATAAAGGTATCAAGAATAAGATATATTCTACTAGCTAGGTCAGGGTGCAGGATTTATTTAGGTAAGACTAAAAACATTAGTATTTATTTTTAAATGAATAATTGTTACATTTTGTTAACTTTCTAGTGCAAAACTGCTTCCACTTGACAAACATTACTTTTTTGATCAATTAAACAATGTTTACTTTGATACCACTTTGTACTGTAATGAAAGTGCACTTTGTAAAATAAGTAACAAATCAAAGAAAAAGTAATTAAATAATGGTCATTAAATCTGGCCAAATAACAGACTAATTTACTTTTGAACTTTTTGATTTATTGTTTAATAAAGTTTGTTAGTTAAAATTAGCCGTTTACATTTATTAGGCGATTTTAGAATGAATTATTGTATGTCTCGATATCTTCATTAATATTGGAGATCTGCTTAAAAAACAGTATACACAATTCTTTTCACTTTTAGGGCATATATACAGTTAGAAAAAGTTTTAAATAAATTCTCAATTTGGTAATTTGATTTTATATTTAAATGTTCCTAAAATTTCGTAAGGAAATTTGCCGTATAAAATGTTATTTTGTTTCTTAAAAAAATATTTTTATAAAGACCGAAGTCCTTTCAAGCCATAGTAAGTAGAAAATAAAGGATGAAAAAACCTTATTATAGTCTGTTGCGCATACTTTCTATATGCAAAGTTCTTTCATAAGATACTTTATTACATAGTCAAAAACTTTGAAATTATTTCCACATTAACGTTGCTTGATAACATTCTAGTTTTTATGTATACAAGATAAGAAAAATTGTAATAAATGTTTAGAATACACAAATAGTTTCACCTTATTCACATGCTAGACTTATAATTAATCTTACGGTAACTTCATGATTTCTTTTATTTTTTAAGATGCTCTGTTTTGAAAATAACTCATTTGGTGGAATAGTGACGTATCTAACACGTTAAATCAACGGGAGAGACGCCACTGTTTTGAATATAGTGTGATATGATGTAGTATTTGTAGCGTGGAGGAATTATTTACATATTTTATCTTTATTTTATGAAAAAACTAAAACTTGTTTACGCAACACGTATCATAATAATTCATTTTTTGAAGGTAGGGAGGAAAAAATATTTATTTCGCTTCTGAAATTTATATCTAATTACAGCGGTTTAAAAAGGAGACATATTCAAAGAGGCAAACGCGAAATGAGCAATAAACAAGCTGGTAATTACGTTTTTAGGTAAGTGCTTTGAGTAACAGAATATGAATTTACATTTTAATTTAAAAACATGCATAGAAAAATATATCAGGATTCATCTTACAGTTTTCGGGGGTTCCTTCGCCACAAGCCTTTTGATTTGTAAGGATGCTACAATGCAGTTGATCAAAACTTACTACATTGATTCAAAATATAAAAGTTATCTATTAATTTATAATAATAAAAGAAAGAGTCTGTGTGTCTGTTTGTCTTCGGATCGTAAAAGACCTACTTATACTGCCCACAGGAATTCGAAATTTTAAAGATAGATTCCCTTTAATACTAACGTGTGCACCTGAGGCTTAGTTTTTTCATATTTGTTCCATTTTTAGAGAAAATTCGAATTTTCTGAAAAAAATACACCACTTTCGCTCAAATCCGATCATTTTTTCTCTTTCCTGATGCCATCGGCTGAAAAAATTAAATAAAACTTTTAACGAAAACATTTAAAATTCAAAATGTTTATTTTATTTTTTTGCCATTACTTTCAGAAACTAAATTCATTATTTGAAAAATAATTGACACGTTTCAAGTGACGTAATTCCGCCAGTCTTCATTCCCGGATTTTATTGTGGGTTTATTTGATGATTTTGTCATTGATTTTTCTGTTGACTGCATGTATGCATATTTAAGCAATAAATGTATAGTTAAGCTATTACTGAACTATGATGGTTAATAAAGGCCATCGCACTAGAGCTATTAGTGTGATGTCTTTATTTTTTCGCCAAATACGTTGCCAAACTCGCCAAATTATTAACTAAAATTCGCCAAATAGGCAATTTCTTTTATGAATAATTTATAAGCTGGTCGGTTGTTCGAAGGTCATTGTGTTTGAGCTGTATAATGGGTGTGGGTTGCTATATCTATTTTCTCGCCAAATTATTTCCCAAAACGCGCCAAATGAGCTAAAATGTTTTATGTATTTATGAGAGAATTGTGATGGCATTTATGAGTGCATTTTACAGCGTATTTTTCATTTTGGAATTTTAAGGCAATGAAACGGGATTTTATAATTTATAACGAGCGGAAACAATAACATAAGTTTATGATCCTATAACAGGTTATATGGTACACATATTTGGAATCTATTTGATATTTTTTTTTATTCCGTGCAAAGAACGGGTATAAATTTGCTCGTTGTTATATATATAAATAAATTTTACAGCTATTATAAAATAACCGGTCTGTTCATTGGCGACATTTAACGAGCTGGAAAAGTTAACTTGCTATATCTATTGAATTGTATGAAAGTATAAGTGGAATGTTTACCACACTTTGGAAATTTTCGTTTCTTGGCTATCGCAATTCGCCAAATCTAACCAGCCATTATATCATAGATGTTCCAGATAAATTTTAAAACATTAAGGAGATAATATCAAGATTCAGATCCCAGTTTGCGCGGTTCTTACCTAGCTTCTGATTCGTCAATATTTGGCCACAATCAAAATACTAAAGCTATTTTGTTAAATATATTTAAAAGCAATCGCGGAGAAAATATTAAGGCTCATATCATAATTTGCTGGGTTACGATTAATACACCAAGCTTATGATTTGTAAGTATTCTTCAGTGTAGTTGCAATGTTTACACAATTTGTCTACAATAAATCTAAATATAAAGAGTATTTGTAAATAAATTCAAAGTACCAAAAGTTAACAATCTTGGTGAACTTATCTTTGCGTTGGCGGTAAATCAGAAGCATATCTTAAAACCCCAACAAGGCGTTTTCCCGTAAAAGTAAGGAGAATTGTTAAGTTAAAAAATGTATGTATTCCTTAGAAAATATAGTTTAAGTATATTATATATTAAGAAAAAGTAATTTTATTTACTATCTAATATTGCATTAAATTCCTCTCTTAAAACACTACAAACATATAAAATGAATACTTCTTTACTGGTCCTATTTTTTTCCAAAATAAGATTTCTTCTTTTTAATCTTAAATTACTTTTAAGTGGCTGTTTTATTAAATGTTTTTTTTATCCAGTACCATAAATATGTTTTTGTAATCAAATCAGATTAAATTTCAATGTAAAAATAGCTTTTAGTTTTGGAATTGCTAAGACAGATTTTAGTACTAGCTCAAGATTAATAAAAAAAATTGATAATAGTGATGAAATATGTTATACTATTAATTTGTCTTTGTGTACTATAATACCAAGAGAGATAAAGGCATTCCTCAACTGTCAAAATTTTAATTTAATTTTAGAAGAACTTGAGTTTTAAAAGATATTGGCTGTTTAACACAAAAATAATTCTTACAATTTATATTTCAATCAAAAATGGATTGTTATTAAAACAATAACAACGTTCATTGCCCCTTCATTGCTTTCATAAAAACAGTCTTACAATTTTAAGATGGAAAACAAATTATTTACAAATAGAAGTATTTAATTTGTTATTTAAAAATGTTACCTAACCATTTCAATTAACTGACAAAAGATGGCGCTGCTGTACAAAAATATTCTGCAGATTCTGAATCTATCTTTATATCGCCTTGAAAGTTAATGTGATTTTAACATGCATGTAATTTTCTTCCTTCGTAGAAAATGCATAAAAATACAAAAGATTTAAGCTTTTGAAAGCAATATCCCCAGTTTCGAATATTCTATTTTCATTTTGACGTTGCTCTCTCTAAAAATTGATTTTTTTCTCCTGGGCTAACTCTTGAAGGATTTGCCATATTGATGGATTTTAAATCGCATATTTTGTGTTTGATTTTGCTGAACAAATAGGTCACATTCGTCAATTTGGATCACTATTCGGAACCCATTGCTCTTTGAAATCCATATTTAAATAGTTTAAAATCGTTTTAAACAACTTAGGTTTTAGAAAATGGGCAACGGCGTAAACTTGTTTCCGATGCATGCTATTATAATTGAATGGTGTACATATTATTTAGGAACATATATATTATAATTGCGTTTCCGAATAGTAATTTTTCGTTTTATTGTATGGATGTATAATACAGTTAATGGTCTACGATTCACAGCAAACCATATTACAATATTTATATTACCAAAGGAGTTATGGGCAATTTTATTCCATAACTGTGATTTCCCGTAACGATAAACTGAAAATTTAGAAGCTAATATTTCCGAAAGGGATTTTCATATTTTTGTCCATTAAGAAAGCTTCACACAAAGTTCAATTTTTAGTCTATTTCCCTCTTTTTAATTAGAAAGAATTGAAAAAAAAAACTTTGTAAGTATTGATACCGTGGTGATTTAAGTTTGTTTGTACTTTTCTTCCAAATTCTGTTCTAACCGTTCAATATTAAAAAAAATTGTTAGGTATGACATTAGAGATCTATCTTTTATACTTTGTGTACGTCTGTCAGTACACTCGCTTTTCAATTCGGTTGTCCTTGACGTTTTTTTTTTTGTAAAACTTATTTTTAACACCCCCCCCCCCCCCTCACCCAAAATAATAATAATAGTTGGTAATGTTAGAAAGGGAAGGACATCATATAGTATCTTTTTTACATTTTTCATCTTATCATGTCAACCCGCTCTCTAAGAATTCCAATTAGTAAAAAAGAAACAGGAAAGTAGGCTATTCAAGATTTTTTAAATATTTCTTACTCCTATTTTTAAGAATACTTCCCATAAATGTAAGTGATTGAAATTTATTCTGACCTAAATAAATAAACACCCGACCAAATTCAATGAAATTAATTATTCTTTAAAGTCACATTTAAAACAATCGGTTTCATCAGCCTTTGAATATTTTACATGTATTATTAATGCTTCAAATAGATAAAACCAATTTACCTACTAAATTGTAATAAATGTCACCACGCAAAATTTTTAATTTAAATTATTTAAGAAAACTATTCCTGTTCATTCTACGTTGGCTACATGAAAGCTATTTCATATCAAGGCGCTCAATTTAATGTCCACTTCTTCATAATGCCAAGAAAATATATCGATGCAATATTTTACTGCTGATTTTTCGCTAGAAAAATTTATTAGGCTATCCATTCATTTTGATGATACAGTTTCTTCATCAGTTCTAGACTTAAAAAATAGAGTTTTTTAAAATTAGGTTCAGTTCGCGGTCTAATTGCGTAACTTTTGATATAAATGCAACACTATAAACTCAAAATGCCCAAATCTTTTCAAATACAAAATTTATGACTCAGTAGGAATAGGTGTGAAAAAGAAATTGATATTCCTATAAATCTTATTTAACAGAACACTTCAGGTTACTTTCACAGTTCCTTAATGTAGTTTAAGTGCAAACTTATTCGTTTTTTGGTATTTTATGTTTGTAAATAATATGGTATAAAGCTAGTTTTGTTGTTAAATTCCAACAGGATGCATTGCAAAATACTTTCACTAGTAATGAAGAGCACTCGGTGTTATTTTTTTTTAACGTTTTACGTGAAGTTCAGAAAAATACCTCTAATCTAAAGTAATAAATAGGGCCGTAGTGAGCCTAGTGGTCAGCGTCTCGGTCTCGGGATCGGAAGGTCCTGCGATCGAGTCCCGGTACCACTGAAGACCTACCGAGTATATGCGGAGTACGTGCTCGTTAAATCTGTTGGGTCCGAAAGTCTTCTAATTTCCCATACCAAATCAATACCTCTGGGGGGTGACAAGCCAATTCTGGGGATCCTCTAGTTGGCCTCTGTCTCTAAAAATTAGATGGATCCACTTATGTGTGTGTTGTCTGTTGTGTCTGTCTTACTTGACGAAGGTTTATAAGCGGGTCGCTGACCAAGCACACAAACCTGAATATATATGTCTACCAACCAACCAACCAAAGTAATAAATGAATATTTTACAATCAGTAAATTTGTTTGAAATTTGCAAAACTATGTAAATTAACCACAAGAAAAGATAACACACTTTAAATATAAATTATTTGCATAAATTATTTTGTAAAATATATTAACCCAATTTTATTGAGACATAAAATCATTTCTAGTATTAAAACAGACCTGAATACAATTAAATATTTAATTAATAAAGCATTGAGCAAATACTCGAGATGTATTTTAATTTAACTTGAAATATCCCAGAAAATTGCATCTTCAATATTTAATATTGAATCTTATCTTGAAATACAAGTCATTCAGATATTTAATATTTTTATTCTTTTACCTCAAAGTAATTTCAGTACTTCTCAAATACTACGAACATTTGTAATTTAATAGGTTCCCAAGTGAGGACAATTTAGAAGGATTTAATTTCTCTCTAGAGCAAATATTCATATCAGAGGATGATTGAAACGAAGTTTTGTCAAAATACTGCATTATTATAACGAAATTTTAAACTAGAATATTAGAGAATATAAGCGCTCAACATAAATGATTCTAGCATTTCATATGTCTCTAATTACAAACGTTTGTATCATTTTTAGATGTTTAAAATCTCTAATGACATACCATTTTAATGTTTTGTATATTTTGAGATCTAATGAACAATCGTTTTCTGTAAACTTTATTCTATTTTTATGAGGGTTACTTTTGTAAAAAAAATTATCAGTGAAAAGTAGAAATAAAAATATTAAAATTAATAATTTAATATCTATTATTTCTATGAGGTATCAATAATAAGACATTGAAGTTAAAATAAAAGTAAATATATTTGGTAACCGACATTTATTTTTTTCGTATATCCACTACAAATACACGAATACATAGTAGAATAAAGGCAAAACTTAATATGATTATATCGTATCGTTCTATACGATTCACGGAGTAAGCCCATACTGAATTCAAATTATTGGAGGATAATTCTATATAAAACCCTCCGAACTTACACCAACAGAAATCACTTAAAATAATAATAAATCTTAGGCAGACTTGGAATAGTATCTGAATTTTTTATCGTATTAAAAAAAATAAGAACCTGTTCGAAGTAAAGTACTATAGTATAATTAGTATCACTTGTTGAATTATTTATAATGCTAAAACATAGAGAGTTTAGTGTTTATTCTTTGTAAAATTAAATGCAAATAAAACCTATAATGGAACAACGTTATATACTGGGCAGTATGCCACAATCTTCACTAAGTATAAAAAAGACATACTATAGTATAGAATACTTTACAAAGAAGGATACATAATAGAAGGACAGACTATACAAAAGAAAGAATGTATGTCATTACATACAAATGCACACTTTTTTTGTTATTGTGTAACTCTTTGTATACTAAATGTTGACTCGTTATTCTGATATTCTTCTCAGTCTTTGTTCGCAGTTGAATTGTGTGAAAGTGAGTTCCATAGATAATTTCTTGACATATGTGGCTTGAGAACAATAAATGTGTAAAAGTAATGCTATTAGTATTGTAAAAGACAATGAAACTTTTTTTTATTGTTGAAATGAAATTATAAAAAAATCGATGAACAAATAGTTGAGTTGAATTATCATTCCACTAGGGTTATACGAGAGCTATTAGCGACGGGTGTCATTATTGAGAAACACACTCAAGTGACGAGCCGACACCTGAGTAGGCACCCAACATATCTTTTAAGAGTGATATGGTACAAGGCATTGGGACTTTGAAGCATGTTTAACGTGTACTCCCTCTACAAGGGATATGTTTAGTCGGATATTTTGGCTGCGCAGACCGTTTACAGATAGGAAATTAATTTGTTAATTCCCGGGCCTTGTCCTGGGACTTCGTATGTAAGCGTCTTACCATCTGGGCTTACTTGCCCCTCGAAGAAAAAAAAAGAAAATTACTTGATTAAAAACAAATACCCTTTCCGTCAAGTATCTGTTTTATTTTAATTTCTAATTTTAAAGTTCGGGTAAAATATTCGGGAAAAGTAAAATCAAGTTATGGAAAAATACATTTGGTACGTGAAGATTTAATACAATTACCACATTTTTGATAACCTTTTTTAATTCCTAAATTTTTTTTTACAACCTGATATCGCACCTTACGCGGAAAAGAGACCTATCGCGAAAAAGACCATTCTTCAGGAGAGCCGTTTAAAGTTTTAGTAAAATTTCAAATTATCACAAAATCGTTCCAAATTAACCTAGATCAAAAATATTTGGCATGGATATCCGTTTTATGAGTTTCAAAAGGAATGCATAGTCATTTTTCACTTTAAATTTGCTGAGATATTTTCAGATAGGTCTTTCTTTCGCGTACAAATTTGAACAATTTTGTTCGCGAAAGAAAGACCTATCTGAAAATATCTCAGCAAAGGCAAATTTAAAGTAAAAAATGACTATGCATACCTTTTGATACTCATAAAACTGATATTCATGCCAAATATTTTTGATCTAGGTTCATTTGGAACGATTTTTTGATAATTCGAATTTTTACCTTTAACGGCTCTTATGAAGACCGGTCCTAAAAAGTTTGCTGCTAAATTCATTCTAAATATTAAGGAAACATACTTATGAAGAATACTCATTTACTTAATGCATTTTTATAATCTTATAATATATTGATCAACAATAATATATTTTTTTAATTAAATTTAACAAAAAGCTTGTTTAACCAATTTAATGAATTTTATGTAATATGGTTTATCTCTTATCATGTAATTACGATATTATTTTAAAGTCATATTTATTTTTATAATTTAATATATTCATTCCAATGATTGAAATCATAATTGTTTATATAAAAAAATAGGTGTTATGAAACGAATCACTTTTACAAAATCAGGACTTACAAGATATAAGAAATGATATTCACATTTTTCTACAAAAACCTTTCAATCTAAATTTTTACTATGTATCATGTTTAAAATTAAAACAAAAATTAATTTTGAAGCATTATTAAAATTTTAAAATCATTTTAAAACTCATCGAAATAAAAAACGTTTTAAATTTTCAAAGTAAGTTGTAAGGATACTACATACCTTAAGTAAACAGTTGAATTCACTGACTTTATATCGCAAACTGTCAAGTTGTAGCAATTGAGTTTAGATTTATAGTACTGACGTTGAAAACGACTTAAAACTATTTATCGTTTGCTAAAATATTAATTGGAAAAAAAATATATCTATACATATTGACATATCATTTTGCAATCTACACATATTACATGAATTTCTTTATATATATTGTACTAAATACCACGAAACAGAGCTTTTGAATGAGTATTTCAAATAAAGAAACAAAGAAAAAAATAAATAAACGACTTTAACCTTTCTATTTAAGAACTTCAAACTGCCGCAGCTGCAAAACGCATAACGAAAAAACGCCAGGTGCGATAGGTCTTGCTTTCGCGCTCATTTTCATCAAAAAAACGAACGCGAAAGAAAGACCTATCTAGTGGCACCCATTTTCTAGTTTTTAGCGAGGACTTTGTCTACATTTATTTCCTGTCTGAAGTTAACACCTTTTTGGGAAGCCTTCGATGAAGGAGTAAGGGCGCTTCGCGCCGACACTCGTCGGTTATTGTTCGATTTCCGATTTCCGAAGACCTATCTATTAATTGCAGCCGAACTAGGGCTCGGATCGCTATGCCGATTGCACCAATCGAAAGATATCAAAATTTTGCATCCTATAGTAGTGTTATCTTAAAAAGTCAATTTTGGCCGATAGGTCTCTTTTCCGCGTACGGTGCGATATTTAGTGTGCCAAATACATGTTTGCACATTAGTTTACAACACATATTCATAACATGTTTTTTTATTACCAACACATTCTCCAATACCACACATCATTTCGCTCGACAAATAAATTAAAACTAATGATTTCTCATTTTAGCTTGCGATAAATGAACCAATCCCAACTCCTAATTATTCGTTTTCCATTGAGGTTCCCAGAGCAGCACCTCTTTTCTCTTCCAAATTAACTTCGGCCTTAAGAAGGCGAAATTAAAACTCCGCTTAATCCTTCCAAAGCCGGGACCTGCTACAAAAGCCAGGGAGCCGCATGTAACAATTAAGCAGCGATTCCAATGCAATTTGCCCTTATTAAAACTTGGTTAATAAATTCGCTGCACTCCATTGGAGTCGAGCATTATGTAAAGTAGGTGGAGAGGCTTTCGGACTGGGCGGACCGCTCTACGAATGCACAAAAGGAGAGAAAGGTTTGCACAGTATTTATGAAGAACAGCTATTTTAAAGTTTAGGTATCGTCGCACTACAGGCGGGCTATTGGCTAAGGACTTCGTAATTTAGAATACAGTCAAGTGAAGAGCCGATACCTGAATATACAACCAACGAAACTTTTAGGAGCGACGTCGTTCGCAGTGTTGGAACTTTGAAGCATATTTAGCGTTGGGGCCCATGTTCGGGCCAAAAACTGGGACATTTCGTGCAAGGCAAGAGCCTTACCGACCGGGCTCCCCAGGCCCCTGGGTTTGGATGGATAAAGGTCGCACAGTAACATTGTTAAAGGATTTTTAGTTTTGAATCGGAGTCAATGTTGACTTATAAGTGGCAACGCAACTATAATAACATCATACGTCTTTGCGACGTTATACAATTGAGGCTTATCTGCATATTGTAGATTGCAATAATTTTTGGAGATTTTACTGCGCAAACCTCAATGTGCAGTACTGGTATTTAATTTTTTTAAAATAAAATTATTTAATAAAATACGCAAAACTGAATACCCCAAAAATGAAAATGACGCATGCGAAAATGTCAGACTTTAAATTTCTAAGAGTAAGAAAAATATTTTATTAAACATAAAAATAATTTGGTTTTCGAAAACATCACTTATAAATCTTCTTGGCAAAGCATTCTTGAAAGTATAAACTTATACTTTTTAAGTCTATAAACGATTTAAATAAAATGTAACTAGAAGTAAAAACACGCTCACGCCGTTTCGAAGAAAACCACATCGGGGATGGGGGAAGAAAGTCTTTTCGAGGTTCGCATAGTAAATAGACCTACTATAGTAGTTACTGGTTTTTCCTGCACTTTCAACCTTGCTACCATATGGTACGTCAATTTTTTTTTTTTATCTCGGTGCACTTAGGTCCAAACTTGTAAACGATTTTATTTTTATATTTTGTTAGGGTCTAATTAGTTAAGTTTATTACTTATAATTTTATTTAGTAAAGATATCGAAAACTACACAACAGGTGAAGACAACAAAATTATATTTTCTTCACCATTCTTCTCTAAATGCTGTGGCATTGAAGTTCTGGGGCTTTTCGGTTTAACTTTAATTACAGGATGGTTTTGAATATCTGCGATATAAATGCTGTGCCGCTTGGCTTTGAAAGGGGGTCTTCAAGCAAATTGAGAGTTTGGCTCTTCGTGAAAGTCCGTCCCGAAGTTTCCTTAGAAGTGATCCTCTGGAGGGCTTAATTTAGGGGTGACGAGGAGCAAGGGTGGAATTGGCGAAAATCCTTCATTTGGCGATTATTCGAGACTAAGTTGATTAGTTCGAGAAATAAAGCTGAAATAATAATTGTTTGACGCATTACCTGAAGCCGCAGTTTCGCTTTTAAGTATACATGTTTTGTTATAATTGTTATACGGCTTGCTGAACTTGGTATTTTTTGGGATTTTGTTACGCTTGTTTCAGCTGCTTGTATTATTTTGAATGCATTCAACTTTTTAACATGGTTTACTTAAATATAACTGTGTAACTTTAAAAACAAAATCCCTACTTTTGGTTCATTTAATTTGTTTCTTATGACGAGAAAATGACAGATGTCCCAAAGCGCATGTCTACTTTGTTTTGCAATTTCTTAAGACATATTTATATTCTATTCGACACAAATCTTGTGCCTTTTAGACAGTGTATCGATAGTAAATAACTTTAGGTGACTTTAGGTTAGGTGTATGTATTTAACTACAAGACATACCGAGAACGTCCTCTTTAAATCCCCCCCTTCCGTCTGCGGGTCCGAAAGTCCTGTGGTCGTTCATATCGAAGTTAACATGGGTGCAGATTGTCTGGGGAAATATGCCACTCCCTTAAAGCGAAGTGCCTAAATTGAGGAGGTGGCGTCCTCTTGGAGCAGAAGTCAGACTTCCATTGCGGGAGCTTTTGGCCTTGTGTCAACGGAAGCTACAGCACCCCTCTTGCCTGAAGGCTATACTCTGGAGGCGCTTCACAACAAAAACGTTGGGTAGGTCGTACTTTTCAATCTCATATTATATTCTCTTGAAAATAGCATTGGATAAATACTTGTCAAGTAAATCTAGCTGTCTAGTAAATTGAAAGGACTATGATTTAGTGGTACTGGTTTAGAGAGAGTGCTTGATTCTAACCACTTCAATACTTTAGTAAGACATGGATATTGGATGTTCGTAGTAATCTGCACCAGGTCTCAGTCTAATCAGAAATTGTTAGCAAATAAAGGACTATAACCTTAAATAGGCAAATACCCTTAGAAATGCACATGAAGTTTGAAAAGCTTTATTGAAAATATTGTTGTTAAACCTAGGTCTTAATTTTTCGATACATAATAATTTAAGCCATAATTTCTTATACGGCTTGGCGATCTTCAAATTTTTTAGTTGGCAACCCTGTTGGCAAGTTGTGAAAATTGGCGGGTGAGAATATCTCTCTGGTGGTTTGGGTAGTGTAAGAGAGATATTTTGCAGCGATAAGATTTGGTTTAAGTTTAGAACATGAAGGCTGTTAAGATTTTGGGACTTAATGATTCGGAATTTAAGCCTTAAAGTCATAATTAGCAGAGTTCGCATAAAAGTTTAGGGATTATGCAAATGCATGAACCTTAGTTTAAGGAAAGTGTAATGTGGAATAGCACATTTCATTTTAAATAGTTTGTTGATGGGGTGAAAAATAAGAAAGTTATAAAGTGGGAATAAATTTGAACCTAAATTAAAAATAATTGTTTCATTTAATATAATTTTTATTAATAACAGGCACACACATACGAATGCGACTAAAATACTGATTACTTAGAAAAAGCTGTACTTTTTAGCTCAATAACTAAATTGCAATTTAATCGAGTCGATAATTTATAAAATAAGAAACTATTCTTGGTACTTGGAAATTGTTTTTGGTTTCCTAAATGGTATGAAATAAATTTAAGTTAATTTAACTAAGCGATGAAATATTTTAAATTTAATTATGTATGATATAAAAATGGAATGTATTTCAAATGTAGAGTTCTTTATTTTGTTCTATCATTTTTATAGTTAGTTTGCTCTTCACATGATATGTTTTCTATTATAGGTACCGATTACTATTTAATCAGAGTGATGATTAATGAATTGGATAAATTTAATTGAAAACCCTATTTAGCAATGTAAAAATTTCTTATATATAGCCTACTTTAGTTAGCAGTAGGGTAAGCGTCGAAACAGTGAAAGTTCGTACAGTTTGCATAAAAAAGTTAAGTACGAACTCTTTTTTTTAATAATTTTTTTCTTCGTTATAGCATCGTATTAATAGTTCAGTAACATAAAATAGGACACTTATAAAAGTGAGAATGAATTTAAACATTAATTAAAAATAATTGTTTAAGTTATTATTTCACTACTAAAGTATCAATGGAGAGTAAAAGTAGGCTATTGGTTTACAACACTTTAAAAATAAACTACGTGTGAACTGTATATGTAACTTATATGTAAGGTTGACTAGCAATTAAAACAGAGTCCAATTTTGATAATTTGAAAGAATATTAATTTTTACGATCATAATTTTTTATATTTGTTACCTTAACTTGTATAATTCTAGAATATTTACTATTTTTAATTGTAACTTCCGAATTTTTACCAAATTGATTATGCATTTTCACAAGATTACACACAGAATATTACAAAGCATGCGCATAAAAAAACTACTTTATCAAACTTCACGAAGTTCCAAAAATTGAAACTAAATTGATAATGCATTGTTGTTGTCGCGTGTTCCCTTGTCTAGGATGCATATGTATAAACAAAAAAAATTATAAAGACGCACTAGATAATGCATGTACTAACAAAGGCTTTGACCCCATACAGGAACAAAAAATTGCGCGCGCTTTAACTTCCTGACTTGGAACTATTTCAAGTGAAAGTCCGGCTTCTGTTCCCGTAGATGCATCCATGCCTTATCCCGAATTCGAACCGGGACCCACTCGCTTGGTGAGGGAACGTCATAACCACCATAGTGGCTGTGCGCCTGATAATGTATTTTTTTTCTTTATAGATACGGATTTTAAAATCCAACTTAATCTTGATGAGATTCGTGACCTCTTCCACGAACCGAAACGCCCCCTCGTTTCTTGATGACGGTGTCTCGTTTCAGTTGTGCATGTGTAATCACAGACCCACAGAGCGGGCTCTCAATTAAATGCCTACCAGGGATTCTACTCCGCCTACGGTCCTTTCAATGGCGAAGACCTTCCCCCTGAATATTTATACGGAGCACAAGTCGAGTTTAATTGGATTCTGTTACTTGGAAAAGGACCAAAGGCATGGATCTCAATTCGAGAAATGGTATTGCTAAAGTGGGGAATGTTACTCAGGGTGTAGCTTAAACCTTTATCTATACTGACAATACTTATAAGTACTACTTAAAAAGTCGATGTTTGGTAGTAAGGCTCCACAATATGCTTCACATGCGTTTTTTTGTTTTGTTTACATTCAATACATTGAATTGTAGAGTCTATATATATTTGCAAAACTCATATTCTCCAAAGTATAACTTAGATAAAGGGTCCGGTCCGTTTATTAGCTTCGTTTAAATGAATTCACGAAATTTTCGCAATGAACTAATCGTACTATATATCTTAGTTATACTGTGGACAGTGAGAGTTTTGCAACAGGACCCATCATATGATATATAGATTGTTTAAGATTATAGATTAAATTCTAGTTCGTAACAAAAAAACTCTTTTTATGGATTATGAAATATAGCTGAGCTCTTTTCGGAAAAACATGATTGACTGGTTTTAATGAGGATTGTAACAAAAAGACTCAATCAAAAAGTAAGTTGAGTCTGAATATCTAGTGCTGATATAAAACATATAGTTGTTTCGATAGTTAAGGGGGTTTTAGGACTTTTTTAAGGTATTTTAAGTATATTTTTGAGATATTGCAAGTTAAGCAGGTAGAATTCCTCTACTTTGTAAATTTTTTCTGAATTTGTTGATCATTTACGAATGAATTTGTAATGTTTTGAATCCTGAAATTCGCTATTAATTCTGTTTCTTACATTAAAAACGAGAAAATATTAAAAGTAATATTTCCTAACTAAAAATTGGTTCTTTCTCATTATCAAGATGTTAATCGTTGATATTGAGAGTATCATATATTTTTTTTTATCATTTATACATTGTTTTTTAAAAAATATATATTTCGATGAAGAATATCTCAATTTGTCCCTCTCAGCTTTAGACACAAATTTTCCGTATTCTATGCACAAAATAACACAAATTTAGGAATTATATAAATTCATTTTTATTGATCTATTTTTTTTTTAAATTATGGAAATACTTTTGAGATCAGTTTTTCAAAAACAATGTAAATTCTGATTTTCTGAACAAAACCTGATTAAAGAAAATAATTTTTAAAACAACCAGGCATTTATGGCGATTTCCAGACAATTCTAAAAGTTTAACTTATTTAAAAACATAAATCAAATTGAGCAGATACATACATAACCTTCCAAATATTTCTCTTTTAACATTTTTCTTTTACCCCGGGTGACAAAACATTAAAATGACGTATTATACAAATGCATTTTTTTCTCTAAAACATACATTTCAAATAACTTGTGTTCTAAAACTGTCAACAAAAGATAAAATAGAAAATGTATATGAAAAAATAAAGGAAACTCAGTCGGCATACCATATGTTTATTAAAAAATCGTAACAAAATGTCCAGTTAAAATAATAAAAATGACGTTTTATTTCTTATTTTTAAAACCTTTGTTTAGTATATTGGCATATTTTTTCATAATGTAAAACATATACTATTGTTTTTCAATGGAAATTTTATTTCTATTCTTTTGGGAAATTGATGACGGTTTAAATAAAATAAATTGTTTAGGAAAAGATTTTGCGTATTAATTAGTTTTATAGTTTAGTTAAAATAAGTTTTTCCTGTCTTAAAATTACATTAATTATTAATTATTAATTAGTTATTATTAATTATTTCATTAGTTATTATTAATAAGGACATATGATAATAAAAAAAAACGCAAATTATTTGTTTTTGACAAAAACTAGTTATCGATAATTTTGAGAATACAAATTAATATTAACATTTAAACCCTTAATAAATCTGCACCGAATTAAAAATTATTTGAAAAAAAAATGCTGACAGATTGACACAATTTGTAGTGTGAACAAAGTATAAGAAAGCAAAAGTCATTGGAAAATAATACAAGTTTTAAGTATAATGGAAATCAATTAATAAAGCGATTGCCAATTATTTTTTCATATAAAAGTAGTAAATAAAATTTGCCTATTGAGATCGCTTCTAACTCCCCCAGAAAAAAAATATAGAATGACCTATCATAAAGGTTAAGGTTATATTTTTTTGTATGGTAAAATAAGTCATTAATACTATGTAATGGATAAAGAATATGTGATAATTTTAACTTCAATATCATTCTTAGCACAAAACTCTTGTGTCATTATCAAAGAGACAGAAAATATAGTATTTAGGAGGTAGAGAAATTTTATCTTGGTGGTTGTAACCTTTAGCTAGAAATGTAACGATTAATTCGTTCTAAAAGAGGATACAAAGAAAAATAAAACGTCTAGTTGTTTAAAATTTGGCTACTTATGAATTACATTATGGGAATGATAAACGTTTTGGGCTTAGGTGTTAATTTAAGATTATAAGGAATAAATACGTTACTGAGTTACTGTTCTAACAACTTTTAGAACCAAAATTAAAAAGGCTCCGGTTCTCAGTAACAAAGATGAATACCAGGCAGAGTATAATTCGTATGCGAGACTAATAACTTTGGCCCAAATTCTTAAAAAAAATAATCAGATACTTTAAATATAGATTTATCCAGAACATGTTTATTATTTTACATCCCAAGCGAAAAGCAAATAATCAGGGGTTCACCTGCAACTTAAATAAGAAAGAAAAGTAATTAATTCATATAAGAAAGGAAATTAGCACTTTCCGAAAAAAACGAGGAAAAGATTCAAGTACATCATTTGACCAAAACGAAAAAGAGGTTCAATAAAATGTAGCACATTTATATTTCTTTAAATCAAACATGCATTTCGTAAGTAATCATTAAGGCTCGATTCTACTGCACGTGTCCGTGCGGTCACGGTCAGTTTTTACGACGACTGTAAACTATTGTAGTGCAATAGAACTCCAATTATCCGAAGTAATTGTTAAAGCCATTATAGGAGGCTAGAAATAGACACCCGGAAACAATTAAATTACCAAATTACCAACTGATCAGTTTGTTTGATGATTTGTTACTGGCCTTTTGCAACCTATTATCTACCAAAAAGATCGTAATTTAGAACTACAGTCGCGTTATTTAGGTTTTTATACTGCTGATTAGTTGTGAACTAAATTGCTGGTGAGAATTTGCAACGGCAACTGCTGGCGGCATTTCTGTAGTTTTCTTACTGATTAGCTCACTAATCAGGATCGTAACAGCTTCGTAAACCATGTACTCTCGCAACAAAAATTGATATAACACCACATTTACAATTTTGATTTCACACAGCGATTACACCGGCTTCCCTTCGAATCTACACCATTACTGAAAATTTCCCATAAAAAGCTGGCCCAGAATTCCAGTCCATGCTTTATTCTTTATTTTGAACAATAAATTTTTATCCTACGTTTCGGGTACACTATGCGCATGGAATAGGGATAAATAAATAAATGGGGAGGCTATCAGGTATCCGCTGTGTACATTTCTACATTTTAGATGTACTGCGCCACCAAAAAAAAATGGTTGAATTCAATCCTGGGCTACTGAAAAAACATTCGCTGCTGCCAAAAATTCATGAGTGGATCGTGAAGAAACTGGTAAATATCTTAAGTAGTGTAGATTTGGGATAGAAAAATATGTATCCATTATATATATTTTTTTGGAGCATTAATGTTTGATTCAAAATTTCTTTCAATACTTGGATTTCCATTTCATGAGAAACTTATTTAAATACAAAACGTATTATTAACAGTAATGTCATTAGCAAATTTAGTTTTTTTTATTCATTTGTAAGTGAAAAGAAATTTGAAGAATGAATTTGAGTTTGTATATGTATTTATGGAAAAAACAATAAAAAACCATTCACCTGAAATTTATTTTAGATAACAAGTTCTTTGATGCATTAAAATACTCACTAATTAATAGAGTTAGTTGCATGTTTAGAAATATTTTAATTTTTGATATGTTATAATTTTTTAAATATTGATAGTCTTAACTATTTTTCGTGAAAAGAGTATACATATTACAATTAATTTAAATTTAGTAGTAATTACAAAAACAATGTCGCTTGTTATTGGTGTTTATAAAATGAACATAGTATATTGCAAGTAATGCCTTTTATATTTGAAGAAGTAATGTAACAGGTAAGTTATGCCACTCATCTACCTTCGTCTTTTACTTCATTTTTAGCTAAAACTACTAAAATATACATTGTGTCTTGATGTAAGTCTGTGTTGATAAATTCCATGGTCAGGATTGAATTAGAAAACATTACATTTTCCCAGAAAATAATGCAATGGAATAGCAAAAATTCAGACGATTTCACTTTTCCGCGTACTTTGAGGTATCGTCTCAGTCTGTAATTTTTTTCTCAAAAGAATTGCGTCATTTCATTTCCAAACTCAGAAACGGAAATTTCCCGTGTGGCACCGAGACACGGGATTAGGAGGAATTGCACTCATTTTTCACTTGCAACAAAATATAAAGAAAAAAATCTTTAAACCCAACAAAATTCATTTAAATTTTTTCTGCCAATGGAATCTCCTCAGTTCCCGAGAGCTAGCTTCAACTATTCCAAATAACAAAAACACTTTCCTAAATTTTCTCATTAACTCCTCTATATGTCTCTTAGGCTTATAAGTTTTTTCGTTCCCTAAGGATTAGTTTGACTAAAATGTAAATAACATTTTATTGCTTTAAGTAAAATGATTCGAAAATGCAAACTATAACGGAGACAAAATCTAGTGAAAAATGTCGAAGAAAAGGTTTTATGAAGGAAAAGTCAGCTATTTTGACTAAAATATGGATATAGAAAAACATTATCTACATAATACGCCTATTAATATAACTAATAAATTATGTTTTCTAAAACTGTTTAACGTACATGGCATATCACGTTGAATTGTACGTTTTCCGACTGTTTATTTCTAGCCACTACAGACGTACAGGCAGTAACACGTATTTATCTAATAACTCATTTGTTATTTTGAATTCCAGGTTTTTGGTTTCCTTTTTCAGGTTTTATGTTTTATTCTTGTTAACTCAATGTGTTTCTTAACTTTAACAGCTCTTTCCTTTATTTATATTTATGACTAGCTGTTATACCCGACGTTGCACGGGTAGAGGTGGAAAAATAATTTAACAGTCAATTTAACTATTTTTTTTCTATAATTTTAGTTACATAAGATATGAAGATTACCCAGTAATTTTCCATTTAATTACCCAACTTGGATATAGTAATGATTAATATTAATTTCAAAAATACCTTTGATAAGAAGCTCAAATTAAAAAGAATACATATTTAAGTAAAAAATAATCAGTAAGAATTAAAAATGGAAAAACAGCTAAATCTTAAAAGGGTCTCAAACATTTATTTTAACGCAATTCAAGGGAGTTTTATAATAAATTAAGTAACTTGTTTTTGGACACTTTGTAGGTATAAATACAATATAAGCAGTACAAATTTCTACCATAATTCAATACAAATTCTGAAAAATTAAGAATTCAATGAAAATAAATACAATAATAACGCTAGCAAATGTATACCCGTTCTTCGCACGGATTAAAAATTATCAAATCGTTCCAAATATGTGTACCATATAACCTGTTATAGGATCATAAACTTGTGTTATTGTTCCCGCTCGTTATAAAGTATAAAATCCCGTTTCATTGCCTTAAAATTCCAAAATGAAAAATGCACTCGTAAATGTCATCACAATTCCCTCATAAATACATAAAACCTTTTAGCTCATTTGGCGCGTTTTGGAAATAATTTGGCGAAAAAATAAATATAGCTACAAACACGCCCATTATACAGCTGTAACACAATGACCTTCGAACAACCGACCAGATTATAAAATATTTATAAAAGAAATTGCCTATTTGGCAAGTTTTAGTTAATAATTTGGCGATTTTGGCAACGTATTTGGCGAAAAAATAAATACATAAAACTAATATGCAGCTCTAGTGCGATGACCTTCATTAGTTCAGTAATAGCATAATTATACATTTATTGCTTAAATATGCATACATGCAGTCAACAAAAAATCAATGAAAAAATCACATCAAATAAACCCACAATAAAACCGGGAATGGAGACTGGCGGAATTACGTCACTTGAAATATGTCAATTATTTTTCAAATAATGAAATTAGTTTCTGAAGTTAATAGCAACAGAATAAAATAAACATTTTCAAATTTAAATGTTTTCGTTAAAAGTTTTATTTAATTTTTTCAGCCGATGGCATCAGGAAAGTAAAAAAAGATCCGATTTGAGCCAAAGTGGGTGTAGTTTTTTCAGAAAATTCCAATAAAACGTCCGAAAACGATAGAAGGAATGGGCTGATTCGAAAAATTCTTAGCCTATGTTTGTTCCGGAGATGAGATGAATTTTTGTGCCAAATTTCGTAACGATCTGTTGCGTGGTTCTTTAGATCTCGTGTCTTATACAAACAAACGGAAGTTACCTTTTATGTATATAGATGAATAACAATCAACAAAACTTTAATCCAACGAACCAATCCACGTTTCATTATCGTTGATTTAGTGGTTGAAACAATAGATAAAACTGATTTTTTTAAACACTTAATTTACATTGTCAATAAAAATTGAAAAATCCATTTTAATCAAAATATCTGTTAAAATAATATCAAACCTGCAAAACGCCATACCTTTTTAAAAAAGAATTAAAAGGGGGCTTGCGATGAATAGAATTCTAGAATAATAAAAAAGTTCCCTCAAACTTTTATACAGACACCGTGTTATAGTGAAAAGCTATACTTTACGGACTTCAGGTGTACGAAGAAGTAGTTTTAAAAACTCTTTTGTTGGATCTAATTGAAGAGCAGATGGGAACTCAAGAAAGTGAATAGGCCTTGATCCCATTTTCCATTTCAAAGCAAAATTCGTCTAAAGGCCTATTTGGAAAATTATTTTTCTCTGTTGTAGGTTTAGTGTATTTATTTACGGGATGGAATTACAAGTGCTAGAATAGCTTTATGAGTGAAAGCCTTTCTTGAAAACTTTGTATACTTAGTAGAAAGAACAGTTGTCGTCTTATGTAACATCCATGGAATTTTTTTTTGGAATGAAACAATTCTCTAGCTAATGGGGTAAAAAAATATCTCACAAGATCTTCAACATTTCTATTGTTATATTGATTAGTTATAACGCCAATACTTTACAAGATTTAAAATTATATGCCAAATTAGAAACATTGATTAAATTATATGCACTTACTTAAGAATCTTTTGTCAAAAATATGTCAATTTCTGCATCATATAATATTAGGGGTATACTTATGAAATGACCCTTTTTTAAAAAAGAAATTTACCTGTTATAATTTGACATCACTAGTTGTGGGTAATCAATCAAAGTACGCACCATCAATATCAGTAACTTTTGCCTATATTTTTGGTAAATATGGATTTCTTCGTGATAGAATTTCGCGTCTTAAAAAGGTTAAAAAGGAAAAAGGTTAAGGATTCGGTTAAAAAGGAAGATACTCATTTTTCTACTTCATCAAAAGTAGCAAAGTGCTTCTCAGCCAGTCCATGTGTCATGGATCAGCACAAGTTGTAGTCTGAAGGAGCAATGTTTAGAGAATATAGCGCGGGTGCGATAGATCATCCCATTTCAAGTTTTTTAAGGTGTCTTTAACATTATTTGTGGTGTGAGGCTGCCCATTGTCATGGAGCAAAATAACTTTACCGTGTCTGCGGGCCCATTCTGGCCGTTTATTGATTAATCCCAGGATTAAATCGGTTAATTGATGTTGATATCGGTCAGAAGTAACTGTTTCACCAGGTTTTAGCAGCTCATAATAAAGAACGCTCTTTTGGTCCCACCAAACGCAGAGCAATGTTTTCTTTCCATAGATATTTCTCTTTGGAGTCGACGTTGAGGTTGGTGTTGAGGGTTGGCCTGGGTTGATCCATGATTTTTTTCGTACGCGATTGTCAAAATATATCCATTTTTGTCATCTGTGACAATTAGATACAGAAAACTCTTTCTTTGATATTGATTTAAAAGTTGTTCGTGACTCTTTGGTTCATCATCAGTCTTTCTGTTAAAACATGTGGTACCCATTTTCCTTCCTTGCGAATTTTCCCCAAGGCATGCAAACGTTCACTAATTCATTTCTGAGTTACATTTACTATTTCTGAAATCAGTACTTGAGTCATTGTTGGGTTTTCATCCAAAATTATTAGCAATTCTTCATCTTCAAATTTTTTTGGTGGTTCTCCCTTATCTTTATCTGTCATATCAAAATCGGCATTTTTAAATCGACCAAACCATCGTTTACAAGTTGATTCAGATTGACCATTGTCTCCAAGAGCTTTCTGAAGTATTTGAAAAGTTCCAGCAGGCAGTTTTTGTCGAAACACGACATCTCCAAAGCCCATAATGAGTTATGCGTCTCAAAAGTTTAAAGACAACTTTTGTTTTTAAATTTAGGGCTAATGAAACGAGTCAATTTGCAACAGTTCAGGATTTCAGGCTGTAAATTAAACGAAGTTGGTTTAATCTAAAGCCAGGAATTCTTCAAACTCGTGATTTGAGTATGCGTGATCGAATTAGTTTTTGAAGTGATGAGGAAAAAACGACTCAAAAATTTGAACGTTAAAGAGACAAAAAAAATAGTTGTCTATAAACTTTTGGGACACAGTGAAATTAAAATTTTAATTTTTATCACAAAGTATGTGAATGCGTGACATTATTGTTGTATAGTAATCTTATTGTATTGATGTTTTTTATGATAAAAAATTATTTTGAAGTTGTTACTTATTTTTTTCAATTGCAAAATTAAAAAAAAAAAACGTTGTCTATAAACTTTTGGGACGCACTGTATGATAAAAACACAGCAGTAACCAATGACACCTTCCGGGTGAAAGGTTAAGACTTAAAAAATGCTAGCAGGACGATTCCACAATTTTATTAACCCAGGTGCAGTGCCATCTGATCATTAAAGGTGGTCATTTTATAAGTATACCCTTAATAAATTCTAAATTTTTTTGATAGAGTTAAGGGAAACGCAGCCTTTGTGTTCAGTTTTGCAATCAGTAAGTTAGTCATTTTATGCCAAAATGATAATAAGCCATTGTGATATGTCTACACTTTTTTTTAACTCATTCAAAAGTCTTAAAAAAATTGAACATAAATACATCAATAGACATTTTCAAGATTTTTTTAAACTAAAGTTATAACTATCATAATTTGGAAAAAAATCCCATAATCATTAAACTTATATGAAACATCTAGTCACTCTAATATAGGCTATGTTATTAAGTTATTCTGTAAAGTTTGAGATATGAATTAATGATGGTATTACATCGCAATAAATAATAAATGTTATCACTATAAAGATAAATAATATTTTATATCAAACAATACATGTAACGTGTAAAACTTATTTTAGAATTCACAGGCATTGCATGTTATATATCCATATCGTAATGAAAATATTTACTTTTATCCCTTGCGCTACTGAATTTCGGACACGTCTGTTATTTTATTGTTCAACTTTTCCTTTTTCTTTGTGGCAACGAAGAACAAAAATATTTTTTCTTCTTCGTCTTTTTTATACACGGTGAAAGCCTGCAGTATTTCGCTTAAAATTTAGCCGCAGGTATCAATTTAAGATCCCGACATTTTGTTGTTTTTATGCTTGTTTACAGCATGTAAGCTACTTTTTCACCGGTTATGGTCTCAAATTGGCTATTATCCACACTGCACACGTACCCATTCTGCTGGAGTTTTTTTTCTCTTTTCGTTTTCTTCTTCTTCTAGTTCAGATAGCAAACAAGACGAAAGAAGAAAAAAAAACACATTTCCTTTATCTTTTAGCTGATAAATAATACAAAAAATGTTCTTTTGTGTTCTATGGACTATTACTCCATTTTTCTTCCTCTTCTTCTTGGACTGTTTTGATTCTGTGTGGTCAGTTTTTGTTAGTTCGGTGCTCAAATTTTCATTACATGGGACTCTAAGGTGAGGTTCAGTTTGTTTCGTTTGCGCTCCGTTTGAGCTAGGTCGTAATGAAGTTAGAGCAGCTTCAAGTCTGAAAGGCACTTATTTATGAAGCAATGCACTCATTAATATATTATCAGAGTATTTTTAAAAATAAAAAAAGTTTTAGCTCTAATCCCGAGAGCTTTCTGGAGCGCTCCGTTAAGATAAAATGTTTCACTATTTTCTTATTAAATATTAGTTCTTATGCATATTTAAAATAAATATTATAAATATTTAAATTGACTAACATCTAGTAGAAGTTTATGGAAAAGTTTAATAAAATATTTAAAAAAAATAGTTTTGTAAACATCTCAAAGTTATCCATAAAAATATAATCTATCTCTTCTTAGTAAAGTCTAAGCTTCTTAGTGAAGGTTAAATATCGTCTATTAACACACCTCGTTAAAACAAACAGCACTATTCAGATTTATTTAACATCATTTAACTTATTTTCGCTCATTGAACCCAAAGCATATAGTTTCATAAGATAGTAGGCCAAAGTCCTACTAATGTTCACAGAACTTTCGGATGTAGATATATAAAACAAATTCAGCAATTGTATGTATTTTCTACAGCAAGAATCCTCGATATTAATTATACAAGTGGTAGATATTTCATACGAAATTAAGTTAATTTCATAAGATAACTTGGAGAGTTGTGGCAAAAAATAGGATGGTCCATTTTTGTAATTTTTAAAAAAATATCTTGTTTTGCATGTTAACCAGCATACCTCTTTATTTATCAAGAGTTTATTATTTTGTTCGGTCCATCTAAATATTCATGTGCTGAACATGCAAATAATTTATGAAATAATAATTTGAACTTTATCGTAATCCCACATTTGCACTCCTTGTAAATACTATCTATTACCATTCAAACCTCTATTCCTAATGACAGTTTTTCAGATTCTACATTCCTTTAAAGCACATACTTTTTGGTAAAAAATAACAAAAGTTTGTCGATATCAACTTTATTTCTTTCTCAGAGTGTCGTGAAGAGGGATAAGCCTTTTGATTAAGCTCCTGAGGTCTTGTGACATTAACTTTAAAAACTAGTCGCTTGCACTAATGGATTTGTCAGGTTTGGAGACACGTTTAAGGACCTTATGGATTGGCTTAGTTCTTTAAATGACGGACTATAACACCATAAACCTTTTGAAAGAAAGTGTTTTAACTCTTCACTGTACGATTTTGTTTTTTAGCATAAAACCTAGGATTTAATATCTTCAATTGGAAGGATTATTTGGAAAATTACTTAAAAAAATCTTTGATTATTCTTTGCTGCCCAAATCACTTATTAATCTGAAGAGCGTTAAACTAAAAATGCCCCAAAAATATTTAAAAAAAAAGATACTGACTTTTTTTAAAGAGATACACTGGTTTAAGGGGATTACACAGATATACTAATAATTTTTGTTTGTTACAAAAATCACTCCAATGCATATAAAATGGGCTAATTAGGACTAACTAACCCAGTCAATCAACAAATCAAAAATGGTTAAAAGATAACCTATTTTTTGGGTAGGTTATATTAATAGAATTTTCAATTAATGCGTTACTTGTAGCAACGTTTTGACATTTCTAAATAGTATTAAATATTGCAAGAAAAGTACAACTATTGCTTTATATGCCTAAATGTACGTTTGTGCCGGGGGCCCGGATGCTCTAGTGGTTTGGATCGCAGACCATTACGCTAGCAGTCTGTGCGCTGTAACAGGTGCGGATTCGATTCCCGCCTTCGCCCTGGGTGTACCTCCTTTCTCTGTGTCAGTAAAAAAAAATTTCTGTGTCTGTCTTACTTGACGAAGGAAGGGGGTCTCTGATCAAGCACACAAGCCGGAAAATATATGTGCCTACCCTACCCTACATCTGTGCTTTGACATAAGGCACACGATGCAGTGAAACGTTAAGTAATAAACTGGCTTAAACTATTAAAGACGACTTTGCGGATATCATTAAAATCTTCATTTCTGAATAAAAATATTAACTTTAATTTTTTTAAACTTAATTTGTCTTATATAAATTGTTTAAGGCTATTTTTTTCATTTGTCTTCTATTTTGTTTATTTACATGAACCGAAGCAGAAAACTCATTTTTGATTCAAGATAGAATACTTAATGTTTAAATGTTAAAAAAATATCCCAAATATTTATAAAGAATTTATGAAGTGTGTTAAATTGGAATCATTATTTAAGTTTATGTTACTATGTTTTTATTAATTAAAGTATAAAGTTTAATACATAAGAAATAATGTTTTGTTGGAAATCTCACCTGTCCCATTTTGATACAAAAGGTGGGACAAGATGGGGATATTTCATATAAATCTTGAAAAAATAATTTATTTTGAATTACTATTATTTTTTGAAAAGAAAAAAAACCCTTTGTAATAATAAAATAAATCATCGCAAAAAATACTTTTGATAACGAAATGCTAAAACTTTTTGAGTATCGTTTACAGATTTCGTATTGAGTAATACTGAACATATGTATCAAGTACCTAGAAATGATCTTTTTTTTTCTAATTTTAACCCATTAATGCCTACCCTTACCATATGGTAACAGCAAAAAGAAAAACGTTTGATACGATCATAAAAACTTAAATTTTTTCCATTTCTTAATCTCTCATGAAATTTATTTCCCAGTTATCTTAATCTTTTCATTTGCATAGGCATGGTAATGGTTAAAACTACGCATCGCAGATTTCGCAACTAGTATGTTTATATTTGTGTGTTTTTTGTAACTGTTTTACAATTCCTAGTGAAAAAATATTTCGTTATTTAATAAGTTATACATCTAAAACTCATAAAATTATTAGCGTAAAACATAATCGCAATTTTTTTTAACGTACAAGAAATATGCTTAGAAAGTATTGAAGTGTTGTTGTTTTTTTAACTCAGACGCAATTTTCGTTTTTTGGCAATATCGTAAAAAAAACGATTATCAATTTATTCTATACTATCTTATTAACATTATTTATTAGCCATAAAAAATTTTAATAGGATTTTTTTTCTTTGTCGAAACATTTAAGGTTAGACTTAAAAACACACACATTTATTCGATATATTATGCATTAACTATTAGAAGTAGTCGTAAACTATGGCATTTTATTGTATTTAAATATAAAGTGAAAATAACACGAAGTACTTACTTTTACACCACTCAAGGAAAAACGTGATTTTATCTAGCCCCACTCATACTTTGGTGTATTTAAAAAAATTATTTCAAGTAAGATTTAAATTGACACTTTTTGTGACTTATTTAAAATTGCCTTAGAAAGCAATATTCATCAATATAAATAAAGTTACGGAAATTGTTGGTTTATTATCTATAAAAGCTTCTAATGAGAAAAACACATTTACTTTCTAAGAACATTTTCGCGATTTGAAACAAACATATACACGTCACGATTTATAGTTATTAAAAGCGTAGCAATTTACAGTTCTTTATTTATAGTCTATTCTAAAAGTTAGGACCTTGTCCGCTAGGTTTTCATTAATTGCTAATTAAGCACCTAAAGTATCTATACTTACCTCTTGACGTCATCTTGTTTCAGTTAGCTTCCACACAACGTTTATAATGTAAAAAAGTGGAAGGTATTATAATCGTTCAGTTCGTCCGTCTGTCTGTCCGTCCGTCACCCACATTCATAGCCCAAACTACAAATGCTAGGGAAAAGTGGGATACGTCAAAAAATTCAGCGCATCGAAATTAGAATACATTGAAAATTTCAGAAAAGAATTCGAATTCGAAGTACTTCAATTATTTAAAAAACTGCAAAAATTAATGCTCATTTAAAAACAGCCGTGTCTCGCTCCAATGGCTACGGATCTGAAAAAACGCGGCCGTGTTTTTGCGATCCATTGCATGCGCAGTAAAGAAATATGACGTCATTTGGCGGTTTTTATAAACCAAAGTCAATTTTTTTCTTTAAATTTAATTTTTGAACTAAACATAACTGGAAGTAGCGATCTAGTGTCAACACACATCTACTTCTGCAATCAATACTGATGATGAGGGTTGGTGAGCATGCGAAGAAATCAATCGTCGAATATATTAATTTACGTTTTTACATTTATTATCGTTTTCTTATAAAAATCAAATCAGGAGTTTTAATTTTACACTTCCACTAAAAGAAATACTTGGGAATAGCATTCATCATGTACGGAAGGGAAGTGAAATATTTTTATTGCTATATCATTTACGATAAAATAATTAATTATGAACTTTTCGAATAATTGTGTTCTTTTTTAAATGTTTCATTCTATCAGACAAATTTTTTTTAAAATGATCCAATTTCAGAAGTTTTTTTCGTAAAAATCTTTTACTTCCTTTCATAGAACAAAAGATGATGCACAACGTTCAAATTTTCTTATGTTTAAATCTCTTATAGACTGCTCGAAAGTAATAATTTTAATTAATTGGATTTTTTAAATTTCTCTAGTAAGTATAATTTTCACGGTTAAATAAAATAAAACGTTATTTAAGAAATTATTACTATTTATGAAGAATGATTTTCTTTTTACAATATTATAAATAAAATTTTATGTAAAATTATTCATTTCATTTTTCAATTAAAACCAAATGTTTCCCTTTCTCCAAACACCGTCACAATAACAACATGAATAAATACTAATAATATAAATGCATTTTCGAAGGAGAATATAAAATTGTATACCAAATACCTTTTTACTCCTAAAAATACTTAAATTTCATATTGTTTACATTCGTTCACCACACCTTCCTCTAAATAAAATAAAGAATAGAAAAAAATAACAGTCGCTAACATACATCTGGCAGTATTTTGGTCTATCCAGTAACATTTATAGATCGATGAAATCGCTGGAAGAATTGGAGCCAAGTAAAAGCGCCAAATTAGAAAAGAAGCCAAATAGTTCTCTTCCTAGCTTTTGGCAACGGCCGCGTTTTCTTAACATTCAGTAGTACATCCATTATTATACATCGTTGTTTAAAAAACATCTGGTCACACGCGAAAGAATCAACTTTGAAGAACCTGGACAAAATACAAGCAAGAGCAGCAAAAATCATCATTGGCGCTGTTTCTTCGACGAATAATGAAGTCACAAAAATAATGTGGCCTTGAGCTTTTGGAGAACTGAGGAAAACAAAACGTAATTAGTTTTACAAATAAGGCAAGGAGCCATAACGAAGAACATAGAAGCAACAGAACTTATCGACAATGGAAAAGTGATGCTAGACTTAAAAGGTTGTCCACCCTGCTGTTTGATTAAGAGATTAGGCATCAGACTGGCCTTGAACACAACACTTATGACATTTTACAGGATCCCGTCCTACCATCCATACTATCTCCAAACGCGAAAATTGTTACAGATCTCCTGGAACAATGCTCCAAAAAAGATCCAGCAAACACTATCAAAGCAAAAGGGATAAAGACGATTGAGTCTTATACAGGAGAAGGCTTGGTCAACGCTTTTACTGATGGATCGCCTGACGAGACCTTGACTGACGGTGGAGCCGGCATCAATTTCATCTTTGCAAATGGCACCATCAAAAACACAAATTTGGTGCGGGAAAAATATATTCCAACTTCACCTGTAAGCTCCTGGCAATACAAAAGGCAATAGAGGCAATACAAAAGGCCATCTATACCTTGAACTTCTAGACGAGGAAAAAGATGAGGGATTACTAATTTTAAGCGATTGCAAAGCTGTCCTGCAAGCTATCAAAAAGAGACAGTCAAAGATGATCGCGGCTATACATGATTGAATGTTTCAACTTTCAAATTTGAACAAGAAATGCATTTTGCAGTGGATTCCAGCACACGTTGGTATCGACGGAAACGAGTCTGCTGATATTCTGGCAAAAGAAGCAAGAAAGCTCAACAATGACGTTCTTCCCCAAACCACTCTTAATGACTTCAACGCAGTGACCAAAGCAAAATTTAACAGCAGAAGTGTGACTTGTCCAGCCATCCTGACAAAATTGCAGCAAATCACCAACTCGCCCTACGAAGACCTTTATGAGGATCACTGTCTGCAGATCACCATTGCTATTCTCAACAATCACTCGAGAAACTTTAATTCTTTTAGACAAAAGAAAATTAAATAAAATTGAAATAAATTTATTTTTGCGACATCGATCAGTTTGAAATGACGTCAAATATATTTCACTACGAGATTCTTTGTATGTTGATATGAAATATTTTCATTCTATTTAAAAGCGATGAGTATTACATATTTATTCTTTGAATGATAAGAGGTATATTGTTAATTGGAATAACAATAATAATAACGTACTATTTCAAGTCAAAAATTATTTTTTTGCCAGGAATAATTGGTAAGTAAGATTATACAATATATTTTAGAGATCAGTCAATTTATTAATATTTGCTCATAAGGTTTATTTTAATTTATTATATTTTGACTATAACATATATTTGATAGTATGTAACATAACTTATTTTCAATATACGAAAGAGTTATATTTAAATTATTTGTAATAAAGTATTCGAAAACATTAATTAGTAATTTATTATTTTACATGAATGTAATGCAAATGGATATTGTGCGTTTTCCCATTGTAACTCTTTAGCTTCAGGGCTAATACCCGAAAGTCATTTGGGAAATAGTTTTCGACGAGGCGAGCTTCAAAATGTATCATTAAAAATTATATTGCAAAAATAATTCCTTTTAATTAGCAAAACTTGTTTGAAGTTCATAATCATAACTATGCAATAGACATTTATTAATTTTTATAATTAAAAAAATTAAAATATAATTTGTAGATAAAATTAGAATAGTTATTAAATTGCGCTTTGCTTGTTATTGAATCCTATTAAATATTCTAAACAATGGTTTATATTTTTAAAATTTAATAATCAATATTTTGCAAAATAATGTGATGACGAGACATATTTCAGAATAAATTATTTTGATCACAATAAAAATTAAATATTTGAAGTGTAAGTAACAAAAATCCGTTTATAATTTATGTAGAATTCTTTGATGCACACTAAAATATAATTTTCGGATTTCATTATTTATAGATATTTATTCTCCGTTTTGAAGATGTAAAAAGGCTTTAGAGAGAAATGCTTTTATTTATTATAGTAGCTTTAAATAAATAACTTATTTTTAAAACGAAATTTTTAAATGCAAAAAATACATTCCATCCCATGAAAAAATAACAGTGAAAATATATTTTATCATGTATTCAATATTTTTTTTACTTTGTTTCAAATAACTATTTTCGTTTCCTAGAGATTAACCAAAATATAAATAATGTTTATAAATATAATCGTTATTCTGAGTCAACAAATGGTACTATTTTTCATAATTTAATCAGCATTCAAAAGCATTCATTCGGATTTAAGATAAAAAAATTTTTCTTTGAATTTTAATTTGAATGAAATGTGTGTGTGTGAATTCTATCAAATGCCATTAAAAAACTTTTATTTGTTCAAATTAGGAAAACTAACATTTTATATTTACTGAATTCCTTAACATTCTTTGAAGATTAATTTCCATATGGAAAAAATTACATCAAATTTGTTCTTTTCCAAACGAAACCCATCCCACTTTAGAGGTATCATCCAAAAAATCATTAATCATAATCCATACCAAACTAGGGTTATTCAGAGTGACTTGAACAAATACCCCTTACCATTAATTGAAAAGAAAAATGAAATACCATCCCTCAATAAATACTCTCTAAAATAATCTCCCATTTATAATGGTCTCTTTTCTTCATTTTCATTTCAATCCATCAGTGACAAAAAATAATGAAAATAGGAATAAAAATGAAATATCAATTCATAAAAACAGTTTTCGGCCGGAAAGGATAGTGTGGATAATGGATAAGTTTTTTAAAGCTACTATTTCAACAAACTTGTCAAGTTGAAGATGAATGGGGCACCTTACAATATTTCTGCGGCCTAAATCCGTTTATTATATAAGTGGTCTATCGGACAATTCATCACGTTTTATGACAGTCTAGATTTTAAGTTCACTCGACTTCCGCGAAGTTGTCACAATTTGAAATGAAGAATGTATGTTCAATTTTATTTTAGTAACAATTATGTTGAATTTTAGAACGGTATATTCAGTTAAAGAGGAAATTGTCCGTTGAATTAATTTCTGGTAACTAAAAATGGTCTATTTAGTAGTATGTTTCTGATTTATTTAAATTTTTTAACTTAGAATTTAAATAAGAAATTGCAAATAAAAAGATTTAAATGCTTTCTTACAGAGAAGTAATTTTAAATGCCATTGCAGTTAAAAAAAATCAAATAGTACACATGTTTTAACACAGTAAAAACCTTGTAGTAGCTATAGGTAATTTTAGTATATAAGATTTTACAATGTTAAAAATTTTGTGCTTGGTTTCACCATAATATTGGTTCCTAGTAGCTGCAACGGCTGTGTGGTGAAACGTTCCACCATATGTTTAGTATTCGGTTGAACCACTTCTCAGGTTTTTGTTTCCAAATCCAGAAAAATGGTTCAAAGAAAAACCGAAAAAAAGGTGAAATATTTCACCACACAGCCGTTGCAGCTACTAGGAACCAATATCATGGTGAAACCAAGCACATAATTTTTAACAGTGTACACATAGTTTTTGTCCATTATATAAATTAACAAAAGACAAAATATAGGATTTCCAACATATGGAATAGAAATTCGTATTAAGAGATGTTGTATTTATGGCAAAATTGTCTAAACATTTAGTCTGCCTTTAATGTGTAACTGGAATTATAAAGGCTCTACCGCTTGCCGATTCCAATTTTATGTATAAGAAATTTTCGTATTTTTCCTTTTCGTGAGAACAAGCGATAAAGTTTCCAAAAATGTATAACCACCGCCAAACGGAATATTTTTATATAACTGAGTAATCTGCGGACCTTTAACTGTTTTTACTGCGTTTTGTAACCAATAGAACCTGTTTTCGGTAAAAATTACATAGTGAGATTTGCATTTAATTAGGCATCACGAAATGGGAAAATACCGAATTTATTTTTTACACGTCATTCCTCGTTTGTTGCCCTTTTCGAACATTTAAAATTTAAATCGCAATATAAATTTTACAATACTTTTTTATTTCAGTTGTTTAATTAATTACTACTGTATTGGATACTTAAAAAGTATGTTCCTAATATTTTTTTAAAGTAAACTTTTCATTAGAAAATTGTACTGCATCATAGTTTAAAAGGTGTTAAAATAAATGTTACAAAGTCTTATTTTACAGAGTTAAAAAGACTGTCCCTAAGCCTTAAAAATGTTTGATACTAACTTTGAAAGAAACTTCGAGTTTGTTGACTACATCTTTGTAATTGAGAATCCTTTGGGATAAAACAACTTTACCACCTGTCAGTTTTCTTAAAAAAGAGATTTTCGTAAAAACATTTGTACTTTATAAGCGTTACTATTTCGTCGCGTGAGTTCTTTAAAATTGGTTAAGATAAAATAGAACGTAATTTCACAAAAAAAGTATCTCCATTAAATCTGAAAACATGTTTTTAGAGTTAGTTAAGAATGCAGGTGAAAATTTAGGAAAAGTTTTGCATAAAAATCTTTAACGTTGTAATAGGTGGTGTGATAGGGACTCAGGAAAAGGGAAAACTCTAAAAAATATATTTTTATTAAACGTATTTTAAAAAATTATTTAAACTTGTTTACTGAGCATTACATTTATTAAGATAAGTTAAATCGGTGTCAATGTAATTAAAATGGTAGAAAATGCATGATAAATGTAGGGTCAAGTGGGGTAAGTGTAATATAGGGTAAGTGTGATAAACAGCTCTTGTAACTTTGAGAATCATTCTAAAAATCTGAAAGTTTGCAATATATAACATTAGACCACTTATAATTAAACTAAAAATAAATATTGACTTTAAATAATAGTTTAAAGATAGTTTTGAATTCTAAGTGCAACTATCTGGTTTTCTTTCAAATTCGAAAGGTTTTCTTCCAAATTCCATAAGTGTCATATTTTTATAAAAATCATGCTGTTTTTTCTTTTTCTGTTAGTAAAAAGAATAAAGGTAAAGATATAAAACTTTTTTGGTTTATTATTTCACATGTTTTGAAGTATGGAAGTACAATCACAGTTACCCCTCAAAATATCAATTGTGGGTAACTGTGATAATTGGGGGGTGATCATGGGGTAACTTGTGATCATGGGGTAAGTGTGACAATCCAAAACACCCCATTTACCTTGTGCAAACAATACATAAATATAAAAAAAATATTATATTATTATTAAATTATAAATTATTATTAAAAAAATGAATAAAAGGAAATGGCATTTCATTTCATATCATGCCAGAGGATTTTGAATTAGAAATTTTTCCTTTCTGCTGGATGCTACATTCTTGTTGCCTTTAAAAAAACGCATGGTAAAGCACTTTTTGAGACAAGTTCAGTCTGAAAATGAGGTGAATCGAGAAGGGATTACTGTAAAATTTCTTAAATATGATAGCATAACAAAGACATTTTCATGGCCAAATATAGATGACGTGTGTATAATTGATAAGGACGATATTGTTTTGAACCTTCCATGTCCAAATATGGACCGAAGATAACGTCTGTATTTTTCGCAAGATTTTGAAAATTACAATCTGTAAAAAAAAGCAGTCTAACTAATAATAAAAATTGAATAGCACCATAGGTATTTTGACTTTAAAATTGTTTGTTTCTTTTACATCCTGACTTAAGTTTATTATATCGCAACATGGACCAAAAAGGAAAATTCTCAATATTTTTTATTTTTCTTATATATTTCTAATAAGATGTAAAATGCTAATAAATTTATGTTTATATTAAATTATTAAGAAAAATGCATGCTAGGTAATTTATGTGGCTTGAAAACACTTATGCAACTGAAATCACACTTACCCACATCAAAATCACACTACCCTTATGTGGGGTAAGTGTGATAAAACAGCAATGGATTTTGAAATGCAAATTTTATTCACTTAAATTTGGAATTCAAACATGTAAATTTTTTCCTACATAGGTATGTTTCTTATATTAATTCACTACTAATTTTAGGATTTGGAATTTACTTGAAGCAGAGAACGAATTTTTTAAAGGAAAAATGCAGAAACTATCACACTTACCCAACTTGACCCTAGTAGTAGTGAAAGAGTAAGTATGTTAGTGTTGTTTCTCTTACTTTTTAATGACCGAAACAATAAAATTTAAATATTTAAGTATTAGATATTTTCTTTTCAATTTTCAAATCATTTTAACCACCATACGCAAAATTTTACTACTTAACTCTAAGCGGCTGTCTAAATTATATTTTAATCATACTTTTAAAATATCCTAGAAACTCAATAATATATGTGTACCTATTTTCCTTTTATGAATAAAAACAAATGTTTGCCGATTTTTCTATTATATAAGGTATAAAATTGTCTTGAAAGTTTTAAGATAATCATTTAAATGTACAGTCTCATCTATTATGGAAGTAAATTATTTTTAAAAACTAATGTAGAATATAAATTACACAATTTAGCCCCATAAGCAGTCAGTTTATTCTGGATACATTAAATCCCCAGAAAAGGCATATGTGTTAGGAATAGACCTGCCTTTCTCTATACACTCACCATTTATTTAAAGTTATAAAATTATTAATTGAATATATAAAATTTATTTCTTCTTCAACACTGTTACGGCTTCATACAGTATTTTTTATTGCATAGTTTACTGCGGCTATTGTCATTGGACAATAATATCCGGTAATATCTTATTGAATTAGAAACTGTTCAGCATGTATCCTGCTTGTACCTTTTATTAATGAAACGAAATAATCATAATAAATAACCCAGTATTCTACGTGCTCTTATAATAATTATGCTCTACACATCTTGGTACTCAAACACTATTTAAGCCTCATGTACTCCAACATGTCCGTTAACCTCATGTATCTCCTATGACCTAGGACACTGTCACATTCAATCAGGGACTATTCTGTATGGATCCCCTTATACTTGTTAATAAATGAGACGAAAAAAAGTTATCGACGTAACCCGAGTTTCTACGTGCTCTGATAATAACAAAAAACAAATCCTCGAACTTGTGGCATTCTGTTGTCGTATTTCATCACTAAATGAAGCGGAGTTTTTGCCATCCTAGTTCCGTACACACTCAGGAAACACTCCTTTCACCATATACGAATCATTACAGATAAAAATGGTTCAAGCCATTGGAAAATTTCCCACTACGATTCTACTTTAACATTTTGGTGGAAATAAGAGGCTTGTAGGGAAAGCTTTCTATGGTATTGGCCTCTTTATAAGCGATTCGTCTGAGTAACAAAAAATTACTTGTAGGGTAAAAGCAGTCGGAGCACGTGCTTCGTACAGAACAGAAAGCATCGAACGAAGTACCGGAGTAAGAAGTACCAGGAATGGGGAAGACATAACGATCGGTACTTTTTACATGTTTTTACTTTTAGAAGTATATTCTTTTCTAGATCTTACATTAAAACATTTGATGATCTTATGAAACATATTTACAATTTGTATTCATTGAGGTTTTTAATTTAAATATACCTTTTACGGTAATTGTTATATTTGGCTAATTCAGAGGTTTTCTTTAATTGAATGAATCCCCGTTTTAGTTCATTAATAAAAGAAAAAAAGGTTTATGGTATTTTAATGAAATTTATTGTATGCACTAAGGATTATTTATTGAATACTCTTCTAGCACACATTTAAGTTAAAAAGTGGCTTTACGATCTTGGAGGCGCACCATATTTACTTATGGTTACCAAATTTTCTTAGTGGTTAGTGAAATGTCTTATTGCAGGCTTGTATAGGGGGGGGGGATGCAGACTACTATACTATCTCTAGAACAAATGTTACATAATCAGGAAACCTTGACAGCTTTAATAGTTTAAAGCAAGGTTCATTTGCATCGGGGGGAAAGTATAATATATTTCCAGTTCGAATGGCTTCGATAAACAAGAATGACCGATGGTAAAAGAAAAAGATAATTTTCTGTCCCTACATGAAATAACTTTCAATGGATTTTAATTTTGCAAACTTTTTCTATTATTGCAGTGTCAAACAATGTTTTATATCCTTGGCTCCTGTATCACTGTTGATGAACTGTAGTATTCGGAACATGGGCCTACTCAACATTTAGGAACATAAGCTCTCCGTGACGTCAGGCTATCCATGTTTTCGGATTGTCGAGTTTTCCAAAGGAAAAATGAGAAATCTATTCATAGCTGACCGATTATACTTTCAAGTACCGAACATGTTTTGTTCCTATCTCTTGGAAATGCCGACAACCCGAACCAGACGGATAGTGTGATGTTTCAGACCTTCTCTAGTTTTATTAGTTGAGTCGGCTGTGACTCGGTTAGGATAGGTTTAGATATGTAAATTATCGCACTAGAGCTACACGAGGGAGTCATAATTTAGAACCACCGTCAAGTTACGAGCCGATACCTCAGTAGGTACCCAACGCAACTTGTTAAGAGCGACATCCCTATAAACGGGCTATTATTTGTCGGACTAGGTTGCACAAAACGTTTATAGGTCGGCATATGTTTTGACCAGTACTGGACCCGAACCTGGGATCTTTCGCAAGGCAAGCGCCTTTACCGACTAGGCTCCCCAGCACCGCGGTGACTCGGAATTTATTTTGTGAAATAGTAGAAACGCAAAACATCATTCTCTATAACAAACGCAAATACCTATATTTATCACAAAAGTTCCAGGGCGGCGAACGAGTATTTAACCCAATGATGCACGCACCAGCGATTTGCCTTACGCCTGATCAACTATTCGCCCCCCCCTCCCCCCATTCGATTAAAACTGGAACCAAAGGTTTGAATTAAGGTCAAAATAATCACCGATTCCCTCCTACGACAGAATAAACTCTGAATTGAAAACGAATTAGAGAGCCCCAATTAAGCGAATTCTTCGCATTCTTTTGTTGCTGTTTTGCGAGGAATGAACAATCAGTGCTTCGCTTGCTTGGGAGGATTCTTGGCAAGCTTAAGGGTATCCTCGAGGAATTCTTTACTGGAACAATGATTAGACTATTTTTTTTATTCGTTATTCGTTGATAGAGCGTATGTATCTTGATATATGTTTTGGTTAGTTGCGTTTTTGGAATAATAAAAATGTTTATTTGGAAATATATGCTGTGAATAAATATTGTTAATATTGTTTTTAGCTGGTAACCAAACTGAAAATTGTATTTTGTAATATTAAAACTTTTAAACTAAATTCTAATTTATATTTTAGTGATTTTTAGATTGAAGTTTATGTAATAATAACTACAGTAGACTTATAAAATTAAATAATTAAAATAGCGCGTAATGTTATGATGTATAAAAAGTGTGTGAAATTTTGTCCATAAAATTTTAACGATTTAATTTTACTTTGTGAAATAATAGAAAAGCAATATTTACAAATCTAAGACATTAAAGAATTTTTAAAGCAGCAGTATTAGTAGAATAAAAATAATATAAATAATTAAATGTAAAATACACATTTTTGTTTTGTAGGTACGAATCGCAAAATAATCTTTAGGTCCTAAGTTACATCAATCCAAATCTTAAACACTTGTTTTTACGAAAAAACGTTTTATCACAACATTAAATTTAATTATCAAATCATTTAAACAAAACCCTTCCAAATCTATTCTTCTTCTCCTCCATTCCTCCTGCTAGTGTAAGTTTCAAGAACCATCACTCCCCGATCAAGAAAATTGTTCTTCTCGCTGGCGAAGCGTGACCATTTCACAAATCTTCGCCATCCAGTGCAGAAAGATCTGGACTTTTAAATACCCTGACAACCACTTCGAGTGACACGTCGGAATCAGCATTCGGAAGGACAGAAGTTTTCCGGTTCGAAATGACAAAGATGCAGGTGACATTTTGAAGAAACGAGTTTGTAACAGACAATGGAACATAACTTTTCCCACACAAAATTCACCATTTTCATGTAAAATTTTTCACTAAATTTGAAGAGCCAGACACTGCATTTAGTTCTAGGTTAAACTTTTAAACGCAAAAATTAAACAAACTTTTTCTCAGCAAAAATTCAATAATGATTACTTATCGTTTGTTAAATTTATTTGTATTTCGAAGAATAAATAGGTAATATTGCTCACAAAAAACGGTAACACATTTCATATCAACATACAACATTGAAACTATATCATCTTCAAAATATAACTAAATGAATTGATTTTTAACTACTATTAAAAATAGACAATGAAAAACCTCCCAAAAGATATAATTCTTATTCAAACGTCATTATTCATCAAATAATGCTTAAATATAAAGAGCATGTTTCACGTCTTGAGTGAACCACTGAAACCACCAATGGAATCCAGGAATGGAATCTCAAATGATTCTACGCCACGAGAACTAAGCCAAAAGAAAAATTGCGCCTGCTTAAGAAATAGAACGCCTTGTGCCTCTTACAAAATAAATATTAATCCTTAAAGAATCTTATTTTTTTATGACGTCATTCCAAACTGTTTCAAAAATTTCCTTTAATTTTTTTATTTAATATAAATAACGTTCCTAAAGTGATTGTTTTTAGTGGCAATGGTATTTTAATTCTAGTAAAATAACTGTTTATAGTCTTTAAATGAATATTAAATTTTGTAGTGTTTTTTTCGTAATTGAAGATATTAGTATTAGAATTTTTTTTTTCTGAGATTTCCAAAGACTTCTAGTATTGATGCTTTGAAATTTTTGATTTATCGCACTTGTCTGTAGCATTAGTAGTTAGGGCTATGAAAGTGAGTGAGACCCAATAAAAGCTTCCAATTTTGACGTTATACACGAAGTGTGGAAGCAAAAATGGATCTTAACAAAGCCCTATTGTAGGAGTAAGCACAATTAAAACGTTTATTCATTTTGAGATACTGCATCTTTAGGATTCGACTGTCCTTCGCCATATTGATTAACTCTCTGTAGTAAACAAGTTTATCTAGACATCCAAAAATTGTCCATTATTAAAATCAGAGAATTTTTATATATTTTAAAACTGTTTTCTTAAACATCATTCTCAGCTACTTATACATTTGAAGTGGCTTATTGTAAATAGAAGCAGTGTATATTTTAAAGTATAAAAAAATAATATTTAATTTTTCTACCTATAAAAAATTGGGATTTTTAAAAAATTGAATCTATGTAGTGTTCTTGAAAAATTAAACTTTCATATAGTTTTTGTATCGATATATAACGTGGTTTTAACTGAATGAAGTTGAGTGTTACTTTAAGGAAAGTCACTCATCAGTTCAGTTGAGTTGAATTATCAACACACTAGAGCTACACGAGGTCTATTGGTGACGGGCGTCGTAATTTAGAACCAAAGTTAGAACGAGTGGACACATTAGTAGGCACCCAACGCAACTTTTAGAAGCGTTATCGAACCCAGCGTCTGGACTTCGGAGGATATTTAACGTGAACTCTATTTAAATTGGACTTTATTCGTCGGAACTTTTGCTACGCAGACCATTTATCGGTCGACTGTTATTTTGGCAATGCCTGGACCCAAATCTCGGAACCTTTTGCATGCAAGACAAGAACCTTACCGACTGGACTAAACAGTCACAAGTCGTTCATTATAAAACATTACATTTTAGTTTCCTTCGTGACCTACAGCACAGTTGTCCAAACCAATTTTCTGTTCAAAACTCACTCGATTAAAATTTACATTTATGCCAAACCAAAGATTCAAATTCAAAAGAGTTTTGAATTTCTTCTTTTTCAAACAGAATGTTCGTGACGGGGGTGGGAAGGGGTAGGAAGTTCTCGACTTAATTAGTTCGATTACGGGTCTGAGTGACGGGTACTAACCCTCCATCTTTTGATACGGGCACCCCCCTTAACACCGAGAGATCACGGATCATTAATTCGTAGCCTGTTTCCATTCCCGTTCACCGCGTCCATTGAATATCTTCCACGAGACCACTTCTACTGATCTGTAGCTTGGTTCGACAAGATTATAACTGTAATTACGGCTGATCGTACTTGGAAAGAGGAAATATGATGACGGTCTATTGAAATTGTAAAATTTAATGATTTTCATTTGTCGTACTATTTTGCTTTTAGGCAGGTCAAACGTCGTATCAACAAAAACTGTAGAATTTTTTTTGTTTTGAAATAATCCATTTTTACGACATTTTAGTAATGGTTGAAAATACAAAGTGTTTAAAAACGTGATCGACGTCATTTTTTTAAAATACGGCTGAGAGCTTACCTATTTCCTACAATAATAACCCTACCTAAATTTGTGTGTACTGTATAAAGCTTCATTATTATTATTATCTACGCAAATGTGAAACTCGTATATAGGATGAGCAGAAGTCCTGAATTATGGGAGTCCATGTGGCATTTCTCTTCTTTTAACGGTGTTCTGCAGCATATTTTACTCGACATGGGGCAATGTTTAAGATTCGAATTCATATAACCAACTTCTCGAATTTAAAGGAACAATCACTATGTCAACTTTGGTTTAGCAATCCAGCAATAATATTCTTACAAGTTATTTATGATCTTATATTGGTTACATTCGCAAATTCGCAGCATCGAAACATTTACTCACATAACAGCCCTTTTCTCTATTTGTCTATATACCTATTTGTGATCTCTTGCACCCATGTCCTACATAAAACCTTATAATGTCAAGACAAGTATTTACATTACCGTCCCTCAATGTATTAAGAGAAAGTGTTCCAACCCACCTACTATTTACATACAAATAAATCAGTTACATGTTTATCAAAGTAACTTACAGTATTACTTGGAATGGTGTGAGCACGGCTGCCCTCTATCGGAAGACACATGAGGCGTGTGATATGGAGGAAACTTGCAGCCAGTTGTTTTCTTTGATAGGACTTGGTAGTTATTCGGGTGATGACGAGGTTATTGTTGGATGAGTTCCGGTAATGGATAGCCTAAATTGGAGGTAGAAGAATCGGGCAGTATTTCCTTAAAAAGGATTTTCATTGAGTATCGTTTATTTAATGGCATCGCTTTATTAAATGGCGTGGTTTGATTGTCAATTATTCCAACACTTTAGAATATATTGCTATGTAGTTCGGATGGTGATTCACGCTCAACAATAAATGATGAAAAAAACAAAACTGAAAGCAATTTTATTATTTGTTTGAAGGATAATGAACATTTCTGATGATTTTTTACTACTGTGTGGTTGGAAGTCATTTTTTAATACCACTTCTATAAGTTCCTCGAACATCTAAGTACACAAATGGAACATTGAGTCTATTTTTTTTATGAGTTGTGGTTTTATCTGTTATTAGATTGTGTAGTTAAACAGACGCTTCTATGAAAATGCATTCTAAAAGTTCTTTAAAATATTATACAATGGTATAGTAGAACGAATGTGTTTAAATAAAAATATGTTTTTGCAAGCCCATAAAAAATATTGAATTATATTTAAAGCAGTTTTAAAAATTATATTTATTAGTTAAAAATGTAATTAAACTAATAGCTACCTTGAAATTGTTAAAAAATTTCAAAAATTAAATTCCTTTTAGTTAATCCACAATTTCATAAAATACTATTTTAAAACAGTGTTTACTTAAGCAGTTTTATTGATTTTGCGTTGAATTGGATTTGTTGAATTGGATTTTTGTGTCAATTTTAATGATTTGTAATGCAAATAGTATAAAACCTTACAGACACTCACCAAGTAAACAATTAAATTACTTGAAACTTCCCAGAATTTTGCAACACAGCAACAAACACAAGAGCCTACCTTTATAATGTACTCTGAAGAGAACCACTGAAGCTAATTTAATATTCCACTTTGCGCTTCAATGACACAATTTATAAACTCTCGAGCGTAAGAGTATCACCGAAACGAACTTAATGTACCAACTCCTCCCCAAACGCTTCATTCCCACTGCTTTTTCACAGCCGACAATTTCAATGAAGTTTTAACGATTGCGATTGCGAGTAATTGCTTCGACGGAACGTTTTTCATCATTGATATTTATATTCGAATCGCACGGGGGGCGCCGCATTTTGGTGTTAATTGCTGCAATCGCTTTTCCTTGAATTGCAATTTGTTCCCACCTTTAGATAAATTGTAGCAGCTTCGAAATATGGACGAGGAATTCCAATGAAGTGGGACTCTTTTGTTGCTGGAATTGAGATGGATGCTTTGTGCTCGGTTTCAAAGGTTTGTCAATAGTTTTATTTTTCTATCGATGGAGGGCATTTAAGGCTTCTAATTATCGGTTCTCATGGTGAAACTTTATTAATGAGCATTGGAAGATTAGAAAAGGTTTCGTTGGTGTTTTCTGATGACGCGTTTTGACGTCAGGCGTACGGGCCATATGGCGATTAAAGGGGGTGGGTGTCTTTTCAATGTGTATTGATCCTACAGAGGGTGTACCAAATTGGATGTACAAATAGTATATTATTATTAACATTAACATATTTATTAAAATTTGCACATTTAAAAAAAACCAAATTGTTATTTGTAAAATTAAAAAAAAATAAAATAATAAGAGAGATCGCCTTATGTTTAGCAAGCATGCGCTAATAAATTGTCTAAAATTAAAGGATTATGTTGATTTTTTTAATAAAGGTGAATTCTAAGGCTTAAAGCAGACACACAATGAAATTTGTGGTAATAAAAAGTATTTAAATTTATGTTTACAATTACCACTTTAAGAGTTACTAAATTAATGCAAAGGAGAAGAAATTACACAAACTACAATATAGGTTTCCTTTATCGTTGTTTAAACAGCACTAAACAAAAGTACTTTTAGTAACAAATACTTTAAGCATATTTAAATATCTTTTGTAACACCAAGCACTTAAACTAATAGATATCTTTATCTAAATGTTTGTGAAAGAAACCAGTCTAATTTATTTTAAAGTAAAACTTATAGTCTAAAAAAAGATAGCTAAGCGCCTTTTCCAAACAATTGTTGACCGATATTTTTTAAAAACATAATTTCAGTTCTCTTTAGATAAGAGCAAGTTTAAACGATAAAAAGAGTATTGCGTTTCAAAACAACTGATAGCATTTTAAACAACCAATAATCTTTGTTGAGATAGGATCACAAGAAAGAGGAAAAAAGCGAAACAACTAAAAATTCATTTTAGTCAAATAAGTAGAGGTCGATTTCCGTTATTTGGAATATATTTTGCAGTTTGTTCCTGAAAACCTTTTAGTGAATTTTTTGTTTACTCCATACTATTTATGAACATATACTTAGGTTAACCCTTTAACGAGCTATTTGTGAATACCATTAACACTTTGCTATACACCGTTTTTCGTGTAACTTCATTTACACTACGTAAACTTTTCAGTAACCATATTCTTCGTTTGTCTTTTATTTTGTTTATTTAGATTAACTTAAGCAGACTCTTTTCGAGTGGAAAATTTCCTTGCAAATCGTCGTTAATTGGTAAAGCATTTTAGGAAAATAAATATTTTTAATTCTCAGAATTCTATGTATTAATATATGGGTTAGTCTTCAAAAAACGTACAAAATCCCGTGCCTACAAGATATATTTAATGTTTATGAAAATCCTACTTCCACTTAAAATAATTTAAAATAATGTTCCATTTATCTACCAGATCATACCATTATTGAAAAGGAATATTACTTTAGCGTTATTTTTTGCTGTATTAGAAAGAAAGAATACCCAACATTAATTTGCATGATTTAAAAAAAAAAGTTTCTGTCTGTAAGCTTTTAATTAGCATTTCTTCATGTGCATGGATCATAATGTCCGTGGACCTACATGACACCTCAATTCAAATTATGATAAAATGCTATCAATTATAAATTAGTGAAGCATGTTTTATCAGCAATACACTACAAGTGTAAACATAATTTATTAAATTTACATTAAAAAGACTAGATAAAGTGTATATATTAGTAAAATATTATGCCGTTACTTTAATTAATACTTCTTATTCATAGTATTTTATTTTTGATACATACAAATAACATACACTAAGTTTAGTTTTAATATATAGTTTATTATAATAAGTTTAGTTATCTAAGTTTAGTATAATAATATAGTAACGAAATGAAATTAAATATAATGTTAACTACAATACTATCTATTTAAGGAAAATACCTTATAATAGTTAACTTAATCTTACTATTAAAAATCATGTATTAGGCTAGATAGGCTAGGTCAATAATTAGTAATGGTTTAAAGGTCAAAAATTAGTAATTATTCTCCTTAATCATACCTCGGAATTATCCGCTAACTCGTTTCCTAATGTCCCAAAAGAGTCATTTTCAAGCAGTTCATTTTAGCCTGAGGGGATCCGAAATGAGATCAATTAGGACCAGCAAAGATTCAAGATTTTTTTCGTCTGTATATAGTGGAAGACATAAAAAAAACTTTAATAGCAATTTGTGGAGTGTTTCTACTTAATTTGTCATGATGTAGTAAGATACTGGGGTGTTAATGAGTCGAATTATTTTTAACTACGATGCGAAGTTTTTTTTATGAACGTTTTATGGGCCCATTGAATACTGTTTCAGTTTTTTCCCAGCAATTAAAACTGTGTACGCAATTGCTATATATACTGGAAGTCAAAATCTTAATTTAGAGAGATAGTTAAGTAGGTAATTATGGTAACAATCAGTGATAAGAATTAAAAAAAATGAATCGTATTATATATGCCACACTATGTCAAGTATGTTTTTTATTATTTGCTTTAATTTTTTTTCATCGTAATATTTTTTTAAACAAGTAACGTTCAAATTTAATATATTAGACACACGATAAAATAATAGTATAATAGTAAATACTACAGAAATATTCGTCAATGCCTAAAATGTAAATAAACTTTTATCTGAAGAAATATCTTTAAAAGTAATCTTCGTTCAATACAGAGCTAACATTCAGAATACAATTAATTAAAAAAAATCCTGTGTTTTTTTAAAAATAAAATAGTATGTTATTTGCAAAAACAATAGTGAATAAAAACAAAAACAATATAGTTAATCTTTCTCAGAAAAATAGTTGCGGACAATTACATATGGAGAAAGTTACAGGAATAACTAACAGTGGACTACATTTATTATTGTATGGCAAACAAAAAAAAAAATTACAAACAATATGACTTGTTTCCAAAAAAGCAAAAAGAAAGCTTTTGAAAGTTGCTCTAAAAATAATTGTAGAAAAAGAAAGCGTAAAATTTTTTTATCGTAGCAATAGGTAATTTCTGGAAGTATAGGAACTTTTTTTAACAAGTCTGAACGCAACTGTCTGTTGCTTTTTATACATGAAATATACCAATAATGGATGAGTAGACGTCAAAATATTGTACTTTTTTTTTACCAAAGGAGGCAAATATTATTACTTATGTTTATTACTACAATCAATGAGAGGAAATAGCAGACAAGAATTTTTCGTCATAACCCATTAACGAGAATTGGCAAGAATATTTGCCATACGAAAATGAGCTTTATGATTTTATTTATCCTAATAAACGAAATAGAAGTCGAATGAAGGCCATATCATTGATTAATTTATGTAAGATAATTTTCCCGAAAAATGAAAAAACTTAAAGTTAACTTTCCTGTTTGGAAATGAAGACGTTTTAATGGTATTCATAAAGTCTTCTTTAACTAATATATGCTTATACGTTAATTGAAATCGTTGGAATTATTGAAGCCTGTACCTAGTTTGCTTTAAGGGGGAATGGGCGCGCTGGACCGCTGGTCTCCAAACTCAAGTGCCTCAGTGTTAATCCAATGGGAAAAAAACTTTTCTCTGCCACATTTTTCCGGCTGTACTGAATATTTTTACAAACGGTTTTTTTTTTAATAATAAATGTAGATAACTTGCAGGTCTCTATCTTCCCACTTTTTGAAATTGCTTCGAATATTTTGTGTAAAATTATTTATTGAAAATTAAAAAAAAAATATTCCAACCAATCTCAAAAAGTGGGAAGGTCGGGACTTGTAAGTCAGCTACATTTATCACATAAAAACTCAGCTTGTAGAAATATTCAATACATTCGGAGAAATGTGGCAGAGAAAATATTTTTTTCTCCATAGGATTAACACTGATGTACTTTACTTTGGAGACCCCCGGTCCAGCGCGCCCATTCCCCCTTAAGTACTAGTAAAGCTATTATAAGGACAAACATAGAAAGGTTGCTTCATCTGTCTTTCAAATAAAAACACGGTTACCTATACATCAATATATTTCAAACTAACTATTACTGCTATAAATGACTCAACATTTCTTCTGCACACTTACTGATATGCCACAGTTATCTTCATGCACCTATTGGAATTTTTTCTTTTATTCTGGACCCTTAATGCAACCGATATCGTTAGGAAAAAAAAGGAAAAATTCGGGATAAATGAACAAAGGAAAAATCTCGATCATGGAAAAGACGAAAAGGAAAAAAATCTTATTACCCAGTACTGCAAGACTCTTGGATAGTATAACTTGCCTGTAAGTCCCTCAGAGAATCACTTTAACTGGTTCTAATCCATCAACGGTGCTTTCTTTTGCTTGTCAGACGCACGTACGGATAAGATTTACATTTTTTTAGTGTGTATAGGTCGTAGTTCTTTAGTAAATAGTCTTTTAAGATAGGTATTTTGATTAAACCTGTAGTTACGTATTATAAAAACTTTTGAAAATGATGGTAAAAAAATCATTAAAAGTAACATTTCTTTTATTTTCAATAAATATTTTATAGACTAAAAAAATTAAGTAGTAACACTTATACTGGAATTCAAGTAAGCAGGATTTATGACTCGGGACGTTTGACCTCCGCCAAATATTTTTTAAAAAAAATATGCATAGTTGTTGAACCAGTATATCATAGTTTTTGTTGCAGTCTCCCAAGCGATTTTTTAAAAATAAATATTTGCAGAAAATATGTTGTAATTTGAAACTATCTTGTCAATGAATTGTAATTTTATGCATTACAATGCGTTTTAGATGAAAATGTAGGGGAGAGTGGGGGCTAATGGGACGAACTTTTATTAACCACTGTATTTCAGTAAAAATACAAGAATTTTAATTTCATTTTTACAATCTCATAAACTGAACATTCGTTTACTTAAAACGTCATTCGACAGATTTTAAAACATTACCATATTTTAGTTGTTGAGCATTTTAAACAAACATGTAAATGTCCCATTAGCCCCCATATAAGGGGTCAAATAGGACATGATGCAGGGCTAATGGGACATGGTAAATGTTGCTTAATTATAATTAGAGAAAATGATAAAGGAATCAGAAAATGACTTACAAATAAAATTTTAAAGCAAACTCCATTTACATGATGTATACATAATAAATGTTTATTTTTAAAAACAATTATTTCCCATTGAAGGGTGAAATATCAAAGTTAAAACTCAAGATCGGAGATGCTCCCAGAATTTTTGTTGAATTACTGGAAAAGGAGAGTTTTGTAACTAAATCTTCAAAAATTTATCCCAAAATTGTCCTCACAGGGTACGTGAATTTAAAAAGACCGTCTTTATCTTCAAATAGCTTACCCGGAGTTCATCGCTTTCTATTTCAGAAATCAATTCCAACGTAATAAAGAATGGATTGCTTTCTAGCAAATTTTACCAACAACAAATCATTGATCTTCAGCAAGTTCTGTTTAGATCTAATTAATGGAATTGCAGGCGGAAAAATATGTCATCAATTAAGCTACTTGAACTTTCACTTCTTATACAACGAAAAAAGTTCAAAAGTTTAAAATTAAAGTTTTAAGAAGTTTTTGACACCTTGACTGAATAAGATATTAAATATTTATATAGATTCTTCAAGAGAAGCATACAAAGCTAGGTTTATTCGTGTTCCATTTGACCCCACAGTTTCTGTCCCATTACACCCTACAGTGTTAGTATTTATAAATGATCCAACCCAGAACCTCGTGTATTTCACCACAGTATTTGACATACAATATCTTAATCTATGGATATATCTTCTATCTAAAGCTATTATTGAAAAAGTTTTGAAAATTTGTTCATGAAAAGTTTTTATTTAATACTTTTTTTAAAAGTGTAAAAAAAAGATACACTGTTAACTTACTTTGGATTCTCCAAAACAACAAATCTTCTCTCCAATTCAACACATGTTTTTAATGGCTGATCTTTGGTTGTTAAAATGTGAAGTCTAACTGTTGCAATGTTGTAGTGTAGAAATATTTGTGGAAAAGTATATTTTTCTCCGCTTTAGGCCCCTTGTCCCATTAGCCCCCACTCTCCCCTATTGTAGCTTTTAAATAGGTTACGATGCACTTTAGATGGAATGCATATTCCAAATACAAAGTACAGCTGGGGAAAAAAAACGATCCACCCTTCGGTTTTCGGCTGCTATTGGTCAAGGAATTTTGTGAAAGGTGTCATTTTTCAGGAAATAGCGTAAGGAATTGAGAACTGGCAACCAAAATTGTATAAGGGGTCGTCTACATATTAAAATGAGTACCAACTTTGAAAATTCCAATATCAACAACCAATTTTTTTAATTAAAAATGTTTATCATCTTTAAAATACCCCAGATCCAAAAGAAATTTCATTAATTTGCAGTAGTTGTTGAGATATAAGCATTTAAAGTTGAACGCTCATAATGTTAAAACAGTTTCACAAACTTTTATTCATACCTCCACAAATAAAATGAATCAAACCAATTTTTTTTCCATTATATACTTCTTAATCTTCCAAAAACAAATCACACAAGTTTTTTCATCAATTTTTCATTTTTATTATTTTTTAATTTAAATTTAAATAAGAAAAAATAGAACATGAATAGCAACCCCAAATTTTTGTTACATAAATCGATAAAGTAGATCAATAAGTAGAACCAAAATCCCGAATTTTTTAATTCAACAAAAATTATTTGCCGAGTTATTGTAAAAATACTGAAAAAAAAGAATTTTAGGGACCGTGTAAAAAATTACTTAGCAAATTGGATCCTAACTTGCATTATCGTTTGGTGGTTGAAAAGCGTTTTTGGTAAATGTTTATTCAAATTATTGATGTCTGTCAAATGTCTAAAAATCTTGTCTTGTTTCAAGTGCATACAATGTATTTTGTTTGTATAATTAACATTCAATTATATCGATTACTATGTTTTTGAATGTGTGTGTTATTTCCAATACAATTTCAATAAATGTGTTTTATAATAAAAATTAAATACCCTAAAATATTATTGGAATTCGTGTTTAGCATATTTTATTGTTACCACATTGATTATTTAAAATGATTAGTGCCCACTGCCTTGGTTAAAAATCATTGCCAAACCATTCTGTGTAATTTTATTTTGCTTTCCTTAAATATCGTGTTAAGATCGTAACTCTTGTTTTGTAATATGTGGTTTATATTACCGATAAAGTGAGCCGGGGTACCGGACACAATCCCGAAAGCCAAGACAAAATCACGAATGTGTCAAAATCCCGACAAGGACGATATCCCGAATGGGTCGAAATCCCGAAAATAGATTTTTGTCTATTTCTCGATTTAAAAAAAAATAGAGATTACTTATTTATTTATTTACTTATTTAGTTAGTGTTTTAGTCAGTTAGTTATTTAGTCTGTTAGTCAGTCCGTTAGTCAGTCAGTCCGTTAGTCATCAGTAGTTAGTCAGTTAGTTAGTTAGTTAGTTAGTCAGTGCAGTTAGTCAGTCAGTAGTCAGTCAGTCAATTAGTTAGTCAGTGAGTCAGTCAGTTCACTTACTTACTAATTGACAGTCAGTTAGACTAATAGTCAGTCGGACTAACTAACGGAGTGACTAACTAACGGACTGACCTACTAACTGACTGACTAACTAACAGACTAACTGACTGACTGACTGACTAACTGACTGACTGACTAACTGATTAAATAACTAACTGACTAAAACTAAATAAATAATCTAATATTTAAAAAAAATCGAGAAATGGACAAAAATCTATTTTCGGGATTTTGACCATCATTCGTAATTTCGGCTTGTCGGGATTTTGGCTTGTCGGGATTTCGGCTGTCGGGATTTTGTCCCAGACCCAGTGCGCCGAATTTTAAACAAACTTTTTGAGCAATATGAATGAAACAAAAATTTGCATAAAATGTAAAACATAAATGTAATAATCATGTTTGTCTATCTGATTGTAACTAATCTCATTTGAAAATATGTTCGTTATAAATAATCCTATGTGTGACTTAATTTAAAATTAAAACTTTTTCTCGTCTACCCTTTATTTATTTCTGAATTTTAAAATCCAAAATTTAATAACAAAAAAGGAATAACATAAAAAAAATCACAATATTAGTGAAGAAGGTTTAATTCTAGCATCCTTTGGCGAGATTATGGTAACCCTTTTGTTAGCTTGTCGTTTCGAAAAGACACCCTATATATTACCTTTTTAAATTTGGAGATTTCCCCCTAAACGAGTTCAAAATTAATGCTTTAATATCAGCAAATAATGCAAAATAAATAATTCAAATAATGCAAATAATGCAAAATAAATAATTTTTTTATACCCGGGGTATTTGAAGGTGCTGAACATTTTTATGTAAAAAAATTGGGTGTTGTCATTCGAATTTTCAAAGTTGGTACTCATTTTAATATATAGACGACCCCTTATACAATTTTGGTTGCCAGTTCTCAATTCTTTACGCAATTTCCTGAAAAATGACACCTTTCACAAAATTCCTTGACCAATAGCAGCCGAAAACCGAAGGGTGGATCGTTTTTTTTCCCCAGCTGTACATACATACAACAGTGCAATATTTAAAAAGTTAAAATCAACTTATATTTTCACAATCACGTTATTATACTTTCACAATCAACTTATATACAACTATATATTTTCATTTTGAAAAACCCTTGCTGAAAAATTCAAGACATTATGACAGACCCAATTATTTAATGTATCAATAATGAAATAATAAGAAATGGCTCAATTCAGTAAAAAGACTCATAATACGTTCAATTTTCTCTTAAGCTTAGATTGCCATCGTAATAAATACTATAAATTAAAGATAAAAAGATGGTAACACTGATTAAGAAAACATCACTAATCGATAATATACCCATCGATCATCGTTAATAAACTTATATAACTTTGCATTATCTTATTTAAAGCAGAAACCAAAAAACCTGTGTCACTTACACCTGTTTAAAAGTGATTAATTTAAATTAGAAAACTTTTCGGACACAAAAATCTAAGTTTATCAAGACATAAAAAAGTTAATAAAGACATTGACCGATGTGTGTATTATAGACCTGCTTATAGGTTTTCAATAAATATGCATGTAGCTGTCTTTTTAATATTCAAGTTTGAGTGTGTGTTTAGCATAATCGTCAAAAAATGGTGTGGATGATGTGTTATTTCTAAAATAGCATCATGTCAATGGTTATAAAAATGAAGTTTGAAAGCAAACTTTCAACTTCAACTTTCAAAATAATATGAACTATAATCGATAAATTTTGAAATGTCTGATACTGCTGTTTTGTAATTTATTTATTTACAAAAATTTATCTTTAATTGGTAGATGTTACGTTACTTGTAACTTAAAATTGCACCAATATAAACTAGTAAACTTAATTTAATTTTAAAAAACTAGTAAAACTTAACTTTATTAAAAGAAAATTCTTTTTTTTTCGTAACTAATAACCTAAATCATGTGAAATAAACAAGTCTTTCGTATAATTTTGAATCCTATTTAAATGAATAAACCTTAAAAAAATGATGTAAACGTGTAAAAAACTTGAATACTTAAGTTTTCAATGGTTAACTCTCTTCAATACCTCAATGTCTTTCTTCCTTTTTAAATATTTATGTCTTTAATTTTTTTTTTCATTATAAAAAATATTTACTATTAGTGAAGTACAACAGCCACTTAAAAAAATTGAAAAAGCTAGAATCTAAAAAAAAAGATAGAAATGTTGTCGTAATGCGTTAATTGATTTTTCAATTAACGATCACTCCTATTTTTCAAAAAGATTCTCACGAACATAAATATTTTGTCCTTTTGTTGAGGACGTTAAGTGAACGGTTGAGGTACGATAAGGGAGCAATAAATTCATTGAATTTCGAACAAGGATACAGTTTAAGAGCACTTTGCGGCAAGATCACTGGGTGGTCTATTTACGACTTCTTGGAAAAAGGACCTGAATGGCAGATTTTCCCACAATTCTTGATTGGACACGGTAAAACACCATAGAGAGAACGTTGGCCTATTACAGCAAATTGACACAGCCCATGGGTGTTATGACTGGAGGGTGGCAACCAATAGGATCACAATCCATCACAAGCAACGCCCAACGTGAAGAGGAAGTAAGAAACTTTTGAAGTGATCATTACATTAAAAGATCCCGAGATAAATACTACAAGCACAAATTACTCTCCGATATTCCTTAGAAGAGGCTGCACCTATAACTTGCAGGTCATGCATATCCGACGACACTTACATACCGAAGCTTAATACAAGGGATTCTGGCGGACCCTTCCAGACCTGACCTATTCCTCATCTAATCCATTTCTGATGTCAAGCAATCCAACACCTCTGTCCCTGACCTACAGAGCTGGCATCCAAGGGAACCCAGCCGGACTTCTAGCTCTTCAAGTCTGACCCCTTTGCTGATCTCGGGCAAACCAGCACCTGTGCCCTGCCTCATCGATGTGTGTTCCTAGGAAACCACAGCGTACCTTTCAGCCCGCCCCTTATCTGCGCAACAAAACTGTGAGTGATTTTTAAAAAATAGTTTCGCAATTATTGGGCAGAAGATTCCATTGGAATATTCATTTTGATTGGGTTATTTCACGTATTTTTATTTTGAAATTAATTTATGTCACTTAATCCATTGCATTATACCAATATACAGTTATTATGTTTTAACTATGCTCTTTATTTAAACAATTCAATAAATTCTTTCTCTGGCAATCATAAGATTTTGTTTAGTTTTCTTTTTATTGAGAATCTTGTTGGTGATGTTAGTGGAAAAAATTGTAGAATATGGAAAGGTTAATGTTGAAAAACCTAATTATTATTAAATTCAACACAACGCAATGCAATTACTAAAGAATCACTATCGCGACAATGAAGGCACGCTGTGGCTTCCTGGGAACACATATCGATGAGGCAGGGCACAGGTGCTGGTTAGCCCGAGATCAGCAAAGGGGTCAGTCTTGAAGAGCTAGAAGTCCGGCTGTTCCCTTGAAGTTCCCTTGAATGCTAGCTCTGTAAGTCAGGGACATAGGTGTTGGATTGCTTGTCATCAGAAATGGATTAGATGAGGGATAGGTCAGGCCTGGAAGTGTCCGCCACTGCCAGAATATCTTGTATTAAGCTTCGGTATGTACGTGTCGTCGGATAAGCATGACCAACAAGTTATAAGTGCAGCCTCTTCTAAGGAATATTGAAGAGTAATTTTTGCTTATAGTATTTAGCTCGGGATCTTTTCATGTAATGATCACTTCAAAAGTATCTTTCTTCCTCTTCTTCCCATTGGACGTTGCTTGTGATGGATTGTGATCGTATTGGTTGCCACCCTGCAGTCACCACACCCATGGGCTGTGTCAATTTGCTGTAATAGGCCAAAGTTCTCTCTATGGTGTTTTACCGTGTCCAATCAAGAATTGTGGGAAAATCTGCCATTCAGGTCCTTTTTCCAAGAAGTCGTAAATACACCACCCAGTGATCTTGCCGCTAAGGGCTCTTAAACTGTATCCTTGTTCGAAATTCAATGAATTTATTGCTCCCTTATCGTAGCTCAACCGTTCACTTAACGTCCTCAACAAAAATACAAACTATTTATGTTCGTGAGAATCTTTTTGAAATATAGAAGTGATCGTTAATTGAAAAAATTCAATTAACGCATTATGACAAATGTCTTGAATATTCGTCCATATAAATTGCAAATAATAAATCATCAAAAACGGTAATTTTTTATTAAAAATTGACGGAAACATGCAACAAAACTTATTTATTTCCTTTTCATGCTTTCCGTATTTGATGGGGAAGAAATTCTTCTTAATTAGCTTAGTTTACAGAAAATGTAAAGCACAAATACTGATTCTTTAAAACGATGTATTGGTTTCGAGGGTTAAAATAATTACTCGCTCTTCTTGTTCGTTAATTTGAATGAGATTCTTTAGTTGAGACAACAGAAAAATCTATATTTGAGAATGCTCAGTGTAATTTTTAAAACGAAACTTTGTCAGTCGTTAAGTGGCTTTGACACAGTTCTAAAAATTCTTTTTTAAAAATTACTTTGCCGGTTTTAAACATGGTCGTAAACATTAATGCGAATTAAGAAAAGTTCGATCAATAAAAAACTATGATAAAAAAACATCTGGGAATGATGTTATAAAATATTGCATGCTTACAGAGAAAATAGCAGGTCAGAAGAGCTGTTGACTAAGAATTGTCGAAACATTTTGTTCATTTTGGTAAGCCAATTACATATTTGCGGAATACCTAAAATAATACGTACATACTTACTACACGCAAGATTAAACCTAATACTATCACTTACTATCGCAAAGTCAAAATGATACCAAAAATATATCAATCGTGTTATAATATCAGTAAGATTGCAAGAAAGAATCATTTTAATTAGGAACTTTCTATTATATGAAGGTGTCTTGCAAAACTGACATCCTCCAAAGTTTATATAAGATAAATGATTCGTACATTGGACGAAATTCAATTGGGGGATATCGCCAATGAAGGGACCAGACAGTGTATCTCAATAACTATTTTGACAATGTAAGTTTTTCAATTGCACTTTTATATGAAATCCATCATTATTGCAAACCATTGGCATAGTGGAAGACTATTAGGATATTTGAAGGAAATCTTTTCTTATGATGACATAATTTGTGATTTTGTACAATATGTGTTTGTACAATATCGTATGTTAGTATTGTAGTTCAGAAATAACCTATTTAACCTTAGTATCTACATTAAATTATTTGCATTTCTCCAGGCATATTCTTTACTTTGGTAGTTAGTATTTAGCTGACATAAACTACAATGGGCTACTTTTTTATGTGATGGTATGAAGAAGCTGTAATAATGATAATCCTAATTGCTTGAAAAAGTGTATTTGGCAGCGTTTTCCAAAAATTAAACATGCAACAGATACTTTATTTCCAAACCAACACTGTAACATGTGATAAGTGTTTTTCTTCCTATTAAGCAATTTAGAAATTTAGTGTTGGACACAAGTATCTCATTAAACAAGCGAGAGTGTTTCATTTTTTGTTGTTTTGGATTGGTTCAAAAGCCTTTTAAATGATAGAAAATGATGGAATTTTTAAATTTTATCCTCGATATGGCAGGTGCTTAAGGAGAAGGTCGCATGTTTTCAAATTGGTCGTTAGGTTGAAGATTCAACACTATGATTAATTAAGTTATTCGAACTGAAATATTTTAAATAAATATCCGGTATGAAAAGAAAGTTAAAGAAAAGCAAATAATTGAGAAATCTTATTAGGATAATATAAATTCTTATGTATGGATAAATGTATTTTTATGGATAATATTGTAAAAGGTTAAATTGACAATTAGACAGTTAAAAAAATTCGTGTATGTGCTTTTGGTCACAGTAAAAATTACTTTATCACAGTGAGATTTTCCAACAAATATATTTATTTAACTAATATTCCAAATATACTAAAAAAATAAGTCTCGTATGTTCTCTTAACTGTGTTATGTCTACCTTCATATGGTGCGGTTATGATTTTGGGTTTGAAATAATTCTTATTTGAAACTCTTTCCGACTGTTTTGTCTACAAATTGCATCCTTATTTTCAACGATCCTTTATTTATAAAATTAACAAGCCAAATTGACTAAATTTGGTTTTAATTACTAAAAAATATTAGAATAAAAAATTGATAATAAATTTCAGAAATAATCTTTTTTAAGCATTTTCAAAATAATTCTTTTTCAATATTTCTTTATACTTACGTTAACTTTCAAGATTTAATTATATGACACCTTAAAACGCTTGTATCACTGCAAATAAAAGATTTATTTTTGAGTTTTATATAATTCGAAGATAATTAAATCTTCTTAATAACTGATATTTTTATACAGAAAAATATATACGTAATAATTTACATTTACTAATAGATTATAATAAATTTCCGACTCTTACGTGGTCTGAATTCTTATGTATACTAAAACTATTTTCCTTTTAATTTGACGAAATAAAAAATAATAATTCTGGGAATTTATGAAATATATGAAAATAATTTTGAAAATGAAGAATTGAATCTTGAAGCATAAATGAAAAGAATTTTTAAAAAATAGACTTCTCTTATGTAGACTAAAAAAATAAAATATCGCGAAACGTACCAATTTTTAAAATCCATTAGTTCTTTTATAGATTTTCAGTAAAATTAACTATAAAATACATTTAAAGAAGCAAAACCGAAGATCCTTATTTATAATTCTTTTCCTTCTCTTTTCATAGAAGTGCACACATTTATATCGGAAATTGATTTGATTTGTATAACTTCGGACAGAGAATGTTCTCACAATTGCATTTTTAATGACATTTTTCTGTTTTAACTGTTTTATTTTAAATGTTTTATGGAGAAAGCTCTTTTTTTTGTTCTCTAGCAAGCGTGTCGCCGGCTCTCTTAATATAAAGTGCTTTAACGTTTTTCCTAGTAAGAGCTGATTGCGTTAGCTGTTTCGTTCAAGTAGAACCTTTTCGAATCGTAGGAACTTGATTTGATTTTCGGAATTTGCGATCTGGCAACAGGCTTTTCGAGTTCTCTGATTGGCTCTAATGGACGCACGTGATTACGAAGTAGTAGACACATTTTATTATATTTTTTTTTTGCTTTGGGTTTTTCTCTTGAATCAAGAAGTGGTGTTTGCATTTAAAAGAACATTACACTTAAGTTTGCAAAAACTAGTTTTATTAACACAGATAATATATAAAATGTAACGACAGTATAAGTTAAGAATAAATCTATATAAGCTATAAAAGCGCATGATAAGAACATTAAAAATACTTTCCCTCAATTGTTGAAGATATCTAAGCATTTATCTGAATTACTATTTGCTAAAACTAATAACTAACTGTAATTTAAAAGTAAGGTTCTTTCCTAACATTGAATTTGTATTTCCTAATCATGTATAAAAATTCTAATTAAAGATCCTTTTTTACATTAATAATTTTACTACACATGCTTAATTTGCTGAAGTAGAATAAGTATAAGGTATTTTTAGTTGAACTATGACTGCCTGGGATTCATTACCCTTTTCAAAAAGCTAAATAAACAATTTTTCTATATTTTGTATTCCTTTAAATGAGCTTTGATATATTTAGGTCAGTCCAGTCATTTATTTATAAAGAAAAGAGTTTCAAATCACGAGAAGTAATAATTTGACTAAAGAGGTCAATATATCTAAGAGGCATACATTATATTTTTGCCTGAAATACTCGCTGTCATGTATCATATTTCGTCCCTTGACTGCTTTTATCATTATACATCATGCACCATTCATGTAATATAATTGTATTAGTTCTTGTTAAGTGTTCTTGTTTTCAATTTATGCATCAACGACAGTTAAAAAAACTCCTAAATAAACAATTATAAATGGAATAATATTTGTAAAAACACTTTATGTCGAGAATTATTCCCTTTTAATATATAATTATTTAACTACAACATTACACAAATTACCAAAACACACATCACTCGATTGACCCTTAAAATTTTAGTTTCCACCAATAGGACGAGTTTTACTCAAACATTTCTTTATGTGTCTGACTCCAAAGAGCAAAAGCTCTTAACTCTTTGATCAGAGCTATCTGGCCTTAAAAATATATCCCACCGGCATAAGGCCGAGCTATAACTCAAATGGCTAGAATCGAACCAGAATCGTTACGCCCTAGGTGATAGATCACCGCGCAATCCAACTTTAAAATCCCCTCTTATATTTTTTGTGCCCCTCGGTGAAATAACACTTCTACTTCGACGACTTTCTCTGAGAACAAAAGAAAAATTAAGCCTAGGCTCCTCTGAGCAACTCAACCCTCCACTCATTGCAGTAGAAGTAATCGATTAATCGCTTCTTTTTTTTATTCTGATGTTCTTTTTTTGTTTTTGCTTCTGTTCGTTTCATTTTATATTTTCTCTGAGCCATCGGAGTGGATTTAACTCAAGTTCTGTTTCATTCGAGTTTCTTTTGATGCTGGGGCTTAATCTCGGAGTGATTTGTATTCTAGGAGATAGCTGATCAATGGTTCTTAAAAGAAGATAGAATTTATAGAGATTGAAGATCGCGCTTTTTAACGAAATGTTCGTTGATTTTATAAATACTTTTGTACGTTTTATAGTTTCCAAAATGAGATTTATTATATCTTACAAAATTATAAAATATATAAGATATCTAAACCCTTTAGGATTTCAATAATTACAAGTTTTGAAATGTCTTCCTTTATTTTGACTGGTAACAATAAGTGCATACACAAAAGCGTTCGTACATATATTCGATTACTTTCCCTCTTTTTACGTTATTAATTTAATGCTCAATTTAAAAGCGGTAACATTCTTTCGTTTGAGCGCATTGTAAACTTATTTTTCTGGTACCCACAATTGATACAATCATTTTCTTTATCTTGCGAAAATTTAATAACGATTTCGTGAATTTCAAATAAAAGCATAAAACTAAAAATCAAACTATTTTATGGGCTCAAAAAGGAAATGAACAAGACGATTACTTCGAAAAAATATGCAGATTAAACAGCTTCCGCAAATAACTTGACGCACAAAAGCGTCAAAAATTAAATAAGCACATTTCCCTACTTATTGCGATGCAATCCTATGAAAACACAAGTTAAAACATATCACTTTCAATGCAAATAAGGTTGAACAAAAAGAAAGAATAAACGTGTTTAGAGGGAGTAACACATGAAGTGATGTGACCATTTGTTTGAATTGAGAATCGAAAACTTTCAGCATCTTGTAGAGAGAAAGTTTTTCAGACCAGCTGTGTTCGCTTTGTAATGGGTTTCGCTCTAGAAATTAAATTTATAGTTTTTTATTTTGTAAATGAGAAAATGCAAATTTTGTTTTATATTGCACTGCTGGTTCTTTTATCACTCTGATAAATGCTGGTTTGTATAAATTCAATATATATTCTATAAATAATTTGTTATACTGAAAATATTGTTTTTTACTATGGTCATGCAGCAAAATTCGCGGTGAAGATATTTTTTATTTAAAAAAATACCCTTTGTATAAGACGATAACTTTGGGTAAATTTCCTCACATTGTTGCTTTATGTAGATTTAGTATTACATTTTACGTTAAAGACTTTAGTTTTATATATTAAGTGCAATTTCAAGAACTTTTTGATTCAAATATTAATTGAGAAAAACTCGATTGAATACAATTTAGAAGTTTAAAGATAATTATTTTATGCTTTTCTTCTTTATTTCCTACTAGCAAATTTATACCCGTTCTTCGCACGGATTAAAAAAAATATCAGATCGTTCCAAATATGTTTACCATATAACCTGTTATAGGATCATAAACTTATTATTTTTTCTGCTCGTTATAAATTATAAAATCCCGTTTCATTGCCTTAAAATTCCAAAATGAAAAATACGCTGTAAAATGCACTCATAAATGCCATCACAATTCCCTCATAAATACATAAAACCTTTTAGCTCATTTGGCGCGTTTTGGGCAATAATTTGGCGAGAAAATAGATATAGCTACCCACACCCATTATACAGCTCAAACACAATGACCTTCGAACAACCGACCAGCTTATAAATTATTCATAAAAGAAATTGCCGATTTGGCGAATTTTAGTTAATAATTTGGCGAGTTTGGCAACGTATTTGGCGAAAAAATAAAGACATAACACACTAATAGCTCTAGTGCGATTGCCTTTATTAACCATCATAGTTCAGTAATAGCTTAACTATACAGTTATTGCTTAAAATATGCATACATGCAGTCAACAGAAAAATCCAACGAAAAAATCATCAAATAAACCCCAATAAAATCGGGAATGAAGACTGGCGAATTACGTCACTTGAAACGTGTCAATTATTTTTCAATAATAATTTAGTTTCTGAAAGTAATGGCAAAAGAATAAAATAACATTTTGAATTTTAAATGTTTTCGTTAAAAGTTTTATTTAATTTTTTCAGCCGATGGCATCAGGAAAGAGAAAAAATGATCGGATTTGAGCGAAAGTGGTGTATTTTTTTCAGAAAATTCGAATTTTCTCTAAAAATGGAACGAATATGAAAAACTAAGCCTCAGTGCACACGTTAGTATTAAAGGAATCTATCTTTAAAATTTCGAATTCCTGTGGCAGTATAAGTAGGTCTTTACGATCCGATAACAGACACACCACGACAGACAGACTCTTTCTTTATTATTCCTATAAGCAGTTTTTCATTTTTTATACTTGTATCCATGTATCTTTTAATTCTCAGTGATATATAACTTTTCTAATATATAAATTATATTTTTTGAAAATAAGATTAAAAAAATCGAATACTGATAAATCGATATAAGTTTTTTCATAATATTTTATATAAATATTTTTTATCAGACAAAAAATAGCAACATTTTTGAGCATGATACACGAGAAAATTTTTGAACAAAACAACGTTAATTCTTGGCACAAACATTTTATTACGTAAAAATTTACTTGTTTCGGTGGGAACATAGAAAGCTCACTTTCTTCGGAATGGTACACAATTCAATCTGAACAGCTTTATAGAAGCATAATGTATAGTTTTTTTTATTATCTCTTCCCTTTTCCTTTTTTTCCGCACCTACATCTTCTCTTATTCTGCGTTTTCATCTATTTTCGGATATTATCTTCATCACTTCGCGTCGTTCAACTGTTTTTTTGTTGTTTTGAGTCTGGCTTGTGTACTATTCTGAAGACGCTGGGTATCTTGCATTAACACGTAAGTTTCTACATAATATAATTAGCTCTAATAATTAGAATTGTTTTCTTCATGAATATTATCTGTTTTTTGTTTTATTTGAATGTTTTAATATTTGAGTGGCACTTTTTTTATTTATATTTTATTTGAATTGATGTGTTGGTTAAAAAGTAGTAACTTCAAATTGTATCAATATGTTTTTGGATACAACTAATAAAATCTAATTAAAAAAACAATCAACAAATTAAAAAAATACTAATTAATAAAATGATTAAAGTCAATAATTAATAAAATTTAAAGTATAAAACTTAATGTGAACTATTTAAATTAGGTAAGGCTAAAATGTATTATATGTAATAATAAACATTCAAAGGCATTTAATTTTCATTATAATACTAATGTATAAGTTTTGCTCGTTGTCTCAGTTATCTTTTATTCAATTTATTATTGGAAAAAGTTATGTTAAGTAACAAATAAGTGTCTTGTCAACTTCCAACATTTTATATTCATTTTAAATCAATCCCAATTAAATTATATCGTTTACTTCATGTCATCATCGTTCAATTATTGAAAATGACTTCTGATGTTGAAAAGTAATAAAACACTTAATAAATAATTGTAAAGTTAAGCATCAAATAAGTCTTACAATTTCCATTAAAGTAAATAACAGAAAAAAATACATTTTATGCTGTCCTACTAAAAAATATGTTTGAATACCCAATATTCTGTTATAACAATATTTATGCACGAATTTATCTTAGTCGGAATTTTCTCTCAAAGTTTTTATTTCTTTTAACAGCGTCTTTTAAAACGGTATGCAATTAATTTTCTCATAAAAAAACAGACAAACTCAGAAAAGTTTCCTAATTATATCATGATGTGCAAAGAAAAACTGAAAAGGCTATTTATGAATAGATAACATTCGTCTTTTTTTTTCTTAAATCAATTAAACAATTTTTTTTAAAGAAATACATTTGGAAAGTGGTTAAACAATTTATGCTTATTCGATATTCAGAAGAATCAGGCATTTTGCATTGGAAATAATTAGAACTACAAAGAGACATGTGTATGAAAAAAAATAACGACCCATCCCTTGGTTCTCGACCACTATTAAGCAAAGTTTTTGAGCGAGAGATGTAATTTTACAAGGGAAAAAATATAGTTATACTATATAAAATAAAACTATATAAAATATACTATATAAAACGTATAGTTTGTCTTGTAGTATACTTATTTTTTGTTTTAATCCAAAGTCTATAAATTAACCATTGGAAAAACTTTTTGCAAGATCTCCGAAATACGCAGGACCCTTTTGGTACGTAATTTTTTAATAAAATTAAAAAAAAGAGTTACTATAAGAAAAATTGTAAGCTGAAGTTTTAAAGTTACTTCTACAAAGGTACAAGTATGTGTGCCTCTGGAGCGAAGAGGATAAGTATGTATTACGTTTAAGTAGTAGATAACAGTTATAAAAATGACACAAAAATATGAAACAATTTGAACATTTACATTTTTTAAATATTTTTTGGTATTATCCATCAATACAATATTTCACGCTGAGATTGATAAATAATACTGTGGATCAAATAGGCCACTACCAAATTCATACTAACTATATAAATCAATCAAAAGGAATTGCAATAGCTACGGAGTAAAAATCTTTTATTTGTGAATTGTTTTGGTTTCGTTCACGCTACACATTTTGCCTTGAAAAAGAATATCTGCACAAATTGCCGTTTAATAGCAGCCGAAATACAAAGGGTGGATTGTTTTGATTGTTTTTTCTTCAGCAGTTTGTACAGATAAATAACATAAGAGTAACCAAAAAATTCTATCAAAAATAGGATTTCTATTGTCTTATTATTAATCTTATTCTAATTTGGAGTTTAAAAAAATATATCGCCATCAAGTTATTTTAGCAAACTATAAAAGTTAAGTTGATAATACTTTAAAAAAATCCTAAATAAAATGACAAACAGTTTATCGTTTGGACTTAAGATTAAAACATATGGCTTGTCTCACTATCTGACTTGATGTGAAAAAAGACGTAAAAATGTGCGGAAAAAATAATGAATTATTCTGCATAAACCTAATGTACCAAACCAGCCTAATGCTCTTAACGGGAAATCATTACAGTCCTGGGATAAAATTTAGTGTCACATAAAACCTCATCACGGCGATTTCATATACGAAATGGCTGTAGAATGGCCACAGCTGAAGGGACACTTTGGAAATGTATATCTATATACACAGGAACATAAAAACATTAAAAAGCTTGAAAAGGCCTGGATTACGGAGATAAGGAAGAAAAGGTTTTTTCTTAATGCAGTTATAGTTTTAAAAGAGCTCTTTCACACGTGACACAGTATATTTGCGCGATTTTAAATGGCGCGAAACGAGGAGGCGCGAAAAAAATAGAACAGTTTTTTATCGTGGGTCGTAAAGCCGCAGTTTGGGGCTAGTATATTTTGTCTCAGATGACCAACCCTTAAAAAGGATTTAAAATTATATCGCCCCTTTCTTAAATCGTTGGTGGTCGTGGAAAGACAGTGTTAAAAGGGATATAATGGAGCGATATTGCGTTTTTTTTATTTGGTATTTAGAGCTAGTTTTGTCCATTCTTTTGACTGGTTTCAAGTGTAGATGGTTTAGTTATGTTTATAAATGTAATTTATAGAATTAAATGCACGGGTATCTAGCATATTTTTAGAGTTTTGAAAAAGTCGGAATATTTAAGGTGTGTGTGTATATATAAATTTTAATTCCTCTAAAAGAATATTCTAGCTATCAAGGTAGTTGCAATAAGGTTTAATTTGCTGACTTAAATGACAATATTTGTTGTGCTAGAAACGCCGATATAATTGTCAAAATGATCTAAGATAAATTAATAGTAATTAGAACTTTTTAAGATTTATTCCACCTGTATGCTTCTTAAGCAATCGATTTGTTTCCAAATTAATATTTTACAACAAAATGAGTGTTTATTATGCTAACGGAGAAATAAAAACATAAATAGAACTAATTAAAAAGTCATTTGTTTCCAGATTCATCTACTTTTCTACTCTAATTACATACTACTTTTTTCTTAGTTATTTTTTTAAATGAGAATCTGTGTTTTCTTCTAAATAAATTAGCACAATTAATAAATTATTAATTGTGGATCTAAAAACCACAATAAGCCTCAAAGAAATTTAATTTTTCTAAATAAAAAAACACATTCAAAATATATTTTAGACAATTTCTAAAGTACACATTTTCAAACAAAAAATAACATGTTCTAAGTCAATTTAAATTCATCTTTCTCTAAAAAAAGGCATACAATATCCACAAACAAAAAAAGCTTTTCCTACGGAAAAAAATCAAAATAGATTCACCTCCCCAACATAATGCTACCCAAATCTAAAACACGATTCAGGCGTGTTGTACTATAAGATTCACTTCTCATCTCCCAGTTTACGCAGTTCTTCCAGATTCCCTTTCAGTGCCTCAATCTCTTCCAGCCTGCGACGCATTCCCCTACGCAAATTTCCCATTTTCTGCCTGATACGAGAAGCGTTCTCATCCACTTGCTTCATCTGCCTTTCGATTTCGGCCAGCTCCTGCGAGGCAGATTTCTCCAGGGCTTGTATTTTTGTTCCAGGAATGAGGCCGGATTCGGGATCCTGGAGTAGATTCTGGAGCTCTTTGCCCATCGGGAGGGTTCGAACAGTTTCCATGTCGTCTTCCAGGTTCTTCAAATCCAGGATCGCCTTCCTAACCCCAGCTGTGTTCTTTTTTATTTGGAACTCGTATTTCGCCTGTTTCTGGACGAGATCAAGTTTGACGCTTCCTACGTCGGAGAGTAGTTGGTTTAGAGATTCAAGATGGAATCTTTTGATAAATAAAGTGTTCATGAAGTTTAAATTGTCTGGGTATTGCATTTCTAATTGAGAGTATTCTATTGCAAGGGTTATGGGAACTTCTAATGTAGTGTTTAGCTGAATATGTATATTATCAAGATACTTAGAAACATGGAATAATTTGCATTCTAAGTTTTTCATAAAATATGTCAGTGTTGTTTTTAATCTTATGATTTTTTCGGTTTGAATGTCGTTTTGTTTCAAATCGTTTTCGAAGACTGACATATTTTCACGATGAATGCACATTTCTTTCCATATATTTACGGGTATTTTCCTAGGTTTAAAATTATTAAGGTCTTGAAACGAACCTATTGTCTCTGCAAAATCAACTTGATATGGGTTTTTGTATTTAATTTTTCTTACATCGAGTCTTCGCTTAAATTCTTCTAAAAAGGCAGTTTTATCTCTTGATACTTTACTGAGATATTCTACGACTTTATTTGATTCATTAATTTTTGAGAAAATATCTTTAGAAATACTTATACTTTTTTCTAGTTCGTCTTCAACTTTCAAAATTTGTTTTCCAGTATTTGAAATTAAGACTGACAGTTCATGTATTCTGCTTTGGTGACTTAATTTCAATTTGTTTAATAAAGATTTATTATGGTCGCCCAAGCACAGCAAAAATATCTGTAACTCATCAAGCATAATCTGAACATCCCTTTCCAATTTATTTTCAACCAATGCATTGTGCCATCTATCGTACTCCTCGATAATCTGATTATAGTTCTTAATTAGTTTGCTAAGTTCTTTTTGAAGCTTTTTTAAAACATCTGGTTTTAATTTATCATGATTGCCTTTTGTTTCAGGGTTGGAAAGTTTGAAGAACCATTCAGTTTTCAGGAAGTTGTCTGCAAATCCCTTTAATTCGGTTGAATCCCCTTCTGGTTTATTTGAACAGTTTCTTTCGATTTCTTGTTCTGTTACTTGAAAGTATGAATCTGAAGATTCTTCTTCGGGGACCCAAATTTCTTGCTCATCTTCTATTTGTGTCTGAATTTCTAATATTTTGTCGCGTATGGCTTTCATCGATGCTAAAGTTTCCGTTTTGAAATTTAATAGCTGCTTAAAAGATTTATTAAAAGCTATCTTTTTACGAAAAACAATGTACTGCAGTATAAAAGTGTAATTTAATTTTTCTTCTTGGCTTTGCAACAAAAATATATCTTTTTTCAAGCAATCAATAATGTTTCCAATATCTCCTTCATCTTCATAGTTTTCGTCAAAATGTAAACGTTCTGAATAGTTTTTGAGTACTCTCTCTGCAATTAAACCATCCACACATTTATTTATTTGAATCATTTTGAAAGCATAATTTATTCGTTCAATGTCAACTTCTGATAGTTTCAGCACAGAGTAATTGTACAAAACCTGACCTATCTTCAACGGTTTTATAAACTTACAAGTATCAATCATTTCAATGAAAAACTCCTTTTCCATACCTGAAATATCTTTTAAAAAACTAGATAATTTTTGTCTCAAACGATATTCGTAGTCTTTTAAAATTTGATCCCGTTCAATTAACAAACTTTTTCTTAACGTTTCATCTAATATGAAGTCTTCAATTGCATTTTGATGTTTCGGTGGAATCTTTTTATTTTCGTTGACCAAATATTTTAATACCTTACCAAACTTTAAAATATCAGACGAAAATTTCTCAGCTTCAGTTTCAATAGAACGCAGAATATCGTAATTTAATTTATTAGTCATAGAAGTTAACCAAGAAGTTGAATTGTTGTGTGAAACTAATGATTCTTTTTCGGATAGATGATTATTTTTATTAAGTTTTTCTTGTTGATAGTTATCTATCCAAGATTTTCCATTTTCAGGCTTTAGATGAGAAATGTTATAGCATTTGATAAAACCAAAATTATTTGCAACTAATACAAAATCTTCTTCTGAAGAACACGTTACAACTCTGAATTCTTCTTTACTGGTGAAAGAATTTTCAATTTTAAAACAATAATTGGGTTTTTCGAAACACAACATGTATACTTCTCCATTTTTGAGACTTAATACTAATACATTATGTAACGGAGAAAGCAAGATTTGTAAAACTTGCTTTGGGAATTTAAAACACAACCTCGGTATCTCTTGAAAAATATTATGAAAATTGACGTGGATATTTTGTATTTCATTTTTAAAAATATTAGATATAATCACTCCATAGTAATGATGCACTGCGATACTTGAACCTGGATTGTCTAAATCAACCTTATCCATTTCAAAACAGTTTGTATCAAATACACCAGATTCATCCTCCCAATATTTATTGAAATCACTATCAAAATCTTTTGGAATCTGTAAAGCTAGTAAGTGACAGTTATCATTTGAAGAATTATTCAAAGATTGGCATAGCAAAAAAATTGAGGAAAATGTTTCTTTATCTTTAGTAAATATACACATACTTTTTACTTCACAGTTCAACATGAAATAACCCATTATTATTATCTCCATAGAAGGTAAAATTCCAATAAGAAATATATTTTTGTAAGATTTGATCAAGGAATACTTTCCAAAGGTTTCTACACAAATTTGCTCAATAGGTTCATCACAAAGTCGAAGTTCCTGAATTATATGCACATTTTTAAGGTCAATAACGTTTAAAACAAATAAATTTCCTTCGGTTGTTGCAGCAAAAATTATTGAACCCAAACTTAACTCCATTACTTTAATATTTTCTCCTATATCTAAAACTGATAAAAGTTGTCGCCGGTTGTCTATATCTAAGGCTTCAATTAGCCCGTTTTCTTTAGCCCTTACTATATAGGAGTTTTCAAGTATGCAAATTCCAACAACTGGTATATCGTCAGATATTTCCGGTACCAAACATAGCAATTCTTCTAGAAAATCAATATTGCCTAACCATACTGATCCGTTATCGGTTACCAATATAAATTCGAAAAAGTTTGGTGAAAACTTAATAGACAAAGCTTCATTAGGAAAACTACATTTCTTACTTGGGTTCCATTGGTCTAAGTCCGTAACCAAAAGAATGTCTCCATTTTGCATGGCTATAAACAAACCTACTGAACTTAAAGCCATACATGTTATAATATCTTCAAAATTTAAATGTTCTGCTTTTTCATCTGAAAATTTTAAATATTTCTTAAATACCCCTTCGAAACTATAAATCAATACGGAACCATTTGTGCAAGCAATTATAATATCTTTGTCCGGAAGCCAGCAATGGCAGCTGATTACGAGTCTTTCTTGCTTCGATAATTCATCCAAAAATTGAACTAGTTCAATATCAGACATTTCCTCACACAGCGAATGCAATGTCAAATCATGCATAGTTTTCGAATGTATTCCCCATGAATCGTGCAAAATTTCATCAAACCAAGTCAGGTTTCTGGCTTCCTCAAATGTCAGTGTACTCAAACCATAGATGTCGCCAATTTTTGGCATAAAAACGGTGTGTGTTTTGAGTTCCACATCTTGAAACAAATCTTCGATCTCAAAGAAATGCAACGCGATTCCTTGCTGAAAAAACGAATTCTCGTCATGGGCAGGATGGACTGTGAATTTAGTCGAAAATGTTGGCGGCGAATGTAAAAGATACGAAATTTCCTTAAGCTGTTGTCGTTCTTTCCAATTGTACAAGGTAACAACATAATTAGGGTAAGCTTCTACTGCAAATATAAAATTCTTTCTTGCAAAATTCAAAGAACTGTACTCACAGTAAACATTACATTTGAGCTGGGAAAGTATTTTAAAACTGGAAAACTCGATAACATAGATAGATGTTTGCTGACATAAGTCACTTACTGCGATCAGTGGCTGATTTAGATCTGTAGTTATACATTGAATGCCTACAGCTAGAGCTTCAATGGCTGTTTCTTCATTAACATCGGTTCGGCAAGTTTTTAAACATGAGCCACATCCAAAAACAATTTCGTTTTCGGATATGAAATGGACATCTGTGTTACATTTTCCAAACACCCACTTCAAATGTAAACTTGGTTCATTCATATTTCGTTCGGAAATATATCAAAATCCGAAAAACAAACGAATGCACTTTAAATTTAAACTTCTGTTGCCAACATTAAAAAATGAATTGCGTGCATTTACAAATTATTATTTACCGGTTTAATAAATGAATTTTAATGAATAAAATGAACGAGTCACGTCAAAATTAAAAAAAAAAAATGTTGTGTAAATGATGTTTTGTGTAGGTACTCGGTGTTTTTTAAGAACTATGAGAAGCTTAGAGGTTATTTGACTCTAGATCAGGTATGGGCAGGATTGTGGGACTTCATTAAAAACCCACCAAGTACATATGAAGGGAATAGTTGGAAAACATATAATCTTCAAAGTATAAATGCGATCAATGGTCCGGTATGTTTATTGGCGACTTTTTTAAATCGTAAATGAAATTGAACGAAGTAGCCAATGAACGGGACGGACCCTATATCTCAGTTATACTTTGGAGAATGTGTTTTTGCAAAAACACGCTTCGTGTGGAGTAAGCTCTCATTTCATCTTTATAACCAAAGGTTATTACGTCCATCACTTCATAATTGTTTAAAAAAAAACGAGTTTTGTAGCTGTATTAAAGCACTGAATTTAAGCTATATCAAATGAAATAGTCTATTATTTGGCGATCAAGTTTTTAAAAGTCATAGCCAATTAGGTATATTTGTGCTTATATTAAAGATTATAAAGGGTGGGATAAATTGAGATCGAATGTCACAGGAGAGATACTTTAAATTTATTTAAATCGAAGTTTTTATTTAAAAAATATTAAATAACTGTTTTATAAAATAACAATTATAAGTACTTCTTTTTAAAAACAATCCTAACCCAATATAAAGCGCGTCTACAATAAAATTGATACAACTCAATTACCTAAGCAGGGGCGAGCAATATTTGAAATGTAAATTTTATATTTAAGATTGGTCAAGCACACTTAGCTCAATTCAAGAGGTTTTATCATTGTCTCCTTACTTCAGTATCTGAAGAAACTGAACAAAAGGTCATGAAGACAGCTTTAAGAAATCTTCGTAAAAAAGGACTGAAAGGTGAATATTCATATATTTAAAATGTAAAATATAACTAAAATGTTTAAATTACATTTTCTTGCAAGTTTCATTTATAAAAATAAAATATTGCTCTATATAGAAGTGATTAAAGTTGTCTCATTCTTATCGTGGACGCTCTTTAAACATATCTATTATTATATTTTTGATTTGTCGTCATTAAAAAGTAGAATTGCAAACTGTTATTAAGTATTATAGTTCGGTTCACTTAAGATATTTTTATTAAAGTAAGATACAAATAAACGAAGTTTTAGTGATATATTATTTAGAAGGAAAATAAGCATCAACAAGAACCAATCGATTTTTTTTTACAAAAGTGAAAGATATATTCCCTATTGGAATACTTCATAAATTCCCAAAATGCAATACTAAAAATTCAAGATACCAGAAAACAGTGGCATTCTGTAATAGTTTCTAAAGTGATGGAAAATAGCAGAGTTTCTATGGCAACCTATATATGATCAGACATGCTATCCAGATGTGTTCACTTGTTTTCACTTTATTATCTAATAGGGAAGCAGGGAAATATGTCAAGAATTTCCATTTTTCGAGTTCATTTTTCCATTTCGAATTTTCATTTTCGAACGCTTTGTTTTATGTTCCTTTTTCAACCGTTTTGTTGTCGTTGTTTACTCGCGAGTTAGCATTTTTTACACGATGATCAGTGGTACTTTTTTGATTTTCAGTTTATGGTTTTGTTTTTTTAAGTATTTTCCACGTCGTTCTTCTTTTGCAAACAGCAAATGCGAGGGGCTCTGCGTCAATTTATTTCGCTCTGTTTTCGACAACGCGTCATGTTCTGAGGAATCGCAAGGGAAGTGATTTTGATTAAATGTCTTCAAAAAACATTTGGTTTCGACTTCTTAACTGATTAGGGGGAGGGTTCGACTCAAATGGCTGAAAACAGAAAAGCAATCAATTACTTCGAAAGGTTGTACCTGAAATTTTTTTTTAAAAATACGGCCGCCGTGCCATCTTAAACGAATTTTCATTTCGTTCAAACAAGAAAACTTAGCAAGATACTTTCCTTTTATGATAGTTTATTTTATTTAGCTTGTAGATGTTTCAAAGTAACAACTTGCTTCCATTATAATTAATCTTCTATGTAAATATGGTGTAGTAAAGAAATGGAGTTGATTATACTTTTAAGTAAAAATGTTCAAAATAATTAATATATTATCTGAAAGAAACATTTGCATAAAATCATCAATTTCTCTTGTTCTAATTCTTTTTTTAAACATTTTAAAAGAGATAACAAGTTTCCAAAAGTCATTAATGAAGGAACTTTATGTAAAAAATTGAAAAAGGTTTAGTTCCATATTTACGTGCTTAAAAATCTTCTCTGTACATTTCTGAAAAATGATTATTTTGTGATCTGTTTGAGAAAAGAAAATAATAAAAAGTCTTTATGCCATTGAAAAATGCCTACAGCTATTTTGTGGTTACTTTTTTTTTTGTCTCTGAATAGCTACTGATTTGTGAATAATTTTCAGTTAAAGGGGGGGAAATACAACTAAAGGAGGAATAATTACAATGCAATTTTTTAAAGTAATTCATTTCTAACTATAAATTAAACTAATTCTAACAATTTATATTAGTATAAATTTGAATGCTTTCAGTGCTTTTGAAAATTATGTCCCATTATGTACTACAGTGGATCTATTTCATTCATTGTTTCCTAGAGCCTAATATACATTTCAAAGTAGGATAATTTAAATTTATTACTATCTGTTCCATGCATAAAATTTAGTCTCTTTCATGTTAAAAAATTATATACTTTACGCTCTGTTTAAAATATCAAATTTAGATAATATTATTTATATTTACTAGATCCAATGTATTGCCGTGTTATGTAAACAAATTAGAAGTTTTTGTGAAAGTTTGATAAAAAAAATCAAAAATTACTGTCATGAAATTTAGAGAACAATGCTCTTTGAATTAGGTTTTTAGACGTGCTTTTTGTGTTTACTTGAAACATGTTATTGCAGAGGATTTAATTGTTTATCACAATACACTATTATAGAGAAAATACCATTTTCCTATTCATTTTAAAGGCTATTAAATTTTTACATTACATTGAAGCAATATTGTTATGGAGGGTAGTTAAATTTTCAAATTTTGTCCGCTTTTTATTACCGTTTTAGATTTTTCTTCATTGGCATAAATAAACTAAATAAAAACTTCCTAGTATACTGGTTTGACGAATCAGGTCTCTAACTATAGTTGATATGAGTAAATAAAATATATAACCTATGTAGCATAATAAAATTTATAGACCTCAATTATGTAAAGAAAACCATGAGATCCCATTGAAGCTGCACTGTGAAAAATAGTTAAAGAAAATTCAAAAAGTAACATGATTTTATATCAAAATGTCTTTTCCAATTTCAAATCAAAACTGAGAAATACATTTACAAATCAAAGATTAGAACAACTCTACCTGACACTACTCTTTCAAAATACGAAACACACAACATAGTCAAAATCTATCATTTTAACCAAATACCGTACACGAAATTCCTATCCGGGCACCTGAGACCATTTCCTATTTTTCTGAACGCCGCGGTATAAGCATGGAAAACTGTTCCGCAAAACAAGAAAAAAAAATAGCAATACGAAATAAAGACGTTTCGATATGCGCTTCCCTGAAACGTTCTCTGCAACTATGTCGATCATTCCTCAACGTGTATCTGACGTCCGTATTCCGGTGGGAACTGCCTCATTTTGAAAGAGATACCAGTGATTGCCTGGCCATCCCACTAGAATATACAATGGGACTGTAGTCGAATAGCATCAATCCGAAAACGAATTACTGTTAATGCGAAGAATATTGTGTTCCCCGTGCCATGCTGCCGTATTTACTAATTAATGTGATCGGATAAAACAAGTTGTGCTCAAGAGGAACTAATTCTATAAATTCTGTACGACTCGAATAAATGAGGTTTGACCAAACTTTCTTTTAATGAAAGTATGTCATTATACAGTGTTCCAAATCTATGTTTTCTACCTTGGTCATGAACAAAGGTTTTCCACGATAAAAAAAAGTGTTCTATTGAATTTTTTGTTTTGAGGCTTAAATAAAAAATATCGTACATATTTTTTTGCTATATATAACATAAGAACACTATAAATATATAAGTATTAACTGAAAGGTTTTATTTTTTCCTTGCTGGGTTATCGGGACACTTCCGAGGATTTGGTGCTACATCACTGCATAAGTAGGCAATTATCCGCAGAACTTTTATGACATAACGCTTATATAAATCTTATATAACGAGTATATAAACATCTTGGTATAGGAATATAGTTTAACGAAAGGCAAAGAATAAATCACACCAAATATTACGCATTCACTAGTAGCTATCCAGATGTCAGTATTTGATTTTTTTTTCGTATAACTTACAAATTTATTTTCCATTACATTCGCAAATCAAAGAGGCTTTTGATTCTTAACAATTCGTCGTTTTTTTGCATACTTATGGGAGTATAAGTTTCCTGAAGCTAGTGCACAGTGCCAAAAGTTTTTGAAATACACCAATTATTAAATATCAATGTTATTTATGCCCATTATGTTTTAATGGTGCAAACTTATTGTATTGCACGATACTAATGGATCGCGCTGGATTTCCATATTAGCGTGATTAAAATTGCATTTCGTATGGCATATGATACAGCTTCAAAATCTTCCAATAAACTTTACAGTTTTCAGTTTACACTAACATTTAAAAACGGTACTTGCATGGTAAAAAAATATTTATTTAGATTAAAAATTACATAAAAAGGAAATTGTATTCTTTTAATGATGGAATAATAAGTTCATTGACACAAAAATTTCAATTTGTTCAAAAGGGTCACATAACACGTTCGTCCACTTTATACTTCCACCTTGCTACTATAGTGGATATAATATTTACCCGAAACAAAGCAACAGAAAACGTTTGTTTTATCCCACGAGGAAGAATCGATTGCTGTTTATATATCATATTGTTTGCCTGAAGTGGATATGAGTTGTAAGGAACTGGGGTATTGGAATAAGATACAAGTTATCATAACTTTAATTATGATACAAATATCTTTTTTTAGTTAAAATAAATATCTAATAAATTACATCTAGTCAATTAAAAGTGCTTTTTAACGTATTTTTACTTACATTTTTCTATTTCATAATTTATAAAAAAACTTAAATTGATCTTTTTTCGAATGTACAATTGAATATATACATGGTTTCGAAACGATTTGTACAACTGATAATGATTGATCTTTGCCTCTTTTATTGTAAGTGAAAAGTTGCTCCATTTATATTTAAAATATATTATTCAACTCTACTTGTATAAAAAAAGAGATATTTCTGAAAAAAATTATTAAATGTATACTTATGAGAGTTCTCGACAAGATCCTGATTGGTATCCAAAAGATAAACTACATTGGAAATCTTATCACACATCGGGAAAAGAATGTTTTTTTTTCCTAGACCTGCTACCCATTCAATGTGAATCAAAATCAACAAGTTCTTAAAAAAGTTAAAATATTTTAATTTCCTGTTACTCACTGAAATTCGTAGGGAAAATATCAAGCATATTTGTAGCAGTAACTTTCGCCTTAAAACCACTTAAACACAAGATTTATGTACCTCAGAAAAAAAATAGCCAAACACAATATTTGATAGCAATTAAAATTTTAAAGGCTAAACAAAAAAAACTGACTTTTTCATTATGCAAATTAATTACTATTATTCTTTAGCAAATTAAATGAATTTTTTTGCAGTTGTCGGTTTAAAATTATTTTAGTTCTAAAAATAATAATGTAAAACTGTGTGAATAAAATACCAGTAACCGTTTCGGTGACATTTTGAGTGTTTGAAAATTTTGGCATAACCTTAAATGTCTTGAGTTTTCTAAACTTCTCTTTCCTAACGGGCTTTAAATATGCATATGGATGTTTTCACTGCATAAATTTTAAATTGAATTTTTTTAAATGATGTATTTCTTTTAAAAAAAACTGAATTAGAGTTATTTTTGAAGATATGATTTTAAAATCATTTTCAAATGAAAAATATATTATGTACAACAATTTATTGTTTATTAAAATTTAAAATTTTAGGTTATTTTAAAAAGTCTGATGCAGAAAATACGGAAAAAGCTGAATCTAACTCTCGGAAGCTTAATTAAATATCTACATAAAATAATGTAAAATTATGGTATTTCCGAAACATTTGGTAAAACTGAATCATGAAATTTCTCCCAATTAATTTAATAAAAATTGTAAATTCAAACAAACAAGCTTTTTGTACAAAAAAAAAACATCTTTGCCACTTCCTTAGTAAACAAATAATGAACAATCACAGAATCACGTGACTTCATTCAAACTGGTTTATGTGACAAAAATAACTGTTCCTTTAAATATTATTTTAAATAAATATATTAATTATTATTAATTATTTTAAATAAGTATATCATGCTATTGTTGATGTGGTAATATCGATTTTAATGACTGAACATTTAATTTCAATGCTAATTAAATGTATAGCTCGTCAACAGATAGGTAAATATATATACAGCTGGGAAAAAAAACGCTCCACCCTTCGTTTTTCGGCCGCTATAGATCAAGGAATTTTGTGAAAGGTGTTATTTTTCAGGAAAAAGCGTAAGAAATTGATTACGGGCAACAAAAATTGTATAAGGGGTCGACTACATATTAAAATGAGTACCAACTTTGAAATTTCCAATAGCAACACCCAAATTTTTCTATTTTAAAATACCCTAAATCTAAAACAAAATTAATTAATTTGCATTATTTGTTGCAATATAAGCATTCAAAGTTGAACGTCCATAATGTTAAAAAAGTTTCAAAATTTTTTATTCATACCTCCACAAATAAAATGAATTAAACAAAGAATTTTTTTCATTATCTACTTCTTAATCTTCCAAAACCAATTTACACGAGTTCTCATTTTTTTATATATTTTTTAAAATTTAAATAAAAGAAATTAAAACATGAATAGCAACCCCAATTTTTTTACATAAATCGATGAAGTAGATCAAGTAGAACCAAAATCCCGATTTTTTTTTCATTCAACAATAATTATTTGCCGAGTCATTGTAAAAAAACGGAAAAAACGAGTTTTAGGGACCGTGTAAAACTTGGCAAATTTGATCCTAACTTGCATTATCGTTTGGTGGTTATAAAAAGCGGTTATTGGTAAATGTTTATTCAAATTATTGATTTTTGCCAAATGTCTAAAACACGTTTCTTGTTTCAAGTGCATACAATGTATTTTGTTTGTATAATAACATTACATTATATCGATTACTATGTTTTTGAATGTATGTTGTTTTCAATAAAATTTCAAAAAGTGTGTTTAATATTAAAATTAATTCCCTTAAATATTATTGGAATTTGGTTTTTAGTATATTTTATTGTTATCACATTGATTATTTAAAATTATTAGTGCCCGTCTGCCTTGGTTAAAAATCATTGCCAAATCATTCTGCTTAATTTTATTTTGCTTTCCTTAAATATCGTGTTAATCCTCGTTTTATAATATGTGGTTTATATTACCGATAAAGTGCGCCAAATTTTAAACACACTTTTTGTAGCAATATGAATGAAGCAAAAATTTGCATAAAATGTAAAACATAAATGTAATTATCATGTTTGCCAATCTGATTGTAACTAATCGCATTTGAAAATATGTTCGTTATAAATAATCGTATGAGACTTAATTTAAAATAAAAACTTTTTTCTCTTCTAGCCTTTATTTTATTTCTGAATTTCAAAATCAAAAAAAAAAAAAACACAATATTAGTGACGAAAGTTTAATTCTTGCATCCGTTGGCGAGATTACGTTAACCCTTGTTAGCTTGTCGTTTTGAAAAGACACAACCTAGATATTACCTTTTTCGATTTGGAGATTTCCCCCTAAATGCGTTCTTTTTTATACCTGGGGTATTTTGAAGGTGCTGAACATTTTTATGTAAAAAATATGTGTAATGCCATTGGAATTTTCAAAGTTGCTAGTCATTTTAATATGTGGACGACCCCTTATACAATTTGTGTTGCCAGTTATCAATTCATTACGCTATTTCCTGAAAAATGACGCCTTTGATAAAATCCCCTGACCAATAGCAGCCGAGTAACGAAATGTGGAGCGTTTTTTCCCCCTAGCTGTACCTCCGGACGTACACACTGATGGATAAAAAGTATAAAAGATAGAAATATATGGCATCAGAGAGTAAACAACAAAAAAAATCGAAACGACAGATAGAACCGATTTTCGAAGGAAGGTACGGACGGATAAACGGACGATCTTCAGTTTGCCAATGCCTACTTTCCGTTTTTTTTTATTTCTTACGAATTTAAAAAAAGAAAGTAGATTTAAAAATCGCAGTTCTTATAAAATCAAGCTTGTTTTAATTCTTTTCCCACTGAAAACTTTATCTAGCTATATGTAATTAAATTACCGAGAAATTAACTTTTCATTTGCAAATTCACCTGCTTCTAAACAATCTTCTAACGTTCCTTGTTACAGTCTCTTAATAATCCTTAATTAACCTGTCGCGTTCCGGTATAATGTGAAACAACCTCTACACATCCGCTCTTTAAGCTTAAATTGAAAATCTACTGTACCATCCAAAAAAGCGGGTTATGCATTTTCTTATCGTTAAATATGTTGACTTTGACTAAATATATTTTTAAATTGTCTTTTTTGTGTGTTTAAATAAGAGATTCAATCTAAAATGAGATAATTTGACGTTTTAGTGGAAAAATAGTAATATATCGTATTTTGCACTTGGAGCAAACCATTGATGACTGCTCTTAGTACAAAAACATTGATTCTCTTCAACAATTTTGTATCTATTTTACTTTGATTTTTTAAAAATAAAGTCGTCTCAATCTCAAAATTGGACATGCAATGATGTCTTTCAGACACATAATAACGATGGTTTGGTGAAGTTCAGTTGACATCTTTCTAAAGCTACACTTGATAGAGTATATAATAGTGGGATTGCTGTTCATACTTTCTACATTGCATTCTTCTACGGACAACTGTTACTCTTGAAAGATGGGGTCCTCTTTTAACTCTTGAATAACAATTACCAGGGCTTCTCAATGGACAGTCTTAAGCCAATCACGACCCCTTATTAAGGGACCTGTGGGCGGGATTAACGTCATAAATCAACGTCATCGGCACGTGCAAATGGTGTAGCGAAGGATTATGGGATGCTTCGTGGTGTGACAAATTAGATCGTGTATTCACGCATGTTTTCATATTGTTCAATGATGCCTCTGGATACGTGTATTAAGATTCTGTCATGGTAATTGGGATTGAGAAACGCTCCATTATTTGGCACTAAACCTACTGAATTATTAGTTATATTAAACGTAAGCTTATGTAAACAGTTTTATAAACGTTTCCATATTTTTTACAAACGGTAGGCTTTTATTTACTAAATTTTTACGTAAATTCAGCTTTGAAATTGTATACAACTTATACGAATCATTAGTAACAGCTAAGAAGTACTGATTATTTTAGTAGACGTCCTTGTTTTATTTCAATGAATAACAAAAACTTAGAAATGGTTTTCTGAAGTATTCTAATATTTCCGTTCTAATACCTCTTTTTTAAAAATATTTTTCAAATTCAAATCTAAAATTTAATACTCGGGTTTTATATTCATAATAACAGATTTACAAACCTGGCTTTGCATGAATGCACCCTGAATAATGCAAAAATTCAAACTCACCATTTATGCATAAATATTCCTCAATCTTTCCATTTGTAAACTTTAAACTTAAATGAATTTCGGAAATATAAGACTCGAGTTACGTAACTTTGGTCAAGCAATAAAAGTCAAATACATATAAAATAAAGACTTTAAATAAAATCACTACTTCGCCATTCCATTTCTGCAATATTCGCATTGAAAAAAACAAAAAAAAATTCCTATTTTTAAAAGTTTAATTTAGTGAGTTTTAAATGGCTACTTATTTAAAACCAGTTCTATTGTAAATATATCATCATTTATTAACGTTTATTTACAGGGCGCAATCGGCACAGGTTCAGGAGTATTGTAGCATATTTTCTAGACTTGACTTACGTCTAAATTAGTAAGCTAAAAATCAGGTTACTTTTAACATGTTGGCATGTTTATAAAAGTTGGTGTGTAAAAGAGAATGTAAAATGGTAATTCATGCCCAGTTACCAAAAGTTTCAAAAACTGTTGCAAAATAAATTATTCGTATTTAAATTAATTATTTATAAGTTCGAGAATGGGAAAGTAATGCCGATTTCCGCAAAAAAGATAAACCAAAAACTGAATATTTTTCAGCATGCACCGTAAGTTTGCTGTTTAAGTTTCTACAGAAATGAAAGAAATACAAAAGAAAGTTTAAAGATCATTCAATTCAATTAGAATAATAAAAAACCAGTAAGTACTTTTTAACGATTAAAATGTGAGTACGAATATAAGTTTTTTATAACAACGTGCAAAAAGTTCACTTTTTATATCATATTCATTCATAAATTGTTGCGAAAATGACACTTTACGTGCTTACGTCACAGGCAGTGCCGAAAGTAAGTACTTTCGGCACTAGTGCGGTAAAGTAATAAAAGTATATAAATAAGAGTATCTGATTGGTAGAAAAACAAAATGTCATGAACATCTCCATGGAAACTAAATGATGTCATGAAACTTACTTATTTCTATTGGTTTATTATTTTTGCATTTTCTATATCTCCATGGAAACTACAAGTACTACAAAAATTATTACTACTTTTTTGCACGTTATTATAAAAAATATTGTAAGCAAGCCAAATAATACTTTATTAAGCTCTTGTCATTATTTCACTCGACCTACGGTCTCGTGAAATAAAAGCCACTCGCTTAATAAAGTAATATTTTCGGCACTAGTTGCTTAAATAACTAAAATAGTTGTTCCCATAAAGTGTTTTCGGAGTTAAGAACTTTGAAATGCACTGGTATTCACTTAAATATAAATCTCAATATAAATGTCTATAATTTTTAGGCAAAAATTAGACTAAAATAATAATAAACTGTTCTATAACGGTCGCGAAACGTAAATCTGTCTTAGCACAAATTTCTTAGAACCTCGGTGGCGTAGTTTATGAGCCAGTCGTAGTTCCACTGAATGAAAAAAAATTAAACATTTTTATTGCAGAGATTAAGCAGTTAGGTCTTCTAAAAACAATTTTCACAGAAAATTATTAATTTAAATAATCCTTCAGCCAAGAATACTTTTGATAACTGTGGTTTTGATTATGCAGCCGTAATTTCAATACTGTTTTTAAGTTATGACAGTGAGAACAGCGTGAGTTGGAATTTGACGGAATAAAAATTTCAACTTTAAAATTAAATAACGAAATTAAGAAGAATAAATAAATTATAATTATTAAAGATATAACGGTTTTAAGTATTAATAAAAAGATCCATTAAGAAAATTTTTAAAATGTATAACGATTTTTAAATATTAATGAAGAGTTTCATTAATAAAAAAGGCTCTTTCTGTATCAACTTGCATTCGTTTATAGAGCAATTAAAGAACTTTTATTCTGAAGGACTCAAAATAACAATAGCCTCAAGTATAAAATAATGCTTTTTTTCAAAACATGAACAAATGAAAAAAAAGATAAATGGAAATTTGATTTCAAACATAATTAATAAATATTTACTTTAGAAAATAAGATGTTTTTGTGTATTTAAACATATTTTGTAAATATTTATAGTTTTGACCAGTTAGGTATAAACTAATTAATAATCATGATATACCTAAACTAAAAATGCATTAAATTTTACGCTTACAAGGGAATTTAATCTGCAAAAAATATCAAACAGCATATTTCGCCAGGCATTAACGAAATTCTCATTAAAGTACTAGGTACCTTGCTCAAAATACTCTTTTTATGTAATTCAAATTTACTGTGAAATTGTTGTAAAAAACATAGTTAAGGGAGGAAAAGAAAATTGCTTGGCGCGAACATGAGATTAAAGGCTAATTATACTCAGACTTTAAAATTTTGCTAATTTTCTATTTTAATAGATTTTTTCTTCACAATTTTTTCTAAAGCTTTATTCCCTAAATATATCCAACATGAAAAGACGTAACTACGTAAAGGTTATAAAAATGGCTGAAATTGCAGTTCTTTGTTTTTAAATGAAAATTTAAAGAGAAGTATGACTTAAATTAGCTGTATAATACTTTTCATCATTGTATGTGAAGATTGTTTCTTGAAAGAAAAAAAATAAACAAAAAGCCTCTATTGAAATCGATTATTATTAAATTCGATTGAGGAATTCCTTGATAAAACATAATAATTTTACTTTATTACTTTCAGTCAATTTGTAATATTAAAGTGATTATTTAATTATTTTTACCAATACGAACCATGTATGATATCTAACTTGATTTTTAAAAAATTACGTTTAGCTATTCCGATTTTGCAAGTTATTTTAACTAATAGCTTCTACAGTTGAATGTATGTATAGAAAAACAACTGAGAAACTAGTTTAGCACATTTTGCACAATTTTATTTACAATACTTTAACATGTGAGTGAGGGCATTTGAAATTGAACTAAAGGTCTTTTGTTTGAGCACTATATTTGGGTGGTAAAGTAAATCTCTCAAAGTTTCAAGCATGAAGCCGGATCAAAGAAGTCACATTAGGTGAAGTATATTAGGCTTCCATGAACTATTCAGAGGTTGCGAGAGTCTGCTTGAGTTGGTAGTGGTTTAATTTTAATCAGTAATGACAGGAAATTGTTAAAGATGAACTAAGACTATTTATTTACAGTATCATCAAGAACTACGATTGACATGTACCAGTTTATGCATGTGAATAACTAGGGAACAACAAGTATACAAGGGTTTGAACAGGGTTTAAATAAACATAAATATTTGCATAAAATAATTTACTATTGTAAAATAAATTGGATACATTAAATTTGTTTGGTTGAATATTTTGGTTTGTTTAAGGTTTACAGAAAAAAGTAGATGTAGTGGAGTAGAACTCGAGATTTAAGTCCAGGCTGGGGGCTCGCCACAAGCATAAATTTTCAAGTGACCATTTTATTTAAATAGTACTTATTGGTTTGATTTAAAAATATTTCTAATGAAAAAATAAAGACCTCAATGGGAATATTTTTGCTTGAGAAGCAACAGTTCCAAAGGGATTGTTTTCACTTTTAGTCCTCCTGGAATTATTTACTAATTCATTACCATTTTAATAGATTTTTGAACAGGATAAACACTACTACTCATTATAATTTTATTAGTGTTAAAGTGTAAAAAAACAAGAATATGAAGAAGTTTCATGCAAATAACTCTAAAATAGAACACAGCAGACGAAAAGAATGCACATTGAGAGTTTAACCAAAACAACCCAATAACATCGCGGAAGGAAAATAATTAAAATTGAAAAGAGTTGCCTTAAAACACAATAAACGTGATAAATAAAAGAAACACAGTAAAACATTATAGTTTTCGGTGTTGAATATCTATATTTTTCGATTTAAATTTCAATATAGATATGCGTGTTTGCTACTACATATTGTATTTACATTTTTAAAAAAACAACTAGTAACGATTTGCTTTCTAAACTTTATATTTTGTTTGCTTTGCGCTTCAGTTTTTCTTTGTATTCTATCTCAGATATTGCAATTTAAAATACGCTAAATTTGAGTTTCAAACCTATCTTCCAGAAAAGCTGGAATATACTTCACATCGCTTATTCTAATATACAATTCAGAGCTTTCAAATCGATCTCCCTCTATCCAAAACCGCTCCAAGTTTACATAAAATTCAAATGTGTTAAAATCACAGGAATCTTTGCTCACCCCTTCAAACCTGACAGCGAATCCGAAACTTTTTATTTCCTTTTCTCGGATATTTTTCTGCTAAACTGGGCTGTCAACGGCCATGATAGATGTGACCCTGAGAACTTAAAAGAAAAGGGGGCTTCCTTCAATAAATGGCCTGCTTGTGCCCTTTATTTTCAGTCCATCAAAAATAAGGCACAAAATGACAACTTGGCTCTTGCCGGCGTTTTTAAAGTCATCCATTACAAAGATGTCACCTGTTTTTTTGGCGCGTTTTTCCTTTTTCTAGTTTTTTTTCCTTCTAGTTTTGTTAACGTTTCTGACTCTTTATAAAAAGGTCGATGGTTTGGGGGATGTATTTTTTTTATTTTCTTTTTTGTGGGTTTGAAAAGAAGGATTAATTTTGGAAATAGGATGGATTTTTCTTCATTGATTTTGACCAGGGAATCTTGAATAAATTGGAAAAGGAAACCATATATTTTGAGGGATTAGTTTTGAGTGTTCTTGATATGGAAAAGTTTGTCAGATGAAGTTTAAGTAAAAAAATAATAACACAGTATTTATTGAAGAATACGTTGTGAATTTGATAAACAAGCGTTTATCAATCTGTAGAATATTTATAACGTCCCTTTTTTTGCTTTTATTTTTATGTGTCTAAACTCCGTTTGCTTTTTTTACTACAGCAAATATTTAAATTGTTTTACTTCTCAGGTTCTTTGACGATTGTGCGAGTTAAATATATTTCAAAGTAATGAGCTATCGAAAAAGGAAGTTCCGTACATTATTATCGCTGGTATAGAAATTCATGATTTATAGTTTATGTGATTATTTTATGCTTTAGCAAATAGTTAAATGGTTTTTACTTCTTAGGTTTTTTGACAATTGTGTTATATTTTAATGGGTTGATCCATCGAAAAAGGCCTTCCTTACTCCATTATTCCTGGTAAACAAATTCTATTATTTATAATGTATGTGATTACTTAATAGCATATATTAATGTATAAGAAGACATGACATATATAACTGTTTTTTAAGTATGATAAAATACATTGGCAAACATTTTATCTTAACATAATAAGCAATGCATACTGTGTGAGGAACATTTGCGACTAATTTATCCGTTTCAGGACATTAAGAAAATTGCCGCCAAAACTTTTCCGACAAGCAATAGAGATTTATCGCCACAGAAAACATTCTCCTCCGGCCATTCTCTAGAAGCTGTTTAAGACTGAGATTGATTCGCATCGGTGTCAAAAGCAGGCGACACCATTGTAAATGAAACGCCTTTTGGAAATATTTTTTGTCCACCATTCCAAATTAGACATGATCGCCTCCCCCATAAGGATCAGACTGCGAAGATATTAATTTCTAATGCTATGAATGGCACGGGGAGAGGTAAAAACATCAAAATAAGCAGGCAGACAAAAGAAAAGCCGCTTACTCAGGACAAAGTGGCCTTATAATTTAGTAATTACCACGAGGGATCGTAATTAATCATCTATTTTAAGAGCTGTTTTGCCTACAAAGCGTTTCCTTCAACAATTAGCCAAGGTCATTTGGGAAAACCCTTAAAGAAGCATAAGATTGTTAAACTGACATGTTCTTTGTTGAGTTCTGTTAAATTTTGCATAAACTCTTATTTTGTCTCCAATGAAGCTGCTTTATTGGCGGCTTAGCCTTTTGCAGACTCGGCATACTCCCCAGAACTGAAAGTCATATTTTTGTGGCTCCTTCAAGGCGACAATCGCTAACATTTTGACGCTCAGATTAAAATGAATCTGAGCTTTTTGTTGAAGTTAAAGTATGCCGAGATTTTTAGTTTTGCCGCGAGAACCCAAGCCAAATGGGTACTCATGGGACATGCCACATAATCATATGACACGCGTGCCGCGAATTTTTCCATCCATAAAATACGACGACTCATCCGAGGCTTGAACCCGCAAACTTAGTCTTATGAGACGGACACGTAATACCTTCAGCCATTGAGCCGCTGTAACCTATATGAGCCTATAAACCTACGAAATCAATCAGGTTTTTTTGTGCGTTTTTGTTGTCTCTGGTTGCAGGCGATGATCATTGGTGATTGTCCTAGTCGAATGACTAGTTTGTTTATGCCTCCTATTTCATGCCCCAAAAGAGCTTGGTATTCAAGTATAGACAGAGGAAGAACTAAATTGGTACATAATACGGTTAGTAAATCTTCCCCGGGGATTCAGTTTCGTTTTCAAGAAATTCTTAACACGGAGTCTAACAGCTACTAACGAACGATTAAATTTACTTTTGAAATAAAAAAAATATGCTGAAATAAAGCTTGAACTTTTAATCACTTTAACATAGTCTAAAAACGGAGAAAATGATTAAGATTAAGTCTAACTAGTAATCCGCGTCTCACTAAATGACGGTCTAACTAGTAATTACTTAAACTTATTGAAACAGAAGAATAAAAACTTAATAAAAAAAACTTTTTCAGTAATGCTTTTATGTAAAGTTAACAAAAGAGTAATAAACATTTTTTTGAAACAGTTCTACAAAAGGAACCGAAAATTTGACAAACTAGTTGGAGCCGATAATTTCTGCTTAAAAGTAACACGGAACTAAGTTAATTGGTTAAAAGTTTTAAACATGCACAAAAACAAATTTTTATTGAAAAGACTTTGGCGAAAATTAAAAAAAATGGACATTAAAGTGTAAATACTTAAACCATTTTTTATTTTTAGTTTTGGACATATTGGCTCAGAAAATTTATGTCATTAAATGATGGAAGATTGTAATAATGGGAATTTGTGGATTCATGAAATGAGCTTAACTAGAAATTAAGTAGTCCCGAAAATAGTAGAGAAAATAATTATTTTTTAAGCTATAAAATAATTGAAAATGATTTGATTAAAAAACCCTAATATCCATAAATGTGATTCCTAATTTTATGTTAGCGATTATTTGTATTTTTAAAATTAATCAATGATTGTTTATACACATATTTTTGTGAACTAAAAATATATAGTTTAACTTAGGTTCAACTTATTTTAATTGACGCGATTTTCATTGTTTGAATTTACATTAATTAAATTTAACTAATAGGTCGAATATAATGTTATTAATTTAAGTTCTTACTATAATGACACTATATCATTCAGTACATTGATATTAAAAGTAATCACCATTTTTCATGTGATGTTTTATTAGTTTTATGTATAGGTATATTTTCTATGCACACAAATGTCCTTACAATCCCATAAAAATAAACATTAACTAAACTTTGCTTTAATGAAATCTGTTAAGCATAAAAAATATCTATAAGTCGACAAATCGAATTATCTAAATATACAATCAACTAAATATGTTTAGAAATAGAAAAAAATATCTAAATCTATAAATCGACAATTTTTTTAATAGAAGCTAACTAGTTTAGTTTTTCCAAATACTGTATTCAGTGGGGAAGTAGTATATAACTTTTTTTTTGGAAAATTTAAGTTTGCTCCCAACGTGATTCATTTTTTTTTGTGTTTGTCGCAATGGTGGTTTGATCTCAGTATTCAAAAATAATTATTAATTAAAGAAAATATGTGAAACATGTCATGCAATCAGAATCCATGAATCAAGTAGTGGTTAGTACATTAATGAGTTGCGTTGTGTAACAAATATACATATAATAACTAGGGTAGCGACTTCCCTATTCAGATTCATTAATTTCCCAAATACCTTATTATCTATAAAGAATTAAAATATCCAATCTCAACTATGTGCTAAATGAAGAATGCCAAATTTGTAAAGAAAATATTACTTTTATTTTTACTCAAATTCATATTTTTTATAGTCATGAGAATCATCCAATATCATAAAAAAATACGGATCTATTTCTTTTTGAGAATCGGAGAATGGACTGTGAATCAATAAAGGTATTAAATCTCCCAAATAAAATTAATTGTGGTACATGTATATTGCGCCCCTTCAAAATGATAACTGATCATCTAAAATAACACTCACATATTGTCGAGCTGATTGCGCTCTTACACTGTGTCGGATACTCCCACATTGGTAGCTGATCCCGGACATCTTAGGATTCACTGGAGCTTATACTTCGTAACGAGAAGGGTCCGGCTGCGTTAGGAGGGGGACTAGGTGAGGGAGTAGATTGCTAGACGCTGCCGAGATTCATGGGACATCCTCCGGTAGAGAAGTGAGCTGATGATGAGCTGCTGGTTAAGCGCGGGTCCGGCAAGATCAGGGGTTGGGGCGGCCACCAACTCCGGTCGGTAACCAGGAAATGTGTCAGGCTCCTCAAAGGAGATGGTCATCAGGGTTGGGAAAGCTATAGCGAGCTTTCAGGCAAGGACTTCCCGGTACGGATCCACATAATCCCTGCACGACTCTTTGAAGTCAAGGTCTGGGGCGGCAAAGCGCAGCGGACAGTTCCAAAGTGAAAAGATGTTCTTTTATTTTTAAAAGACACTTGAGTTATGTAGTTTTTTTAGTTCCTCAGCTGCATATATCAGTCGGGTTCTCTTGGACTGTTGAACCCGCCTCCTGCTATTGGACCGCCTCCTGGCTTGTTATTGGTTTCAATGTTTCTTCTGGGTTGCCCTTATTTAAGTGTCATTGGTTTCCAGTTGTTTCACTGTGTTGCCGAAATCCAATGAGATCTCTGAGAAAGTTCGCTTCTGCAGACTTCCTTCTTGGAAAAAGTAAGGGGCCCCCTGGGAATTCAGTCGCCACGAATTCTGCAACTGTCAATCCGCTCGACAAGAAAATGAATTTATTGGCCTATTTTATGGCCCTACTCTTCGAAAATCCCGTCTTCGCGTCTCCTAACCACTTAGAATTGCATTTCTATCGTGAGAACGGTCTGATAAAAAAGAAGTGATGCCTAATTGTAAACATCAATTACTGGCCATCACGACAGTGTGTTAGGATTAAAAGTCCAAAAGTTAACGTGTAATAAAGTTATTACTTTGAAAGTTGTGTGTGTGTGAAAGAATTAGTTATTTTTGATAAAAATCTTTCCATAAATTGCTATTTCAAGTACTTCAAAATTAGAAACTATAGTTGAAAATTTTATATAAAAGCAAGCATCTACTCCAACTATATTTAGAAAATTAATTTCAATTACTATTAACTATAAATTAAAAAACATATTTAACCATTCAACTTAACTAGTCCTTTTGAAATGCAATCGAAGTACAGATTATATTAGTATTAATTGCTTCTAAGGAATTTCGCAGTTCAAACGCATTCCAAGTAGAGACAATACTGCAGGCATAACTTTCTTTTTGGTATCACAGCTACCGATGGGAATCTAATAATCGCCGTAAATAACTGCGACTGTACCTAATGATTCAGATATTAGTGAAATGGTAATTACTCTTGATTAGTACAAGGAATCATCAGGGATATGGTCATAGTTGAAGAATGCTGCATTTTAGTAGTTATATAAAACTGTTGTGCCAACGAAAAATTAGTATTTTATTATTAGGAAGTAAGTGTAAATTTTTACTTAAAATTATGCTTTAACGATAATAAATTGTTAATATAAATTAAAATGTGTTTATTATTCATGGTACGTAGTATAGAACTATTTTTTGGAAAATTTAAGTTTGCTCCCAACGTGATTCATTTATTTTTTTTGTGTGTTAGGATTAAAAGTCCAAAAGTTAACGTTAGAATTTTAACTTAAAAGCTGTACATCAGTGCATTTTTACTAAAATTTCACACTTCATTGAATAATTTTTTATGTGTTTTAGTAGTGAATTTATTTAAAAATTTATACCAGTTCTGGAGAATATGCATAGTCTGCAAAGGGTTGACCGCCTTTCTTCTTCCTCTACTTACCTAAATCTTCTACCACAAACTTAGCGAATACTTTTAAACATTAAATTTAAATCATACTTATAACACTTAAGTTTAAAAAATAAATCGACATCTTTCAGTACATTTTTCATCACTAAAATAAGCATCTCTTGAGAATAGGATAAAAGTTATAATTGCGATTTTTAAAATACTCGATAAAATTGTCTTCGAGACAAAATAAAAAGTACGCCGAATTAATTCAATAAAATTAATCCGCTTTGTCAAGAATAATAACTTTTATAAAAATTAAATTAGTAAGATGCTGCACAATTTTATCACGGACATTTAAGTATAAAAAAAGCTTATCTTTTGAAACATTCAGCTAAGCCGATCTCGTAAAATGGCAAATGTGTTTCTTGCACGGTTATGATTTTATTAAATTATTGATGGCTTAATCAGTTAAAGTAGTTTGTTTTGAAAATAAATTAAGAAAATCCTTTTTTTTCTGTTTTAGGTTTGGCTTGTTTCAATGAAACTTCATTTAATTAGTGTACTTATATTTTACTTTTTTAGATAATAGTTGACGATTTCACATGCATAAATTTGTGTCCTTTTAAAATCTGGATTTTAAAGAATTTTTGAAAATTTCTCTTGTTGTGTTGCTAACTTTAAGATTTGTTATTGTTGATTTTATTTAATCTCCATGTATTAAAAAAGACTGATGCTGATTATCACAACTTTATTTTTAAAACTGAGTTAATTCTAAGCAGGATTTTATTTATATTATCTTAAAATTCTTTACAAAACAAAAGGTTGTTGTTAGATAAAGCTATTAAAAAACAACAAAGATGTACTTAAAGGATCAATTTTATACCGCGTTTTTTAATTGACTTTTAAGAACCTATATTTCGTTAGCATTAGTTTTACAAATTAAGGGAATTTACCTAAATAAAAAATAATTTAAATACCATTATTATTTAAAAACATTAAGAAACAAATAACAGTATTTTCTAAAAAAATATTAAAAAAATTATTACAGTTTTGAGCGAAAAATATGGCTTCAATTTAATTTTAAAACCTCGATTGATATAGTTATCAATAATTGAATACGAAGAATTATTTCATAGTTCTAGTTAAAGTAACTTGTTTACTAGTTTTAATCACCAGTCTCAATTAAAACTTTTTAGTCATTTACCAAAAGCTGAACATAATACAACCTTTTATACTTCTTTCAACTTATTTCACGACCTGCCCATAACCCTCATTAGACTTTAACGTCGTCTGTGTTATCAGTCAAATTTCTATTTATAGCGCAAAAGGAACGTTTTCTAAAACGCGTCCGGCTTTTAATGTCTTTTCTAAAAGTACAAATTACCCCCCTTTTCTTTCTGTTGCCCTGAATGGCAGGGAAGAGACGGTGTAAAACACGGTCTGGTTATTGCCGACATTTCCCAGTGTCTCTTTTCTTGGATATATTACATTTCCTTGTCATATAAAACAGGACCTGGGGAAGAAGGATTGTGCCGGAGGAAAACGTTATCGCATTTAGCTGCGACGAAATTTGTGGAAATCACGATACATCGCGTAGTGATTGGGATGGGCGTAGCAAGGGAGATGCTACGCCATGTCTGTCCACGATAATTTCGATAACAACTGATATACTACTTAGAAAAGTATCACACATTGCCGTCTATTATGTGTTTTAATGTGATAGAATTTTAATTAAACTAATTTTTAAAAAACCACTTATAAACCTTATAAATACTTCAACTTTTAAACCACATTGTAAAACTGTAGATATTTAGAAAAAATCCTCAAGCGAAAGAGGCTAACTTTACAGAAGGTTTCGGTGAGTAACCTATTATAAGCTTTGGAATCAATAATTGTATGTTAAATATTGATCTTAAGGTAAGGAAGAAACGCATCGAACTTTTCAAGCCAATTATTAATGAACTAATTTGTTTGGTTTCTTAAATAAAATATATCTTAAAAACCTTTTATTTGGAAAAATTCATTCTGTACGCTGCACATGTATAAATTAGTTAACCTCAATAAAAATATATAAATTAGATTTATCGCATGTATTTTCTAAATATTCGTTTTTCGTTAGATTTAAGTAGTAGTTCTCTATCTAGTATTAAGCGTATGTAAATAGTTAGATGCACTTCTCAATAATTAAACCATACCATGTAACCAGCTAAGTAGTATTATTGAACGGACATAAGTGCCCAAACATGGCGCTGGAAACCGTTTTGACTCAAGCTACTTCGCCATTCTGATATTGATATTCATGTTGCTTTTTTCCTCGCTATGTCCGATATGAGAACTGATTGAATATTTGCGAGAGCTTGAAGCGATTTTCGCATAAAATCTGTATTATTATGAGTGCTTAGATGTGGATATAAATGTATGTACTATATTATGGGACACAAGTGAATGTCAGAACGTATTATCATTCTGCAGGGTAATGGTAATCGATGAAGAAACTCGTATCTTTTACAGTATAATTGTAAGTAGATATTGCCCTTTTTTAAAAAAAAAAACTTAGCTACAAGTCGGAAATCGAAGTGCGACCTTAGAGTTATTTATTAAGCTGACATTTTTAGCTTTATCTTTTATGGTCGAAGATCATAAAAATAGTGTTATTTCTTTTTAAAAAAGTTACGTTTAAAGTTATTATGAAGAACTAGTTAAAATACTTTAAATTCCATTCAAGTTAGTTTGTTATATCGTCGCACTAGAGCTACACGAGAGCTATTGGCGATAAGGGCGTCATAATTTACAAGCACAGTCAAGTGACAAGCCGACACCTGAGAAGGCACCCAACGCAACCATTAAGGGCGACATCGTACACAGCGTTAGAATTTTTAAGCATATTTCACGTGAAACTCTCTCTACACGGGGTAAGTGATATTCATCGGACATTTTTTTGGCTGCAGGGGCCGTTTATAGGTCGGTAGTTATTTTGGCGATGTTCGGACCAGAACCCAAGACCTTAAGCATGCAAAGCGAACGCCTTAATCGCATACCATTAAAGAGTTTATTTAAAATTGACTGTACTTATTTATAACCTTTTGATAAAATACTTATCTTATTTCTACTCAAACTTTTCTTTTAAATTAAGTAGATGCAGATTTCAATAAAGGAATGAATAAGTTTGCATGGGGGCAATTACGTTTTAGAGCTATAATTTTGAGTAAGTTGAGCCGATAATAAAACTTCATTTCGAATTTCTGTTCTTGCATAGATATAAAAAAGTTAGTTATTTAAAATATCAATTAAAATATACTTAAGTTCTGCAAATTGTAATTTTAATTGCTAAATAATCTACATTTGATTAAAAGACGCATAAAATATTCGGATTTGATTAAGTTGATATTTTGTCAGAGTAACAACATTTCTACGATATTTTCCTAATACTTTTAGGTTCTGAAATTAAGTGGTTAGTTAAAAGTGGTTAGTTGGTATTCTATAAGAGATACGGAAAATTGCTTATAATTCTTCTATTTCAAATAATATTTGAAATACAAAATTTAACTGTTATAGCAAGTTTAGTTCGTTGATTTAAAATCCAGTACTGTGTCCTCCAGTGTGTCTTTGTGTGTCAAGCTACATTCAAAAATTAGAAGCTATATAAAATAGCATCCGATACAAACATTAATAGAAAAGTCATTGAAAGTATATACTTTACACGCTATAGTTTGAAGGTTTATAAGGTATTGATTCTGATAACAGATTAAGATATTTAAACACGTATTCCGTGAAAAGTAGAAGAACAATACGATATTTTAATTTAGTCATTCACATTTAACAAGCCTGGAGACAATAAATCTTAGATTTGAACTTAAACAGTCGGGCCAGACGACATGCTCAGACATTAAAAAAATCCTGCTTCAAAAGGGAGGAAATAAAACATTTTTATAATAGAGTTCAATCAATGGAATACTTTACCAGAGATTAATAAGAATTAAAAGACTAAAATAATTGATATTTTGTTGATCATCATTTGTGTATTTATATTTATTAAAAGAAAAAACAGAAAATATCAATATGAAAATACTTATTGTTCCTTTACGAATGTTATTAAAATGTTTCAACCTTTTAAAAGTTTGGACAATTTATCAATTTTGAAACTTCTATTAAAACCATCCTTAGGGTAAATATAAATAAGCCATTCCGGATAACCTTATTACCAAAACTAACTTGAATGGAAGCATGGCAAGTATTGCATTTTAATGTTTTGTCATAATTTAATATTATTTATCTCATGAGAACAGTTATTTGAATACACTTTTAACTCTATTATATTAAAGTTTCTCCCGTTAGTTAAGCCAAATAGTGGTACGGTAATAAAACTGGATTATGCTTGACAATTTAATGGGCTTGTATCAACTTCTGAAAATCGATACTTATATTTTATACAAGAAGTAATTTATATCAAGATATGTTTAAATAATGGAAACTATTTGTTTTATTTGACTTTTTATTGATATAGTGTTGAGAATTATTTGGTTTAACTCAATACTAAATTAATAATCTATACATAATCAAATTACATTATTAATACTTTAAAAATTAGAAACTTTAACCAATATTTAGTTAATTCATTTTTTTACCGAGTATTAATATGATAATATTTTGTACTGAAAATATATTCAATACATGGAAAAACATCCATATATAGAGTAAATAAAATTATAGGAAAATTTATTACTCATAAATAAGTAAGTTTTTAACAGAAACTATAACTGCTTCCACACAAAATTCATGCGTAAAGAAAGGACCGAACACAAAGTTTAATATTAAACTTTTAACCATTAAAATTAAACAAATTATTTTTCATTGAAAATTAAATAATTGATACTTTTTTAAACTATTTTTTTCTTGCTAAATTTATCTGTATTTCGAGGAATAAATATATATTTGAATAAATAATAATTGTATAGATGTAGTATTGCAGTATAGACTAATAATAATTGTAATATTAATAACAGTAATATTACCTTAGATATAATATTATAGTTTACATTTTGCAGGTTTTTTTGATAATTGAAATACTTTAAATTCGATTTTTTTCGGAAAACTTTCATGTTTTCTAGTTTTGACGAACCAAATTTTTTTTACGTATCACACTTGTCAGCATTAGTATTTTGGGTTATGAAAGTGGGAGACGGAAAGACGGACGGACATATCCTTTTAAAAGCTTCTACTTTTTACTTTATAAACATAGTGTGGAGGATAAAAATGACGAAAATGCCACATAAAAATCATCAAACTAAAATGTGGTCACATTAGTTTCAATTAATCCTATTCAACATATTGCAATTATATAACATTTCAATCAAAAATGACGTAACATTCTGTATCATCCTTAGAAACTAAATTACAATCGAAACAATAACAATATAATGACTTCTCTCCAGTAAATACTTAACAATCTTACTCAAGGGTCATCAACATTCAAGCCAAAGTGACCTTGAAAACAGACTACAGTTGATGACAACGTACTATTGATACTCTGGCCCTGTTCATTAACGTGCCTAACTCAGATTGGGTGGTTGTCTTGACTCCGCCTCTATCTTGTACTAGTGGAGGGGGGCTAAGGTGGGGGGCTTAAGACTGTGCTACACTTAAATAAGGGATGCGGATGAGTTGTGAATATCTAGGGTTGCATTTTTAAGCAGGGACCAGCCACTTATTGAGAATATGACTTAGGAAAGGATTTATCGGAATATACTCGGTATGGAATTTGATTATCTTTCAATAATTACTATTTATTTAAAGAACAAGTGTCTGTAGTTGATTATTAGGAAATAATAAATTAGTAAGGTTTTAATTATAGATAAATTGTTATTATTCAATACATTCCAAGCTTGCTAATCCAAAGAAATGTTTTATATACTGTAATTTTTTGTTTAAATTTGATGTTTAAACTAGAGTATTTGATACAAAGTGCGAGGTAAACTACTAGAAATTTTTTTTAAATCCAAACAAATCCTCTTTGGTAAACTGACGTGTGTCTTGCAATCAATAGTTCACATTTTTAATCGTAAACTGCATATTCAAGATAATGCTATATAAATTTATGTTGTAATGTACAATGTCTAACGTTTGAATGCTTAATTTTTTTTTTGAAATGGTTGAAACCTTATTAATGAAAGAAAATATTTCATAACTAGAATGATCAAAAACTGTATTTCTAACAGAATTTAAAAATACTTAATATTCAGATAATTTCTACAGTAACCACATGGAAACTTAATATAAGTGAAAGTAGAATCAATATTGTAATTAGACTACTAATAATCATTTATAATTATTTTCAATAATTTTCACTTTCTAATTATGATTAAATCTCAAGTTCTTTGCTCCGAAATTAATTGAAACAAATTTATCGATGAAACATATAAGCCAAAAATAAATGTTTGTGTTGCTTCCCCTTTAATATACTGATTGAGATCTTTTGATAAATATCTTTGAAGTAGTTTATTTTTCTATAAGAAATTAAATGAAATGTTATTTGAGACTGCATTTCCAGATAGCGATGTAGTAATAATTTCATTTATTTATCTGAAACTTGGGTAAAATATTTTAAATTTTCAGATTCAATTAAACTTAACACTTCAGTATTTTTAGGTCAACAATTTTAAGAAATTTTACTGTGAAATTAGGAATTTTTAAGATAAAATACTTTAGAAAACTAATCCTATTATCTACAGATGCAAATAAGTATACAGAATTGAAGTAAAACTAAGAATGTTAATTTAATTCTAAATATATTCACATCTTCATAGGAAATTAGTAATTCCAGAACTAGTTTCGATAAAGCTCGGTAAAATGTTTTTGTTTTAATACGAAAGTATTTTTGTTAATATTTATGGAACTGAAATACATATATTTCTTTTTTTTAATGAATCAGAAATGAATGTATAAGCATTTGCCTAAAAATAACTGCATTCTTTTTACTTTACACAATTAAAATTAATAAATAAAAAATTTGAACGTAGGAAATTTTAAATATATTAATTCAGTTTTTTTTAACCCTTTCAGTCCCAAAGACAATTTGGCATCATCGTTTTATAATTTTTTTTTCTGATCGTCTATAGCCATTTATGATATCAAAAAGCACATCATTCGATTCTTCAAACTTTTTTCTATTAGAAAATATTTTTTATTAATCCCAAAAGATGTTAGCCCTATTATTGTTTTTTTAAATTATGATCAGAAACATGATGATGTCAAATGGCATCACTGCGACTGAAAGGGTTAAAGTAACTTTATTTATTTTCAAATATTTTCAAGATTGGTGTCGATTAAAATATTATGTAACAAATAAAATTAAAAATGGTTACCAAACCACATATACATATCCTCACAATAATTTCGATAATTATAGAATTAATTTATTTTAACAAACCGTAATTGAAAAAGCTTTATAACTTTATATGTATCTAATTTAACTATTTCTTAAATGTGTTGGTAAATTTAAATAGCCGAAATAGTTGTGTAAAAGTTACATTATACTGTAATATTAACTTATACCCCGTGTAAGTTAATATAGGAAACTTCATATTGGTATAAAATGAATTTTCAGTAATATTTTACTCCTATTTAATGGACACATATCCCCCAAAATAATTACATAAAATGAATTATACAAACTACTCAGATACTTCTTCAAAATAAAAAAAAAATGTTGTCCAAAACATTACAGCTTTTCTTCTTATTTTATTATTTCCTGAGCTTACTAATGGGTAGTGACGACTTTCCCTTTTTTTCTGCAGTGATTTATATGTATTTTTGTTTCACTTGACTGTCGAAAAAACAACGAAATAAAAGTTTTCCCTTTTTATTCATTTGTTCCAACCCTCTTCGTCATGCTGAACTTTGAAAGTCGCGTTAACGTAAAAGTTGTGATGTGAAAGAAAATAAGCATTTATTTGATTTTACCTTTATAAGGTATGTTATTTTTTTGGTTAGTTCAAGCTTTTTTTTTGTAAAAAAATAACATTCACATGATTTTTGATTTTGCGCTAAAAATGTTAAGCTGATTTTCCTTACAATTAATAATTGAATACTTTTTCTATGCATGATACTTCCATTAATTGACCGAGACATTAGTAAACAAAACAGTAACGCATTGGTTTGTTTCAGGTGACGTTTTCCCTTCTTGTTCATTGAAACGATTAGGATCTGTTCCCACGTGAAATTTTTTCTTCAATCGAGGATCCAAAAATAATATATTTTATTCAGCATTTCTGTTGACACTTAAGTCTTGAAACAGGTACATGGCAATATTTTTACTGCATAAGATTTTTAGAGAAATTAAGTATATTTTAATAGTTTTAAAAATAGGGTGGTATACACAATTATTTAAAATATTCCCCAAGATATTTAATTTTAAAGCTTGATAAAATAAAAAAATAACAAACTTTAATCCTTAATATTAGTTTATCCATAAACAAACTAACAACCCCTTTTGAAATATTCATTCTATTTACTTTCATGCAGGAAGACATATTACTTAAATGAACCCACTCCCCCCACAAGCATATAGAACAAAATAAAAATCTAAACACGGATAATTGCAAGAATAAAGAATTTAACTCTTTTTTTTACGCATTCATGAGTTTATTTCTTGGATATAATATTACTCCGTTTGTATAGCGAGGAAGTGAAATTTTAAGATACTTCAATAAACAAGTTTTACCACTATTCTTCAACATTTAAAACACATTAATTTCATGAAGATATACAAAATTAAATAGTTCTTTAAAAGTAACGTGTATTTTCGCAACTGTGAGCAAAAGTCAAGATGGATAGAATGACGGTACATGATAAGAAGAAAAACTATATGAATGTGACTTAGCGATTAATTATGCATTCTGTCCCGTGATGTTTTGCTTTTTACTCCTCTCTCTGTTATTTATGAGCGAGCCTAAGTGACGCAAGAGAAATAGATGAGAAATATGGAAAGGCAGTCGCCGAGAATAATTCCAGTTTTTAAAATAAAGCTCTGCAGCATTTGAAATAAATAAAAAATGAATCGCCAAAAAGTTAGAAAATGATTCCAAGTACGCTTTCTCTACTTCCTCCGAAATAAATAGATGATTTTTGTTTCTCCTTATCCTCAGTTGCACGATACTCTTTCCAGGACTCGCATTTGTAAACAAGAATTATTTTGAAGTGCTGGCTTTAAAAATTCAGAAGTGCATTTTTCAGGATGTGTTTTAGTTTGTATATATACAATCTGCGAGCTGATATTCGTAATAGGTGCAAATGGCTGCCGATGCTTTTTGGAGTTTGGGGAAAAGGAATGCTGAAATCATGCGTTTCGTAAAATATCACTACTGCAGTTGTACTTTTATATACGTGCAAAACGAAATTAAGTAATAACTTTTGTTTGAGAAAAGAATTTTATTTCAAATTCTTTTTGACTGAGTTTAATTTAAGTTCAGATTATAATCATTGTTATACACAACTAATTTAACCCATATTCTCATAAAGTAGCATATATGCTACCTGGGGTTTTCCCCTACTTTCTGTTTGTTAAGTGACGTCAGCGAGTATGTTGCATTGTTATTTGTTAGAAGAACAGTATAGAAGCTTCGTTCAGAGTGAAAAATATGTACAAAAGTTAAAATTATTTTTGTTTTAGAGGAAGGTAACTTGTTGGGTTGTTGTGTTTGTGCATCATGTCTCATCGTCTGTACAAGGAAAGTTCATTGAATTATTTTTCATATTGATTTTTTTTACTTTGAAAAATATTTTTCACATTTCTTATGTTCTGTAGTTTTAAAAATTGCTTAAGTTGTTGGATTGCCATTGTTTTTGGAAAAAAATGCAAGCTAAAAACTGAAGGTTGCATATATGCTACCTTTTATAAAACTTTAATTAATTACTGCACTTATTATTTTAAAAAGGTTATGACACTAAATAATCTTTATTTTAGCTGTAATAAAACAGAAAAAAAAATTGAAAATTAGAAAAAAAAATCGATGATCATGAGAAAAAGGGTTAATAACTATTCTCTAATGAGAATAACTATAGGGACATATAACATGATAAGGGAAAATAACTACAAGGAGTTTTAATTATATTTATATTTTTATGGCACATGAATGCTGACAAAAATCAAATTCCAAATTGTATGAAAAGGGGAGGAGGATATTAAGTGCTTAGCTATTTGGGATTGAAGTTCCTTTGTTTTCAGGAACAGTTTACTTATAAAATAGGAATGTATATAAAATTAAAAAAAACACCTATACAAGGAACTTCAAAGTTTTTCCAAAATGAAATTAAAATTATGATTTTATGTTAATGTTATTCAAATTGAAAATGATTTTATGAATGCAATTTTTTAAACATTAATTGTGTCTGGCATGTATAAATGTAAGTTAGGTATGGGGCTTCTTAAACTCATACACAAGGATTCTCCGAGCGGCCTGGAAATGGGCAAAAATGTATGGTTGTTTTTCCCGCATAATTTCTAAATTAAATTTATTTTAAATAAAATATTTGTTTAAAGAATCAGACTTAGTTTTATTTTTGAAGAGATGACCTAAAAATAATTCCAAAATGAAAAAAGTTCATGATAAATAAAATTTTATTCTTTTTAAAATTTTTAAATTTAATGTTATTGTAAAAAAGAATGATGCACAGAATACGGAAAAGGCTAGTTCTGCCGCACGGAGGGTTAAAAAAACTAGTTTTTTTATGGTTTATTAAGAGTAAACGCAGTATAATTTAGGAATATGGTAATTACAATTACATTTCCAGTTCTTATTAAAAACATCGAAGAAAAAAAACTCAGTTTTAGAACCTCACATCTCTATTTTCTGGTTTTTGCATCCTAATTTGTCTTCAGGCATTTACATTTCAGAAGGTCAGAAAATATTATAACCCACTATGGAGAGTGTCTTTAAAATGGATTAAGTCTTTAAAATTTTACAAGAGGGCATAATAATGGAAACTTGAAATTATAGAATTTTGAATTGTATTACTTGATAATTACAATCTCAAATGTAGAAATATTCAGGTAATCCAGTCAATATGATGAGCCCTGTATCCCAAAAAATTAACACACCTTGGGATTTAGTTAATTGATAATGATTTGACCTGAAGCTCAATGCAAAATGGTTAAATTTGTGCCAATGGAATGTGGAAAACATATATAGTGTAATTATGTTTATGAATTAATCACAATTCATAAAGTTGTTTATTTGAAAGTTTTAATTTTTTGTACAAAATTAATATTAACGGACAGAAATTTTACTAAATAAGCTAGAATGAGTATTAAGGGTTAAATGCTAAATGAAGGTCCTAAATGCAGAGGACACATTCTCCTATAATTTTCGAATTTTTTTTAACGTTAAAGTTCTTGTAGGGCTTATCAAGTTGCATGAAAGCTTTACCAAGTTCATTATTGTTTATTAAATTAATGTGTTGCTTTTTCCAAAAACTAGAGATTGAGGAAAGTGACATTTTTGCGGTCGCTTTTAAGCTCTCATGAGCAGATCAGCTCTCAAAACACATGAACAGATAAGTAAAGTTTGAGAAGTTCCAAACATTAAAAAATGTCTCCATCAGATCTTTCATGTAACAATAAACGTTTGATAACTGATCAAAGGAAGCCAGGCTGCAAAAACTTAATTATTTATCGTAGTTAGCACAACTGGTGAAGAGTAAGAAATTAAGTCATACAATGCACTATAATGGAATTTTTCATCATGGCCTCATGTAGTACTTTTATTAATTTTTTTATTTTTAAAAACGTCGAGTACCATAAAGTTGGAAACGAGGCTTACAGAAGTAAGTAAAAGAACACAACATTAAACTTTAAAATTGTAACTAAAATCAGTGAGAATGACAAAAGTCTCCATTCTTTGCACTAGATCCGACAAAACAGGAGCCGTAATGAATTTTAAAACTTAACTAAAAAAAGTATCATAAAATATCAAATCTTTCCAATCAATCAGAGTGAAGTTAAATATCAGAAAGAAGTCTGGTACTCAAAATGCCAATTTCACACTGTCACCACCATTTACAGACAATTTTAAAGTAACCAGTAAAGTAAGTCACGGCGATAGAATATTTTTTAACTTTTTATTATTTTTTCTTACTTTTTTAAAAATCAAACATGCCAGTTTAAAAAAAATTGAAGAAAATCCGTTAATAACCAATTTTCAAAAATCTCCGTTATTTCTGGTCGAGATCACATTTGCAGTTTAATGATGTTCGAACGTAGACGTGATTTTGATAAGTGAAGTTACTCGCGAGCTTTAAAAGATTTGTAATTCTGATTTGTGAGATAATTTCTTATATAAAAGTAATGCAAAATGAATAATAAGACTTCTTTATTTTTTAGAATGTTTAAAGAATGACTAGCGCTTTTTATAGAGTTAATTAAAAAATCTTTTGAAGTACCTTTGAATAAATGAATTTAGATTAAAAAGCCACATGGCTATAATATATTAATTATCTTTATGCTGATTAATTTTATTCATTATTTTAATTACTTACCAATCTCTTTAACATGTTGACAATTTACAAAAATAATACCCTGCTTTTACCAAAGCTTTTGTTATATTTTAATTACTTATAATCTTGAATTTAAGCAACGAAAAAATATGTAAAGGTTAAACAAAATTATTTTCAAGTGCTCGAAATTATACAGTGTTTAATATCAAAGAGTTTACAAAAGTGTTTTGTAAATTAGATTTCAATTGTATTCGTTTCGCAATGCATTAAAAGGCTTCTAAATAGAAAAAAATATTTTACTTCATTTAGACGTAGTTTTTCCATTTTATTATCAAAATTAATAATAACACGATTAAAATAAAAACATATCTTATCTGTATTATATGTTTGATCATTAATTAGATACAATTTTTTTTTAATTAAAACTTTAATTCTAGAATTTTCAAAGTATATTTAGTGTATAAATTGTTGATGCATGTTTAAAGGTTGTATCAATGCGTAATGCATTACGTAAAATAAATAACAATGGTTTGTGTTTGTTTTATAAAACAAAATTATGCTAAATTGTCCTTCAAAAACATTAACTTAATTTTCATAAAGCCATTCATTTGGTACTTATGGTTAAAATTTAGAAAGACGCGTTATTTGAGATAGGTTCTCATTGTCGGGGGAATATACAAAAAAATGTTTGAACTTGGATTTAATTTTATGTAAATTATTTAAATTTGAAATATACTTCATGTTAAAAATGTTTAATGAAATTTGGGATATAGATTTATACGGTTTTTTTCAGTTTCAAAATAAAGCATCACATTTGCTTGTGATACTTGCTAGTTTCTGTAAAAGTGGATGACGGACATGGTCTTAACAATTTCTCTGATTAAAAATGTCCCCTTTTTACGTTATAAAAGTAGAGTGGAGAAGGGAAACTTTTATGTAAGCTATGGCTGTTCGTCTGTCCAACTTCCATAGGCCAAAACTACCAATTTTGCAGACAAGTGTGATACGTCAAAATTTTGAGCGCAACGAATTTTGATGGCATTGGAAATCCCAGAAAGAAATTTCAATTTTAAAAGCACTGCAAAATTAAATATTCATTTAAAAAGCACATGACCGTGTTTAATAGAATTAAATCACCATTCCACTCACAACAATCTCACTAGAAACTTTATATTAAAAAGATTCTTTGTTTGTTCGTATTATTCGTTGAGAAAGAGGTAGTATTTTTTTATTTAAAAACGAAGACATAATTTTTCATTTACATTCAAGCATTTATTGGTTAATTATGGGCTTTTTAATACTAATTATTCTTTTTGTCGAGTTTTTTAATGGTCTTTTGGTTTTTAAATGGTATTTAAAAATCAATTTCTTCAGTTATACTTCGAAAGTAATAGATATTTTAAACATTGGACGTTGTAATGAAATGTTTTACTTTTTTAGTGTGGACAATATATTGCTGAATAATTCTTCAAAATAAAAATGTTGCAAAAGATAAAAAATAATTTTTATTGAATTATTTAAGGAATTTTCGATGTAAACTACTTTGTTAATTTTGAAGTTTAAAAGTTTAATGTAGAAATAAATGCTGTGTTTGGCGCTTTTTTGACGCATGGATTGGAAAGAGTTTTAAGTGACAGTTTTTGTTACAAACCAGTTTTTTTTTAATTCACATATAGTTAAGATCACTGCTTGGTCAGGATTTCCATCTATTTCGATTGTGAATGAATATTATACAGTCTATTATAAAAATGAAACTCACATTTTAGCGCATGTGAAACCTCGGGTTTCAGCTAGGAATAATAATATTAAGTGCGTAATTACCTATAAAATTAATCTTTTTCAAAATATATGAATTCTTAAATTTCTTCCACTGATAGGTTAAATGAATGGGACAAAATTACGACTTAATTTGTTCAATTGTTTTTTGTGCAAGATATATGCAAGTCTTTTCATCATCAACTGATTCACTCAAATATACGAATTGCTCAAGTGTTCATTGATATAGAGTATGTCACAAACTTATTCACGCTATACCACACAGTTTTGTGAAATAACTTTTTCTAAAAGAGGACATACTAAAAATAACAAATATTTTTTGATTCACGTTTTGTCTGCAATTTACCTCATTTGCGAACTACACCAGACATACCAAATTTAAAATTATATTATTCACAGAATCTTCTGAAATTCTTAAGCATAATTTAATCGCAATCAGTACACACTAAGTATGTGCAAATATATTTTTATGTGTTGAAAGGCATCCAATGAACTTAAAATTGTTTGAGTATCGTTAATGTTTTTGCTCACTATTCACAACAAGAACTTTCTCAATAGTTCACTCGCTTAAAAGAAACATAGGCACTTTCAATCTGTTTGTGTAATATTTACATCCAAACATTGAAGTGCTAAGGCGTAAAATACAAGAAAAAAAACACAGCTACCTTTGATCTCATTTTCTAACATACAAACTCTATAAACTGCATGCTTAATCTTTTTGCTTGCCTACTCCTTTTCAACTTACACTATTTTACTTTTTTTTACACAGAATTTTCTTCTCAAAAAATAACTGAGACTAGATTAGACTTGCAAATGTAATATTTGAAAAGCCAATGTTAGGCAAGTTTTTATCTTTTATAAGATCTCGGACATATATTTGCAGAAGTTTTTATGGGAAAAGTTCCTTATCTCTTACCCTTAGCGTAAAATGGACTTGAAATACGTTTCCTTTCCACAAAATACTTTTGAAAAGCACATTTTCATGCTACAAATAAGAATAAAGAATGTGAATATAAAGATTAAATATGCTAATGTAATAATTATTGCGAACAAAACAATCTAAAGTTATTATACTGAAGTATTCATGGATTGCTAACGCTATGCAAATTTCTGTTTGAATGATTTTAAAACTAATTAGAGAATTAAAATCGCTTTTTGCAGATGTTATATAATTTGCACTTTCATTTAAAGTCTAGACATTGCATTATATGAACTTCATTCAGAAGTATGAACAACTTAAAAATACTTAAAATTGAATTGAAATTAAATGTTTTGTTGTACATTTCAAATTATTAATGCTTGGTGAGATTAAAATGTCTGCTTTCGTTTGTTTTTCTTAAATATATAAAAAAAACCCAAATTTTTCTGTATTATTTAATTTGTATTAAATTTATACGTTACACATATGCGAATTTCTCATTTAGCATGAAAAACTTAATTCAACTAGTTTAATCTTTGAAATTCATTTTAAAAATATGGAGAGTTAGGGATTTTATTTCTTAAAAATATTTGCTTTAATATTTCCAAATTCATGGATTCCCATTTAAAGTTAACTAAGAAAATTAACGATTTCATTTCAATAACAGTGAATAAGTTATTATCGAACTGAATCCATTTTAAAATACAAAACTACTTAATCTTATATCATTGAACTGGTTTTTTTAAGCATTGAATCTTCTCATGAAAACTACCAACTATCTTTGGTTATACACCATCAATGTCCATATGGGCATCTCACAGAATGCTCTTCTTTCAAACGAAATAGTTGAAGCACAAGCGAGAAATAGTATAAAATGTGCATTTACTACACTTCGAGTAATATATGTTTTTTGGCGCTATAAAATAAACTATAAAACATACATCGGAGCTAAATTCACCAACTAGAAACCGTATTTTTACGACACCTGATCGTAAAGGACGAAATGAAAGTGTGCAATTCCGAAGAAAATAACTCTTCTCCGTATACTGGTCAGTTCAATTACTGCAGGATTATTTCTTTTTGGTTTGGTGGACTCAGCAATTCTATATATAATATGGAAACAGGCGAATGATCGAGTTGGCACCGGGATCGATTCTCCTTACTTCGTGCTCATTGGTGGTTAAAAAGATGGATATGCTTGGCGAGGAAAAACAGTGAAGCTTTCTCAAAAAGTCGCCCAATTACAGCGTGCCGATCTGAAGACGTGAGTTTTCAAGTAGGTGTATGGTGAAATTATATTTAAAAAATATCCGAGTTTTTGTGTGAATCATACATGTTTAAAATCTTTAACAATTGGTTATTTTAGAACAGATAATGACGATTTGCGCAGCTTTTAGACGCATTTATAAAACTTAATGTTTTTTTACGACTTTTTATTTTACATAAGTTGACATCTGAATAGATTCTACGTGTTTTCCGCTAAATAGAAGTTAAATAAGACAAATATGCTTGTCAAGAAAAAAGTAAAGCCGACAATAAAGCACAGCATAATTTTGCACATGCATCTGATGAAGTGGGTCGTGATAGTTGTATAGTAAATATAAATTTCAGATCTTCCAGTATTTCCTAAAGATATGTTTAATATATTTAACAACTGGATGTTTCAGCAGAAATAAAGGCGATTTTTGCAGATGTAGGCAAATTTATAAACACTGCTACTTTTGCATTTTTGTTTTAAATAAGTTGGCATCGATATCGATTATTTATGCTTTGAGCTAAATTGAGGTTACATAAGATGGAGATGTTTGGGGAGAAAAAAAAATTAAGCCTTATCAAAGTCGCCATGCACCGCCTGCAAGCCACAGCACTCTCGCTTCTGATAACATAAAGGTCTGAAATTTAATTTCGCAGCTTAAGTTAAAAAAAAAAACTAAAAACCTATGTTTGATGTCTTTAACTATCGCTTATTGTAGGACATGTAATTACGATTTGGCGAGTCGCAGCTATAGGCAAATTTATAAAACACTTTTGCTTTCTTTCATATTTTTATTTTAAATGAGTTGGCAGCAAAATAGATTCTCCAATGCTTCGTAATGCGGGGAGGTTAAATAAGAGACTGGAGATTTTCGCTCCCGTTAGCGAAAAAAAAGTGAAGCCTTGTCAATTTCGCCTCAACAAACAATAAAACGCGAATTTGATGACGTAAATATTGAAGTAAATTTAAACAAACACTATTTTTTTTAACTAAACACATATTAATATCTTTAAAAATTGGTTATATCAACATAAATAAAGACGATTTGAAAGCTCTAGGCAAATGTAAAAACGTTTTCCTTTCCATCTTAAGATTAAATATATGAAGTTTCTCATGGAATATTGTTGTGGCTACAGCTATTTCTTCTTTAGACAGGGGCAAATCATTTGAACAGCGATTGGTTGGGGTGCATTAATAAAGTGATCATGGCCTCACTTGGCTAGATGGTTTTTGTGTTACTTTTCTCCCATCAGCACTTCCACCTCCTCTGACCTCCATGCTCGTGCCCAGAATCGAGCGAGATTGAAGATCGAAAACTCATCTAAACATAAGGTTTATCATAACGCTTTTCTGTTAAAGCGTTATTAAATTGGATTTTCGAGGGCAAAGGATCTATAATCGCACTTGGATGTGTTTTACGATAGGCGTCTGTTTAATATTTCTAGTTCAATATTTAACTATTTTGATTCAAAAACAGTTTAAATTAAAATACTATTTAATAATGCTACTATTTTTCTCCGATTATTTTTCTATATATGGCATTGAGTAATGGCTGTTATTTTTCAAATGATGTAATTCTTAAGAGACACGATTGACTAATATTTTATTTTTATTATTAGACTTAAACACTCTACATCGGTGGAAACATAAATGAATTTATTTTTTGGAAGAATAAAGCATTTTAAAACGATGGGTACGATTGTCAATATCTGTTTTCCAAAATCAATATAAATTTTTCATATTTAGTAAAGATTTAATCATTAATTTTAATTGTGTACCCATTTTTCCTTTTGTACTCTATGCAAAAATCAAAAATGGAACATCATTAATTTTAGTTAACTGTTTATTTAAGTTTATCAATGGATTTAATGACTAGAAATATTTTTCTGTTTTCATTAACAAAACTTCCATTGTTTCTAATGTTCCACTTTAAAAGTTTTAATTTTATTGAGTTTATATTTGCAGATTGGATTTCAATTACTGCTTAAATAAAGAATGAATAATAGAAATCGTATTTATTTCTACGTTTATTGGTAAAATATTTCATTCTAAAGAGTGTTGTTGTTATACGTTTTAGCAATCTGTTTCATTGTTCATAAATTACTAGTCTATTAATTAAAAATTAAAATCCGGCTATTTAAATCATATCACCCAGCGAATAAAACCCATTGGATCAGTAGTATAGCTTAGTCACTGGTTTGGAGTGCTTGAACTATGAATTGGGCAAAGTTAACTTTGCCTTCCACCGCTTCAGTTAAGTTACGTTTGAAGTATTGTCACACTAGAGCTACACAAGGGCTATTGGTGACGGGTGTCCTAATTTAGAAACACAGTCAAGTGAAAAGTCGATACCTTTCGCTTCAGTTAGAAGAACTTAAGGTATGTCCGAGTCAACTTTCGCACGAAGCGTTGCCAGCTCTATTTTTGCAGTCATTGGGTCCGGGGCTCTAACACTGACATTGTTTATTCAGTGGCTAGTTTGACAATGAACCCTCAGTAAACTGTGAAAGCCAGATTGGCACTTATTCTCAATTATTGACCCACAAAAAATGAAGTGCCAAATAAACTCATGACCATTTTTTTATGGCCAGAAGTCGGGCATACACCGTATTTTATTTGGAAAAATACAGCACATTTGCGGCAAATTCCCAACGTTTTTCAATGCATTTGATTGCAGCTGCTGCTGTAAGCACAATTTACGGCACTGTTGATGTATTTTCTCAGCTTGCACTTGCCGTGACCTGCAAGGACTTTTTTCAGTGTTCGTTGTACCAATTGGGAATTTCAACTGGGTCGTGACTGATGCACATGGTTCTTTAAAATTCCAGCACCCATGCTGGTGAACGTGACTGAATTTTAATTTGTGTTACGTTACACTGTACCACCGAAGCCACTTCATTACGTCAATGATTCAATCAAATGAAAGCCCAGATAATCAAGGAACGAAAAAGTGTGAATTTCGCGTCAGTCGGAAATATTAGCAAGGACATCTACGAATCAAAGCATTGCCTCTGGTTTAATCTATATGGTTTTAACTAGATGGTTTCTGTATTTTAAACTATGCTATATCTATCAAAACAGTGTGGAACTTTTAACTTCTAGCTCTGCCAAATTTTTTTTTACAATTATAAAAATAACATATACTGAGAACTTTCCCCTTCATAAACAAATACACAGTGTTGCATATATTTATTACAAAGTTCAATATCCTCTAAACTCCAGATCTCTTTGCAAGCCGAAAGTTTACTAGAAGCATATATTTCATAGTGAATTGAAAGAACTGAATTTATATTTCATATTTACCAAAAAAAAAAAGATTTTTTTTCATCGGACCCCACCAACTTGACTGCATCGTCAATCCACATAACACAAATCAATAAAATATTTCTCCAAAACAAAGCAACAACCTCAACTTTCCCAAATTTTTCCATCAATCCCAATAAAAACTAACTCAATTGAGAGCCCATCCTCTGACAGTCCTTGAAACATAATCAATGATCCATCTTATAATTCCACGGGTATTAATCCCCCAGTGTTTGACGCACCCCCAAGATGGGTGATGCCTATTGGCAATTCAAAAATGGAATTTTGGCAGATGACTGTCATCATTCATCAAGAGGGCTCATCCGTGGCACAGACCGTTTGGGGGGAAGTTTACGAAGCGGGTGTGAAAGAAGTAACTTTGTGTTGTTCCATAGTTTTATTGATCGTTTACGTTTTGAAATTGCATTATTTCATAAGACATATTCTGCACAGTGTGTGTTTTATACATTGTTAAACAAGTTGCTTATATTTAAAATTCTTGTTTCTAACTATGACTACTAACTTTGTCAAAAAACAAATCGCATTTCCTCTAAGAGTTTTGTTAATTTGGTAAATATCCGTGCAATTACAAATTTATTATTTCAACATATACTAGAAAACATATACTAGAAGTAGGGACTGTTCTTTAAAAATTATTTGACTTTTGTGTACTTCTGTTGAGCCTGAGTGGGATGGTGTGGCGCAAAAAATGGTATTTTCAATAATCAAATTTAAAAAAAAACCTTCTGAATGTCTCTTGTATGTTTAGTGCTTGTAAAATTGTATAATTTATTTTTGCCTATTATGTTTGATTTTCTTAAACAGAAATAATATTAATAATACAATCGAAAATATAAAAATCACAATAAAAATCTTATAAAAAGGAAGCAAATATTCTTAGGATAGAACCAAACTGAAAAACCCACAGTTTGCACACTGGATATAAAATGCATGGCCGTATAACAAGGAAGACAACGCCCAAGTGATAATGGATGGCTTTTCACTGATGGTTTGGACCATTGGGAAAATTGAAGGATTTTGAATGTTTGTAGGTCTGTGGTTTGTCCTTTATTTGGAATCTTCAATTTGTTATGAGTAAAGTAAATTTTTTGTTAGTTTACATATCTTAGACTAAATAGTATAAAAAGTAAAAATGCCATCTGGGGGAAATATTCACCAATCTTGTATACTTTTACAGTTTAATAGAGATGAATTTTTCAATAAATAAATTTCTTTTATAAACCTGTTTGTTTCTTTTGTATTAATTTTTAAAAATAAATGTGCCGTATTATTTAAAAGAAATAAAAAAGTATGTCGAATATGTATTGCGAAACTATACAAGTTTTTATAAAATGAAAATAAATTCTTATAAAATATTTATAGTGAGATGAGATAAATTTCAAGTTCGAAGTTGTCCAAAACATTTCCAGATTAAAGTAAATTTTTCTTATTCAGGCTGACAGATATTGCTGACATTCTTTTTTGAAAATATTTGTAAACAAAGCTCACGAAAAACATCACAAGATGGAAACCTGTAAATAGCCATTGCTTTCTTGACAGAATGGAAACTTGAAAACTTCGCCGAGTGAAATAGAACTTACATTTTTTCCCATTCCAAAAAAGAAGTGTGTCCCAAAGCAACGGCATATCGCTTCGTTGGGCGGGCAAACTTGTAACAGCTTTAAGATCGATTTTCATTTGAAAATAAGAATTATAAGTATTTTAATGAAGAATGAATCTTAGATTAAAATGTTTCTATCTTATAGGCTACCCCATTTAATTAATTACTATGTCTTATCAACATAATTTGACATTGAAAATACCGAAGAAACTACTGATCGTAATCAATTTTTGGAATTAAGCATGATAAGGCAGTTTCTTTTTTAAATATTAAAATTACTGTTCTTGAACTTCTTGCCGGATATTTGGGCGACCGAGTTTTACTGCAAGAAATCAAAGAAGAACTGCGAGAATAACAAACAAAGAACAAATAGAACTACGTGAATCAAAATCTACGAAATTGTATTAATCTACAGAAATCTATTTAAAAACGAAAAAATCTACAAAATTGACGAATCTAACTGGAATCATATATATTTACTTGCAACGAGTAAAATAGATGAACTTACAAAACTCAATGTTTGTAAAGTATGAGAGTAAATTGATTGAAGTGGAAAGGGGGCTTTGTTTTACTTAAAATAACATTTAGCGGGATTTCCACACATACAGTAATTTTGTAGAATATATTCATTTACAAGTTTAACAAATTATCCCTGTGATACTCCAGAAACATTTTTTTACTTCCAGATTTTCATACTTGGGAAACCCCTTAAAAGCAAACTGTTGCAATAAAAAAAATCGTACGCCCCCTAAAAAGAAGAAACGTAACAAAAGATCTAGAGTGAAAAAAAAATCAACAAGGAACTGTAAAAAAAATATTCCGTAAATGGCGGCAGTGTCGAGTCGATATTGTTGGAAATCCGAGACCGAAAACTTCTTAAATTTCGGCACTAGTTTCCAAGATGGCGTCTTTCGGAGAGTTCTTTCGGTGGGGTAAGTGTCTGCTAGTGTTTCGGTTTTGGGATCGTTTAGCAAAATATACGACTGTGAAAAGAAAAACAAACGCCGGTTGTGGCATCACTTGGAAAGAAAATACCCATATACAGTTTCAACTTTATTCCACGGGTTCTTTGCCTTTCAGACATAAGCGTTGGTGGTATTGAATGAGACCGTATAGAATAAAATATACTTTCTTTTTTTAGAAAGTTGGGGCAGTTTGTTAAAGGTTTGAATTAAAGGTTCCCTTCTAAGAAATAGCTTCGAAATACAATATAAATATGCATTTAAAAAGGAAATACATTTGGAAAACTGATACGAGTAGTATTGAGCTTCATCTATTTTTCATTGTAAATAAAAAGGCAAAAATATTATTGTCACTAAATGTAACACTATAATATAGTTGGATTCATTTGCCCTGTGAAAATATGCACATTATAATTAAATAAAAAATAGATATTTATCAATGCATTAATATTCTGCATAACCTAGTACAAACATCATTATGCATGATTTTCGTACCAGTTTATGTTTGAAGATTACATAATTTAAAGAAATATATTTCATCATTTTCTTTGAAATTTCAAAATTCTAAAGTGCATATTTGCATCAAACAAAAATAAAAATTTAAATATGAGTTCTTATCAAATGTCATATATGAATATTATCTTTCTATAAATGATGTATTTCACTATTACATGATTTAGGAAAAATTTAATTTGTTCTTCGTCCGTTTACATCAACTAGCACCATTACCTAACTATAAAAGAAAGAGAAAGGTAAAATTTTTCGAACATTTTTTGCTTCTAATTTTCCCTGTTAGCCTATTTAAAGTGCAAATTATACAAACGCAAATTAAATTACTGATAGAATGTGGAAACTAAAGTACAAGATCTTGTACTCAAAGACAAGATATTTTTTTTATATAATATATAACTTATCACCAGAAATTAACGGGAGAATATTCTTTTTTCCGAAATATAAACGTTAAAAATTGCCCAAGTACGCACAAATTCTCTCGGATTACATCTTTTATAGCACTTGAAACGAGAAAAATAGTTCCTGCAGCAGTCATCAAGCCGAACTCTCCAGTCATGCGAATCCAGCAGAAATACCGCACTAAATGCGAAAATAATGTAAGGTCCATCTGATAAATAAATTGACCATTACCGTGCAGAAATAACAGCTGTAATGGAAGCTGCTTTTACAGGGTGCTGTATCCATCGGTATATATGCTTGGTAGTAATGGTTGGAACGTAGAACTATGTATGCAATACATCTCCTTTATAGCTGCCCGGCTATAAAAATAGCTTTAGAGGTTTCTCTTGTTTGTATAGCTCTTGCGGTGCTGCCAATAGATCGTGCAGTGTTATTATAGAGATATTTACCTATTTGGCAGTTTTGGCTTTGCGAAAACAATACCCTGCGATTCTTTAAAATAGTTTTTATCTGATGGAAAGATTTCTTCGGGAATTGTTCAAATAAATTCATGAAGTGAGAGTATTTTGGAATTCCTTTTATAAAATTTGTGGCATTTGCAAGAATTATTTGTTTAAAACTATGGTTTTTGTTTTAGAAATTTTTAGGCAGTAGTTTTGATGGAAATATATTCTGGTTTTCTAGGAACTCAAAAATATAATTTGACTTTAATATTTAAAACAGCTACTGCTAGAAGATTATGTTATTATAGCAGGACACATTAAATAAGTAAAAAATATTTATATTTTTTTAACTTAACATATTAAAATTATTTAAGTGAGGACTTTTATATCCCCATACAAAAAAATCTGATTTTTTTTAGAATATAAATGTTTGTCACATTAATAAAAAATTTAGCATAAAACATTGTTCAGATTTTAAATGGACTCAATTTCAATTTTTAAGAAACACTATTCTTTTATTGCAAAAGAGTAATAATTTATTCTTGTAAACATTTTTTTGTCATTCAACAGGAACAACTAATAATCCTCAATTATAATTTCAAAACGGCATTTGCATACACCGCACAACAACGCATCTAAAACTCCCCACATATTTACCAACCTCCGCAACTCCCCTAAGAATTCATTTTGAAATTCATATCACCGAAACTCTAATTAAAGCAGTCCGTTCATTACAGAAACCATATTGAAACAAGCAGCACAGAAATACATCATCCAGGCTATGCGTAGGTATCCCCTCCCCTCTTCGCACTGTCAACAGGCAAGTGATTATATTGTAGTCAATATTTATTAGACGCGCGAGGGAAATTGCTTCGGACTTGTGCCCGTTCATACATTGAACCGGACGGAATGGCCCCGCGATAGGGATGTCAACAGTGGTAACCTCTGACTGATGCATTGACGGTGATGGATGGTCGGTCCGGATGACGTTATTACCTGGTCTCGTCTTACAGGGGGTACTGATGGAGTTGGTTACAGAGATGGATTGTGTCGGTAGAATTGGTCGTGTATGATATGATTAAGGGTGTACTGAGATTACGAGTTATAGTGTTGTGTGAGATGAGGAAAACATAAATACATTTTTATAGAAATATAATCAAAAATTTTTTCCCCTCAATCAATTTGTCAACATAGTGCCCTTTGTCAATATAAGGGCTCAATTATAAAATCTTCTTTAAATCTATTTTTAAAAAGAAGTATGCGTTAAACTTTAGTCCATTAATAGCCTATTTCTGAAAATTTACACAATATGGTCAAGTACAGTAGACACCCTCATAATCGGCGTAAATAAGAACGCGAGTAGGCCGGTTAAGCGAAAATCGGTAAAACTGGCAAAGTGAAACAAATTAAGGTTTAGATGTACATTTGATTGCCCATTTCAGAGTTTGTGATAGGGTCAGGTGGGGTAAAATAGGTAAAAAATAGCACATTTTGCATTTACACCTTCAGAGCAATAAAAATATCAATTCTGCCAATGTAAAAATATTTAGGATATGCAAATGAACATTTAAAGTGAAATTTCCTGAATAAAACAATTATTGATATTGATAAATGTGTTTGATAAAGTGCTTAAAATGACTTATTTTACCCCATAAAATAGGTCAGTAGTGGGGTAAAATAAGTCGTGCTTTAAAAAAGCTTTATTTACTCAATTAGATAAATTAGATATTTCTCAATTAGATATTTATTTACACAATAAGATAAAAATTTAATATACACCTACTTCTATCTTTTCTTAAAACAAAAGTTTTCTACAGCCAGAATTTAAAGTTTCCCAAATGAAAACATATAATGGCAAAAAACTGTAACTGCACAGTAAAATTTACAGTTAGTTTTGCATATAAAATGATGAACAGTATCAATAAATATGACATTGGCATCAGAAGAAGAAAAAATGATCGTTTGTTTTTAAGGAATTTTGTTTTAAAACTGACCTATTTTACCCCGTGACTTATTTTACCCCACCTGACCCTATTTGTCTTATAAATATAGAATTAAAATAATGCGTCATTTTATCCAATGTATTAAAGCTTTGTAGTTCCATACCATTTTAAAAGTAAACCTATTTTTTATATGGAAGACTATAAATTTTAGCAACTTAGCCGGATAGTTCTGCCATTTTTATTATCGGCATTACATGAAAATCGATAACAAAATGAGTGGTTTTTCAGTTATTTTACACATCTAGGGGAAAATGGTTAAAGCGGAGATCTGGTTAAATGAAGTTCGGAGCCTACTGTACAAATGTTTTTTAACCTTACTTTTGATAGGAAGGATAAAATGCGTCCAAATAAGAATTTCCATATAATCGTATAAGGCTATCTTTAAAGTATAAATATGCAAAGAATTGATGCATTAATTGCATAACTATCCAAACAATAAACTATTAATAAAAACCGACAATTTTTTTAAACTACTTCCAATGTTTCATTTGTTGATAAAATATTTAAAAACATAAAAAAAATCTACTAACCGTTCTAAAAACAAAATAATTAACACAAACATAAAAAAACATTCTCACCAATATCTCAAAGATATCAAGCAAAAAAATTGCACCCAAAATCAATAACCTGAGAATTAGTAACAAGCAAAAAAACACGCCCATCTATGACGTGATCATTACTCGAGAGATAGGGGAAAAAAATAAAGCCATCGGGAATCAAAGCAAAAAAAGTAAAAATAAAAAGATCCATAACTGATCCAATACATAATTAAAAAGCCCTCGTCCCCGCTTGTACATTTGTCCATCTAAATCAATTTTTCTCTTTTCCACTTTTGCTAGGGGAGATGCACGATTTTTGAAACCACTCTCACTACAGACATAAATGCCAATCCCAAGGGAGTAACTTATAGCTGCGTGTATAGATGTTTCAAACACCTAGTTAAGTTTGTAGCTCTGGTTTTGTGCGCTTAGATTTAGCGACATGGAAATTAATTTATTTTTTAACGTTTGCTTCGATTTATACAGGTAGGTATTGAAAAGTACTTAAAAGGTATCTTCGAAAACAAAATGCAGCTGTATGTTGAAAGTTTCCTAAAAAGGATTATAATTTTTAATTTTTTGGAATTATTTAGGTTTTTATGAAATATTTGAACGTTTTATAACAATTTATAATTTCATTTACTTACGTTTCTCAAATGAAACTAAAGTAATTTTCACGGAAAATGAAAGAGAGCATTTAAGATTTAAACTAATTTTTCTACTTAAAAGCCTGAATAAAAAGAAATGTTGCTTTGATTGACGTAAAAATGTATTGTTCCATGCAAAGTTATGATTTTAATTGACTCTGCAATAAATGTTAACATTTACTTGTCTTACCTGTCTCCACAGGCCATACAAAATGTTTAATAAAATGCTAATTTTGAGGGGAAAATCTACACATTGTAATGTAAAGAAATTGAAACTGTGAAAATTGGACTATTTAACTACAGAGCATGCAGACATGAAAAAAAATTGGCGGTCATACAACTTTTGATAGATAAAAAGATTATAGTTGCATAAATTAAATTCTCCAAAGTATAACTTGGTGACTTCGTCCAATTAAATTTACCATTGCCATAAGTCGCCAATCAACGGAACGGATCCTATATCTTAGTTATAGATTAGAGAATGTGAGTTTTGCGACTATAACCATAGAAACATTGATGGATAAGTGAAATAGAAAATGTAATTATGTGTACTGATTACAGTGGTTAAAAACAAAATTACACTTTTCAAATGGCTGTCAAATCAGACAAACTAATCTTAATAATGCGTATATCTTAGATGCATATCAGTATGGACACTTACCTCCATGAATCACCCGGGGCTCATTTTATTTTGATCACTCCTTTGCAATCTCTTGATTTCACATTAATTTAACTAGTTTGTTTTAATTTGACAGAATGTTATTGTGCAATTTCAATTTTAAGCGCTATATCCGGTTTCAAATAATAATATTTTCTATCACCAACACATTCCTCAATGTTTAGATACAAAAGTAAAAATTTAAGCACTCTCTCTTTCCAATCACTGCATGCTTTATCTCCTGCTGGATACTATAGTGGGATGCACATATTCTCCACCCCTCCTTTAGTACGTGCTGGGGGTTGTCAGTGAGTCTAGGGCCCCATTAGGGCCTCGCTCTTTATTTCAGAAGCCAGGAATCAATCAGCCTCAATGCGAAGGGCTTTTCATATTTTATCATGGCTGTTTCCAACCAAGAGGGAGAGTTAAAAAATGCTATGATTAGGGTTTTTTCTTTTACTTTGAGGTAGGTGTGGAGAATTTTTAGTGTGTGGTAAATGTACTGGTGTTTGATGTAGGGGAAACGGAGTTTGTATTTATTAAAATCTTCAATATTTCAGTAGATGTAAAGGGGTATTTTAGTCGTCACAATGCTGTGTTGTCTATGAGTTTGCCTTTTAAAAGAGATTTCAAGGTCATCAAATGCTTTTCACAATTGGGTGATCAGAAAAGGTGCCATTTACTAAGCGTATATGCATGGCGAGTCATAGTTTTTAGTGACATAGAAAAGTTTGATTTATATTTAATCCCATTCTTGATTTAAATTGTGACCCAGATTATGTAATATTATATAAGTACGGATGTTTACAATTTATATTCATTAGACAATGCAACGTATCAATAGTATTTGCATAAATAAGAGAAAAATCACGATATAGTCATGTGCTTTAATACAGTTCAAGATAGGATTTGTAGGATTTGTTGTAGGATTTTAATTATTTTTAAGTATGATCATAAGTTTCCCAGTCAGCACATATATTTATTCCCGAATAATCCAGAAATTTAATTAAAATTAAACTGAAACATATACTCTAAAAAAAAACTATTCCAGTCACATTATAAGTCATAACAAAATTCACATAAATTTCAATGTTTACAGTATTTTTCTTTCAAAACAAGTAAAATAAGTCAAATAAAGACTATGCAGACAAACATATTTGCTATGCAAATTGAATTCCTTTAATCAATTGACAACGTCCACCACTTTGAAATGAATTGCAAAAAAAGTTAAAACCAACATTCTTTAGCGTAAAGTAAAACAAGAAAAATGCATTTGATGTGGATCCTATTTGCAGTTGAACTCACTTTGGTTATCAAATTAAATCTCGACATAGTTTTTTTTATTAAGATTTTATGTACTTTATGTAGTTAATTTAAATATTTTATTTCACAGTAGATAGTAAAACATGGTAAACAAATTTTTTGTACAATTTCTTTAAAAAAAGTAATTTAATGTAACAAGGACAAGTAAAGGTTAAAATTAAAGTATTAAAATATGTTTAAAATACTATCTTATTATCTATAATAATAAAAGAATGTGTCTGTGTGTCTGTATATCTGTGGATAGTAAAACACCTACTTATACTGCCCTCAGAAATTCGAAATTTTTAAGATAGATTCCCTTTAATACCAACGTGTGCACCTGAGGCTTAGTTTTTTCATATTTGTTCCATTTTTAGAGAAAATTCGAATTTTCTGAAAAAAATACACCACTTTCTCTCAAATGTGATCATTTTTCCCCTTTCGTGTTGCCATTCGACCGAAGAAATTAAAATGAACACAAAAATTAATTAAAATTAAAATTGATTTTATTTTCTTGCCATTACCTTCAGAAACTAAATTAATGATGTGAAAAATAATTGAACGTGCCAATGAGCTAAATGTTTTTTATAAACCCAGAATGGAGGTTTTGACGTGAAGTAACATTGTTATACAATTATGGTTAATTTTGAATTTATCAGGAAAATTGCGATGACAGTAAGATCATATTGAGGAAGATTTTTGTGATATTAGGATGTGCATTTTTAGGGATGTAGTTTTATTTTGGAATTTTAAAGCAATGGAAGTAACGGTATTTTATTCTTGATAATGAACGGGAACAAAGGCAAAGCCAATTATCCTATAGCAAATTAAATGACACATATACTTGGATTGATTTGATATTCTTTTAGTCCGTGCGAAGAACGGGTATTTATTTGCTAGTTATAAATAAAAGTAAAAAAACAATTTTTAGAATATCTAACTCGAGAGCTGTTTCCTTCAGCATAGTTAAATTACATCCTTGCGTTTCTTAAGAAAAAATTACAACATTTAGTGCTCAGAAAACGAGCACACACACACAAGCTTAACCAAAAAACCCCTTCATATCTCACAAAGAAAATATTTTAATTAGAACACAAAGACTAAAATACACCAGCTTTAATCTCCATTATTGAACAACAAACCCTAACCATACCTATATGCGGTCTCAGTAATGAATACTCTCAATTTTTATACTGTTCTGCTAGTTTATTGCTTTAGTATACAAGTTTGTAAACGACCCCAGAGATCAAAATTGATTGATAGCACCTGCAACCTATTGTGTACATGAATATTTGATAAATCGTAATCGGTGCGATCATTGGAGCAGAGCATAAACGAAACGCCTTTATGCCAATTCCAACTTTGGATTCTTCGAACACATACAGAATGGTGTTTGAGTAGTTACTTATTTCTATGTTTAGCCTGGTTTGATTTCTTAATTTTATGCTTTTTCAATAGAAAAATTATTGCATAATTGTTGGGAGTTTATATCTTCAAATAGCCTTGGACAGATAAATTGAGAAAGTTTGGGAATATATCAGTTTGATATGAAATATTTTTCTGTGTATAATATAGAAAAATATTTGATGTCCTATGAGTTATAAAATTTATCGTTAACATACAGGTGGCGAAACTAAGTTCATAAGTTTGTTTTTCCCTTTAATTCTGTTTTAATTAACTATTTTTGCTTTTAAGGGTCAATAACGTTTCAACAGAGATAAGTTTTACTTGATGTCTCGAAATTCTTTCAAAAATGGCTTTATTTAGATGTAAGTATGCGTTTTGATTTTACGAGATCCTAATGACAAGTAAAATGAGTTCATTAAAATTATATCATTATTTTAGCTATCAAATATTTATTTTAGTTTAGTTCATGTTATATTAGTTTTGTATATATATATTGAAATCCTGCACACTTCATATTAGCAAAAACCTGTGAATGCCAATTACAAAATAAAGTGCGATATTAAACGTATACACATTCTTTTTTTAAATGTTTAGTGGCTTTCGTGGTATTTGAAATCAGCAATACCAATAAAATAAAGGTACATGTTATTTCCATCCATACATTTGCATAAAACTTTTCTGATTTATATAGCTAAAACAATTGTTAAAACCACAAACTAAATAAAACAGACGTTTTCACCTGAAAAACTTTTACAATTTAGTCTTCTTGTCTAATTCTTTCCTGGAATCGGCGAATAAGCAAACGGAAATACGCAGCAAACGAAAATAACAGCTTTCTCGCACTCAAATGTTTGAAACGCATAAAACTGTCTAAGAGGAAGATGCTTGATAAAGCGTTTTCTCACGTGATTTCGCTTATTGTGCTCAAAATAAAACAACTTTGTATTATGTGGCTGCTTTTGAGGCGGGTTAAGTTTATTGTGTATTTCCACATTGCCGATTTTTTGGATACTTTTGAAATATAAGCGCAAAAATATTATGACACAGTAAATGTTTTGATCCAAAAGTATTGACGGCATATAATAAATAATTTTTTCTTTACAGCCCAGTGGATTGGCATAAAATGTAAACTTGTTTTCAATGAATATTAAATTGAGTAGCATTTTGCAGACGATTGGAGTAGAGATTAAATTTACTTTAAGATATGTTGGTTATAAAATTCGCCTTTAAAAATAAGTATACATTATTTTTATTGGGTTAAAATCTGCTTTTCTATGCATCTAATTAAGATTTATATCTGAAGTGTTTTTAAATAGAATATTGACATTTTTCTGCATAGAAAATTTGTATTTTAACTACTACTAGAATTTACCATACTTTACTTTTTGGGAAACTAATTTTCTGTTGTACCGTACCTTAGTTGAATTGGTAAATTTGTGTTACTAACAGCATCTTTCATTATGGAACGTTCTAATTAATGATTGTCTTCAAATTTAAAACTTAAGCTAAATATTCGAGGTGTAGGCCTTAAAACTTAAAATACATATGTTTAAATAATTGTTATAATTTAATGGTTGGTAAATACTAAACTTAAAAACACATTTATATTACTAACGTATTAATTTAGGAAGCGTAATTTTATTTATTGAATTTTGTATACTCATTTTATATTAAAACTTATTTAAAAAGCAAATTTTTATTTAGTTTTGCTAAACAGTAGAAAAATATTATTGTACTGTGGGGTGGGCACCAGTCTTATGTTTTCAACTTATTTAGTAAAATAACTATATAAATACTACTTTCCATATATTACTGCCTACATTAATTTTTATGCTTTCATATCATACTATATGAGGCTTATATCAAAATAAATTTGCAATGAACTACGTCTTCTAAGTTTTTATTCGCTTTTATAAAACCTCCCCCCTTCTGAAAAATTTAAAGTGTAAATTTCTAAGAAATTTCAAATTTAAAAGTGAATTATTAGCTTAATAGTAAAACAAATTGAATACCAAGTACCAAAATTGAAGTGGTAAGAATGCATTGTTCATTATCGAAAACTGCATTCTATAATACGTTCCATCTATTAATATAGCCTATATAAACATAACGCTCTCATATCAAAAACAATGAAGAACGTAATACAAAACATTACTACACAATGTTCCCAAAAAACCACCGTCTTATGTATTTTGGTTTCCTTTTATACAAGCTCTCCCTCTCATGAAACCACAAAAATAAACATTTCTTTCTTGAAGAACGAAAGAGAAAGCAACACACGCCATGGATAAATACGTTTTCACTAACTACTTCCGACTGGACTCTGTAGGGTCGCCAGTAACTTTCCAAGAAGGAAGCCATCATAAATATCTTGTCAACCACTCAAAAAACTTTCTTTTGAAGTTGAGTATAAAAATAACAATAATCGCGACAAAGGACCTCCTCGAAAAGGAGCGACGCAAACAATAGTCTAGAAGAAGAATGCGACTTGGTATTTTGAAAAAGTTGTGAACTTTGTAAATTCAAAACTATGTAAAATGTAAGTTGCGATTGTATGAAAACCATCAAACTTGATATCACAATGACAGAAATGTAGTAATTTTATGTGGAAACAGCATAAACCATATATCACATTGAAAATTCAGTTAAAACGATGTTACTTGACGAGGTAACTCATAGCAAAATTCTATTTGGTTTGCTTAAGGTAAATACAGCTATGTGGATGAGAAGCAATGGATTTAGAAGTACAAAGAGAAATGCATTGGGAATCATCTTTGCCTTCTTTGATTCTAATCAAACTAAATAACATTGAACCTTAAGTAATCTCTAATAAACTAGTCGAAATGTGAAACTATGATGTCAACCATTTAAAGTGAAATTATAATTTTAATCATTGTTGCCGGTACAAATAACAACATTTTCTATTACTACACACATTCCATCAATGTTTATATGATTGTTCCAGTCGCAAAACTTACATTATCCTAAGTATAACCAAGATTTAGGATCCATTCCATTCATTGACGAACTTTGACACTCGTAAATTTACTCGGGCGAAGTTGTCGGATCCTATATCTTTATTAGGCTTTGGAGAATACAAGCTTTGCAACTGGACCCTTCGCATGTTAAACAACATTTCACTCATAATAAGTTAACTGTCGATTACAACTGTGTAAAAATATTCCAACATTGTTGGCAAAATCTGTGTGGGGAAGGGACTTTGTAATATTCCCAAAGCAATAAACCTGTGGACGCGTTGTCATCACTCGAGAGGAAATTTCTTCTCTCACTGTTTTTTTTTTGTTCTACTAAAACTGTCCCCCTTTTTAAAGCTTTCTTGTTGTTCCCTTCGGTATTTTGAAATTCCACCCCTCGTAATTCTCGGAGGTATTTTGTGGAAGTTTCTTCTATTTTATAGGATTTTATTGTTATATTGAAAGAAGGTTCGGAAAATAGTGTTTGGGGGCAAATTTGAGGTGGAGAGGGAAATTCGTTTAAGTGAAAATAGTTCAAGCTTATTACAAAAAGATTTAGTTGTCCTGAAATCTATTTTATATAGTTATTGTTAAGTTTTGTTATTTCGATAACCTAATCCTGATTTTTAAAAAAAATGTTTGCTACGAAATTTTCATGTGCTTTAAGACATGAAAAATACAAAACATATATATTGGAAACTTTTTAAACAATCAACCAAAATATATCGAAATCAACTAAAGTGAATTAGATAAAACAATCTGTTTTCCTGTTATAGGATGACAAGATTTGATTCGATAACGTGATTATCCGGATCTCAAAATCTTACCACCCAACTCCGATTTGTAAGTTTCACTGTGTTTAAAGTTGGCTAGTAGCGAAACAACTTTTACAGAAACGACAGAGAGCTGGCATGGCGCGGTGGGTTAAGGCGTCATGCTAGGATACTTTCCTGTGTTCTATCGTCATCTTAGTCATTCTATAAAAGGATCTTTTTAAATGATATTTTCTTATAAAAAGCAAAGTTTTACGTGGTCAGTGTTGTGTATATTTTTTGTAATTATTAAGTTTAAGGCTGCAGAACAAAATTTGCCTCATACTTTACTTTTATTGAAATTAAATCCACAAAAGAACAAATGACTCGAAATGATAATTAAATGCAATAAAATCTTACGAAGTACAGCCTTCAATGTCAAATTTCTCGTTCTGGAATATGTCGTATCCGTTGCAAAAGACTTAGCTAAAGTTATTTACGAGCTATAATCCTGTAATGCTCCTTTGCGTTCAATACACTAAATTACATCTTATACTTTTAACTACATGGACATCAAGAATTACAATTCCTTTGCGGGTCTTTACTTCGTCGCGCCGAACACAAAAAACTCAATTAATTCGAACCCAACCCCCTAAACTTGATCAAGGAAACGCAAAAAAATGGGGCCATTAACAAAAACAAAGCTTGAAAAACACCATGAGCCTGGAGTGAAGCTCCATCAAAGTGACACGAAATACCCGGAGTACAATTACATAAAAGCACAAAGCGCCGTGAATATAAATAAGCCAAGATTAAAAATTCCCCCTACTCTTTGAGGCGTGTTGTTAATACGTTCTTATGGTTTGAACAGTGGCTCACTGTTTCTGTATTAAAGAGTTTTAAGAATGTTTTGTGTGATATATTTTTCTATGTTAGAGTATGAAAGGAAGAAATAAAATCTAGAGTAAAATTGTTATTCAACTATTCAACTTTTCTATTATAAAGCTAACCGTAATATTTACTATTGTTCCTTAAACGTTTTCCGTTTCATTATCAATAAGATGAAACTAATTTTGTTTTAAGCATTAAAATGATTATTTTTTTAGTAACCTAGACGCATAATATTTTAAAAGAAAGCAAATTTAAGCTATATAGATTAAAAGTGAAGTTATTAAAAACTGTTTTATTACCACTGTTATATGCAATTAAAATAAAATAATAACAAACCTTTTATTTTTTAAATAGACAAAAATATTTCATAAATACACACATAAATGTGTACATTGTTCATATAAAAATGAAAGTAAAAGCACAGAAATCAGTATAATCGGATAGGCGTAATCGGTTATAGTTTATTAAATGAATTTTGCCCGAATGCCCCTTGTATCGGTTCCACATACAGTTAAAAATTTTGGTGCAAGATTGCATCGAAATCTTGGAATTTTCTAGCTGCCACCACTATTTGGAGCATAGAATTACTACTTTTAAGGTGTATCACATTTATAGTTTTATCACAAAATTAATTCCGATGCAGTCTTGCACCAATAGTTTTATAGTGTACATTAATCACAACCTTAAACAAAATACAATTTGAAACCTTTGTAAGCATTTTGTAATTTATGGCTCTGAATAATATAGAGATAGCATAGAAAAAAACTCACGGGTATGATTATACTCTTATATTTAATTTTCTTTTAAACATAATTGCAAAAGGACTAACTCTCACACTGTCCATTGTTCAAAAAATATTAAAAAATTCGAAATTGCTGAAGAGTTATTTAAAAAAACTTGATAAAATAACTTAAATTATTTTTAACATCCTTCATCTATTGAAAAAAGGAGGTAACTTTTAGTCTTTAAGCACAGTTCCCTCGCGTGTGCGTCTTTTGGGATCTTTACATTTTTGGGTATTCGCAAACACCCCGCCGAATGCCTAATTTGAATTTGTCCCGCGGACCAGCGTACTTAATGACTCGCTCGGCGGCCATGTTTGATTAACGAACTTCTTTAATTTGGTAGAGATAGCGCCATTGAGTAATTTGGGTAGTTTACAATCTTGTTACTTTCGACCGTGGGTTTTGATTCTGGCAGTGGTTTTTGATTCCAAGTGAACGCTTCAGTTTTTGATTGGAAAGTTTAATTTCCTAATTAGAAATGAGTTCTTTGTTGGTTTCTCTGATTTAGTATTCAGAATCTTTTTTTGTTCTATAAATTGGCTTTATATATATTTTGTGAGTTGTAAGTATCGAAAAATAATTGGAAATACAATTAAAAGGAAGTATGGTTGTAAGTGTAGTTTTATTGGACACCATATATTATGTTACCTTTAAAATAAAACTACTTGCTTAATAGACACATTTGTTCTTTTAAATCAGACTTGTACATTTTTAAAAACTTTTACATAAGTCGAAGTAAAATTTTATAAATGTGAAACAATATAAGAAACTATTGTTTGTAATTGATTCAATGAAATATAAATTTATTAAGCCAATAGCAATATCAAATAATTTTGGTTCAATTCCTAATAATATAGATCTGTAGAACGTATTAGAGAACTTTTATTGTCATTATTTGGCTTTTTGCTAGCAAAGATATTTAAAATATTAAACTTTTTTTATAAAGAAATATGCATAAAACGTGGAATACTTTCTCTTAGTGATGTTCCTTCAGTAAATAGATGAACTGCTTTTAGTGGCATCAACCTTTTTTATATCGAGCTAACTTACTTTAACTTAAGGTTCTAGTATCGCATCAGAAAGGAAAGCTAACTGCCGCACATGGGTAACCATAGCAACCCATTAAAAAAAGCGAAAAAACTTTGACATTGTCAATGTAATTTTAAAGTCAGGGAAATACCTCTACTGTTTGAGAATTCGAATTGGATTAAGGATTTTATTATTATTTATATGTAGGATTTCACGCGGAACAGGATCTGGGCGTAGGGCTAAAGTATTCACGGTTCTATTTTTATTCTTTTTTCCCCTTCTTTTCGTAGGGTAAACTCATTTAGAGTAGAAAAATATGCCAAATGAGTTGCTGAAAGTTGTTTCAGAAGAGAGGGAGTTTTGAATTCAATTTGTATGCTGGTTTTTCGGGCTCGCCTTTTATATTGGCTGTTAAATGGTTCGTGAAGATTCGATTTACAACTTTTCTGGCCGTGAAAGAATAGAAGCTCGTTTGGCGTTTTATATGCGTAGGGGAGGGTTTTGATAAGTAATAGTATTTTTTGATGCGCGTTTTATTTTTATATTTAACATCATGCAAAAGCTTAATGTTGTTTTTCGAGAGATGCCCAATCTAATTTTTTCAGGAAAAGGGAAAAATAATTTTTGTTGTTTCAAAGTGTTTATGTTCCATGCAATAATTTTTACAAATTTTAATGCATTTGAAAGTTTAAATTTCATAAAAAAATTTAAAAATCAGGAGGGGGTTTCTTTATTGTTGTTTTTACTTTTTTAAACGAACCTTTTAATGTACCTTACCCTTGTGTTGTAGTGCAACAACTATTAAGACTAAGTTCTAGAAAGGCAAATGTAGGTTGGATTTGTAATATGGTTGCAACATATGGTCAAATAAAGACCATGTGTATAATGTGCGTAAACTTTATTACACAGATATCTGAGCAGTTGAATCGGAAATGTTACGAAAAAATCTGTTAAAAGTCGGATAATATCTATATTAGCAATATAAAAAATTAATTAAAAAAATGAAAACAGACCATGGACACGAATGGATAAGAGTTAGGTTTGCAAAGGATACCGAAATTCGAATATGCTTTTATGAGTAGGGCGAAAAAGACAACTGTAAAAAAACCCTGTAGAATTAGAAAAGATAACATGTTTTTATGGACAACAAGTTCATAAATTGTATCTAGTACCACATCCCCCCCAGCCACAACTCCCCCATATCCATTAGCACCAGGACAGTTGAACTATTTCACCAATATCTGAATATTTTATAGGAGTCAATATATGGAAAATGGTCAATTTGAGGCGCGACGATCGATTGTTAATTAGTATGTGTTATCATAGATGAGCGTACTCTTAAGGGCGAATTAGCCCGATCGACCGCGGGTCTCCTAACTAAAATTCCTCATTGTTAATCCAATGGTAAAAAAAATATTGTCTAAACCACATTTCTCCGGCTGTATTAAATATTTTTAAAAACAGTATTTTTAAATGATAAATGTAGATAACTTACAAGTCTTTACAATTCAATTTTTTGAAATTGCTTCCAATATTTTGTGTAAACTTATTTATTGAAAATTAAAAAAATAAATATACATACGAACCAATTTCAGAAAGTGGGGATTGTTGGGACCTTTAAGCCAGCTACATTAATCACATAAAAAATCCTATTTGAAAAACAATATTCAATACAGTCAGAGAAATGTGGCTTAAAAAAAATTTCTCGATTGGATTAACACTGAGGCACTTTTGTTTGGAGACCCGAGGTTTAGCGGGCTCATTCACCCTTAAAATGATAAATATTTCGTTTGACTCTTGGAGGTAGATATACCGCTAAGATTGAGGACTCTTAGATCGAGGACTACGGAATTTAAAGGAGAAAAATTATCTATGAAATAATGAATATCCTCTTTCCTAGCAGAAAAAAATATTGTCCGATGATTTCTAGTTCTGCAGTTTTAAAACGCAGCTGTAAACTCCTATGTTTTCGCTTTTCTGTTTATTTTTTTATGGCTCGAAATAGTTCAAATTAAAAAAAATCAAAAACTGCATTCAAGATAATAAGTTATTAAAGAAATTCTGTAGTATTTTTCGCGATAAAAATTAGCGTTTTACAAAATCAGGTAAATCTATAAAAGAATAATTGTCAATATAAAGAGTAAAAAAGTCAATCTAAAGAAATAAAAGTTTTTTAGATAAAATTCTCTATTTTCACCTTAGACTGTTCACCATCAAAATTAGTATTTTTGTCTTAAAAATAAAGGAATAAGGATTTACTTAAAAAAACATATCTTGTGATTATTGTTACATTAAAAAAAATGTCATGTCCTAACTTCCACAAAGTGCCGCTTGAAAACCTGGTATTAAGTCTTCAAATAAGGTTTAGCTTTCACCACTTTATACTTCATTTCTTTTATCCCATGCTACTTTTTCACCTATTGTGGCTTTCATTCATCACCGAAAAAAATAACTTTATTGCAAAATCAATAACGATTACTTAACAAGCTATATAACTTCTCTCTGAGTCATTTCCAGACAATGCGTTCTGGTTTTGTAGTTCGATATTGGACATTACCCCCTCCCCAATACAAAAAAAAAGTACACGCAGTATCGTTCCAGTACAAAACCAAGCCTCACTACATACAATGCCCATTTTTTTGTTCTTTATATATATCCCATTGTTTCATATTTCTTTTATTTTTTCCACCCTCTAGGGTTTCGCTTCTTAATGAGAAAGGCATTGACAAAAATGACTCCGACATACGCGTTAATCTTCTCCCATAAAACCATCGGGGAGACGATACATAAAAATAAGAGAAATAAAAAATAGGTTGTTATAAGAAATAAATCAGAAATTCGTTCTTCCGCAAGACGTAGATGCAAATGATCTCGACGTTTGGTGGTTGTCATGGAGCTTGTAATTTGTTAAGGATAAAGAGGTCTGATATTTTTTCAAATCAAGAGTCTGAAACATCTTATTTCTTGCTTTCTTTTTGTATGTATCTTAATGATAACATTTGTTGTACATTTAGTGCTTTTTTACCCTTAGGATTTAAAGAAGTTTCTGTTAATGTTTTTTTTTAAATATGAAGCTTACTTTCATAATGTATTTTATGCTAATTACAATGTTATAAAATATTTTTTATGCATCAAATGAAATGAGTAATTTTAAGTGTTCACTATTATACTGGAAATATACTGCTTTTTATTTATCTTCAGATATGCTGCTTTTTTAGGTTTATGATATTTTTAGATTAAGATGATACAGATCTTGCAATTTTAAAATTTGGCAAAGTGACGAGGCCGAAACTTGAACTATCACCATCTTCCAACCTCATAACGCAAGAAACGCGGCGCCTAAACTATGGGCACGCCAGATTTAAAATGCACCAGTCTATGTACAGGCACTATTGGTAATTATTATTTTTTTGCTTAGAAAGAACTTCTTAGAGTGACACGGGGTAATTATTGGACAAAATTTCTTTTAGTAAAGACAATTAGATATATGTCGGGTACCATTGTTGAAATTTACTATTTTTTCTGTAAAAGTTGAAAAAAAAACATGTGTCCAAAAATTACCTCGCCCATTGGTGTAATTATTGGACAGTAGTTTTCAATCTAATCTGTACAGTATTTAGACCAGTTACAAGGGGTAAATTGATTGATATGGTGCGTACTATAACACTGTGTATTTGACTACAAGGGGTAAATTGATTGATATTTTGTGTGTACTATAATACTGTGTATTTGATAATTATTTAACCCCACATGTCTTCTGTAAAAAATATATAGCAGTGAAATCAATTAAAAATGACCAAACATTTAAATTTCTTCGTTTACCAAGTTCAAACATTGCGTAGATGGTGTTTCTTATTCACACAAACTATACCAAGTAAATTTAAGCATTTTGCGATACTGTCCATCTTACCCCATATCATTTAAAACAATTTCTCCGCTTTATCCAATAATTACCCCGAAACTAAACATGCATGTCATAATGTTACTATTCATCCTACAATGTTTTTCAGCACAAACCACCTTCATAAACATATCTAAGACTGGACATTGCAAAATTCAAGGTCATGTAAAAGAAAAGAAAATTATACACAATTTGGCATCGATTGAACATAGTTTAAACCATTTTTTTTCAAGCGCTTTGGGTTATTAACATATTTTTTGAGAAAAATGCGTATCTAATCCCAATAATTATTCAGAGCATTGCTGAATGTGCAATTAACAAATTGTGGTTTGTTAGACGCAATAAATTATGATTTACTATGGTGTTTGGGCACTGTCCAATAATTTCCCAGATTTTCCGTGTCCAATAATTACCCCGGGTCTCCCTATAGGATGGTTAAGACAACGAAAGGCATTCTCTATGACATGGCGCCTGAACCTACCGCGCCACTCCAGCGCTCTGTCGTTTCTGTAAAAGTTGTTTCTCAACTAGACAACTTTTACCACAGTGAAACTTGCAAATCGGAGTTGGGCGGTATGGTTTAGGGAAATCCCCTTATCGAAGAAAATTGGTCATCCTAACATAACGGCCATACTGTAAAAACTGCATCCAATAAATAGCTCCGTGTAAATAAGCGAAATATATTGTGCGAAAATTATTTCGCTATATTAAATACACACTATATTAAATATAGTGTGCGAAATATATTCACAGCTTAAAAGATGAAAACAAAAGATAATGGTTACGAAAGAAAATTAAAACATGTATATTGTAAAATAAACCTTTGTGCAAACCAAAGAGAAAATGTAAACCAGTCCGGTTATGAATAGAATTACTCCTAATATATTAAAAATGAAAATATAAAATGTATTATGCATTAAAATTAGGATAAAAAATTTACAAAAAAGAAATGGCCATATTATATCCCCTCAAAGACTGAATCCTCTCACTACCTAAACTGCGACATTCGCAATGGGGCACCTGCGTTTTATCGGATTGGTTGGATTTTGGCATATTTCAGGTCCGCTACTACAGTTTGCTTTTATTTAGATTTTGTGCTTCAAAGTGTATTTATACAATAACAGGGTTGACGACTACATTTGAGCCCATGCCTTTAAGGGTCATAATGTCTGAAAATAAACACTTTTACCAAATGAAATATCCAGACTCGTCATTTGTTAACAATGGTCAGGGCATTTAGAATATGCAGGCAAAATTAAAATCTGGCTAATGATTACTAAAGTACAGTTTCCGAAGTACATGCTTAATAATCATGCTTTTAAAATATTTCTAGTTTAATCACACTTTAATAGTTCCTAACATTTTCTACCGAATTAAAGTGTCATTAAATCCAAAATCACTTCACACAAATAAACGCTAAATTAAATTCCTATAATTAAAACTTTAAGTGCTTCGTCTAATGCTTTTGTTACTCTTGAAACTAAATAATTGCATACGAATATCATCTATAGAAAACGAGAGAAATAAAAAAACGTCAACATATCCTCACTTTGGTGTGACAAAATTATATGTGAAATTTTTTCGATAGTAGGAATTAGACTTTTAAATGTACAATTTGGCTGATTTTAGAATTAAACTCAGTCCTAGTCCCCAGTCCCGGGTTCGATTCCCAGAATCCCCACTCCCTTAAAAACAACCCCAACTAATACAATTGAAAATAATAATAGATAATTAGTTAAAAATGCCGGAAAAAGGTACTAGCAATTTTATTTTTTAATAAATAATTTTTTTCTTTCTTATTTATTATTAATACCAATTAATTATTACGTACGAATAAATACCAGTTCTGACAGTTCACAATTTTCATACCAGATGGCAACACTAAACAAATCAGCTATAAAACTTCATTAAAAATGAAGGAAACGTGCAGTTTTTTTGTTCCAAATTCCGGCATTTTTCCTTCATAAGAATCAGCATGTTTTCTGCATTATACAAGAATGCCGGAAAATGCTGATTTTTAATGCAGGAAAAATGCCTGAATTTGGAACAAAAAAACTGCAAGTTTTTATGCTGATTTTTTTTGCTGGGTTGCTGGAAAAATTGTTATCTATAAAAGAGTTATTTTTCTAAACTGCAATAGGTCTCCATAACTTTTGCCATGTAAATTTATACGTTCATAAATTGGTTAAAATTGTGTCAAATTAACCTAACAAAATGTCTTTGATTGGCAATTAAAAGGTTTTGGAAAATCTGCTATTGAAAAGCGCACGGTCGACGAAGTTCTCTTATTCAATTATAGCCGAGAATGTGGACTGGGAATGGGGCTTTTGTTTTAGCATAAAAGCTTCATTTTTTTAAAAAAAATTCTCAAATTCCTAAGTTAGATCAAGTGAAAGGGAGATCTTGTGCTTGAAGGACCTAGGTAAAGATGTGAAAGTGCATAATGGCTTGTTGTTGGAAATTGGTTCTATAAAATAACCAGGGCAATTTTGTTTATTAACTTTTTTAAAACCAATATTCTCCCTTTGCTTTTAACATGCAATGTCCATCGTAAAATTTACTGCAATATAATCTTAGAGTGGATTGATTATTTAATGTTTTTTAGTTTAATTTTTTAATTACATTATACCTGCTAATACAATTTGGTAAAAATGGTTTAACCTTTTCTGGTTAATCTATTAAAATTTTGATTATAACTTTTATAATATTTTCCAGAAAAAAATATTTTCATTTTTTGCTTTTGCAATAATTAATACTTAACAAGATTCACTACAACTTATAATTTTAATTTTTTTAAATTCAATTTGAGTAAATTTTTAAATGTGAAGTAAGTTGTCAGAAACATTTCTATTAACCGATTGCTTATACATATGTATCTTTCAGAAGGATAGTAAAGTTTCATTAAGGAGGAAATGGATTGGTAGCGGTTTCCTCAAATCGAAGTCTCCTCTTTGTGTTTATCCAAAGTAAAACCAAAATTTCTCAACCAAATTACTCCATCTGTATTGACTAATATTACAAACGGTTTTTGACATTATAAATGTAGCTGTTTAAAGGTTTTTTATATAAAATAATTTTTTTTGAAATGGGAACGAATATTTAATTTTTAATAAATAGCTTAAAAATATTTGAACCAATTTAACAACTGGTACTATAGAGCCCTTTATACCAGCTGCATTTATCATATAAAAACACCCTTTGTAAAAATACTCAATGCAGCCTGATTAATTTAGCTTGGAAAATTATTTTTTACATTGCTTTAAAAGAGAGAAAACTTCGTTTTAGAGAACCGACTACCGCTCCCATTCCCCCTTAAAGAACATAAATTAATAGAAAGATAGAAATAAGCAAATGACTAATGACTATTTAAGGTAATCGTTACTATGTTTTCACAATTGTTTTTTTTAAATGCGACACAAAACTAAAGAACGCCTAACTAATGAACTGTTTTATATAAATAACTTGTACTGTAAATTGCGTTCTGGAGAGAGTTTAGCAATGGGGCAATTGAGATTTTGTGCAATTCAAAGGAGAACTGCTGAGTCCTTCTCTCTGAATGATCAAATGAGCATATTTGCAATCCATCTATAAATTTCAACGTTCGAATGTGATTTAGATATTCTTTAATTAAGGATTTTCATTTTCAGTATTTTAATGCTTTTTCCAATTTGAAAACATGAAATTTAAGATTTTAATGTATTTCTTAAGTGATTCATATATTGTTGCATTCAACATATTAATAAGGTTATAACACATATTCTGTAACCAGCTATTATTGATTAGCATAAAATTTACTGTTCAAAATTCTGCAACTTAAATACATTTGTACAATTTCAATGGACATAACTGCAGTTAATGTATTTGACAGTTTTCCGAAGCATTATTTCGCGCTATGAACATTTTACAGTAGTAGGTGAAAAAAAAGCTTAAGAAAATAACATTATTTAATATAAATTTGTATCATAGTTAAATCAATTAATAATGATGTGATTTGATAAACTAAGTCCGAGTCTGACTAAAATACTTTTTTACTCGATTAAATTTTAAATAAATCGCGATAACTTATATTCAGAACTTTTTAAGCATTTTTATTTAAAACTATCAATTTGCTTTAAGTTTTTATACAAAGCTAAAGTCTTAAATGTGTTTCGGGTTTTGAATTTCGTAAGCTAAGCACATTATAGTTAATTGAACTGAATGTACCTACTATTTTCTACAGCTTTTTGTACCTGTAATATTAAAAGTATTCCAAAACAGAAATTTACGAGCGTTACGTAATATATGTTCAATATTCAAATACGTTTTACACCTTATATTATATGGTCCGCCAGAAATTGCCATAATTTCAGCAATGTGGAGGAATTTGAGATTGGACGCGAACACTATTTATATTATAATAATAACTTGTCCAAACAGTGTGTAGTACATTGTGAGAAACTTCGTAGAAATGCAAACAATTCCGAATCTGTCACCATCCAGTCAATTTCCTCCAGGGTCCAGCAATTCCGCTTTTATAATGGACCATAAACACGGCACAAAATTGCGTTGCATCCATTTGACAAAGATTTAACTATTGTTTTGGGCACACACGAGTAACGACTTTATTTTTGTATATGCGTAATTTGTATTATTAATCTTTAACTGTAAAAAGCATAGTACAAGTTATTTCAGAAGACACATTAACAAAAATTATATGTATATCACGTGTTAAATTAGTAAAAACTTTTACTTATATAAATTTTGTGTAGGAAAAGACTGCTGATTTCAAACTTTTTTAAATGCCTCGAAACAAAAAAAAAACACCTTGCTTGGGTTTAATTGACGTCGCACTAGAACTAAACGAGGGCTTTTACGCAACAGCCAATAACTGGTTATATTTTCTTTAGATTTCACTTGTAATACAAAGAATATCCAGAATATCCAGTGACAAAATATGTATGGTCGGAATTTAAGATTATTATTTTTTCATCCACACAGTAGAATTTGTTCAGAACAAACATTTAAGAATTTTTACTCACAACTAATCATGTGGGATCATTTAATCGTGCTGTATACAATGGAACTAAAAAACCGTTAAATTTACGGAACGGGGATCGAAACTAATGATGAATAACCAATTAGATGTTTGATGAGGTAAACATGTTTAATTCACTTTCGGATACGATGTTTCAGAAATTATCCAACAATTTGCCACCATTAGTGTTTCAACTTGCAAAGTTATTCTACTAAAAATCTTTCATGAGTTACAATTCTGTCAAGCCTAATAACCGATGATACAAGGTTCGTAACTCGCCGGTAATGCAAACACATCGATCGGCAAATTCCCTTAAAAGCATTCAAAGTAACATTTTCGCCGGAACCCTTTCCTCCCATACCGTTTTAATCCAGCGCCAAAAACAAAAGGTAATAACAATGAAAAAATAAAATAAAACCGTGGAAAACAAAAACAAGAATAATACCAATGAAAAAGAAAAGAAGAACGACATTTACCCCCCATTGATTCACCCCAAACAGTTCGCATCTTCTAACACAGATGGCGCTACAGACCGTTACAGAGTTGAGTGGAGGTGCAGGGTGTTAGCTGCTTACAGAATGGGCCGATTGTCCGTTTCGGGCCCTCACTTTATCCCCAAGTTCTCTTTTAGAACGGTCGCAGGGAACGAACGTTCCTGACGTGAGAAACGAACCGAGTTCGCGAACGAAAACTTTGGTCCGTCTCTGCAAAAATTATTGTGTGTTTCAGACATACCTCGAGATTTAATTTTTGCTGAACTGTTTTGTTCTTCGAGACTGTTTTGTGAGACAATAATAAACTTTGCTTAATTGGTATTTGGAGTAGCCGATGAGCATCTTCGATGAAAAAAAGGTAAGAGTGAGCGTTCAAGGTTTTTGTGAGTGTGAAGTGATTTTTGCAATGAAAAATTAATAGTTTGGAAAAGTTTAAATCCTAATACTAATCACAAATGAAATAAGTGAAGAGAAATACAAGTTCCTTTTTAATATTTTTATGTAATTATTCCGTTTAAGTAGATTATACATAAAATACACTAATACATATTTAAAGTATGTTTTATACAAAGCTTGACAAATAATTAGTCACATTAATTAAATTTAAAATTTATCACACACATAATATAATCCGATTCCAATGTTGACGTATTGACGACTTTTACAATTTAATGTGACCACGTTCTACCTGTTCGGAGTGTCAGCTGTTAAAAAAAAGATGAACGAAATTTGTTCGGAACCTGAAAAATATGGTCGGCCGCCTTCGGACAGTTTTCGTTTTTCTTCGGAACAGCCGAGACTCCAAACCGTTCGGAAAACGTGATGTCACGAAGAGCTTCTCTAGCATATAAGTAATGTCAGCCGTGATAGAACAAGTATTTAAATCGTTTAACGATAGTGATTCAATGATTGTACACTTTAAAATAAATTGAGAAGTAAATACAAAAATATTTTACAATTTTAGTCTAATCGACGATACAATTACGTACGGATATTTACATTATGTGTTGTAATATGTACATTATTATGTGTCCTGTCATATAAATGGAATTATTTTTCTGATGTATGGAAGTGTTGTTAAATAATAAATATAAAATTAATTTTAATATCGGCTTGCAAATATCTCTTCGACGAAAATTTCAATGGCCGGCGGAGATATATTTTATGCTATCTTAAATATTTTGATAATTGCTATTCTTCAAATTTCAAAATTTATAAAAGCTCCTAAACAAAATTGGAATTTAAGACTCTTCCTATTTTCCTTTAGAGCTAAAAATAAAATAGTGACATTTACTTATTTTGGAAAGATACAATCTGTCTTAGATTACTTTTTTTAATATGACAAAAACTGAAACTGTATCGTTGCAATTAAAACATATTTATCCATTTTGTATATACCGAAAACCCTTTTCAAAACACGATGAAATAATTAAATGAACGAGGATATCAGTGTTAATTACTAGACATTGCTATTATGAATAGAAATATAAAAAAGTTATTCATTTAGTTTTTCTACAACTATTAAATTGTTCAATGAAATAATGTAAAATACATGTTTCCAAAGGTACATTTCCCAAATTTTGTTTTGGCCTTTAGGTCATAATAATTATTTTTTAGCTATATAATAAATTTTCGCATTAAACTTTAAAAAATAGCAGAATGCCAAAGAATACTTTTAGTTTTCTATGGCTTACATCTGATGATATGGGTGTTATCACGTATTGCCATACATAAACCATTTATAAGACGTTGTCTTACTTTGGTTTATTAAGGCAATGAAAGCATATTGATGGGTTCGTATAATACAATTGAGTACTTGTTTGAAGGCATTGAGTTGGCTAATGGTTAGGATTTTAGGATTTACAAAGCTTCTATTTAAAGTATCTCTCTAAATTAAGTATCTTTCGTGCTTCCCTGAAATAAAGTCTAGACGCTAACGCTGGTAGGTAAAGCTTCGCCTCTACGAAAATGATTTTGACCAATGTTGTAAGCACTTAAGTATTCTAACCTATAAGAAAGAACACTTTAGATTGATTATTTCATGGCAAAAAAAATCCACGTCATTTCTGTAAATGCACGACACTTTACCTGCCCATTACATGATATCTCTTTTTAATAAAATATTTAATTAAGTTCTTTTTGTACTTCTCAGCAAAAGATTTTAATATTAAAATCTTTTTAAGATTTAAAAGATTTTAAATTTAGACAAGTTTAATTACTACGAAATTCCCTGTAAATATGAAAAAAATGATGATTTTACTACTTATCCTACAGCTAAAGTGAGGAAATTAACTAATGTACTTGTATTATCTAATTGTAATCTGCACGTTAAATAATAATGGAGCAAAATATTACAGTTAGACAATCGACAAATTGGGCAATAAGTAAACCGTAAGGAAGAAACTTTATAAATTTTACGAAGTAGAATTTGGCTTATTACGTTAGGAAAATAAAAATACTTTTTATTGCCCATTTTAATGGATCTTTACTACGCAATAATTATAATCTTTTTAAAGAAATCTGTCGTAAGTATTTAAAATTAAATCTTATGTAAGGAAAACAGATTTATCATTATCCCAATACCTAGTTCTAGCAATTCATTCAGAGGAAAGATGCTTGCAGAAGTCTCTCCATTCCGTACAGCGTTTTTTTTTAAATAAAATTTCTATTTAGTGTAAAGAAAATCTTTTCTAGATTAAACAACCAAAATATTCTTTAAAAAATCGAAGTTTTTTGTTGCTCTAATTTTCAGATTTCTATTAAAGATTATATTTTTAACAAGCATAAGAATAACAATGGAACAATTATCATCATTAAATTGTCGATAAACATACCAGATATAAATAAAATGAGGGATATTTTTGTGGCATAGCCTAAGAAAAGGTTTTTTTTAGCACATTATGCTTGAATTGTAAATTTTATTTATGAATGAATTAAAATACTAGTTCCCTTATCAGCTAGCTATAATAGTAAAGGTAGATTAAATAAATCATACTGTTAAGAATTACAATCGTACTTTATACTTTAAATAACAATATAAACTAAAAAAGGATACATGTTATTTTTTGAAACCCATACTGTAACTAAGAAAAGCATATGGGAATAAACATAGCGGGCAAAATCAAAAACGTTCTACAACGTATTTTTGTCGAAGTAAAATTGCTCTTTTTCAAATAAAGCAATATGTTATCGTAAAACTGCCCAGCCGAATTTGGATAAATCAAATATTTTTCTTTACGTATAATGGCCTAAATTAAATTTTTAGTAAATATTTAGATTAATTTGATAATTTGGTTTTATTTGTAGTTTTAATTGAACTCAAACTATAATTAGTAAAAGTTGTTTATCTTAAAAATCATAAATGTAATGTTTTTAGCAGCAAATGCGCAAGGTGTAGCTATCATATAACTTTTTAGGTTTTAAAGTTACTGAAATTTTCTTATAGGGTATGTAATTACCTTTAAATATTTGACACTTTTTGAACGGTAATTGAAAGTCGTGTAGTGTTAAACACCCCTAGTTGAAAATATGGAATCAGTCATCTACCATTTTGTCCGTCTGCTTGTACAATATAAGTAATAAAGGGACTAGAAAGTCGGCTACTTTAGTTCTAAAAAAATTAACAATTAAAATCGCAATTAAAAATAAATTGATGAAACAAAATACCGAAATGAAATACTAATTTGTATTTGATCCTCAATTTGTAATTTATGCATTTAAACCGACGTTATTTTAAAAAACTTATTCTTTTTCGAACTTAAATCTTCATTACAAAAAAATCCAGTAAACACGAGTAATTTCATTTCATATTCTTTATATGTCTTAGTAAACATCGAAAAAAGGAATGGAATTAGAAATGAAATAAAATTTAAATGCCACAGTTGGTTTGTCTTTCAAATATAGTTTTATTATAATTCTGTTCGGAATTTTCTTTGAAGTTATATTTTAATATTTTTGTTAGCTATAATTTTAACTACTCGTTGTGTGACTGAGCGTAGTTAGAGGAGGGCTAATGCATTAGATACTAAGTATTTTATATCAGAAAGACTCTCAGGTACAAACCATTTAAACTACACCGTTAAGAAAAACTCATTTGTTTTACTGAAAAAATGTCTGCTGATGTGCTATAAATGAACCCGTATAATTTAGAGAAAAAAATCATTTTCTTTATACGAAAATTTCGTAATTTTAAAGCAAAAAATTTTAATATAAGAAAAAAATTCTACTTTCATTTGGCGGAAGTGCGAACCCTCAGTCAGCCAAGTGACAGCCACGTATACTAACTAAAATACTACCGAGTAATAACAAACTGTCGAACCAGATATCGAACCACGAATCTTTAGATCTTCAGTCAAACGCTCTCCGACTGAACTATTTGGTCACACATTTTCAACAAACAGTTAAAATGCGTGTTCGTTTGCAGCCTAGTATTTATTGCGCAGTTAATAAAAGAAGAAAACTTTATACTCTAAACAACATATTTATATTAATTTTTTTTAAAGAAAATAGTATTTTTATGCATTTATTTGATTTTTTTCTGTAAAATTAACAGATTTATTTACTGTGTAACTGCAACGTTTCCTTATTTCTCAATGTTAAGGGGAATGGGAGCGCTGGACCGGGGGTCTCCAAAGCAAAGTGCATCAGTGTTAATTCTATGGAGAAAAAAATATTTTCTCTGCCACATTTCTCCGGCTGTATTGAATATTTTTAGGAGCGGATTTTTTATGTGATAAATGTAGCTGACTTACAGGTCCGACCTTCCCACTTTTTGAAATTGGTTCGAATATTTTTTTTTATTTTTCAATAAAATTTTTACACAAAATATTCGAAGAAATTTCAAAAGAGACCTGTAAGTTATTTACATTTATTATTTAAAAAAAAAACGTTTGTAAAAATATTCAATACAGCCGGAGAAATGTGGCAGAGAAAATAGTTTTTTCGCCATTGGATTAACACTGAGGCACTTGAGTTTGGAGACCCGCGGTCCAGCGCGCCCATTCCCCCTTAAGTTAAAAAAATGATTTGTACCATAAAGATTTTAAGTACAGATCACGTTTGTTAAACTGGTCATTTGAGCTGTGAGAATGTATCCGTCTTTTGGTCTACACCCCGTGTTTTTAAAAAATATGATTTTTATCAGTCTTAAATCAACTGATGTAAAGTAGCTTGGAATAAATGACAGTTCAATATGCGCTTAAAATATGCCTTATAAAGTGAAACGTAAATATTTAGTAAAATATAATGATTTTACAAAGTGTTTCATTTTTACCTTTAATATTTTCGATAATGTTGTTTATTAATATCTTGTGCGTTTAAGATATTTAGGAAAATTTCGTTATCGATTACGCTGTCGGAATCTGGATTTTTTCCTTCATTATATACCGTAAATGTTAATTAGTACAAAAGTTTCAATATTTTGAAAGGAACTCTTCACAAACCAGCAACGATGATGCCATTGCAGCCATTTAGCCAATGCAGTCATTGAAGCCATTGCAGCCGACCCGGCGGCGCAACGGTTAGGGCGCTAGCCTTTGGAGCCTCTGGGTTCGGGTTCAAATCCCGGAAAGGCATGTATGTTTGTGTTTGTCGAGTATATGCGGAGTACGTGCTCGTTAAATCTGTTGGGTCCGAAAGTCCTCCAAGTTCCCATACCAAATCAATACCTCTGGGGGTGACAAGCCAATTCTGGGGATCCTCTAGTTGGCCTATGTCTCTAAAAATTAGATGGATCCACTTATGTGTGTGTGTTGTCTGTTGTGTCTGTCTTACTTGACGAAGGTTTATAAGCGGGTCTCTGACCAAACACACAAACCTGAATATATATGTCTACCAACGAACCAACCATTTCAGTTCAACAACAAAGTGTAATTTTAAATAAAATGCTTAGAAATATGTTAGTAAAAAACAAGGATTTTGTTTAAATAAATGCCATCATATATTATACAACATTAAAAATATTTATATAAATTGACATATTTTCATAAAATAAATAAAAATATTATATAAAGCACAAATGATCAGAAATATTAAGATTGTAAATTTTTGCTTCATAAATGCTATAACTAATTAACTAATTCTATTATCAAATTTTCTTCGATAAAAAATGCAAGAATATTACAAATTTAGCACAATATCCTAGATTTTTAAATTTTAATGGAAATGCATTGTATCTTTCAAACAATGAATAAATCTAATATTTCTAATTAAAAAGAAACATCGCTGTTTCGTTGCAGGAACAAACACAACGTTTTTTATACTTCTATTGTTAATACCCGAGGGAATTTGGAACCAATTCCTTTTCCAATAAAAATTTAAGAGGCCGTATTAGCGAAGACAAATGCAGTCCACAAAAGATTTGAGCTGGGGGTTAAAAATTTATTATCATCAAATGTTTGTTTCAGCCGACAAAAACGCAAGTGCATTATTTATCTGAATTATTAAAACGTGACGTTCGGAGTACTTTAGAAATAACTTGTCTTTTTTATATATTTTTTCGCTTATCTCTGTTTCCCTTTATGTTATTTCCCTGTCTTCATCATCATGGGAATTAATTCTACTTCGTGGAATTATTTGGGAAAATCCGCATGAAAAAAAAAAGAGAATGTCATAAAAAATGTAACTAAGGACTTTGAGAGTAAAAATAAATGAATTAAAACTAAGAGAGACGAATTGAAAAAAAGAGGGAAGGAGGGGGGGGGAGGGAGGGATTATTACCACTCTTATTTTAATTCGTATTTTTGGAACGAATAAAACTGAAGAAGTGAAATAAGTTTTACTTCACTTCAATCTCGCGTTTTTGTTGCCATTCTTAATTTTTTTTTGTTTGATTTTTTTCCTTAAGGCAAACCATCAGTCTTCTTCTATATAAATAAACCTCGAAAGACGGGAAAATATTTTTTTCATGGAAAAAAACAAAAATACATTGAATTATTAAATGCCACCTTCTGCAAAAAATACTTCACTTAGAGACGAAATTGGAGAAAAGACTTTGAGAAATTGAAAGCCATCTTCCCAAAAGAAGATGAAAGACAAAAAACGGAAATAGAAAAGAAACTTTGTAGATTTATATATCTATGGGTTTTTCGTCAGTTTTATTTTAAAGAAACTGGATCATCTTCTTTTAAAGAAAGGTAACCCCCTCCGGAAGAAAAAATATTATGAAAACTTCGATACTTACTTCACGACTTTGTGAGTCTGTTTGACGCGTACACGTTTTATTGCTTAAAGAAGCTGGAAAAGTTGAGTACACATTTCGATAACTTTTGCAATAAAGAATGAACCCAAAAGATACTTCGTTCACATATTGTGATACTTAGTGTGAGATACTCCTGATACATAGGTAATGTTACTTGTGAAATGTTTTATAATTCATAAATGACATACGCATGTTAAAATTTGATATAAATAAACTGGGCTTAGGGTAGTTAATATAATTAAAACTAAACTCCCCGGCGCAATAACCCGTTAATGGGCCAAGGCGTGCCGTGCTCATTTAAGCTTACGATACCAAGTGCTCTGGGGTGCTAGGCGTATGCCCCGGTTAGGTGGTCAACTTCACGAGGAACCCACAGTGTTTAGTCCCGAAGCATGTTTGGTCCTTATTTCATTGACCCACTTGAAAGGATGATTAAAATAATAGAACACTGAAAAGTGTTCATGTGCTAGATCAACACTTTACACTTATCAACTAATCATCTTTACTCGTCATTTATTTAATACAAATAAAAATGTAAACAAAGCTCTAAATTAAGAAGTACAATCGTAACACTCGCCTATTAAACAATACTCAATCTTGAGTGGTTTAATTTTCAATTATTTGGCTAATCAATGAAGTTTATTATTAAAACTTAATTGTAAACTTAAAACAATGTCAACATCTTAAAAACAAGAATCATTTAAATTTTTAACGCCAATATACAAATATAACCTTACAGAAACGTATCACACGAAAACGCAACTTTCATCCAAATCTCATTATCCAAAAGATAACAGTAGCAAGGCAGCTGCAATCAATGGTAAAATACATACCCATACATCTGTCCCCGTGAATGTTTATTGAGGTTTCTCCCAAATTGGTTCGTCCACCTGAGCCAATCCGGCGAGCTTTAATTTTGACTCATTTATTAAGGGGAGGGGGCTTGTCAAAGACACATTCTACTTGGATTTATGCAATTCTCTGAAATTTTTCGTCTGCTGGAGGTATGCATTGCGATTTCGTTGCAGTTTGGGCAATTAGAGTAGTGGTATGGGCTGTTTAATTTACGGGGTTTGTTGTTGTATGTGCTATGAATTATGTTAATTTGGGTTTGGGATGGTTTAAAGGTACGTTTCTTTTAGTATGAGCGTTATCGTATTTTTTGTTGTTTACTCGGGACTGGGACTAGAGCTGTACTTAATTAGACCGGGATCTACTGTTTGAAGATCAACAAACATTCTGTTCAAAGGAGGATTCCAACCACGGACCTAAAAACTGATGGTCAGCGTTTTAGAAACGAGTTATTTATGTTCAATTTAGTTAAAGTTTTGTTATGGTTTTTCTTAATGTGTAATATTTTCTTTTTGGTATCGACATTTTTAAATGTAGCAAAACTAGAGTTGTCAAAATTCAACTTTAAGAGTCATAAGTCAAATATTTAGAACTTAAGTGTAAATATTGTATGTACATCGAATAATGAAATGTAAGGGAATTCATGATAAGCCAAGTTAAAAATATTTCAATGAGACTGACTCAGAACCACGTAACACAAATTTTGTATTCAAAACAGTGATAAAAACTTCAAATTTGTATGTTTATGAAAAGTTGGAATATAGTTGGAAAATAAATAGAATATAGTTGGAATATATGGCTTGCCTTTAACTTTTCCAGACAAATACTATTATTCAGGTTCATTTTTATGGCAAACACTAACAAAATTAGTTGTACATCAATTAACTATTTTGTTTAATATGAAAAAACCATAAGTTTCTTTAATATGAATTGACATTGGGCCTGACAAATCACAAAGACACAAACACAATTTTTCTTTTTATCAAAACTCTACTATCAAATTCCCCCAACTACGCTGCGAATTCTACAAACTTCTACGGGATAACCAAGTTTTACACTTTACATTAAAGCATCAGCCTTGTAGGCAACTGTATACTTGTTATGATTCTACAATTTAACTAAGAACTTGTTTTCTTTTATTTTGAAATGTCGCTCGAGTAGGTCATTCATTAACTTGCATATCCCAGAACTGGAGTCAGAGCGGTTCTGTAAAAGTTGTTTTCCTACTGCTGCAGTCACTAAGCAGTGGAACTGCAGCTCGTCTTTTATCAAGTTTCAGTATAAATACAGGGTAGCGCAAATAAAAGTGGCCCCGCTTAGAAGTCGGGATAAGACAGGAAATGCTACCAAGTCAAAAACCAATGCAAAAACAGGTTTGCCATGTGAAGCCATTGATCTCTTCAATAGTAAGCCCAAATAGGCGGTTGGCGAATTATTTGCTGGTAACTATGCCATATTCACATGTGCACTGATATGATCAAAACAGACTTACACAGCTATATCTGAGATCTGGACTCGTCAATAGTCCAGTCGTCATGTGCAGCTATAGTCTAGTAACAACCAAACCAACCAATGAAGAAACAGGGTAGCGAAGGCAAGCCATTGAATGCTTTAATGTTTTGATTTCGACTTGCAGACTTTCAGGCAGCTTCAATAGTTTTTCTCGCCAACCATTTCCCTGAATTCGTAGCCCCATGCCAGGGTCACTTATATTTGAGCCACTCTGTATAACAAAATTAGATCCATAGGATATTTTACCACCGTTGTATTATTCAATGAGTTTAAACCAAGTAAAATTAAAAGCTTTAGTTTTTTTTAAAGATATTTTATTGTAAGTATTAGGGGAGATGGCTGCAAGTTCTTCTACTTAGCTAAATTAAAGGCTAGAAAACTGGAAACACTTCTTTCAACGTTTATGCGACTTATAACAAATATTAAGTTCATCGCTAACAATTAAATATAGTGAATTAGTGCTGGTCATCATCTTACAAACGTCGGAATCGGTGTCTTATTCGGAAATAGCCGGTTTTTGTTTAAAAACCAGTTATCACTACGACATTTTATCGTCACTTTAAACCAAACATTTTTATATTGATTACAAGTTGTATCGTAAACAGTTTTTATAAAAAATTAAAATAATCAATCCAGTCGCGCAATTCCTTTCGCCGTAAATTCCGAAAACTACAAAAGCATGAATGAAAAACACTTATCTGTATGCTCTCAAAAAAGTGTGCTGTAATTATTTGAAGTAAACCTCGTTATTAATTACCTGCGTTTTAAAATCTACTTGTTAATTTTCTAGTAACTCTTATTAATGAAAAATTCTTTTTTGTCATCTTACCGTATCGTCTCCCAAACTTTAATGGAAATTGAAAAATAAAAAATACTATTCATTGCAAAGTGTTTCTTGTTAGCGACAGAATATAAATTAATTATTTTTTTAATTACAGTAAAGTAATTATGAATTATTGTAAAATTAACAATTACTTTACAAATAAAAAATTATGGTTTAAATTAAGTACTGATATATTTATCTTATATTTTTACAAATAAATATCAATAATAACTTTTTTCGGAAGATCTTACTGACAATTCCATCTTCCCAAACAGCATTACACATCCTCTTATTAGGCCAAAAGACGCAAAACTTCGGTCTTAATTTTCAAAAGTCAATTTCGCTTAGTAATACGGTCGAACTAGTTTCATTTTGATCCAACTAAAATTCACCCGTCCTTTCAACGGACTAATAACTAGAGTTTCCAAGGATAAAATAAATAATAAAGAACCGACCGGGATGAAAGTAAAGTCCTCAAGGAGTGTATGAGAACTTCTAGTACTTGTTTTGAAGTGAAAAAAAACAACAGAAATATGAAACTAAAAAGGCTTATCTTTATTTCGAGGTAAGCTTGTTACTATGGAAACGTGTGTTGACCACGTGATCTTGCTACAGTATCATTAAATAAGTGGAGTGGAAAGTTTTCCCATGTTGAAACTTATGAGGCTTTATGCAAAATAAAGTGTTAAATTATTTAACGGTATTTTATGAGTGAGCAATTGATCAATACGTTTAGTGGGGGGAGATATAATTAAATTATTGAATTCTATTTTTGCTGGAATATCGGGTAATCATTTGATCTATATTTTCTTTTGAAGACTAATCATGGACAGATTCTTTTATCAGGTATAGCCAATCAATAACAGTTTGAAATAATTAGTATGAATGGAATATAATTTAGCATTTTTTATTATCAATGAACTAATCTAGTATTACTTTCATGACCCTTAGTTTCCATCATTGTTTATTTTCTTTGGTTAACTTTCTTCAAAACAATAACTAAACTAATCAGTTACAAAATTTTTAAATTAGTTTTTATAAACCATAAATATTTAGTACACTTCTACTGTCATTTATATTTCCTTCTTTTTAATTCAACCCGCATTTACTTCTGTAAAATAAAAAAAATACAAGAAATTTTAAATTAAATATTTATTAGGGAATTTTCTTTTATTAAAGTGTAGTTTTTCCGCACCCTTTTAGAATTTCTTTTATCTCTACCTATTTTTTTCCCAAATTCACATAATTTTTAGAACTTTCAATCCTAAGCTGAACCAAATAAATCCCCTGTTTGTGTAATATAGCAATTCCGATGTTGCACTTTGTTTCTAAACCCCATCTCACAATATATATCCTGTTTTTCCTCGACACCCTATGCAAAAACTCTACAAAAATCTCGAGACTCCCCTCTTTAAGAAGCAAGCATAAATCACAATTTACGAGCGCATTAAGTTGAGATTTAACGGTGATAAAAATGCAACTGTTTCTTTTCTTATTGGCGCGGTCAGCTGGGAAAGGAAAAATAATGAAAGATAGGGAAAGTTCGCTAAGGAAGAAAAACAGAGCAATTTCCTTCCAATTCGTCCATGGGAGATTTTCCTTAACCCCATTTTTATGTTTATTTTCCCGCAAAGTTTAGTCTGGTTATAAGCGTTAAATGTTAGACGAATGATATTTTTTAAATTTTCGATAGGATTTGATGATAATGCGGTACATTGAAATTTTCAAGCAACTACTAATTTTGTATGAATTGTTAGCTTAACAGAAGAAATTTATTTTTAAATCATTCTTTGAAAGTTTTTTATATTTATTTTTGTTTTTTCTTTCACTTAGTTTGCTAAGTTTGTTTTGAGAAAGATAAGGGTTAATAAATATTTTGTCTTATAAAAGTTGTCGGAAGCGTTTTTTTAATAATCATTAGAAATATTTTTATTAATATAAACTAAGAGAATTTTTTATACTAGTAGAATATTCGATTATCAATCGAAATAATTTTGCTTTAAAATAGTTTAAAGTAGCTATCAAAGGTTTACGATAATAAAACGTTTCACAAAAAAAAATTTCAACGCATTTTGTTTACAATATAATTAATGCATATATAATTACCATATTAATTCTTTACGTACAGCTATAAGTACTAATAAATAATGTTAAGCAATTTGGAAGATTTATGAAATTTTTAAGCCCTGAAGATTTTTTTCTTTTTTAATTAATCAATACAATTAGAATTTACAATTAAACCAAACACTGTAATTAAATATTATTTAATAAAATGTTATGGGAGTACAGGAACGGAAATCTCAAAATTTTCAGTTATTTGTATTTTATTTCTATAAAATAGATAAGATCAGTCTAAAAATTACGTAGTCCTTTTTTTTACGATACAGTTGATAAAGCCAACATAAAATATGGAGACATCAATTTCAAAAGGGTTTTTAAATAGATGTTACTTACGTAAATTTTGTTGCATAGGCTTAAGAAGCAAAAGACGTTCGATAGCAATCGAAGATTTATTAATTCCAGTATTATTACATCTCAACATTGTTTAAACTACAAGCGTCTAAAATGTTTTAGGAATCACGGGAAATAAATGTACTTGTATTCAAGAAATATGAAATTGCAGAAAGTTATCGAATAATAAATTACCTTATAATGAATCAACAAATTATAAATATAATAGCTAGATTTCGTACCGGGGGAAACTTATCCACTCTCTTATGCTCTTCCTAGTGCGCCATCGAACAAAGTGTCAAATTATCCCCAGAACTATTAATAGTTTGGTATTTGAATTCACACTACAAACAGTTCATACACATTAAAAAAAATTGTCTTTACATAATTTTAAATTATGGCTTAGATTTAAAAAAGATAACAAAAAACACTAGAAAAGTAAAAATTAAAACAAGTTAAAATTTCAATTCCGATAGATTTTTGTAATTTTCAAATTTATTTAAGAAATTTTATGAAAACTACTTTTTGTATTTTTGTGTACGTCAAAAAGTGTTTATTATTGCAAAAATAATATTTTTTACTTATTTTAGGAGCTTTCGCATTGAATATTTATAAATTTTTGTTTTTTTTTATTTTCTATTTTAACAAAATCTTAAAAAAAGTCACTAGAAAAGTGTATTATTTATTTTTCTATCATACATAAAAATTAAGAAAGGATTCTATGCAGAAATAAAAAATATATCTACCTCTTGTAACCACTTAAATTTATTAAATATTTATACAAGTTAAAAAATTTAAGCAACATCCAACAACAAATAAAAATATAATGCAATAAGCAATCTACAAATTGAAGAAATGTAAGTAGAACGAACATGTATAAGAAAATTGATAACAAAACTTGTTTTCACATAAATCTAATACATATTTAAAATTATATGCAAAAAATTATATTCTGCTTCATTGTCATTTGAAATATCAACTTAAAGTTTTCTCTCCTTAATACTATTTTACTCATATTTTTTAGATCTTTACTTTTTTATGTTATCAATATTATATTACTTGAAGCGCAGTTTTAACAAAATATGCATAGAAAGTCAAAATTTATATCATTTTTCAAATAATAGGTAGGAGTTTCCTTTTATATAGAAATTCTAACTTCCCAATTCAAATATCTTTAAATTCAATTTGTTCTTGATATTGCTATTTTATTTGAATTGACATTCAAAATCATAAATTGAAATATCATTTTCTGAAAAGACATTTTAGATAAATTAAATCAAGAATATGACACTATACATTTAAGAACGATAAGTCGTTTACAATTCATGAAAATAAATAAAAAACCACTCATAAGACAAAATGGAAAAAAAATGATCAAATATTTGAAGTAATTAATTATTAACAGATACTGAAATTGCAAGACAGTTTTATATCATATTTCTCAAATAATTATTTACCTTTTTCTATTAATCTATAATAATATACAATTGAATAAATACATTTAATTATTTTTCCTATTTTCACATAGGGGATATTTTCCCAAATTTTAACTTGTGTCCCATTGTTATATACTTTATAAAGCATTGATTTTACTTATTTTAGAGTATTTTTAATTTAGTTAGCCGTCAGAAATAAAATATATTTACCTATAACATTAATGATTTTTATTAAAATCTTCTTAAAAATTATTTAGAGGTCAACTATCATTAATGCCTGCTGTCCCCAGCCTACTAAGTTTAAGGCCACAGAAGCTCTTTGCTTCGTCCCGCTATTCGTCGGGTTCGAATAGTCGGCTTTTCCGAAGAAAGGGTACGAAACCTATAAATGCATGGCCGTACATACTTTTCAGATTCCGAATCAGTTTCAATCCTCAGTTTCGGAAGAGTCAACAACCCAAACCGGACGGATAGTGTGATGAGCTATTAAGACCTCATTAGTTATGTCAGCCGTGCCCCATCACACATTTCTAAACCTTCTAACAAATTTACCATATTATCTGTATATATACAAGGCAAAGTCCTGACTCACTGACTGACTCACTCACGTATCAACGCCCAGCCCAAACTACTGGAGGAAAAGCTACCAACTTTTAGGAAAATATTCTTTTTATATCGTAGGCGCCATTTAAGAAGCGATTTTTCGAAATTCGAACCCAAAAGGGTTTAGGAGTGCAAAACCTGAGCCGATTTCCCCATAGGAATAGCATTGAAAGATTAGCATTTATACTTTTTATATTTCAATTTAAAAGAAATTTCAGCGCGTTCGGCGTGAACGAAAATTAAATATAAACACGTAAGAGCACGCGAGTTTAATTTGTTGCATTGTTATTTGAATATCAGTATTTTATTTTATTTATTGAATTTAAATCTTTTGATTTTTTTGTTACTGAATTTAATTTGATTGATGTTTACAAATGGTAAGAAATGAAGATATTTTTACCATGTTTCAAGACAGTAAAGACGATAACTATTCGATATCTGATGAATACTTCTAAGAAATGTGAATTCTCTCTACGTATAGCGCATGTACTTTATGTTTATGAAACTGGTAATTTAGTACAGCTGTGATATAACGGCCGATTGAATTTTGGCATTGGCGGCTTTTGGCGAAGTTGAAAATTTAACGTAGGGTAGCTATTCCCATCCAGTTGCATGGGTTAGGGTTAGTTTGAATTATCGTCGCACTAGAGCTACACACGAGGGCTATTGGCCACGGGCATCTTCTTTTAGAACCACAGTCAAGTGACGAGCCGAAACATAAGTAGGCACCCAATGCAACTTTTAAAGGCGACATCTTACGCAGGGTCGGGAATTTGGAGGATATTTAAAGTGCCCTTCCTCCACATGGGGTATTATTCATCGGACATTTTTTGGCTGCACGAGCCGTTTATAGGTCGGCAGTTATTTTGGCGATGCCCAGACCTGAACCTGGGACCTACCGCATGCAAGGCGAGATGAGGCGAGTCTTTACCGACTGGGCCCCCCAGCCCTATCGAGTTGTATGAAATATGAAGTGGAATATTTACCACATTTGGGCAGTTTCGTTGCGCTAATCGTGAAATAGAAACAAGCCATTATATCATAGCTTTCTTGCAATTTTAACAGGGGCATATGGCAAAGCCCTCTAACTCCTGGAAGGGCCTGGATAAAATCAACCCCTCATATCAGAATGATAGGAGATTATTATATACTGATGGAGTGGACCAATTGGTATTAAATAAAAGTTTACTTAAAAAAACCCTACTAATTAGGTTTATTAAGGGTACACCCGTGCAATGCAAAGTTTATAAAGCTAGTTATTATAAATTTACGTATTACTGGTAGTTTATTAGTATTATAAATATCAATTTTACCCCATTACAATAGTAGAAAAAAAGTGGTAATAACAAAAGTGTCAAATAATCAAATTGTTAATATATTTATTTTTTGTTCTATCCAAAAATTCCAACAGATAGGAGGAAGGACGAGAGAGGTTGTGAAAGAAAACGAATAGAAATTCTTATAACTTCAAAGAAATTGCAAATTGAACTGATTGACGATGTAAATGTAACTTTTAAATCGTCCTCCCTTATATTTCATTTTCTTTCAGTTCCTAGTTACTTTTGAGATCAAATATTTTATCATTCAAATCTGCGAGTTTGACAATTTAGTTATATTCAATTTATTTTACTCAATTTGAGATAAAATTTTGAAATGTTAAGCATAACTTATTTATTTTGTTGAAATATTATAAATGATGCAATATAAATTTTATCTAGATAATTTCAATTTGTAAAGGTTCTGTTTCCATAATCTTGCAATACAATATCATATTCAGCCAGCTTTAGCTGTAAATGTATAAAAATAAAATTACTCTCATAAACATATTAACGATTTATATTTGTATGTATTTGTTAAAGTGTCTAAATTAATGTCATAAAATTTCATTAAAAGGTCATTTGAAAAATGTACGTGATTAGTTATGAAGAATTCAAATTTAAACTACACAAACTAATAATAAATTTTAAAGTTTTGCGTATCGTTTGAATAATAAATTATTCAATTATCTTCAAGTTAAGTTAATAAACTATCACAAACTTGTTTTAGGATCTCTTACTATCTAACTCTACAATTTTGTTTCAATCTAGTTATACGAAATATGTATGTTTACATTAAAAACTCCATCATCTCGATATACTCCCTTAGTAATCTATTTTTAATGCTTTTTTATCTATCCAAAATAAAGAAACTTGCGGTGGGACTCGCAATATTTAAGTGAATTTCCTTATTCAATACTGCAAGCATTATGCCTGGTGTGTGGACCGCATATATATGTACGCAATGCATAATGCCGACTGCATAATGTATAAGGGAGAGGTGTCTCTTCTTGTATAGCCCTGTATTCTCTCGAGTTTTATACAGATGCAAATCACCAGAATTTGTTCCACACACTGTCCAGCCCAGCTAGGATTATTCCGTTGTGCTGTGTTTTAATACACAAAAATAGTTTGCTCTGGAGAGATTTGTTTATTGTTTCCTCTTGTTTTCGGCCGTGTATGTTTGTCGAGGGCATTATTTTTATGCAAATCCGAATTCCGCGTGTCTGGTTAGTTAGGAGTTGCAGTTTAGGGCACGCGAAGTTCTTTGACATATGTTTGATATTGGGCTTTTTGGTTTTAAAGCTAATTTATGTAATGTAAATAATATATTGGGTTTCGAAATGGCATGCTGCATACATTTGTAACAAAAATAGAAAAATGTTTCGTTTAGAGGAACAAACATGTTTTCTTATAGGAAGCATTTATTCGTTCGATATTAAATGTGTCATGATACGAGTCTTTTATTACATTAAAAGCTTATATTATGTTCATACTATGAATGTACATTAATGCATCTAGGAATAGTTTTGCTAAATTGACTAAAACAATATCATATTTCAGAAATAAACTTATGTTTCCCTCTTTAAATAGCATATAAAATTTTCTGGTGTATCAGAATAAAAATGTTTTTTTGTGTGTTTTTCTTTCATAGTAAAATGCAATGTATAAGCTTTAAATGTAAATATGGGCCGATATTTTAATGTCTGTAGTTTATTATGGGATATGGATTGTTTGAAGTATCAAATATTTATTATGCTGTTTTGCAAAAAGATAACCTTTTTTATATCTTTAAGCATTGAAAAGTTTATATTGTAAAACAACTATTTTAAAATAATGTTAAAGTTGAAAATAAATACTCACACAAGCAAAAACTTTAGTTATAGTTATTTGCAAAACTAAAATAAGCCTGTAACTCATCTTAAGAAAGATATTTAACTAATTAAGTTTTAGAAATTTAGTTAAATTCATTTTTCTCCTTTAAAAAGTAAACTTTTATTTTTTATAAAATTATGTATACATAAATTTGATATGAAATTCAATATTTTAAACGTACATTTTAAATTGTACTTTAGTATTAAATTTTCTTTTTGAATAATTTTCAATGAGGACCCATGTATTATTCCAGATATTTATTCAAGGTCTATATATTAAACTAAATACATAATATAAAGCTTAATTTAGAACTTTTCCCCAAAGATTTAATATCGTTCCAATCAAGTAAAATTTTTTTAATATTAATAGGCGTTCTGTTATGTTGTAAATATTGAAATACGAGTATACCAGTTTTAACCAGGCTGTAAATTATTAGAATTTTGTTTTATTAAAAATTGCAACATTTCAACATTTATTTCGTTCAAATATGATATTTTTTTACTTCTTTCTTGTTCAGAACTTATAAGAAATATGTTTAAACGCTACTTAATAGTTGTACAACTTTTTGGGTAGATAATTTATTAAAATAATTTTACTTAAAAAAATCGAAACGAAATTTTGTAATCAACCAATAATGAACATATTTTTTCTTTACTAGCGCATATTTCTGGATAATTTCAGAAAAATGTATTAAAACCTTACTTAAAATATTTTGAATTTCCTTTCACAGTTGTTATAAAATAGCTTCAAATATGACAATTACATCGCGTTTTTCTGGTTATTAAGTAACGAGGCTAGTGTTTGGTTTTACTCCAATTTTTAGCACACTGTAGCTTGGCATAAAAATCTATTATTCTTATTCGATTGCGATATTGAGCATAATGAAGACCACATTGTTCCTAAAAACCGGTTTTTAGGAAATGAAGAAAACTTTTAGCAATGTTTCATTCTTCCACTTGGTGATTGGGAGTGAATGATTTTGAGGTGTCATAAGTCGTTTCTTTTGTCCTTGCCATCCAACTGTGCTAAAAAGTATGAGGCATATTTCCATGGTCTTTTAATTGGAACCCGATTTAAATGAGAAGCATTCTTTCTTTAGTTTTTGCATTTTAAGCCTAATCACTACTTCTGCACACCAAAAGTGTTAATTCGCTTCCACTGTTCTAAGTAAAATTAATGATAAAATCCTGGCTATAATTGTAGTAAGAAAGTTAATAACTGTTCTTAAAAATATTTTCTGATTTTAACAAAGCATAACTGCATAAATTAAGTTTCTTTGTAGGACGTGGATATGCGCCCTAATGGTCTACAAGTGTTATAAATACAAAAAAAATATATTTTATTATGTAACTTCAAAATATTTATATGATAACGTCTTTGTTGTATAATCGAATCATTTTGACCCAATAACTGCATATGTTAAGAAAAGAAAAAAATAAGAAAACTTTCAAATAATCCTTCTAATAAACCCCTTATCGACTTCTACACTCTTGTCAGCTTACTTTTAAAACTCGCGATGTAACTTTTTTCCCACAGTAAAGTTTCTTTCTGAAAACAAAAAGTGTCCAAATAGATTAGTGCGTGAACCGGATTACCTGAAACCAGTACTTATATGTCTTTGCTGGTATATATAAGTGTAGGTTCAGAGTCTAAGTGACTGGAATCACGTAGAGGTATTATCCAGAGTTAAAAAAAATGTTCGCAATTTGGATAACAACGTGTCACGTTACTTAGAAGGAATTTTCTTCGATTTCATTCTATTTTTAAAGTTTGTTTTTATTTGAAAAAAATGTGGTTTCGTAGTTAAAAATCTAAATCAGTTATTTTTGATATAAATTAGGGAGATGAAATGTTATGATGATTGGATTGGTCCATTATAAACGATGGTTTTAAAGTGAACTAGAATTATTATATAATTTATTTTGTCACTAAAAATGTATCTTTTAGCTATTACTAAAGTATTCTTAAGATAACATTGTTAAAACTCTCGATTTTTTAATTTCTTCGAAACTTGATTTTGTGCTACAGATTGTTTTCTTAGGATAAGGAAAAAATCGTAATACGATCCAACAACGCTATTCATTGCTGATTTGGTGTTTAAACTTCTTCATGAGAATTGAAATGGCTTAAATTATCATTTATTAGAAATATTTGGTCGTTTAAATGTTAAAATTATATTAGGGCTGAAAATAAATTATTTCGCCTTACTTCAGTACCAATAAGACCTGCAATAAAATTTCTCCATTTATCATACATTTAAAATATTTTAAAGTTATTATACATTCGCAATAATTTTCCCAAAATTTGCAGGACCCAAAAGCACCAAAATAAATTATAATTTATCTGAACAATTTCAAAAAGATTTAAACATCAATTTCCGAAGAGATAAGAAAAAATATAAATTATACTTTCTTTAAAATCGAAATACGACAAAAAAAAAAAACTTCTCCTAAACTCGTATTTCACTGTGAGGATTTAGTCCTTGGCAGCTCGTCTCCCAAACCAATCTCTTTTGCTAAAAATACCTCTGCCAAACAAATCAATTCAAATTCGTCTTACCAAACAGATCGCGTTGACTGGTGTACTTCAATTCAATATTTCCCTTTCGGCTCAGCATTTTACTACAATTTATATCGGATGTTTTATTTTGAAAATTGAGAATCGGTGCTCAGAAACAAATTTTTCTCCTGAAACGGGAGAAGAAATTTCTTCGGCACGGAAATCATAAAAGGGATTGATAAATTGGAATTGCCGGCGTGTTTGTTGTGCTTAGTTCGACAAAGATTTTTTTTAAGGAAAAAGTGAGTTTTAAAAATTTGCTGGAGCGAATGTGAATGATTTGAACATACCAAGCTATAAAAACCGATTTAAGATGTATCGTGAGTTTTCTTCCATAAATAAAAATAAGTCGTAGAATACATTATTTGTACGCATTTTTATGTGCGTGTTTCAAATAGCGATTTCTGGTTTATATAAACAAAATCTGAAGATTAGTTACATTTAATTGTTTGTTTTAAAAAATTAAATAAGTATGTATGATTAATATTAAAATGCATAAAAAGTAGTTTTATTAAAGTCTAGTATATTTTTTTGTAGAAAAAAAGACAGAATGAGTTAGTAGATACTTGATATTGAACCCTGTATTTTTAAAATTAGCATAGCGTAGTTATTAAAATTAAACATAGATATATTTGTAAGACGTAATGTACATAGATCTAGATACGTCGTCAACGATTATTTTGCAAAAATGTATTTAAAAAAGAACCATATTTATATTTTTTTCGTTATGTTCTTAATATTTTATATATTATAACAGGTTTTATTTGTCTTCTACGCTTTGCATTCGAGCAACGTCACACACGTTTGTTTATCATTAAAAAAAACCTTTTCTCATTGGAGTAAGTCCATGTAACTGTAGTGAAAGTCACAATGTAAGAGGAGAATAAAATATTTTTAATATAAAACATAGATCAAGTTAAATAAAGCACGTTAGATAATTTAGTTTTAATAATTGTAAATCAGCTATTCCACTAAATTTCTATCATTGAATGTTAAAAATTGTAGTGAGAATCACTTTTTACAAGCGTCACTTACACTACAGAAAGGATAATTTTGCCTGGAATTACCCCCTAACATACGATAAATAATTTCCATCAACCAAAAAAGTAGCCAACCCCATCGCAAAGTCGCCAAATGCAATGGCCGACCCGCGCACTTGACCGCTCGATGCATGACAATTAATGGGTCCACCTTGGTACGTGAAGGGCGAAAGTGCTTCTATGTTGTGTATGGGTATGCATGTGCCCCTCACTGACTCTGATGTATGGAGAAGGGTGAGGAAATGGCGAAAGATTTGGCGAGATCAATAACCAACCGCAAGTTGCTTTACGCACAGGGGATGTTCGGAAATTCCAGATGTTTTTTTTACAGATGTTGTAATATGTAATATCCACTTGGTATTTGGATTTGATGTTTATATGTGTGTGTTGTGTTTGTGAGTACAATGCGTGTTTGGTTCGGTCATTAGATATATTTTTTGTATATTTGTTTGCCTAAAATATTTCATCACATGCATAAATTTTTAAATAACTATTGGGTATTTCTCTAAAGGGAGCTTGACATAGTAATTTATAAACAGTTCTAGTTTTTAGTTGATATTTACGGACTTAATAACAAGGCATATTTGATCAATTGTACTTGCGTGTCTCATAATATCGAGAAAACAAACTTTCTAAATAATTAAAAAAAATATAGTTTTTAAAATGCTCCGTTCATAACCGATCAAATTGCACAATAGCCTTAAGCCCAATAGTACTTTAAAACTTTTTATTATTAAAATGTATTGTTGATATATTTAGTAATTAGAAGCAAAAAACAATTTTTTTCGAAAGTGAAATCCATTTAAAATTATGTAATGATTTGTATGAATGTTTGACCAGATTTTTACGACACGTTAGACAACAAGTTTTTTGCACAGTATGAGTTTCAATTTAAAAAAATGTACTGACGCGTACTAACAAATTGGCATAAACAAAATGTTTCTTCATTAAATACTGCTAAAAACATTCTTTAGATTGATCCTTATACATAGAACTGAAATATTAACAAAATGGCTGATAGCCAACGTTGTTAAGGATTATTAAACTAAAAAAAAATACCTTTAATGAAATAATTACTGTGGCTACACAGCAATTTTTTTCATCTTGTCAAACTTTTAATAAAAACAAACTAATAAGTTAATGTTTTAATTTTGAACATGAATTTAAAACAAAACTGTCAAATAATTACGTTACATTTTCTTGTAATCGGGACATTCTTGTTTTAAAAGAGAATTATGACCAAAGTAATTTTATGGTCAGTCCCTTTTTCATCCGCTAGCCATATGGACGTTGGGATAATATGAAACACTGCCACAAAGCACCGAGCACAGCGAGGAACACTATACTCTTAGGAACTTTTTTAGAGCCTTTCTTTCATTTTACTTGTTCATTCAGACTTTTGTATGGAAGTAAAAACAAGAACAGTAGCTAGGAAAGTAACATTGAACAAAAGAGGAATGGCTACAGAGAAAGTGCACCTCTTGATGTGTTCCTGATTTAGACAAATATTAAAAGTGTGTTATTATTTTAGAGCAAATACTAAATAGATTTATTTTTGGGGTGTTACTTATTTTGTTTTATTGGTTATTATTATTTTGTTAGTTCTTGAGGTAGTTAGAAAGCGCACCTCTTGATATTAAAAGTGTGTTATTATTTTAGAGCAAATACTAAATAGATTTATTTTTGGGATGTTACTTATTTTGTTTTATTGGTTATTATTATTTTGTTAGTTCTTGAGGTAGTTAGAAAGCGCACCTCTTGATATTAAAAGTGTGTTATTATTTTAGAGCAAATACTAAATAGATTTATTTTTGGGGTGTTACTTATTTTGTTTTATGCCTTATTTTGAGGTAGTTGGTACTTAATAAGTTTCAACGAAGACTATTGGTATATTTTTATTGCAAATATTATTAAATTTCTGTTGAGTGAAATGTAATGAATCATTTGGATCCATATCATTATTCCGTTTACTACATGCAATTTTTTATATTTTTAAACACGTTTTTTTAGATGGCGTTACAAAAAATTATAACTATACTTTCTCCATTACCTGTGCATCATATGATTGGATTTTCGTTATTACATTCAACTTAAAAATTTTCATTTAAATTTTAAGATTTATATTTAAAACGTTTTTTTACGTTTAAAAAATGTATATAAACAAGTGTATTACGTATGTATAAAACATTTTATGTAATTTTTTTCTCCAGTATTAACCTTATTTAATGATTGGTGAAAATCAGGTATTGCTTTTACCTCAACGTAACATTTGCGTGTCTTTTGTTGAATTTTTCTTTCATTAGCTAATAGTCTTAGATATTTTAGATACATAGAAGTTTGTTTATTTTAATTGATCAAAAATTTAAGCTCGCAAATGAGTGAATCTTTTGAATACAGTTTAGAAATCTTTAACATTCCAATAACATAATTAATGTCAATTAAAAAATTATTTGATATTCAGCAATCCTAAAATTTTATAATCAAAGACTAACTTGTACCATACCAACTTAAATAACTAACCACATCCCTACTCAATTTTAAATAAAATCGAAAATATACTTACATTCGATATACTTAGAGATTTATTTAAAGGAGGAACTTTAGAAATGAAATAAACGGTAATTCAAAGGCAGATCATTCATCTGAGATAATTTTTAGTTTTCAACGAAAATATCGTCATTTTATCACTGATAATTATCACAAATCATTTTTGACGTAGAGAATTTAAAAATCTCTAGATCCAGAAATAAATGACTTAATAAAATGGTACTTTAAATGACACATTACTTGTGAAACTCATAAGTCCATATATCCGCTGTGGAATGATATTTTAAAGCAACGATTTAAGAGCTCTTAAATCACCATCTCTTTACCAACAGAAATATATAGCGGGGATATTTTTCAATTACAAATCAGTTTCGCAAGATTTATTTACGGTAGTAACCAGGAATGAAAAAGGAGACTTTGCTGAAGCAGGTGGTTCAGCTGAGATAGAAGTAGACGAAGATGGTCGAATCAATACCTGGCCCTTCTATTACTGATAATTGCTACAAGCTGGCTTGGGAATAAAGGTAAAAATACTGCGAACCAAAAAGGTGTGATGTATGGGGATTAAAATACTAGATGTATGTGAGCTACTGCTTTGGACTTACAATGTTGTTACTTACATTTTGTTAAAAAAAGTTTTATATTTTAAGGTTTGGTTTTGTTGAATGTACAACACACTAGAGCCATATAAGGACTATTGGTGAACCATGGTCAAAATGTAGACCCGAGTTGGCACCAAGCGCGACTTTTTGTGACACGCGGTGACATTACTTTGTACCATAACAGGTGTAACGTACACCAGTTTAATACATAGGGTACTTTTTTTATGTAACACTAGGTTTTTATGTAGTGGTTTATATGAGAACAGTGTGTGCGAAGTTATCCTACGTAGCATGACACACTAAATCTACTGCGCCACATATCTCCACGCTAGTAGTTTTGCACTTAAAGTAAGTAAATTACTTAGCAAACACAAATAGTTTCGAGTTAGAGTTTTATGCAATGAGTATGCATGGCCGTCAGCTCTAAAAGGTCTACGATTGGAATGCAAGCAATGTTGAATTTTTAAGAAATATTCACAGGCTTTGAGTAAATATTACACAATTTTATATGCATTGAATAAACAAGCTTTGTCACTTTCTTGAAATTCATAAGTCCGTTCTATTATTTTTTAATGCAAAATATTATACATTTACCACAGAAACATACTTAATTTTTTGAATAAAATTAACATATCAGCAGCCTTGATATCGGCATTTTTAGAACGCTTGAACATTCCAGTTTGCAATAGAAAAGTTAGCATTAATTGAAAATGAAGTTGTAAAGTGAATTCTACAAAGTTTAAGTTTTTGTACATTTGGGGTGTAAATGATATAAAGTATATTTTATACAAAATCAGTGAAATGTCTGTTACATGGTCAACAAACCAACATGACGAAGGGGCAAAATGAAAAACCTAGTAAATGTAGGGATCTTGGCCTCAGGAAATATGGAGGGTATCAGGGCAGAGTGAAAGACGTAATTGGGAGTTATTTAGGTCTAATTGGATGCGCCCATCCACTGGGTAGAGGTAAAGGATTAGGAGATTTCCCAAGAAGTAGAAAAAAGGTTTAGTATGATTAATAAGTGGTTTAAATTTACATATTTGCAAGAACTAATTAGGGTGTAATCAAATTTTACAGTTTTGTTTTATATACCTCTTTTAATTAACAACATTCATGGTCTTTAATTCATCGAATGTTAAAAACTGGTGCCAAATACAAAAGAAAAGTACCTAAATATTGAGTTCAAAGTATCGTATTAGATATAAGCCATGTACTGAAAAGGTCGAATATGAAAGATTAAAAATTTCAAGAAAGAGAATTTAAATTTTAAATGTATTTTTAATGGAAACCAACCACCAGGCTGTCGATCTTTTGCTATAAAACTAGAAGTTCTGAAAGAACTGGAATAGTCTACATTCTTGTAGGAAAGTAGGAAATTTCAATACGTATGATAGTTTTTATTTGGATATTGGTAGCCAAATGAAAAAAGTATAACGAAAAATATGGCACCAGATACTAACAAAAAAAATTAAATTTTGAAGGTTAGAACCGAATTAGCAAAGGGTAGGAGAAGAAGACGGACATTTCCAGCATTGCAATACCTACTTTTCCGTTTTTTAATTCTTTGAAATAAAAACAAAACAAGCAGGCAAAAAAACCCACTTGATTGCAATTATTTGGATACAGTTACTTTAAAGTATTCTCCAACCTTGTTCAATATTTCAGTTGTTTTCAATAATTACACTTCATTAAGCTCAAATTCGAGATTTATTTTACTAGTACTTATTCATTAGTATTTATAAATAGAATGCATGATCAGCATAAAATCTTAAAGAATACGTTTTTATTTAATTAACATCATTGCATTTTTGTTTTCTAAATATACAATGAAATTATATTTAATTTGATTTAAAAGGTTTAATTCATTACTCCACCGTTTAAAGACGTACTAAAAACCAATTACTCAATATCAATATATATTTTGTCATGGATCACAATTCTTATGATAAATTGGGTAATTGGGTAATTTTGTTATTTAAAATAACTTATAAATTGAATTTTTTTTGTTTAAATATCTTAATCTAACTTTATTGTAAGCAAAATAATTGGAAGTTAGTAATTTTTTTTGCACAGTGGAAAAATTCAAATTGTTTTGTAAGGAAAATTGAATTTTCATATGAATGGACTGAATGTACAATGGTATTTCATCAAGCTAAGGGCAAATTGCACAAGCGGTGAGTAATACCACCCGTAACGAATTCAAATTTGATTCGGCTTTATTTAAGCTTGAATTTATTATTTTTATTGAATGATGAAAATTGAAAATGAAAAGATTATAAACTTTTATTTAAACTTACATGATAAAAGTAAACTATTATTTATATTTCTGTTATAAGTAAAAAAAACTATTGAATAAAAAATATTGAGTATTTACAATACTTTACCAAAAAAAAACCATTATGCCCGTACATATTGCCCGTAATGAGGTTTCTTAAATAAAGTCATTTATGTTTTATTATATAAATTAAATTGCATTGACTTTACTTAAAAAGTTGGGTTTATTATTGACATTTTATCATTTTGGAAAATCATTTCAAGTTTTAAAAAGTAATGCTTAAATATTTTGATTTTTCGACAATAGGATAAAGCATTCACATAATAATTGTTACAATAATTGCAAGTAGTAATTATCATAAGTTCTTTATTAGTTTCTAGACTACATTAATAGCGTAAAAAAGACAGTATAGGGGCCATGTCCGTCCGTCTGTCCGTCACCCACTTTCTCTGTCCAAAATACAAATGCTACAGGCAAGTGTGATCTGCCAAGAAACTCAGCGCAGCGAGATTAGAAGACATTGAAAATCGCAGAATTTTTTTAAAATCCAAGTACTTCAATTGTTTAAAATGCTGCAAAATTTAATTTTAATTTCATTTTAAATGGAAATACACTTCCATTGAATCTTACAGCAACCGCATGGAAAACTTTGTTAAATAAATATTAAAAGGAAATTTATTTTTGTTATATAAATTAGTTTGTAATGACGTCAGAATATATTTCAAAATGAGATTCTTTGATGGTTCGTAATATTTGCTTAGAAAAAGCACACGGCATTTTATTTTTTATTTTAAAAGACTGACGTTATTTTTCATTTACATTTAAGCATTTGTTGATAAGTAATGACATCTTAATACTAATTAGTACTTTTGAAAAGTTCACTACTTTCCGTAATCTGAGTGATATTTAAAAAAATAATACGTTTAGTTATGTTTTGAAGGTGAAAGTTTCAATGTTGTATGTTTTACTTTTTTAAGTTTGAAACAATATTGCATATTTATTCTTCGTAAAACAAATAATTGTAGCAAATGATAGGCAATAATTGAATTAAAAAAATAATTTTGAAGTCTAAAAGTTAATTAAATGCAGTGTTTGGCGCTTTTTTAGACGTATTGGGAATTTTGAGTGGCAGCAGTTGTATTTCACAGCTAACTAGTAAACTTAAAAGGGAATGGGAGGCATGTTGGTCTTTTAGAAGACCGTGTTGGAATACTCTTCTTTTTCAAAATCTTTCTTCAAAATCTATGGATCCAAGTTACGAACCGATTGTATTGAAATATTATGCATTTCCGGTCATTATAAAGCAGTAGATACCGGCCTAATTGGATGTTGCTTAAAAAAAAGACATCAGTGATGTTAAATTAACATCAAACCACTTTCGTTCTGTATATTCGGCCTAGAAATGAAACCAGTCTTCTTGAGCCTGAGCCAAGATTTACGCCGGATCAAAGGATCGACACTTCCTTCCATTAAGAAGGTTAAAGGAGTAAAGATGGAAAATGGCTAATCTCTGAAAAGATAGGTAATGGATGTTTGGGAGTCCCTCATGGTTTTGCCAGCCATTTTTCTTCAGTTTAGCCACTCCATTATTCATTATTGGATTTTGCTTTATTACTTGATGTTTGCGGAACTTCCAAATCTCGTCCGTCTAATGGTCCCGAGGACTTAAAAAAAACTCCCAAGTGGCTGTCGTTAGATGTCCTATGTAACTGATGGTTTTTCTCGTGTCGCTGATTAAACTATGATGTGTTACATCGTATTGAGTTAATCTCTTTAAAATTGTTACAAAGTTTGTAATAGAGAATATGTAAGCACTAGGGATAGTATAAAAAAAGTTTAAGTATGCCAAATAAAGAAAATTGCCAAAAATATTGAGATTTACTTTTCAATGCACGAAATATTGGAAAACCGTTTAGAGCAAACTATGGAAATTATCGAAAACAATAGACATTAGCATATGAAAAAGCAACATTATTTCAGTTCGTAGTTTTACTTCAACTGATTATTTTTGAATACGGTATTAGGTTATTTAAGTTAGATCATATGTAATTTACAATATCCTAAAAATAAAATATATTTTCAGCAACGCATAAAATTACACTGTAAACCCATTATTTCGGTACACAATTGCACTTCAAATGGATTTTTCTATACACTTAAATATAATCCCAAAATAGGCTATCGTATATTTTAAGGGAGGAAGGGTAACAACTTAAGGAAGGGTAACAACTTAAATTAACTGTAGTTGAAAAGCTCGCTATATTTACCAATTTTAACTTTATTATTGTCGATTTGCATAGTACTGTTTATACACGGGTACGTTTACGATTGATTAACCCAAATGACAATTTTATTGGAAATACATTCGCATTGTTTGAAACGCTTTATAGTAAATGTGCGAGTAATTTTTAATTTGTCAATCAATACCTTTTTTTTTATCTGCTTTTAACGTTGTTTGGAATTTATAAATGCATTGTAAAAATCTAGTGACAAATTTTACAAGCACAAAATGCCATTTTGTTAGGTTATTTAATAAAATTGCGAAATCTTTGTTTTTGTAATTTGCTTAGACTGGCAAAAGTATTAATGACAATGAAATATGGGTAAACTCGTTCATTTCTCATACAAAAGTAACAGCTATTCAAGGATAGACACGATTTTAATTTCTTAAATTACCTTTTTAAAAAGAAATGGATAAAAATTGACTGTAACACAATTTGAGGTTATTAATGATTAATACTAAGTTTAAAGCACAACGTCGGTAAATTCAAATGTGATAGTTTTCAATTCATGTAAAGTTTCTCTAAGCTGTATTAAATGCAAACTATGGAAAATTATTTTATTTTTGAAACAACAACGCTATCCTATAAAAGAAATAAAAACATTACAGTTGAGTTTTTTTTTTAAGTATGCGTGTGAAGAGATATGGACCGAGCCCGGTTTTGAACCAGGAACCTCTTGCGTGCGAGCCCAATACTAAACCATCTGCAACACAGTAATGACTCGGTTGCGAGGGCTAGTATTGGGTATTTGTGCTGACCGCCACAGCGTGTTATTGGTACCGATACTTATTATGCCGATTATTGGTACTGATACTTATTATTGGTACTGATACTTATTATGCAAAAATACTTATTTCCTATTTTATGACATACGCCACTAACAGTTTCTTTCTATAAATGTTGTAACTCAAAATTCATTCTACTTATAAATAGTTTAAAATCCTGATGGTTAGATAAGTTACATTTTATATTTTACAAAACTTTTTTCTAGCAATCTTAAATGTACTATATTATTATTAACGTTAACGTAATAGTCATTTTTATGTAAAAAAATAAAACTAATAAAATTGTAAATTTTCTCAAAAAATTAATGAAAGTAACCTTATTGCAATTACAAAAACTTCAATTTATATTTATAAAATATAGGTATAATAATTCTATTAAAAGACCGTCATAAATAACTCCTCCAATTATGTCTTCTTTCGGTGAAAATAACTTCAATTAATCCCTAGTAATTTTTAACATGAAATAATTTTAATTCTCTCATATCTTAGCACAAATTTATAATGGGTTATTCAGTTGTAATGTTCAGCCTTATGAACATTGTACAAAATTACCCATGACAAGGATGATTGATTTTCTTAATTCCTTATCATTGATCATAGAAACAAATTAAAAATATCTTAAGATATGAGAATACGAATTGTTAATGTTTAATACCATAAGCAATTGTTGAGCCTTGGGATAAAATGTGTTCATTTTAATAGTTATAATTTAATGTTATTGTTGTCGGATACTTGAAATTTTAAGTATTTAACTGAATAGTAAACATAGTTTTTTTCTGCATTGAAGTGGTTTTATCAGACGAAACTTTAAAGTTTAATATTTATTATTTTGAAATAGCACATAAGTTTCCATATTGACTAAACCCTTTTATGCATCCTGAGTTGAGTTAACGTTTATCCTGAACGAGTTCACGTCGTTCTAGAGCTACAAAGAGGGAATTGGTATAGCATGTTTGAAGCATGTTTTACGTGCACTGTCTCTGCACGGGTATCATTCTTCGGTTATTTTATGATGCACTGAGCGTTTATAGGTCGGCCATAATTTTGTCAATGCCTGGGCCCGAACCTGTGACATGGCCTTTTACATGCAATTCATATATTATTGAAAAATGAAATAAAAAGAAATAAAAATATATTCATTCTATAAGTTTATGTAATTCACATATCGAAATCCCAATTGCCCACATCTATAGAAATAAAAGCATAAACATTAATGCATTTAAATAAAAAAACATGTCGAGAAATAAAGTATAAAAAGTCCAATACAAATAAAAAAACATTTTGTCAACAATTCGATTCAAAATACATTACTACACTGATTCATCCAAACGAAAACAAACACAAACAGCATAAGTAAATTCCACCAAATAAACAATACAACTGGGATAAAACTCCCCGTCTCTGGACAACGTTAAACCATGTCGAAGAATAATGTTACATCACATCCATGCTTAAAAATCAATCATCCAGATCATCTGTATCCCCCACCAACCCCCTCTAGCACTTACAACGAACCCCCCGCTACAATACTCCCCCCCTAGCAGTGCAACAGATGCAATATTTTCGTTGCAGAAAGACGTGCTGGAATTGCAGTCGGGGGCCAAATGGATGGTCTTTTGTGAATGATAAATAACGCGATGTTTTTGCGACGGGAGGTTGGGTAGACGTCCAATCGAAAGACGCCTTTGAGACGTCTGCGGGCATCTATCACTCACTAGGGGAAGTGCGGGATATACAGGGAGTTACCCAGGGGAATTTCTTTTGGACTGATGGGTTCTGACGAAACAATATTTTGATAATTTAAGTTCTTTTTTCAGTCAAATAAACATAATTATTTGTTTAAAGTAAACATAAGTATTTCTCTAAAATAAAAAGAGACAATAAGAGTTTTATTGTGTTAGATAAAATTATATGCGTTGGCTTGATTGTTTGGTTATCAACTTTCGTCACAATAAAACAAGTTTAATTATATTTTAAAAGTTGTCGGTTTCTGTGAAGGTTTGCCCCTGGCGGATTCAATGTTTTCGCGATTGGTGATTAAGTGTTATCGTCCCATTTGATGACGAATTTTTTGCGTCGCGGGTATCTATCACTCACTAGGGGATGTGTGGGATATGGAGAAAACTACCCAAGGGAATTTCTTATGGACTGATGGGTTCTGACGAGAAAATATTTTCGAAATGCAAGTTCTTTTTATCAGTCAAAACAACATAATTTTTTGTCTAAAATAAACATAATTATTTGTTTAAAATAAAAGCAGACAATGACAATTGTAGTTTCATTATTGGCTAAAAATAAATTTGTTGGCTTTATTGGTTTGTTAAAAACTTTCGTCGCAATAAAACAAGTTTGATTGTATTATAAAATTTGATTTTATACATACGATTTCCGTTTGAGAAATCAGATTGCTTAGGAGAACATTCAGATGCTACGTTTGGTTTTGGTGAAGGTTTGCCCCATGTTTATTCAATGTTTTTGCGACTAATGGTTGTGTGTTCGTCCAATTTGATGACGAATTTAGGCGTCTCGGACATCTATCATTCACTAGGGGATGTGCGGAATATGAAGAGAGTTATCCAATTTCTTTTGGGCTGATGGGTGCCACCGAAAAAATATTTTCAAAATGCTAGTTTCAAAAGTTTTTTTTTCAGTCAAATAAACACAATTATTTGTCTAAAATAAACAATTATTTGTTTACAACAAAAATAGACAATAAGATTTGTTGTTTGATTATTGGATAAAAATTATCTTTGTTGGCTTTGTGGGTTTGTTAACAACCTTCGTCACAATAAAACAAGTTTGATTATATTTTAAAAATTGATCAATACATGACTTCCGTTTGAGAAATCATATGACTTAGGAGAGGTATTCAAATGCTATGTTCGGTTTTGGCGAAGGTTTGCCCCTTGTGGATTCAATATTTTCGCGACTGGTGGTCAAGTGTTATCGTCCAATTTGATGAAGAATTTTAGGCGTCGCGGGCTTCTATCACTCACTGGGGGATGTGTAGGATATGTAGAAAGATACCCAAGGGATTTTGTTTTGGAATATCGGCTGATGGGTACTTTTGAAATACTTTCGAAATGTAGGTTCCTGTTTCAGTCAATAAACTTAATTATTTGTCTAAAATAAAGATCCATTAAAAATTGTATTTTAATAATTGGATAACGAATTATATTTGTCGTCTTAATTGGTTCGTTATCAACTATATGTCGCAATAAAGCAACGTATTCGATTTCCGTTTGAGAAATTATATTCCATAATAGCGACATTTAAACAGTATCTTCAGTGTTGGTGAAGTTTGCGCATTGTAGATTCAATGTTTTCGGGACGGATAGTTGGTGTTCATCCAGTTTGAAGACACTTTTGAGGCCTCGCGGGCATCTATTTACCACTCATATGGAATGTGTAGGAAGAGGAGAATTCTTTTGGAACATCTTCTGGTGGGCTTCATAATATTTTTAAAAAATTAAAAAATATATAATTCATCAATGTATATAGTTTTAAATATTAAATATCGACCAATGGATGTATTTTTTTAAACTATGATGGAAACAGTTAAACTGTTTAAGATAAAAGTTATTTCTAACTTCGCCGAAGTTTTAGCTTATTGTTAACAACTTATGAACAATAGATTGTTAAATAAATATGTTTTGCTATTTAATGTTAATTGTTGATACGCCTCTGTTTGGTTTGTAAACTTTTGTAAAATTGATTGTTAATAATTTTCACATGTTTTACCATGTCAGATAAGTATAACAAACAAATATAATGCAAGGTTTGGCAAATATTTATTCAAAAATTACGTTCATTCCAAACTATAGTACTTATAGTTCAAATAAATATGCCTTTGGACACTTGTATATTTTGTAGGACACGTCAAACTGACTTGCAATTTACAAAACAAAACAAAAATCAAGAAACGCAAAAACATTTGCTGTACAATTTCAAATCACACTTAAACTCTAGGCAATCAGTGCGACATTCTAGCGACATTCTGCGAGTTACATTCTAGCGACTTTTAAAATAAACTCTCTTTTCGATTTCTAGCAATGGGGGCCATAATCCTTATTCGCAGATTCTAAGGAACCCTGTCCCTTTCACTCCCTGTACTTGACAAATCAGCTTCTTAAGTACAGTTAGCCGAGGGGATTCAGATAGTTTCAGTGTATTTTTTTCTCCCTGGTCTTCTTCAGAATTCCTTAAGCCCTGGAGGGAGGGAGATTCTGGCATCTTGGATGGATGGTGCAAACAAAAAGAAAATGGAATAAAAAAAGTTCGAAACGATATCTCGTTTCGTATAGTAGAATGAATGATCTCATTTTCTGTGTGTGTCGCTGTCGTAAAAATGTAAGTGTGATGGCGTTGATTTTGATGGGATTTCTAATGGATTATGTTTTTGAAATATGACGTCTGAATACTTGATGCCAAGAATTAATAAACTTTACACACGTTTAAAACCTGACATTTTTGTAACATTATTTAAATAATATGTTAACTTAAAAACTTATAAATAGAATTAAAACAAATACAGTGAATTCTTGCACTGATAAAACCGATTAAAAACATTTTTGACATTGCAACAAAGCTCTAAAGTGTTCCAACAACTAAGGTTTTAGGGACCTACCCATACATGGTAATTATTTAAAAAAGACGAAAGCTCAAACTAAAGAAATGGCTTGTAATATTAAAATTTTAGGCTCAATAATGACTTAAAAACTACAAAATATTAATGTACATTGTGTATTGGAATATGTTTTGAAAATGTTGATTTAATTCAGTAAGAGAAAACAAGTTATGAAAAACTTGGGTTAAACTAGTTAATGCTATTTGTTTTGCAATACTTCTTTGGGGTACTTATTTTGTTAAAAATAAACATAATTAGTGTTTATATTTTTCTAAAAGTAAGCAGAAGGTTCTCTTTTCACAAAATACATTACGTCCTTTCAACAATGAAATGTAATTATCTCTAAACAAAGCTTTCACGTCATTATTTGATATTGCTTTATAGAAAACATACTTTTATTAGAGTCAAAAGGACATATATAGAAATAGTAAGTTCGGTAAAGGAGCTGCCAATTACTTGACGAAAATGAGATTTATTAAAAAAAAAACCTCTTAATTGATTATCAGCTAATGGAATCAGAATAGATTTTTCTTCTTGTTTTGCCCTTAATGATTTTCAGTTAGTGAACATAAGCCAATTACGATATTTCAGTCATTATTTAGAAATTATTATGACTTATTTCAAAAGATTTGTGAAGAAATATTATTGTGGGCATGCTATGTCATTAATGTATTTTGATTTATTATTTATGTAAGTTTTAACTAATAGTAAACATTCTAAAGTTTAAACAAGGGCAGCAAGTCTATTTAACAGATTTGAACTTTTAATGCAACATATGACCTCTATAAACAGAATAAATCTACATCTAACCCTAACCTGACAACACTTTGAATACTTACATATATTGATGCTAATACTTTGCCTTCTCCGGCTTAATTCCTTTTTCTCCCCTGAATCACTAATTTGTTTGTACATAACTCATATCATTTGCCTTCTCAACAACTTTTATCGTTATTTTAACTCTTAAACATAACCGGATAAGCATTATCCGGATAAAGTAAAGTCCCGCTAGACATTTTAAGTTCTAGAACAATCCTAAACAAACTATTATCATTATTAAACATTAACCCCCAAGTTGAACTCTGGTAACACAAGACATGGTCATTGACGATAACGTATTCCTACAAATGCCTGCACTAAATCCTGATTCATGTCACAAAGATGTCTTCAAACGCAACTTCCATGACCATCATCATTTGATCTTTGAAACCCGATTTAGCATTCTCGTTTATTTCCTTTCCAAGCCAAGAATTGTTACTCAAAGCCAAAGACTGCCGTCACAAAGGATTTGAAAGAGTTAAGTTTTGGGAGGACACAATTGTAAGTTGTATGTCAGACTGATTCAAAGAGATTAGTATTTACCAACCAGGCAATGAGTTGTGTACAACTAGTGCACAAATATGTGCCAAAAATAAAATATATATTCAGTATTTCGCAAATACGCTATCGATTTAATAAAATGTATAATCCCTTAAAAAGAATAATAAATTATAGTTTGTTGAACACAATTTGTTTCGAAAATTTGTTACAATACAATTTTATGTATCCAGATTTATTGTATTTATTAAATTGCATTAATTTAACAATATTTAAAAACCATATTGTATAAGGTCTTTTTTTATCCATGGCATCCATATAAGTAAATGAATCAAATGCGAAAAGTGGTGACAAACAGGGAAAAATCTTTTGCTTTTGGCGAATAACTGCATTAATTAATCCAATTCTTACAAGTGCTAACGCAATGTAGATGAGATTTTTATTTTGGTACAAGTTGTTTAAAAACAAGTACATGCCCAACGATCCTCAAAACAAAAGTACTAATAATAAGGTAAGAGCCATCAAGTATGCTCTATAGTTGTATTCCGTTACAATTCACAATTACAAACCAATTTTACTCAAGTACATTACTGTCAGTTGGAGCAGGGCTGCATTTAAGGGTATTTCCACTTGAAGGGTGAAGTTCATCCATAGTTTCAGATTTGCTTAATACATTTGAAGGGTGTCGTTGCCAAAACTCACATTCTCCGAAATATAACTAAGATATATTGACCCGGCCCGTTCATTAGCGACTTCGTGCAACTGAATTAACAATCGTCAAAAGTCGCCAATGAACAGTCGGAGCCTATATCTTACCTTGGAAAATGCGAGTTTTGAAAATACTTCATTTGTTTCATCCAGTAAAAAGAGTCCATTGGTGTTATCATTTTTTAAAAACAAAAGTTCAGTTAATTTTGATAATCTTGTATTTTCAATGGTTTACTGTAATTTAATTTTTGAATAAATTACCCAAATGCTATAAAGACTTGCCGCCTTTAGGCTGCAGTCAACTTGGAAATTCAGCCCCGAGTTGCAGTTGTGTCAAACCAGCAGCAACAAAGGTTCGGAATTGGGCGGGGCCCCTTTATGCCTTAGTGTGAAAGGGGTCGGTTGGTGCACCCCACCCTCCAGCTTAATCCCCGCGTGCGAAATACGAGGACTTTGAAACTTGCAAATTAAATTACCATGTACCATTGCTCTGCCGTGTTTTGATGTGCCAGATTTCCAAAATTAGAGAGTAAAAGGGTTGAAACGTAGAGAGAGAAAGGGTTAGTGGGTGGAGGTTAGCATACAGTTTATTAATTGATCTTCTGCCTTGTCTCATGGTTGAAGAGTTTGGCAGAGGATAAGATTTCGCCCTCAAGCCTAGGTGTGAATTTACACCCTAATGAAAATTGTCTGTTTATTTCTTGATGGTTGCTACTTTCTGGAACACTACTACACGTTTCTCAACATAGTTAAATTACCAGAATATATTGTTTTAAAATTCTTACTGTTATAGAAAAAAATTATGTGTGTTACTGTCTTAGTGTTAATTTTTCATTTACAACTGTTGTTCATTAGTCATTGTTTAAAAGAATATATTTCATGTGATATTTTTGAACAAAAACAATGCAATAACACATTTTAAAATCATTGTCAAGATTGATTAAAAGCAAAATATATACGAATAACTAAATATTTAAAAGTAAAGCAGAATTTTCAAACTGGAATTAAAACCAGGAATAGTTTGAATTTGTATTTTTAAATATTGATCTATAAAACTTTGTTTAAGGAAAATAATAAATCTAAAATTCTTGAATGAAATATATCCTCAATTCCACAATTTTTCTTAGACCACATCAAATATATTCAATAAACAAACACACTGGGGCTATTGTCCGAAGTCACAGCGTCCTTGAATCCTTCAAATTCCACTGAATAGGAGAAAAATTGGCCTGGACCGTCCAACCGCGATCCAAGATCTTGCTGCTCTACATTTCACTCAATCGGGATGACAAAAATGTAACTAACTGATATATTTTATAAAATTAGTTTTATATTTCTTATTTACTGCAAAAATATATTAGGTCACGAATTTCGATTGTTGAGTTACTAGTAAAGAATAATTGAATTAATGTATTTTTAACAAGTAAGGTTTCAACTCAACCGTTAACAAATATCAATGAAATATTAAAAAAATCAAATGCATATCAAGAAAATCGTGGTTTTCAAGTGACGACTTTTCTGCGACAAATGGGCGATACTTCAATAACAACCCTTACGACTTACGATCTTTTAGTAAGGTAGTGTGGATATATGAGAAATGCAATTCAAGGATAGACTATTTTCCTTACCTAGACCTTATAAAACTAAATAAATAGGAGCTGCTTACATAACAATCAAATCTGCCATTGATGACGCGTTTCCAGGTAGCCTTTTCCGATCAACTGCCGATTTTGAAACAGTTCCGAAGGCTTAAAATTACTAGATATTTATTAACTATAATAAAGATTTTTTATCAGAGGTCGAAATAGATAAAATGTTTGTTAATATAAATATATGCATTGACTGTTACATTTTTGTTTTCAAATAAAGTATCGAAATTGTTATCAAGCCTAATTCCCTATTTCCACCCCCAACCTCCATTACAATTCTTATTTTGGCAACCAATTTAACTAAATTTTTAAAAAATTTTAGTTACAATTTTATCACACCAATCTAAAAATTTACCCCCTTTTTATCCCTTTCTTACTCTCCTGACTTCAAAGACGCGTCAAATGCTTGGCAAGATAAGAACCTCGGACGGACGGTTTCTCTCCCCACCGATCCTCAGGTGTTGGGGGAGAGAGGTTTTTTTTTATCCCCATCCTCCCTCAGCATCCCTGAGAGAATATAGAAAGTAGATCCAAGGGATATCCTCCGGAGGTCCTCTGGTAAGCAGATGATTTGTCAAGTGCATTAGAGGGGAAACCTTACGGATCTTCTGAGAAGATGGGGAGAAGGACTGGTAGAGGGTGATGGAAAGGGTTGGGATGACCTCCACCCCTTTCCCGTTAAAGGGGTAGAGCACTTTGTGTTAGTGAATTTTTGAGTTGTCTGTTGAGTAATTGAACAGGGTTAAAGGTGTTATTTTTTGGCTAGGCATCGTGGAGTCTGTCCCACTAAGAACAGTAATCTGGCACATGGCGAGTCTTACTTATTTAAGCTTACTAATAGATTCTTTAAATTTTACTATTGAAGGTTCTTTTACTGACGCTGAGTTAATAAAGTAAATGTGCGGTCAATTTCATAAGTTGAATTAAAAAAACACATTAATAGTTTATAAATGGTTAGCTTCATTACAAGTGTATACCTTTTCATGCAAACTTAATGAACTTTGCCTATTTATGTGCATTGTTTAATAAAATAAATCTAGAAAACTAGTCCAATATCCAAAAACAGTAATAAACTAATTCAAAATTTGTTTTCATTGAATAAGTGCATATTTGGAAAGTAAACACACATCATGTTGCTTAATTTCCCAATAAAATGGTTAACCCACGACTAGTAGCATTGGCTGTTTTACGCCTAAAACGTTCCTTTAGCCACATGTATCTGTATATACCTAATTTCTGTCAATGTGAATTAAACTCATAGTTTAGATTAAAAGGACACTTGGTTAATTTACGTGTCTAAATTTGTATATTAATTTTTTTAGGGACATCCCTAAAATATAAACTATTTTAATAAGTCGTCAATATCCAGAGTATGCTCTTAGGTTAAGTTGCTTTATAGAACAAAAATATTTGTATTATTTAATATCTTGAAACGAAGGATTTTATAAGATTCTATGATTAAGAGATCGCAGATATGTAGGAAAGGGATTCCAGGAAATATGAAGAGGATAGTTGTAAAAGGCTGATCTTAAAATTGATACAGTTTGGTTAAACTCGTGAAAGGTTTTCCAAAAGTGGCATGTGTAGAAAGTACCCATGAGTTATCGGAGTAGGGTACTCCGAGTAATTGAATATTTATGATTTCATTGTTGTATAGTAAGATTGACGTTAGAAATACTTTTTATCATTCTTTTTAACCTTTAGAAATGAATATTTGAGGGCATATTCTCCTCACATTTGATTTGTAAATAGAAATTTAAAGTTGATGTTGGTACTATTCAATTTAGCATAATCCAATAGTTAGTTTTTTCGGAAAATCGGAGATTTTAGATTTGTTTGTTTACTTTTGTTTTGTTTAGATTTTTCGGAGATTTTAAATATGTCCTTTTTTTAATTACCTAGAAACTACTTCGAGGTATTTTTATTAGTGAAACAGTTTTCTATATAGACATCAGCAATATCATAAAATTAATTTTAGATTATGTTCCCTCTACAAAAACGAATACATTTCGTTTACGACTTTATTAAAAGAGTGGAATTTGATTAAAGCTTTAAAAATTGTAACTTATTGCTAATTAGGTATATTTGAAATATATTTACTATGTTCGATTGGTAAAAATTTTTTAGAGCTAACTGCTGCTTCACGAAGTGGTGGGAGACACTTGAATGTATTTATACCAATGATTTAACGATCAAATGATACGTATGTTTCTTTAATAAAACTGATAATTTCAAAAAGAAAGTTAAAACATAAGTATTTTAATATTTTACGTTTTTAATAACATGTCATCCATGCACTCTAAAATAAAACTAAGACTAATGCAACATTTAATTAATATATTCCCTAACAAAACGGCATTAGACGCCATACAAACATATTAAATTACAATAAGTACCAATTACTATCAATCAAAACGATAATTTAGCTTATTTTCGGGACGAATAAATTAAATTCAAGCTGCTTCCCAAACAATTTAGATAAGACGTGTCCTTAGGAACTAGAGGCCAATGATAAATAAAACCTTAATATACATATTTAATACTGTCCCAACAAATACATGGTGAAATTCGCCTGCTCCTAGAACGTCGCTAATAACCAGATTTCGGAGCTGGGTAACAAAGTTACCTTGATTAACTGCCCCATAACAGGAGAGTTTCCGACTAATGGCTGGAGCCAGAATTCCCCAGTATCTCCGTCACGTATTAGAATAGTTATAGTATTAAATAATAGTTGTGAAGGCGTGGAGTGGTACAATAATGTGTTAAGAAAACATCTATATTAAAGTTTTAGTTTGGGTATGAATTGTTGGGTTCATTTCAAACTTTGCAGATTTTTTTTTAATGTTACAAATTAGACTTATTGCATTTTAAAGCAAGTGAAATAGTATTTTAGTAAAATAAATTAGTCAGTTAACTATTTTATTTATACTATCAGCCAGAAAAAATTGAAATGTATATAACATTTTTTGAGTTTGGTTATTTTTTTTCTTAACTGATTGAAAAACTTAAAAATTGGCAAACGCCATAGGTTAACAAGAAACGTAATCTCTACCAAATTAGCAGCTGGGCGTAAGTGAAGATGACAAAATGGTTATTGGAAGGAAGTTTACATACATAAAGAAAATCAAAAGGATGTACTTCAGAAACACAGTCTTAAAAAATTCCCCATTAGCAAATTATACTGTTTGATTTATTATTATTTTTTTTATTATAGTTACGACATTTCGATGTTAGCTTTGACCATTAATTCTAAGATATTTTGCGCTACTAGGTTTTGCATCGATTGACAAAAACATATAATATATATTTATGATTTAAGTAAGCTCTAAAAATCAATTTCAAATACTTTTATAAAGAAAACGTAATTTTAGCAACATATTTGTATTAAAAACGGCGTATAATTTTTATAATAACCATTTAAGATGATTATAATTATTTAGTTAATGTTATTATAAATAACAGTCTTAGTTATTTTTAAATGGTAATTAAGTGAAATGACTATTATTTAAAGTTTAGTCAATACCTTTAAAAAACGCGCCTTTATTATCTATAGACACATAAAAGAGCCATCAAACTTCTATTCAAATTAACAAATTACGTTTCACATAGCTAGAAAATATAAAAAATAACTTTTAAAATCATAATCACAGGAAATAAAAAAATCAATGAACAGCCTATGGGTCATTTAAACTCTAATAGATAAAGTTAATGCGAAAAAATTTCGCACGTTCGTTCTAAAAGAGAGTACGATGTTAATAATTATTTCTACATCTGAAAATGAAGGGTAATTAGTAATAATTAGGGCTACATTTAATTAATTGCAGAGCTCGTTTTGCATTGTAACAAAAATGTTAATTAGATAATTTGTTTAAATTTGAAGATTAAAAGTTTTAGATAATGGTGTTTGTTAGTTCATGTGAAAAGTAAAATTATATTACAATATTAGAATTACAACTAAATATAAAAAATTGAATTAAATTTAGCTATCTGTTTTCAAATAAATACTTTTAAAGCTGTTAGCTTAGTAGAAATTTTTAATTTTAACCTCCATTAAAAAAAATTATAAAACACATTTTTGGGAATTAAGATAACTGAAAAGCCTTGTGCTTATTTGAAATACAAATTTATTTATTATAATTTGATATGTACCACTTCAATTTTACATCAAAACATGTTATCTTCTACAAAAATTCAAATTTGAAAAAAAAAATAAAAATAATTATTATTTTGAAAATTTTGTATTAAATCAAGACTCCTTATTTTTCTTTCAAACGATCTGTTACACTTCTTTTAATATAACAGAAACAATTTGATAGAAAGATTTTATGATTTAAAAAAAGCCCAATCCTAAATTTATGAGAAAGTTCTTTCTAATTGTGAATTGTGTTTAATTAAACAGTTAGCTTATAAACACATCAATACAGTTCAGTTATACGCTACACTTTTCTTTCTACGAATCTAGAACACGCAACGAAATAAGGCATATACTTATTCGGCACGTACATTGCAAATGGGGTATGTTAACAGATTTAGTAATAACTCTGCTTGGACTTTCCTATCGAATGGGCCTTGTTTTTTATACAGATTTTGCTACTGTGCGGTGGCAGCACCCGAGTGATGACACACGGTCCTTGGCGTAATTACGAATACGTGTCCGGGACTAAACATGACGTTGGATTACGTGATTGGTTTGGAATTCGAAGAGGCGGGAGGTGATTGGCGGAAATGAAGGGGGTTTGTCACAAATGAAAGTCCCTTGATAGATGTTGGGGGAACTTTGACGATGGGATTGTTTGGATAAACAATTGTAGAAATGATTATGGTTAGTAGTTTCTTATGGCAAGTACTTAATTAAAGATTGCAAGTAATTTAAAATAGAAAAATACACATAAGGGGGTTAAATATTGATATCAATAAAAATATTTCCTTAAAATTTTGAATTAAAATTTATTATATAAATAGAAGTTTGTATGCCCTCAGTAAATTTTATATTTGTTTTAAGGTTTTTTTGTAGTCTAACTATCAATAAACAATAATCGTGGTCCAAAAAGTAGGCAATTTTAGAGAAAGTTACAAGAAGACATTCACATTTATGTAAAACTGTAGTGGAAAGAGCAAAAAAATATTTTTTCAACATTTAAGTATTTATAATAGGAAACTAGAAATTTTGTTATTTTAAGAGTAAATAGAACTAACAATATGAAATTCAAAGCACTTTTTCCTAAAGACGTAACAAGTGTATATATCTGTCAATTTTTGTTTTTCATTACGACCGAATACTATTTACTTTTCATTCATATTGTTTCAGAAACAAATACTCACACATACGTGTCAAATCGATTCATATTGACTCTACCATGAACTGAAGTACAAATCAAGAGTAACCTTTTATACCTAAGAAAACAAACACAGAATTCGATCAAGTATTGTATCGGATCATCCCAAAAGTTACTGATTATCTAAAGGAAAAAGTATGACAAAACAAAACGAAAGAAACAACTTCATTCGAAGCCAATATTGACCCAAGAGTTTCTGTGTTCAATTGTCATATGGAAGAAAGATAACCAAAAAGCTAAAATAAATACAATAAAGTTCTCACAAAGCGCCATCTGGTGTAACAACAACGGACAATGAGACCAAACCCTATCAATAGTATATATGTCATTTCTTTAAAAGTCCTGAATCCCCCTGATAATATCTATTATTTAAGAGCGAAGTCAGTACCATAGAACAAATGTATTAATTTAAAAATCGTAACCGTTTTAAAAGTACTTCTTTGCCCTGTCAGCATTTTATGACTAAATATAAGAATCGTCATTAAAGCGAAATTAAAAATTTAAACACATTAAAAAGCGATATAGCATCAGGTTAATTAAAAATTAATCAATGAAGCCTAAAAATAGGGTCGCAGTCTTCAGAATATTTTGGGGTACTTAAAGTTTCAAAAAATAATTAAAAAAGAACATGGTATTTTCCCTTCAAATTTCTTACATTTTGCTGCAATGCTGATTCACATGAATGGTGAAAAAATGCTTACACAGCTAATAATACTTTCGCAAAGGTAGCGATTTCAAAAGGACTGACCATCCCTCTTAACGTGGACCCGTAGGACAAAAAAAAACAACAACTTTTTTTAAAATTATTTATTGCATTAATTCTTATTGCTGAAAAGTTTTTTTGTAAAGATTTTAATTTGATACGTTTCCTCAAAATAAGTATTAATTAAATTTTTTTTTATATTCTTTAGTAGAATATATTGTTCTAAATGTATTGTAAAAAATAACTAGGCAGAATAGAAAATATCTTAATAATATTTTTTTTCGTTTGGGAAAAACATAAGAAACCTCAATGACTACCTAAAAAGAAAAAAAAAATCTAACTAAGAATTTAAAATTTACGACAAAATATACGGAAAAATAAAAGTATATACTTATTCCGATGCTATTACGTATTCACAATAGGTACACTAGTTATTATTCGTTTTAAGTTTTAAAATAATTTTTATTCAAATTCAGAAAGTGGAATATTATGAAATTTAGGTTAACTTCCTTAATAAAATAGTTAAACTTTTCGTATTTGATTGTTAATTCACTTTTCATTGATTAAATCCCAACTGCAAAAAAATAATAACTCGTCACAAAGTCATTACCACAAACAATTATTGTGGCATTAAAATGTGTTATTCATCAAATTATTGGCATCATTCATCATATGACCGCAACAATTATGATCTTTTTAAAACCAAGATTATTTTAATTAATAAGAGTAAAATGGATTTTCCCACTAACAAAACCTTTAATTATTTTTAATTCCTCACAAATTATTATTTTCACTATCTAACTATTTGAAAATATGCTTGTACAGAGAATATACGAGTTACATTTTGCTGGGGTTGATGTTATGCTATAAATAGAATTCAGATTCAAAATCCCTATATTATTACACCAAGGACCAACGCTAACGACTCCGTCATATTCCGGCTTATGTAAAATTATTTATAATCCAGAAATTAATTTTTTATCGTATCCATGGAAAAGTAAATGGCTTCTAGTGTCTTTAAAACTGCATCCGCTAGTTCCAAAGGACTTCTCGAAGTTCTAAAGACACTAACATCATATTTACAATACCTATAGTTGTAAAATATGTTGGGTTAGGGCTGGTTAGTCGAGAATGTGATCCGGGGTATGTCATTATTAAAAAGCTATTTTAAATTCTAATCAATTGAAGGTTACGAAATTTGAATCATTTGACTAATTTTAAATGCATTTTTTTATTAAAGCCTGCATTTTACCTGCATATCTTTCAATCTTATAACACATAATTCTAGATGGATTTGAAAGCTCACAATTCTTATAAAAAAATTATTTAAAGAAAAACCATATACTTGTGGAAAAGATTGCGTTCTTGTTTAGAACTTTATTATATTGCATTGAAGAATAATGCAACAGTTCTAAAAAAATTCTATCTAAGATACATACTTATAATAACGATTTTCAGAACTTTATCAAATACTTGAAACCAAACCAAGGAGAGCAGAGATAATATTTTTGCAATAACCCCCACTATGTACCGAAAAAACTTCCACAAAGAAGTGATATATTCTCCTTTTTCTCGGGCAAACATAAAAGTGTGAGACGTATTTATACGTTTCCTTCACAGATATAAACTCAATTCAGTCCACCACCTTCGTCAGAGAACGGAATGTTTGTTTTTCATTCGGTGGATGAAACGATATAAAGGAAGCAATTCAGTTCACCAAAAGTAGAACAATAAGATCTTTGATGCAATTTGGATAGTTCTGGAACTCACTTTTTGGGGGGGACAATATTGTAACCATCTTTATTTTGAACGCTTTTACCATTAAAAGATATTCTTTTAACAATTTTATATCATTAAAATGTATGATTCCATATCGAAATGACTTATTGAGTTGTCTACATGGTATAAAAATCAGGTGAGACCACATATATACCTGAACTGAATTGAGAAAGTATGCCTTCTCAAACCTAGTTTACCCCGGATATGGCATACGGAAATACGTCTATTTTTCGAATTCTTAAATACATTCTTTAAAACTTCATGACCAGCATTTTAAGAACAGCTTAACGTTAGAGAACCTCAATCGGACTTGAAATTTTTTCAATCTGTATTGTTTTTTAACTGTCATACATCCGAACTTCATTCTTTCCAAACCCTAGTTTAATCTCCGAAATGGCATAGACAAAGGCAAAATACATAATATTTTTCGTTGAAAAAAATTAAAATTCATTTTTTAATAAAACTTATTTTAGAAATCAGAATAAGTTTTTTAAGGATATGATTATAAAGTCATTACCAAATGTAAAAAATAGAGCATTTATACATTTTTGAAATTTATTATTATTGCTGAAAGTAATAGGGCACAAATAACGCAATAAACTGTGTTTAATGCTCAGAAAGAAAGTTCATTATTCTTTATTTTAAATACATAAAATAAAAGTTGTAAAATCCTATTTTAATAATTCGTATCCTCAAACTTTACTGAGAATCAGCAAAATATCAGTTACATTTTCGTCAAACTTACTTAACTAACAGAAAGGATATAGAAGGGTGATAAAGAAAACCGATGCAATTTTCTATGTTTCTTTGATTTTGACGTAGCCAGACCGCAGATAAAAACGGAAGGGCATAGAAAGGTACGATTTATTGTTCTAGAAAATGAATTTTTTTTAATGAAATATTTTTCGATTTTATTTTCGCTGAAGTTACTGTTGATTCTAATGAAACTTACTATTTATAATTCGAGAAAACGGTTAAAATGATAAAACGTATATAATATTATTTTAAAAATCCAAATCAAACTAAGCAAACCAAACATTGCATATTTTGGAGTTTTTTTTAAAATTTATTTTGTACAGGGAAATAAATACTTTTGGATAATTTTTTAATACATTATATGAAAAGTAGAAAATTCATATAACGAAACGATTCGTTAACTTAAGGTAATTAATTTAAATTAAAATTTTTACAGAATGCACGATGGATTAAATATTTTAATTTTAATAGAACAATTTGTTTTCCGAACAACTAAAACCTTCAAAAGAATAAAATATTTTTATAAACCCACCATATTCAGTTTTTGAATAACGAAATTTAATCATAGAAGAAACACATGATTTTTTTCGGTAGCATTTTTTAGATTTCATTTTTTTTTCATGATTTCATTCGGTAGCAAGTTTACAAAATAACATATAAAATCTAAGTGTAATTCTTAAGTAAATGTGTGTACAAAATTTCCTGATTATCAGAACGATGAACCACACTTCTATATTTGAAAGTCTGACTATTTTAGTTAAGTAACTTCCCGAGTTTAAAAAACCCACAGAAGAGAAAACACATCAATACTTCCCTGAGTGGAAACTTACTTATCCCACAGCTGAAACTTTTCCCCCAAACGAAATAAAATTCCGTTATGTCCAATCATACTCGTGCCGGCTCACGCCATTGATATACAGCCAATTTGCGGTGTGGTGGATGGGCAAGATTCGTCTATTTGCCCCTTTCTGATCTCGCCAGATGCACTCAAAGCGATTGAGGTCTGGATTCTTAATGGAATTAGAACGAAGAGAGCCGAAAATTGCTGAGGTCAAGGAAATCCTAATTTGTTTCCAGTACATGTTTTTTTTAAATGCTTTAAAATATTTTAAAAGTTTTTGAAGCATTTAAAATAAGGAATGGGAGGGAAGCGTTTAACTTAATCATTGCTCTTTTACTTTTTTTATTCTTACTAAGCGTCTGACGACAATGGTTGGTTTAGTAGAATTTACGTCACTAGAGCTACCCGGCGTCTGACAAGGGAATACCAGATTTAAAACATTCAACCGAGACTATTACAACAAACAGTCTTTGAAATCTTTGTTCTGCATTGTTTTTAGGTTGCTTTTTCAATTCATATTCAAAGATTTTAGAAGTTTACAAGTATTAGTTGGCCACTATCGCATTATTATTTCTATCTTAATAAGGCTATGCGATAACCCTTGATTCGTCGTTAGGATTATTTTAATCAATTGTTTCAATATTTTTCTTCGTAAAAGTGACATAAAACATACACTGAGAAAAAAATGGTTTGATAATTTATGACCTTACACAGAAGTAATATTTTTCCTTACGTTAGCGGTTCCTTAATCGTACTTTACTCAAAATGGTTCCCAAAGAAGCACCTAGAAGTATTCAATTACAGTAAAAATTTTGCCTTGTCCAATACATATAAATACAATACCAATACTTGACCAATACAATAATAATACGGGGAATTTATCAAAACTTTACATTTTATGGGGGTACTTACTTTAACATTAAATTCAGCTAAGTATACAGCAAAGTGAAAACTTTGGTTAACCTATGTCTAGACGTTAATGAATCAAGACCCTTTGACTCCAAATCCAGTTAAAAAACAAACGATTCAAACATAACTGTTCGTTCAAATACAACCTCAATACCAAGAAGAACTTGGCTCTTTTGAGATCTTCTTCCCCCCCTCTCTTGATGGGTTAGAAATTCTCTTATTCGTTTTTGATTCTTTGACGGACTTCATAAAACCCACTGGTCGATTACACTCATCATCATCAACTCCAGTAAGACCTGGAGATGCGATCCGCAGTCGTAAGGGTCATCAGTGTGATTCGGTATTGGTAATTAATTTGGCAATGATGGTATTACGGGAAGTCAAGCATTTGATAAGAAATTCTATAATTATAACAATAATTTGAAACACGTAGTCACATTGGTCGAAGTATATTTTTTTATAGAAGATTTTTTATAAGAATCGAAAATCTTAAATAGTAGTTTAAACAGTACAATTCATCTTAGATTAAAACTAGGGTAAAAAAAAACAAAACTTAAAAAAACAAATTCTTTGTGTTATGTATTCTATTTCACCTAAATTAAGTCTCAAGATTAAAATTGAAGCTCATATTGCAGACTACTCTTATATTCTCCAAAAAAAGGTTTAATCATTAAAAAAATGTGCTCCATAAATCGTATAAGAAAATAACTTTTATCTATATTTTTCTAAAATTTGATATATACAACAATATTTCCAAATAAAAAGTTCATTACTCGAATGGTTTTCAGATGGTTATATTAACTAATAAATATATCGAAGCACTTTAAATAATTAAGCAACTATTTTTTTATTAATCTGATAACCGTGTATAGTGTTAAACATTTTTGAATATATATTAAATGTAAAATAATTTTAATGCTAGAATATAATAAAACCATCAATTGGAAATTATAAAACAAATTCATTATTATGCATTTAAACTTTTTACAGCTTAAATGTGAACATGCTTTGAGTAAACCTTCAGAAAATTGAAATATTTGTTAAATACATAAATGAAAAATTATTCTGAATTTCCAAAAGAAATTAAAAATAGTATCCCGATTAATGAGACTAAAAGTTAAAAATTAAACCAATATAAAAATATGTCTTTAGTTTGCGAACAAACTTTAAAAAATTCACAAGACTCAATTGCTGAATGTCATTTTGATATTTTCATCACTAATTACTCTAATGCGTCTTGATTTTAGTCAGCGGGAGGCTATATATTGGACAAAAAATAGTAAATTGCCCCAATAACGCTATTAAGGAAGTTGGATAAAACCATCTCCTTGAAAATCTTCATTACAGGCTCCTCTAATTAGTTGTAGTAAGTTAGAAGCTAAGCTTAGTAGATACGATGCGATGACGTTCATTATCGATGAAATAAGAACGAATCGATTTTCTCTTTAATAAGGATATTTGGGGAAAGATTTAGAGTTCTTGGGTGGAAAAAGACATGCATTTTGAAAGAAATTTTAATTGATGGGTTTTTCGAAAGAATGTGATTTATCAGTTTTTTTTGGTTAAAAGTAAAAAATGTATTGTTTTAATTTGGGTTCAAATAAAATTGTCTGATTATGACAAAAATGTTTCTTTGAATTTAGTGTAATTTAGTATTTTTAAAGTTAATAAACACGTGATGGTTATAATTAAATAAATAAGCACGGTTTGTACCAATTTTGTAAAGTTAATTTTGTATGATTTTGAAACATAGAATATGATAACTTTTAGGTTATTTCTTACGATTAATGTAGAATGAACTTATTGAAAGCTGAGACATTATTAAGCGTTATTTATCAATAAAATATTTGTCAAGAGTTAAATGAAATATTAAATTCGGATTACTTTTATATTTTTTATAGATTTATTAGATTACTAGAGAGATTAGATAAAATTTATATTATTATTTTTATTTTTAAATACTTGTTATATGAATTTAAATGTATGGTACTTAATAAGTCTAAAGGTTATGAATTTTAAGAAAATATATCATTTGGTCTATTTTTCATTACAATTGGTACGTCTTTTACAGTGTTTTTAATGTGTTTAGTAAAAAATTGTTTTACAAAAATGAAAACTTATATGAAAAACACGTTTACTTAATAAATATTTTATCCATTAAATGTATTGTGGCAAAAAATACTTTCAATCTTTTTTTTTTTAACTTATAGTGTCAGATGGGGAAAATTTGTTCGAAACATCTATTTTTGTAACTTTGTTTTAAACATTTTTGGAAAATATTATTTTTTTAATTGTTATTTTACATTACTCTATATATGATTTGCTACAATTTTTATAGAGAAAATATTAAAAAATGACATAATTAAAAAATAATATTGATGGCTAGTTTTTGTGAAAATTTTATCCTACGGTTGGGTGGGGTAATAGGTATAATGTATATAGTAAAAGGGAAATTAAGAAAATATTTTGAATATTAAAATTACATAATAATTAATGTTCTTACTTAAAAAAAATTAATGTACCAATGATAAAAAGAACTCTAATAAACATATTCATTTGCATTGTTTTAATTATTTTCATTAAAATTATCATTGAAAGGCTTTTAAGTTGATAGTACTGAGCTGTACTACGATTTGTGTCATTTAAGAACCAATTTCTCTAGAACCAAGATTTATCTTATTTTAAATTTAAAAACTGTAATTTTTTCAACAATTTCAATAAATAGAATACACAAGATTGTCATTTCATACTACGCCTGTGAATTTAAAATAATCGTATCTTCTGTCGCTTTCTAAATAATGCTTTTTATATTACAGAATTAATCCTTGTTTATCTTATTTATAAAAATATTTATTTTACGATATTAGAAAACTTCCTTATTTGTTTGTGCACTGAAAAGTATACAATTTTTCTCTTTGAAGTTTTTTTTAATTAAATAATTATGTATAAGGCTGAATGGTTTTATAAAATTAATTTTATTAATAAATGTGATAGGAATTTTTTAATAATTTAAAAAATTTGCTCTTTAGACAACAACATACCAAATTAACTGGAAAAAAAATGGTTTTGAAAAACACTAATTTATTTGTGATATTTATATTTTTTTGTATTTTAGTGAGGACATTTACTAAAATTGTCCTTAATATAATATGTCTCCATCAACACTGTTCCGTATTGATATTATACAAAAAATTAAAAGTAGTTAAGTTGTTTAGTAGTTAGTTTGAAAAAATGTTACACTAGTTCTAGACGAGAGATAATGGATCAGGGTTTCGTAATTTTAACCTTAAGCTAGCACTCAATATAAGTTAAAATTCAAGTGCAAGCTGCTAATGTCACAATTTCTAAAAAATAGAGATTAATCCATACATCAACGGTTCCAGGACCACCCATTTTCTATTGTTAGATATTCCATTTGGATATTTTTGCACCCCACTAACGCTTCGCCCCTATAAGGGATGAGTTCTATGTGTAGGAAAGACGCACGGCGTCGATACTGCAAATTGTTAATTCGATCTCCGAAAGATTTAAAACGACGAATATAGTGATGAGATAGTTCAAGTTTCAAATTTAATGCTATAGGCACTTTACCCCACTTTACTAGTGTTCAGCATATTTATTTTGGATATTACTAAACAAATACATAAACAAATGCAATATTTAAAATTGCAGAGATATGTTCGTTTAAAACTAAATTAACATAAGTATAAACTTTTTGTTATTATTTTTGACAAAAATAGTGGTAGACAAAAGTAAAAATTAGTGTTATAAAGACGCAGTCAAACATTAAGACATAAGTGTCGCCACTCCAGATAAAATATTTAGTCGTAGAAAAAAAATGAATTAAAAATCAGCTTAGGTCACAAGTTAAACGCAAAAAAAAATTGCAACCTAAAAAAAATTACAAAATATTGGCTCCTTTTCTTTTTATGCGGTAACTAAAAAACCTATACAATGTATTTAACTATGTAAAAAACAAAGATTCCATGTTTTCAAGATAACATCATGGTGATTGCTATTTCTTTCATGTACTAAAGTATTAAACAATTCTCTAAGGAGGCAGTTGTAAACAATTTTCGTGTCACCATGCACATAGAGATTTGTATCTTTAAATCCCTAAGCAATTTTGCTGATAGAAGATTAATTGCATAAAAGAGATTATATCAGTTGATGCCATGTTTTCCCAAATGGTATTAAAAGATTGTATTTTTTTTGGTTTGTCGTCGATAAAAACATTTACTTTAAAGCTTTGTTTACCTTAGTTCGAAGTTATTGTTTTAGTAAAGTAGCGGATTCTTAATCACTATCTAGTTTTGTCTTAAAGACGTATTTGGCACTCATTTCCCTTTGTCTTACCTTATCTTTGCAGTTAAATTTTTCACGTTAACTCAAGGTAATTGTTTTCTTTTTCCCCTATTATTTTTAGGGCTGTTTGGATTACCGTCAAACTCAAGTTGCATACGATATGTTTAATATTAGAAATGACTTGCATAACTAAAGAGACACCAAAGTTGGTTTTAATTTTAGTTTGAAGATGCTACGTGTTACATGTTATTTATAGACATTTAAAGTTGTCTTTCAAAGATCTTACTTTACTACAGGGTAATAAAAAAACGATACCCGGTTAATTCAATACGAAATTAAGCTGATAACTTCTTTGGAGCATTATTTTGGAACTTTAGATTTAGAAAGCATATTAAGGTGAAATATGTCGAGAAGTGTACCTAATTTAGTTTTATTAAAAACTTTCATTGCCAATTCTATTTTATGCACCGGTAAAGCGACTAAATAAAACAAAATTATGTACATTACAAGAATATGCCACTTTCAACATTTAAATTAATTTTCTATTCGTCCAATAAAAAAATCGTTTAAGAACAGCAAACATGGGTAAAATAATTTATAGAGGTATTTAGGTATGCTCTTTATTAACATGTAATACAATGTTAAAGTCAACTCGATTCAGTTAGGCACTTTAATATAAACGCATGCGAAAAATGAAAATAGATCCAAAACCGCTAATACACTTATGAAACTTATTTCTATTGCCACAAATTCATTTCCACATGCTCTTGACAAGCACAAAGCTCACATAACAGTTTGAGGGGGAAAGCGTTGACAGTTTTCCTGCATTTCCCTAGAGGGGGTGGCAAGGGGGTCGCTGATAAATCGGGGGGCAAAGTGATCCAGGGAGCTTAAAATGTGTCTCTAAATGCTAACGATATGTTTAACCTGGGGTGATGGATCGCTCCAATGTTTGCCTCTTTCCCGAATCCTGGAGCCGAGCCATTTCGGGAGAATATCTTATTGCTCTCCATAATTCTCCGTTTTTTTCCTGGAAAAGCGCCTGGAATACAATATCGATTGTATGAATGAAGAGAATGTAGCGATTGATGTGTTTCGGGAGCTGTTTTTGTTTTAGTATTTTCTTGATGGAGAAGTGGTTATTGTTAATGGCGGATGATGCCTGGGAGTTGAAATTGAGTAGGTGGTTTTGTTCGTTTTTAATAAGTTTGATGGATTGTTTTTGGAATGAATGAAAATTGTTTAAGATAAGGTTAAAGTTATATATTTGATTACATATTTTCTGTGAGGAGTTTATTATCAATTGTGGGAGGCGAGTGGATGAAATAAAATAATTTGCGTTTAAAATAAAACATCCTGATCTTTCGTGAAAACAATTGGAATGGATGCGGTTTGTATTGTTGACAACTAAACAAAACATGTTGCGCTTATTTCAGCTTACGTGACCAAAGGCTCTGGGGTGCAAGATATGTCTAGGTTAGGTGTTCAACCTCAAAACTAAAAGTATAAATATTATTTTAGTATTATTTTTATAATCATCAAGTATATTCTCTTTTATAGTAAAAATTATAGTTCATCTATTAGTCCACAACTAACTAAATTAATCTTTATTTTAAATATAATAACTTTTCAGTTTTAGTTGCCTGCCTTTTTAGCACTTAAAAGAAAATTTTATCGCTAAGTATATCTAATGCATTTTTAACCTTTAATATTATAAAATTTTCTACGCCACAATTTAAATCCAATTTTATTCCCCAAAGAAAAAGAAAACCACAGTCGAGAATTTTCCCTCTAAGTCCATTATGAATAAATTTTATAATTCCCAAATCATTTCCCCAAAGTCATTTTCGCTTAAACTCAGAACGAGTATTCAGCAATTTACTTGAAATCTCCCGAAAGCTTTTCCACTTTTCTTAACGGCCGCAGGGAAAATGTCTCGTCCACTTATTGGAAATTGACTGGCGGAAATTAGAGTAACCTCAACAATGTGATAGGTTTAGGCATTAAACGTGAGGTTCGGCTATATATTCCCTTATCTTACATCTCGAGATCTGACGCGGATATTTACCAAGAACAAGAATGGGAAGCGATACTTCGTTAGTTTAACTTAATCTGAAGCAGACCTCATTCTTTGTTTCAGGGTTATTATAGGTAGACATAATAAATGGTTTTGATTTATTGAATGTAGATTTTTTGCTTAATAATTTGAGCATTAACAAACTATTAATTGAATTAAAAGGAAATGTTTTCTTACAATTTATTTTAAGAAAAATATTTTGCAGAATTAAATTTAATATATCATGTTTACATTATTATTGGTATTCCTTTAAAAGTAAACTTTAAAAATATGTATTTTTCTAGCATTGTTTTTTCTAATTATTAACTATGTAAATAACCAGAAATATTTGTTTAATTTCAGGTAATAAAAATGAAATGTTGATCCAGTAACAATTGAATCTTCTAGCAAATCATATTTGATTGGTTAACAGGTATATCTAGATACTACATATTTAATACATATTTGCATTGTAAGATGCGTATATTTGAAATAAAAATATATTAAATCTGTTTAAAAAGAAAATACTCCTAACAAAATGTTTGTGGTTCTGATGTCCCTTAGTTTTGAATATATATAAATAATCGCACTTAGCAAAAAAAATATTTAATCTTTTTAATTTATGAAAAATTACTTAATCCAGTTTTTTGACTAAATAATTTCACTTATATTACTTCATGGTTAGTTAGTGGTTTTAAATATTACTTTAAAATACCTGCATCATTATCATAACTTATTCATTGTATGATCGTTTCCTAATCGTAAACATACCGGACTCACATATATAAATATTTAAATTACTAGAGATAATTACGAATTAATTGCCATTCAACTGGAGTGTTATCGAGTAATTCTAACATCAACTATATCTGCATTTACAAAGGAGATCCTTCCTACTCCTCGATCGCCATTGCTTAGATAACGGCTCCTGGTGCAATTGCTGCCGGAGGCCTTTTCCAATTTCACACCCAGATCTGGCTGAAGCTGTCCAATTCGGGCAGCTCCATTCAGGTGGTTCACTCTGCTAATTAAAGCTTAGGGGCGACTATTCGGGTGTCATAATACAGTGGACGTGTTCCGTTGGACGGCTTGAATAAAGCTGGATGCGGGTCTAATGCCGATACGGTGTCTAATTGGGCGGGCATGGGGCTTAGGGTGTTTGGAAGAAATAACAGGCGTGAATGAAGGTGTTTTGTCTTCTGTGTTTAGGTGTGTAGGTTAGCTGCGGCAAGGGGAATTGTATGTTTGTAAACTTAATTTAGGGGTTACAGGGTTTCGCTTAGGAACACCTTACTGGAGAAGTATCGGTAAGATGGCGATGGGAAAAAATAAAAAAAAATTCAAAGGAAAACAAGAAGTTTTAGAAGATCTAAAATCGGCTACTTCCTGTAAATTAAAATACTTACTGAAATTCGTATCGAAAACAAAGTGTTGGGTAACAGTTACTGTCACCGAGTACCGCTTCCACACAAGATTTATAAACCTTTGAAAAAATCGCCCAAACACACAATTTTGTTGGGGATTTTGTCTGTATCACAGAATTTAGATTATCAACAATGCAACAGTTTATTGAATTAAACAAAACGAAAATATGTATAAAATTATCTTTAAATTACTCCTATCACGTAATTTTTTCCCGAATAATGCTAAATGCTGGTTTATCGCTGATTCAGTGCATAACATGGAAGGTTTTTTTTAAAGGAATACTTAAAGTATATGCCCAAATAAGCAATATTGGCAGTAGATGAAGTTTTGCCCGAGGCTCTTTGAATGTTTATTTGACAAACAGTGATTACACTGGAACTAAGCTAGAATGTAATTGCAATAGAAAAACTATGGTTACAGATGTGTCATTTTTTGGAACCATTTCTTAAAATTCTTGCCTGCAAATTATTCTTAATTTTGTTTCTTTTACCGCAAAAATGTAACTTAAAATCATTAGTTTAAATTAATTTCTAGTTAATTTTGAACTTAATTTTTCTCAAAAACAATACGCCAACAAAATCTCAAACACTCTTGACACACTTTAACCCTTCCTCTTGTTTAAAATATTCCTCAATTTCACTTTGAGGAAGCGTTTTGTTCTCGAATTCCTTTAAAGTTAGACAAATGCCTTTGAAACTTAGTTCAAGACAATTGCAGAAATGCGGACAAAGGAGAGCTTAAGGGTTCACGAAATTTAATTAGCGAAATTTCGATTTCACCTTTGAGTGGATACTGCTACATAGGAGATTTTCCACAGCAACATGAATTGTCGGTCGTGGATTAAAAATTTATACAATTGTAAGTTTCAATTTCGATTACCTAACTAATTACAAATAGAATCAAACCATGGAAAGTAGTAATCCCAATATTGATTAAATTTGAAGTGTTGTAAAGTTTCTTACAGAAATTTTGTAATGGCCTTTAAAAGTGTAAAACGTATATAAACAAAGTATATTTAGTTGTTTTTCTTTGGAAAACAAAGGATGTTTGGACTATTTCGAATCTGTTTTCTTCGCAGTTATATTGATCCCATGGTAGTGTAAGATTAGCTTAGGAAATTTCAATGGTTTGAAGATTACAAAATATAACAGCAAAAACCTTAGATATTATACATAAGCAAGTATTTAAATTTAGTACGTGACATATAAGAGCCTAAAACAAAACTATTTTGAAATTTAAACTAACTGAAAATAAATCTACAAATTTCCTCAAGAACATAGAAAGACTTGAAAGTGAACATCCCCTTCGAAATTTTTAAGTACTTGTAATATATGTTGTAGGAAATAACTTATTCATTTCAGACAATATAGTTAGATTAAAAAAATACAAATTAATGTGTTTTTAGTAATCATGTTTCAATCTTCTATAGCTTTCTCATTTGGAAAGATTTTGACATAGTTTCAATCAAAATATCTTATAAATATGGAATTTTGATGATTCATTATTATTAAGGGGGTACGGGACACTTTTAACATTTTTTTTAATACTGCAGATATCATTATATTTTTTTTCCATAAATGCATACTAAATATACTAACACTTTTAGATAGTTAAAGGTTTTAAAAAATTATTAATTTTGTTTTAAAAAAATAAAATGTGTCAAAAAGTGAAGTTTCTTATTTTTGTTATAAGTAAAAAAAATATTTATTGACAAACAAAAATTTAGCATTTTTATAAACAGGAAAATGTACTTAACAAACTGTCTTTACGAAATTTTGTTATTTGTCAGTTTTTTTTTAAATTATTGAAACTTTTTTTAATAATTTCCCAGGTTAACTATTTTTTTTAAATTAATAAATAAAAAAACAATTTAATTACAACTATTTCCTAAAGAAAAATTAAAGTAATATGTTTGAAAATATACTGTAGCAAGTTTTAAAAATATTCTTCAAATAGATCTGAAGTTATATCAATTTGAACTTGGTAAAACATGAAAAAAAACCATCAATGAGAAAAATGGGTTCAAAGTTACAAAATTCAAATACTTCATACCTAAGCTTAATATAGTTAGCTTAAAATAATTAGAGTTGTACTTAACGTAGAAGCATAATTTTGGTGACGCTAAAATTAAAATAAGTTGAATTTTTTTTTAAACAAATAATTTTTTCCGATATTTTGGACGATTTTGTGTCCCATACCCCCTTAACCAGGTTGGCAATTTTGAAAGAGTCCACAAACCACTCACCCTGTAGAATAAATATAGTTATTTAATGAGTTACTGGTTCACAGTGTAGTTTAAATCGCACTATCCTACAAATAGAGAGTTCAGAAGTCTCTGTGGCAAGTATTTTTCAACCGACGTAAAGCCTTCATTGGAGCATCCCTACTCCCACCAAAAGAAAGTAGTTCTAAAAACAATTCCCAACTTTTACAGTCCGAACCATAAAACCTTCACAGTGCCCCTCCGAGAGCAACAGAAAGGCATTGTTCCAATGACTCTTCCAACTCTTCAAAAAACCCAACCATTCCGGGCCCAAAGTATCGAAAACATCTCTGGATAAAAGTTCCGAGAAACCACTGGACCAAACTTGAAGAAATAAATCTGTTATTCAGCGGAAAAGAGTCCTACGTCCAACAATGAAGTTCAAAGGGGGATTTCCATACACTATTCTGCGATTGTCAACTATTTCTAAGAAGAAAAAATTTGCCATATGGGAAAAATGCATTTTTTGTCAACAAATGGCCTCATATCTACAATGAAATAATGTATTATAATAGTTTTTCAGTATCTATATTTCGTTATGCCACTTGTACTAGCTAGCTTATTGCATAACAGTATCGTTTATCACCGAAGCCATTTTATATCTTATAACATAATGAATCAACAATCTACTTTGTTAATTTTTGCCGTTGTCTAAATTACAAAATTGTGAACACGTAATTTTTGTTTATTCATAATAGTAGAAAAAATACTTTTGCAATTAACTTTGGAGTTAAGTTTAAAAAAGCGGGTATTGAATGCAAGTCAAACACCACCTGGGAAAAATACACTTTCCATGAGCTATAAATATGCGTCATGTATAAAAGCCATTCTAGCAAAATGAAGTCAGGATAATTTAATATTACTAACCCAACACAGTCAAGTAACTAAGGAAACCTCTCTCCAGCATCACTACTGGACATTGGTCATTTTCCCCACAAAGGTACAGAAATGAAAGACACCAAGAAAAGTAACAAAAAGTCGAAAAGATATCTTAGGAAAATACCGAAGACGAGGTCTAAGACTCATGATGACGAGGAAAAAGAACCATTACTCCTATATCCACCGCCATTCCCGAAAAAAACTTCCAGAAAAAATACTTCTGGAGGTGTCGTCGCAAATGCAGTCCAGTACTGTAACGATCGTTTACTTTGAGCCTTTGGGACGGATTCTACCTGCCAGGACGGATGACAAAGAAATATCGAAATGTTCGTCGCTATCTGTTATTTAACCCCTTCAGTCACTTCCATTAAACAAAGTATATACATTTGCATAATTGGAAATTTGATAGAAAATATTTAGCTGATATAGGATGTCTCGCATGCAGTACGTAAGCAGAAAACTTGAAGAATATGACATCTTGATTTTTTTTTCTAAAGACGGATTTTGAACTATGAAATTTTATATAAAGGGTTGTTTAATTTACTTCAAATGAGTATAAATGGTTATTTGAATATGTCTTTTACTAAATAGTAATAAGCATTTTTTTTCTTTCTCGGACACCTTAAAAATTCACCAACAAACTTTAATTGTTTAGAGTTTAAGTACAATTTTGTTCAAATATTTTACTAAAAAAACACATTTAACAGCATTGTAATAGATTAATGGAAGATTACCTTGGTGTACGTATTAAATTTGCATGTGTAACAATTATTTAGAAACATAGTTCAGTCACTGGTGAATAGTTAGCCTGCTTTGAAATAAACCAACATTTTTTAAAAGTGAAAATAGATGTCTAAACTACCTCTTGTATTAATAAAATCTTATCAACTTCGTTAACACACAGATAACTTGCATTAAGTACAATGGTTTGGTTGAACTAATGTCACGCAAGATCTACTGACGACATGATTTTGGTCTACCCTAACGACAAAAGTGACAGCTCAAAAAACGTGATAGTTGAGTTAACTACGCTAAAATGCATAAATTATTACACATCACTCATCAAAATCGTATTAACTTTATCTTCTGACCGAGTTCCTTCTAACTCTTATAATGCATCCTTTTGATGGGCAATTATTTATGTAATTATTTTTCTTTATTATTTATTATTTATCACGTTTTTTTAGTTGTGTCACTTTGATGTAGTATCTTGTTGTTGTCATGTGTCAAACACATAGACATTAACACTTTATTCATAAGACAAACATCCATGCGCTTACCAACCGGGTTTCGAACTCGGGACCCACTGGTTGGGATTCAGACGTGCTATCCACTATGCCGAGTGGGCGGAATTGATGTTGTATAAATTTCGTAAAAGAATCGGTTTGTTTGAAAACAAACAAAACAATGACCACCAGTTCTCTATAAAAACCCTTTTTTTAGGGGAAACCTTTAATTCGCAGACCTATTCCTGTCTTTTTTTCTTCTGTGGGTTTGCTCCCCTTGGGAGTTATCCTCAAATAACGAGGGACATTCTTCTGTTTTGTCCGTGGAATGAACCAGTCAGGAAGGACAATAAGGGGTAAGGTGTCACGTTTTGCTTTATTGCTTTGGTGGTCGGGCTCTTATTCTTTTTTGCTGCAGGTTTGGGGGTGGTTAGTCTCGTTGGAAGTGTAATTAACGGTGGGAGGATTTATGTTGGTTTAATGGGATTTAGTTAGGCGATATTATAAGAAAAAGTTACTTTAAAACAAATCTAGTTATAGAATAAGTAATTTTTTTTATAAACCATTTTAGTTTTGGCATGGTAACTATGTCGTTAGACGCGTAATTACCAGATGGAAAAATTTGTTGGTTTAATGGTATTTGGTTATAAATAAGGTGGCAAAAGGCTAAATATTAAAATTTTGTTGACCCTTAAAAGGTAACCAGCGAACACTATGCTATAAGTGTTACTAAGGAAAGTATTTTTGCGTTTTATATGGGCGTTCTGTCTGTATAAGAGGGAAAACCCTTAGATATCCACCATTTTAAAGAAAATGTGGAAAAATTGATTTTCCGTCACTCAACATAAAAGTGAATATCTGGTTCCTCTTATAAGTTATTGGGATCAAGAAATTAAAGATAAAAAAGTTACGCATATACATGCAACTCTCGCAACCCCCAAAACTCTTCTTTTACCATATGGTTCATTGATTCATCTACAACATATACTTGATATCAAACAGGCACATCATCAGGCATATGTGTGGTAAAATGCGCTGGTGTACTTAAACCATTGTTGTCAAACTTATTGGATTGTGGATGGTGAATTATTACTGAAACTGTTAGGGAATCATTTCATGATAAAACATGAATAAACATTCACCCAAATAAATCCGTATGCTATATGGAACACAACTTCAGAAACGCACAGCTAAACGAACACACCACATGCAAACGATTTCAAATTCATAAATAACTGCTAATGTGGGTAGATAGTATTTCGATTTTTGTTCATAAATTACTACATATTTGTGTTTTATTATTTATAAAAATATCATTTTTTATAATAACATCAACTTTACGATTTTATTACGTTTTTAAATTTGCCTATACACCTATCAAATTATTAATACATTTTAAGAGAAAAATTCCTCAGGATAGTCGGAATATGTCCTAGTGTGTGCCGATCTGGGAACAGTCTCGTTATACGCTCAACTAACAGTAAGAGTATTTATGTTGGTTTCAAGGTATCTGAAGAAATATATTTTGGGAAATAGTTATAATAAAAATATATGTTTAAAAGCATGTAAATTCTGTTATGTCGTGTCAGGTTTGGTGGGCGGTATATAACTGTCTTATTAGACGTTTAAGTAACGGTATGCGTATTTATATAGGTAAGACGTGATAATTTAGGTGATAGTTAATATATATATATTTTTCAAATCAATCTAATTCGTTTATGAATTTTTTTAGATTTGGGATGATTACCATCTCGTTAGAAGCGTATTTAACATTTGGAGTATTTTTGTTTGTATAATGGTGTCTGATGAAATGATGTTTTTGGAAATGATCATATGAAAAATTTAGCTTTTTCAAACCAAGTTAAGGCTTTTATAAACGGTTTTGGGTCATAGAAGTCATTTGATGCATTGTTCAGGAGTTTTCATACTTAATGAAAAAAAATACTTGCATAGCTTTTAATAAATTGAATTGATGCCACTGTCAAGTTATAGTTTAGTCTATTTTTGTAAAAATGTATTTTCATAGTTTTACAATCTAAATTTTTTTAAGAAAAAATAATTAGGCTTTTAAATTAAAATGTCTCTTTGGGAATTTTAAATAATATTGCATCCGTTAAAAAATGTTATAATCCTTTTTCAGTTTTATGTTTTAAATTTATAAAATTTCCTCAAAAATTAACTTTTTTTAAGTATTTGTGAAAGTACTTTACCTACTAAATGATCGTTATTATTTTTTAGATCTATTAACTAAATCATTAAATTATGCATTATTAAAAAAAGAATAAAATTATAAATTGTTTTTAGAATTAAATCTATTATTTAAAATGAATACTTGAATTTTAAAATATAATTGATTTCATAGTTAAAAAACACCGATACACAGAATACCAAATAAGGTTTTGGACAGTTGCCAAGCAACACGTTAATATTTATCACAAAATCTCTGATAAAAACTAGGGCTTAACTTTATCTCAGATAACAATTAAGATTTATACGGGGCCAGTCATACTTTTATTTTAACCCCAATCTTGAGAAACTTTCCTTTAGAAGTACTGCTCACTAATTAACTAAGCAACGTGTCACTAATTCATTAAAACTTAAGCCAGGGAAGAAGTTTTTCACTGCACGTTTATTGATTTTAATGCGCGAAAAGCAAGCAAAAAAACCAAGTTTCCAAACTGAGAGTTATGGTTTAAAAAAGATCATATCCGCCAGCTGGTACCGTTCCCAAAATTGATTTATTCCCGAGATAATTAGAAGGGTTTAGCACGGTTTCCTAGGATACCTTTTGGAATTTATCTATCTATAATTATACAAAACGAAATAGGGAATTAGTGAAAAATTTATCGTGTTGCTATTCTTCGGATAAAACGCGACCTTCTATATTGTTTCTACGCAATTACGAACTTTTGGTGTGGTGCAATTTTGAATTAAACGCAGAATTATATCAATATTTTTTACGAGAATAATAAAGAAACTTCTGTATATATTAATTACGAAAACATTGTTTTTTTGTTTTATGTACGCGAAAAAAGCAAAACTTAAATTGTCCAGTAATTTGGGTTTTGATTTAAAGAAACAAATTTGAGTTTTAATCATTGACCTATTTATAATTACATGAAAACAGCAATTATACTAAAGGAAATGGGCAGAAAATCATTTATCTTGGTATTATTTGCATAGAAACTAGCATGCCAAAAGGAAATGGATATATTGACTAAATGATGATTGATGAAATCTTATTTTTAAATATAAAATCAATAAAATAAATTCCCAGATGCATCAACAACAAATTCTCAAACTATTGGTTCGGCCTGTTAAAAATATGTAGATTTGATGTTTAGGTTAAAATTACTTTCGTTGAGCATTGTTTTGGTTCTCCTGGAATGGTAAGCAGAGTTTTCTTTAAAAAAATTATCAATAGAGTTTAATCAATACAAAAAATGTGTAAGGAATTTTTTTAAATTATTGTAATAAACAGCATGTTGATTTAAAGGTTTGATACAAACTTTGAAGTTATTAAAGTTATTTGCTACGCAAATATATTTAAGTAAATAATAATTATTGTTATTTTCAAGAAGTTATTAATTTTTTTTTTATTCATCTGCAAAAATACTGCTATGGTATTTTGAATATTAACTTTGCTATCTACACTTCAATTAAAAGTTTACAATGAAAAACAATCCTAAATATCTTTATCAAATGGTATTATCGGTAATATGACTATTATTCCTAGTATATATAAAGGCATTTAATAACAAAATGAAAAATCTAAAAATACACTAAAGAGCCAAAATAACTGGTATAGGCATACATCTGCGAATAAAGGTGTATAAAACCAATCGAAGTTCGTCGCTATGTTCAGCCGCGTCTATGTGCTGCTATCATGACAGGTTATGAAAATTGAAGGGATTTTGAAAGTATCGGGGGGTTGAGAAATGGAATTCCATATCCATGTATCCCCGAGGTGGAGATGAATTTTTGATTTTCGCTTACGACAATTTCACGAGTGTACCATGAATATCGATAATCCAGTAAAACATTAAAACTACGACACAGCTGCGGCCTAAAAAGATCATGCAAAAACGGATCATCGACGACGGACGAAAATCATTAAACATGATATATTGCGGATACGTGGTATATACGGCTCCAGAAGCCCATATCGGTGAATATTCCTTAAATGGTGTGCTGAAGTGTACAGTAAAACTACCACTAGACCCCATCACGACAAATGGTTAACAAGTAGACACTTGTACGACATTGAATCGACATAGATGTTTATCACATTTAATGATCAGTTGTAAATGGACACGGCTTTGCACGATGTTTTTAAAGTCAAAGCTATGTCGTAGATTTGATGTTTTACTGGATTATCGATATTCATGGTACACTCGTGAAATTGTAAGTGAAAATCCAAAATTCATCTCCACCTCGGAGATGCATGGATATGGAATTCTATTTCTCAACCCCCGATACTTTCAAAATCCCTTCAGTTTTCATAACATGTCATGATATCAGCATTCAGCCCATAGACGCTGCTGAACATAGCGACGAACTTCGATTGTTTTTATACACCTTTATTCGCAGATGTCGGCCTATACCAGTTATTTTGGCTCTTCAGTGTACTTACTGTATATAGACCTATGTAATTTTAAATGTTTTAAAACAATTGGTACGGGAAAATCAGAAAATATACTTTTGTGGAAAACTTGAATTTTTTTATTATTATTTTGTGTACATGTGAAATAAAACGCTTTCTTTTCTTCATGTTAATCGTACTATAAAAGGATTGTTTTCTTTCTTAGCTATACAATTTCAAGACATACTTCCAGTTCGCACTTTTTATCTCTTAAAAGAACATTTATAAACAATACTGATAATTTTGTTAGCTTTTGGCCAGTACAGATATTATATACTATTTTCTATATAGTTCCGTCTTTATGTAAAATAATATTTATATAAACTTTTTTCCTAAAATTTGTATTTACTATACTAAATCAGAATAGAATAACTCCCCACTCCATATGATTCTTTATATATATAACGCAGCATGTCTTATAAAAGATCACACTATTCCAATAAATCCTAAGCCACAAATTTTTTTCAATAAATATATTCTTTAAAGGAAAACTTCTAGAAGATATTTCAATACCTTTAAACACTTTTGAAAGTTTAAAACCAATTGGATATGGATTTTTCGGGATAGCTCACACCCTCCAACAAGATCGACAGAAAGAATGCCAATGGACTTCATACGTTCTTTTTTTTCTGTTTCCCACCAAGAATGGGACAGATCTCAAACCGTCTGCAAATATGCCAATCCAAACTCATTCTTTTAAATACAATTTCCAAATTTGTGGTGTTTGACTATATGCAAATTTAAATTGTTACCGTTTAATATTTTGGAAATAGTGTCCAATAATATATTGAGCAAACTTAAGTTATTCATTTGTTTTTATATTATCGTCTTAACATGTTTGAATTTAGTTTAAAAAAAATAGTTTATAAAATAAAAAGAAATGCAGAGTTTCGGTTGAATTAACGTCGCTCTAGAGCATCAAGAGAGTTATTGATGACTGGTCTCTTATTTTAGAACCACATGCTAGTGACGAAACAAACAATTGACTGAAAATTATATATTAAAAATTCCCAAGTGAAATAATTAAAATAAGTTAATATTTTTTTCTAAGTTCAATACACTGTTTTTTTTTCTAGTGTTGCATCTATTATTCTAGTATTGTATTTTTCCAATGATATATACTTGAATTCTTCTCCAACATGTGATATTTAACCATATTATTTTATATAAATATCCTCTGATATGAACTGATACAAAATATAACTTAACGGAAACCCATCAGGTAAAAAAAAAGCCGTTGGACTTTATGCCAAGTGTTAATATCTGATGCCGTTGCTTTTCTTACTTATTCCATCCCATCAAATGTACAATGTTCTATTCATAAAAGTTAAATATATATCGAAATGAAAACGTTCAGGAAACTATGAAATTTTTAACCATGGAATGCATTAGACTATATTAAAAAAAACTCAATCACAGATAAGTATGCACATTCTATCCTGAATACATTTTAAAAGTTATATTCCCTTTTAAAAGAATACTTTTGTTCCATTTTAGGTTATTTGCACGATAAGATTTTAAAAGACAACATATAGAACTGATCAGTGATCCACCTGGTTCAAATGAATTTAACGCTAAATGTAAAGGTCTCCACGCTGGTTATTGTACGTCCAACACAATGCAAATACTCTAATTTGTCCTAATCCCTTACCTAAACAAGTTAGGAACGAAATTATGGTTTGGTTTTGGTAATGATATTTTACATACACGAGCAGGCAACTTCAAATAATATCCACGCTAGATGGCGCTGATTTACTACTGATTTATATCAGACTTCTAAATTATAAGAAATTCTGTAGTTTTTAAACATTTAAACAAACTTTTTACACTTGAGGTACCTTTTTTTAGACAAGTTTTGTCTTCATATCTTCCGAAACATTACAGTAAGTTTTTATGTTTTTGCGTTTATGGCAATTTTAGACTTCCTCACCAACGTTACTATTTAAGGGCGATGTCTCAAGGAAAATGCCTTCATTAACCTAACCCACACTACTTTTTTTTTAAAACTAATTTGAGTTAATTTTGTATATTACAATTCTGGTCACTTCAAAATACCTGTAAAGAAGTACCCGTAGTTTTTAACCGTTCTCAAGTGACGAGGCTGACACCTAAACTGGCACCCAACGTAACCTTTTAACCACATGGTACTCTGTGTACAGATGATTCATGGTTAGGATTGGTAAATTTGCGTCCCGCCCGGGAAAAAGAAATCAATGGCGGTTGTTCCACCTGCCGATATAATTTATTTCCATCCGTTCAAAAACACCAATACTTTCCAAATCCGAGAAAGAAAAATATTATTCGAGTATGTTTTTTTTATCCATTTCATTGCATAAAGCCTGTGCAGTAAATATTCACTCATGCGATTTGACAGACATGACAAAAAATAGATGTTATATGTAGGGTACATGGAGAATTTTCGCACATTTTTAGGTAGTTGGTTTTTTATGTTTTAGTTTTGAAAGCAAGAGGATTTTTTAGAGGATGGGAAATGTATTGTGTCTATCGATTTAATAAAAAACCCAACTAGTTCCCTAAAATATTTTAAATACGAAAAAATATTAAGTAAAAGTAGTATATAAATTAATAAAAAAGAGCTGAATGTCTTGTTTGTCCCAAAAAGTATTGGGTGACTTTGACTTTATTTTTGAAACGATAAAATAAACACGAATAAATGCAAAAGGTGTATGTATGTCATGTATATTTAAAGGTCATTTTAAAACATTAATTTTCTACACCTTTTAAACAGGAACATATTACCTTGAATGTGTCTCAGTACCCCACAACTATTAAAACATTAAATATTTTGACCATCAAAAATGTGCGAAACCTATTTCTATAAAATATAAATTACACTAAAGGTACATTTTACTTATCATCTTGCCAGAATGGCAAATAAATTATTCGACGGGCCGATTATCTTTGTCTGTTGGGGATGGTATAAACACCAAGAAATAACTGCAAATCGAAAACGAGACAACAAAAAAATCCGGGGAGGGGCCAGTCATAAATTTCAGTTGCAGTGGCAGTTAAAAGGCGTGAAAACTTTCTTCTGCAGTCTCAATAACTATCCATCATACGCAGCTGCTTCGTGTGGGTTTTGTATGTCTGCATTATCACAGGGAGAATGGCTGCGGATATCGCTTTGGTGCTATATCGTTGATGTACTGGAGTTGTTTCGTAGGGTCCTCTCTTGTACTTTAGTAAAAATAAAGATTAATGGTTCTTTTCCTAAATAAAGCAGGCGCCATTGTGGGTTAGTTAAATGGGTTTTTTGATTTGTTGGGAATGGTTCAGGTAAGTGCATATGAAAAAAAAAAGAAAAAAAGCAGTTTCAAAGCAAATAGGAAAATTAATTAATGAAATCTTAGTTATGTGATTTGGTTGCAATAGCTGTCCATCATTCGCAGCTGCTTCGTTTGAGTTTTGTATGTTTGCATTAATACAGGGTAAACGGCTGCGGATATTGTTTTATGCTACATCGTAATGTACTGTAGTTGGTGAGGCTCTGCTAAAAATACTCCGTCTAATTAACAACTCAGCTGCCAGTTTAAAGCTGTTAAAAAAATGAAACTTTCTACAATACGGTAAATTGTTAAAATCCGGGTTTTCTCTTTCAATTTTCTTACAATTATTAAAATTGAGAAAACATTTTCGGTCAGACTATTTGAATCCTACATAGGTTCTCGAAAGGCAACAAAATTTAAAACCTCATTCAACTGACGAGCCAACACATGAATACGCACACAACGTCACTTTTTAGGGCGACATCGTAGGCAGTCCGAACCGGGGACATAAGGCAAGCTCCTTACAGACTGAGCTCCCCAGCCTCTGATTAAAAAAAAACGCTTGAAGGCGTTGTATTTTGTTTCATTTTTAAAAAAGATCAATTTATAATTTTTATTTAAACATTTATTAATGAATAAGTTCGGTTTAATACTATTTATCCTTTTAATGAGGTCGTTTTTTGTATTGTTTTTTTTAAATGGCATTTAAAAATCACTGTCTAGTTTTGAAAATGAGATGAAAGGAAATGAGATGAATGAATGAAAGATAGTTTTTAAAATGTTTTTTGGTTATACGAGTTGATTTTCTTCGATATAAAAGCGGTGAATATTACATATATATATATTCCTCGAAATATACATTAATAAAACAATGAGGCAATAGTTATTGAATTTTCTAAAAAAAAGATGACGCAAGCCAACTTAAGCGTGCAAATATATAAATGCTGGGTTATTTAAAACTTGTTTATTTAAAAGAATCGTAAGGAAATATAAAATCACAATAGCCATAAAATTTACGTACCACTTTGTTATTTTTTATAATTTATATTTAAAAATTTATGCTTACAAACACCATGGGGTTAATGATAAAGTTCTAGAAAGTTTAAACTATTTCTATCTCGCTTAAACGTTATCCATTTAATCGTTTATGTATTTCTGAGTTACGTGTAGATGCCTATTTGAAAGCGCCCGACATTGATCAAATGCGAAAATGGTAAACTATTAAATTAAATGGTGGTTCCGTTTAAACAGGAGGAATTACTGAAGCATGCGATATTACCAATGCTTCCCTGTAGACAAGAAAGTTGCCTCAATTGGTCCGAAATAATTGTAACTGCCACCTTGTTAAATATTAGTTTTATACTACAGTAGAACTCCAATTATTCCAAGTAATTGGAATCTAACCACATTCAAATAATCAGAAATTCGGATAATAGGAAGAAAATGGTATTTTAATCAAATAAATGTATTGTTGGGCAGTGAGAACATGTAGTTCTTGTTTCGGTCATTATCAACCCAACCAAAACCAAAGTAAGGTAAGGTGCTATTTTAACAGTTTGAGTTAGCTTCCTGTAATAGTTTTTTTCAACTTACGTTACAATCTTTGTTTCACAAGTTTATATTCGACATATAAACTTTTATACTCGGCCCACTGTTGGATGACATGTATAGAATTTTTTTCGGTAGGTCCAAAAAATTACTAGGCATGAGATCCAAAAAAGACAAACAGTAACAGATGGCCGGGTATTTTTTTTTCCTTTTGAAATTCGGATAATCAGCAACGCTTCGGATAATTTAAGTTCTACTGTAATGCTATCACCACTACCGAACATCTTTTTGACACAATGAACCTCCACTTTTATGAATAAATTGAATATGACTTTACTCAAATACCGAGTTTCATGCAAATATTGCGGTCAAATTCTGTATTATGATCTATTATAGACGCTAAAGGTATTCTGACTGATATTTCTTATGGAACCATTGCAATTTTTGTTTAAAGCAAATCTACAGTAAAATGTTATTTCAAATAAAAATTACATGGATGACATAGCGAATCTAAATACTATAGTTTTTCTGCTTGTTTCTAAATATTAAATGTGTAATTTTAGGAAAGCATACATTGATAGCTATCTAGAGAGAAAATGAGATATAATATATTTATCTCATTATAGCCATATCCCACCCTTGTAATTTTTATTTGAAATAACATTGTACTGTAAATTATGATTTTTAAGATTTTGGTTTTAGCAATATATATTTTATTTTTAGACAAGATAGATGGGCACATGTATGTAACAAAAAAATACGGCATCAATAGAAAAAAAATTCCATTAAACGTCATTTTATCTCTTTTTTTTATCACCGTTTTAAGAGAAAGAAATATCTTTACAATTATGTCAACATAACCAAAGCGTTTAGTTATAATTTTGCGCTGAAGGCCTGACATGCTAGATTACAACCGAGTAATGGAATTGTACCTGAATTGTAATCACTTTTAAAACCAACATCTGAATTTAATGCATGTTGCTGCCAAACAAAGGTTTAAATGAAATTTATTATATCGAACTTTGAATAAATTTTCGTCTCTATTGAACTGAGTTTTAAATACTTAAAATCATGGTATCAAGGTTTATTACTTGTTGATAGAACTTAAATTGTTAAGAAAGTAGGATAATTTTTCCGAACAAATTTGATCTACATACAAGAATTCTAGTTGATGCGTTTTTAAGTTACCTCTATAAATTCATAAAACTACATTAGGCTAATTCCATGTAATTGTAGTGTAAGTCACGATTTAAGAGATTAAAAGCTTTTTAAATTGAAAAAAATAAATCAAATTAAATTAAGTACAATACATTATTTAGTTATAATAAGTGTAGATCAACTACTCCACGTTTTTTTTCATTTAATGTTAAAAGTCGTAGTGATAATCTTTTTTACAAACGTGACTTACAATACAGAAAAGATAATTTTGCATGGAATTACCCATTAAATAAAAATACTTACTATACTAAGTAAATAACTTATAAAATTCATTTTAAATTGCATGCCATGCTTTTTTTATAAAAACAATATCAAATATGAACAAAAATCTTTTATTTTATTAAGATTTTCATTTTAGTTACGTTTAGTCATAAAAGCATTTTTTAAAAACTTTTTCATGAAATTCTCACAAAAAAAATCTTGAAGAAAAAATATTGCGTCATTAAAAATAGCTTAGATATCGACTCAGTATAAACCAAAGGCGCGAAATATCAATTTTATCGTCATCAATATAAGGGTTAAATTTTTATCGAGTTAATACTTTCGAGGGTCAGATTAAATAATATTTTATCCTAAGGATTTCTTATCTGAATAAAAAAATTACAAAAGTATTTATTCGGTGTCGTGAGTTTTGCGCACGTGTCAGATGCGTACATATAGAAAATTACAGAAAAGAGTGCTACTTGCGCAGTGCGCACCCTCATTTATGAACCCATGTTCTGTATATCTACCTGCGGGACGGGAACTAAAAGAATTTAATAAGTCTGTTCCGTTCTGACGTTGTAGTATTAAAAACAGTTTTGAATTTTTAATATAATGTTTACGTAAGTTTTATTAGTTTATTTAATTCTAAGGAGTAACACAATTGTAAAAAGTACATACAATTTAATTGTAATAGTTTATTATGGTTTTCGTTTGAAAATATTGAAATAGAATTCTGTATCTGGGGAGAGGCACCAATAGAAACCTTATCCACTGCTACCCCCCCCCCCCCCTAGAAGAGATACGCCTTTCATCGCTTCTAGAAGAGTATATCATCCCCTTCCGTAATTCACCTCACATATCTCTTCTCTTACGTGTATAGTACCAGTGTGCAAATGTCACGAGTGTATCTACCAAAGAATCACATTTTTATCAACGATAGTTGTTCGTAATTTTAGTAATTTTTTAACAGTGTACTGAATATCTGAATAAATCAAGTAGATTACAATGTTGCTGCCTGATATACAAAATACTCTTGTTTTTCTATTAGTCAAGCGCAATTCAATATCCAACAATACCAAGTTCATCATATAACCCTTTATTCTCTTCTTTTTAAGATCTGTATTTGACTCTTAACGAAGCAAAACAAAAGAATTCTTACTTTAATTAGTTAAAAACCCTCTTCCAGGTGTTTGTTCTCTTGAATTAAATATACTTTTTTTAGTAAGAGAATGCAAAATATATTTATATGTTGCGTAAATCATGAAACATACAGGATGGTTTAAGAGAAGCATGTGGGAATATAAAAGCGGCTTTGAATAACGTAATGGAGCTGGTTTATGTCGCTGCACTTTATTGCGGAGATAATTTTTGTGGCTTGCAGCTGTACAGAAAAAGAACGATCTTGGTTAAATTTCAAATTACTAAAAAACTAATTTAGAGGCAGGGTAATAACTCATGTTGTACATTAAAAATAAAATATTTGAGAACGGAGTGCTTTGTTTCCTCATAATTGCAAGATAATAATTTACACTTAATAAATTACTTTCTTTAAAAAAAGACGAAAGTTGTTTATGTATTTAAATTCAATAAATAAGGTAACTGTTCTTGTATTTTACGTTACTACTAATAATAAAATGCCGTACTACGTTTGTAAATAGTTTTAAAAGATGAGAAAAAATTTAATGATTAATTTTCAATTCTTAAAGGATGGACCAATTTTAAGACCGAAAACGTTTTGTAAACATCATAATATTATTAAATGAGATTTGTTATTTTTCAGGTTTATATTTTAAAGTTAATATAAGTCTTAAACTTTGTCGTTTACCGAAAAAATTGAAAACTTCAGCCTAAAAGTAAGCTTTGCCTTTAAATGATTACTATCTATAAATAGAAACTCAAAAGCCTAAACTTAAAAGATTTTTTTTTGTTTGACAGTTTAAAATCTAAGCTTTTCTAAGAAAATGGAAATTTTCCAGAATGTAAATACAAAACATCGAACTTTTGAGTGACGTTTTCTAAATTATAAAAATCCGTTATTCAAACATATAAACTGCTTGACAGTATTTTGTTTTATCTCCAGAAATAACTCACATTTTATACAAACACTGACGGGGCGAACGTTAGCTTTCCTGCTTTTGCACACTCTTAGATGTTTGATTTATTCATTGCCATAAGGTGAAACACGGGGGATTCAATCAAATTGGAAATAAGGGCGATTTTATTTTTTTGATTTCAGACTGATTTATAGTGAAATTATTCTATATTCTATCAACCTCAAAATTTCTGCTCGTTCATTGGCAGAATTTACCCCATTTTATTTATTGCAACACTGATGGACTGAATAAACACATAAAATGTGGTTCATTTGACCCGGCGATTTTGAATGGAAATTTCTGCTCACTTTAAAAGACATAAATATTTATGAATGTAAATACAATTTTTGAACATTTTATGGATTTTGGATAAATCAAATATTTTGTAAAGATGGATTTTTAAAATAAACATGCCACGGTTAATATAGGTTCTATTTTTATTCATCAATATTGATCTTGATAATATTGTGAACGGTAGTTTTTATAACATCAAACTCATGTCTAATAAAAGTTATAAGCTAATTATTTAGTGTTTAAAATTTAAAAGTTCCTGATGCAGCTTTTCTTCAATTTTAAGAGACATTTCTTTACTAAAATTCCGTTTCAAAGATTATATAACATCAAAATTCGACTTTCATAAAAAAATCATTGTAAAGTTAAGTTCAAATAGCAGCACATTATAGTAGGGTTTGCAGAAGTGGTTTTAAAGCTGTAACCATGTTATAAATTTTTTTGCACCTAAAACCTTTTTTTTTTCAATCCAAATTTTATATAGAATATTTGATTAACATTAGCTAATCCTATTAAACAAATGTACAATAAAACCGATTTAAATAAAATATTTGAACCTTAAAAACGTAAGTTTTAAATGGATTAAATGTATATTTCTAAAGCGCGCATTCAAACGTATTGTTTATTATGCATGAACAAACCAATTTAAATTGCTGACATTAGTAACATTTTCCCTAGAGAACCTAGAAAAAACAGTTGTTTTAGTTATAAGAACAAAATAAAATTTCTAACAATTTAAAGTTTAAATGTATTATTCCATTACACCCGTAAAACTTGTTCGTGAGCGCCATACAAAGTTTTCTTTTTCGACCACAAAATACTCATAAAAGCGCAATAAGCGAGTCTAATTTAAATTAAACCTGACATCTAATGACCACATTAAAACGAGTTTAATTCACGAAATTACGCCGAAAGTGCTTTTATTTTATCGCACCTTAAAAAACCTCACCCGGGAGAATTTCACAGTCTTTTAAGAGTTACAGCGGTATTAATTACACGAGGCGTTTCCCGAAATTTTGCCGGAATCTTGAAGAAAAAAAATACGGGAAAGAAAAGATACGGAAAAAAAAGGATAAAACTTCTTTTACAGAGTTTCTTCTCGGGCTATTCAGTTAATTAACTTTCTCTGCTCGAAAACGGGTTTTTTTTTGTCTGTACTTCTTCGGAGGAAGGCCGAATAGACCGCATTATTCTTCCAAATTTTTATTTCCGTTCTGAGAGTTTATTCTACCTTTTCATTGCTGCTACTTTCCCATGCTCATCACGAAGATTTCGCTTTGATCTCATAAGAGGACAATATAGGCCCATCTGTTCCAAATTTCAGACATTATACCCGCATATCTGTAACTTAGTTTCAAAGTAAGCCCAACTTTTAAAAAAGTATAAATGTCTTAATATTATTCCTTATTTTTACCGAATACAGTCACCAGTAGCATGGTATCACACTCTATCGTATGATATCTTTCAGATGTATATTATGAAATCATCGATATCGCAGAATGGTAGTAAAATATCTTGATGATTCAGGCTGTTTGTTTAAGAATAAATTTTTATACAAAACTTTATGAATGAATAAGTTTTTTAATTGCTTAACATAAAAAAAAGATATACAATGGATCACAAATGGGATGAGCTTAAATTTGTAAAGAGTTTAATTAAAGATTTCAAGATTTTATTGTATATATTCTATTGAATCGTTTTTTCTCATAGGGAATTAATGTGTGGAACCAGGGGCACATGGGGGACCCAACTTGTAGTTTTTCGCTTGTAACTTTTAAAAAACACTATTTATGGATGTGCAAATGAAGTTCATTTATACTTTAATAAGTATTACGCAATATGTATTAGTATTTTTCTGAAGTATTAACTGCAATATCAGTAAACTATAAATTACTTTAGTTTAGGATCATGTATCCCAATGCATAGGGATACATGACCCACCCATTAGGGATGCGTGACCCAAACCAAAAATTTGGTATAAAGACTTAAAATTATCAACATACTTTTACCTAATAACGAAACTAACATCATATTATAAAGTTTAAATAGATTCTAAAGTTTTTTAAGACAACATTTTTACTTCTTTTTATCACATTAATTATGGTTGAATTAATGAACTTATCAAATTTAAACGTAAAACGTAAATTTAAACGTCTTGTCTAAATTCAAAACTGGGGATTCTTTTATTTTGCAGAGAAAACACAGGTGGTCGAATAATCTTCTATTTGATCAATATCAACTTAGGATGTATTATCCATTTCAGGCCATTTAAGACATTTTCCATCGATTCTTTCTGCATACTTAATTGTAAGCTAATTAAAAAAATTCCCTTGAACTTTCCCTACAAACCTTGTACTCCCAGAAGAACCCAGTCATTTACTTTTGGGACTCCCGTGATTTAAAAAAAAAAAATTACTTGGTCTACTTCTGTCTACTTTTGTGTTGTTAACTTGGGTCATGTATCCCTAATTGGTTTGCATTTAGTATCCCTAGTTGCACTTTTCTTATTAACCCCAAAATAGAGACATTTGCGAATAGTTACATTAGCACTATAATGCGCGTAATTGTAGCTAATAGCATGAACAAAACAAGTAACTAATTGAAAAAAATCTTTTCTCTAAACCAAAAAAATAGAAAAATCTTACGGCACCAAAAATTTACTTTCAGTGCATGAAAACGTATTTCTTCGTATAGCTAAACACGTACGCAATGATTCAGTTGGTTGTTTTCACCATATGACAGCTGAATGAAAGGAAAAAAGTGATAGCACTTTCAAATCATAAAACTTTAGGTAAATCTAATAATTTTAACAGAATTATTAGTAGGGGTTTTCTTTACTGGTAATTTGACATTAATTAATAATTTTTTTTTAAAAATTGGGAAAACCATAATGACAATTTGTGTAATAAAAATGATAAGTTTTGTGTTGTCTGTATTTCATGACTACGCAAATATTTTAATTGCATTGTTTATGAGCATGAACTACATAGTCAATATATTTTATGCTCAGTGGATACATTTTTAAAACTACAAAGCGCCTTCTTATTTAATATAATGCAGAGACTATATCTTTAAATAAATATCATTAATAAACCTTTTCATATTTCATTCACTTGGACCAGTAGAGAAAGAGACAGTTTTGTTTAAGAAAAACCCAATAAAATATGCGAAACTCAAAATATTACTTTTAAACTTTTATCATTTGCAAAGTTTAGATATCCTACTTTCTTCGGAAGTTCATTACAAATTCCAATACAGCCTTCATATCCTTCAGACTTGAGAACAGGAAATCTCTCCCGTTGTTTATCATCAACCTTTGGCAATGATTAATATCTTCCCGTAATTACATCTCAATTTTGGTCGCCATTTGTCATCGCCACGGAGTTTCTCGAAGGAACCTGAAGAACCATCTTCGTGTCTTCTTGTAGCCAGCTGTTGTAAAATATTTCAAAACTAAATCAGGGTTTTGTGGACGTGTTTAGAGACCAAAACCATTTTTAGTTTAAGAAATAAGGAAATCTTAGTTTTTAAGAGTAATTGTGGACCAAACTTTACTCCAAAAAATTGTTTACATCCTGTTTTTGATTTTGTCAATTAATAGTTTTACTGACGTAACGAATCAGAAAAAGTAGCATATTGGCAAATGATAGTAGTACGATTGCTATGCCTTAGTCAAAGTTTGTTCTTTCTACGGTACTTAATTTTGAACTTGGAGCGTACATAAACGTGCGTATTTGTTATTTTAAGAAAATAAATACATTACAAACTACTATCAGTTTTCGTGATTCTGTTTTAATGTTATTTTGAGATGGGAATTCTATAAATGTTCCACATACGCTATTGGCGACGGAACTTTAAATGTCGAATTAATTTTAAGTTTAGAGGACAACCCCAGAGCTGTAATCAGACGTCGTTTTTAAACGACATCTAACATTATGTCATCTATTTTACTGAGTTTTGCATATGACTACCATTACACAAAAATAAAAACTGAAAAACAGTTAAATTTATTATTTTTTTTATCACCAACTACGCTAATTTTGCGCACATAATAAATAAGTTGGTATCGGCACACAAGCCAGCTGTTGGCTTCTGATAATGAGACGAGCTTTGTTTCTTTCGGGTCATACGGTGCATAAATCATAGAACAGCCCTGTACAACTCACGCCTCCCACTTGAGTCTGGTTTTTGGTGTTCTTTTCTTGAAACTTTCCAGTCGATAGATCGTAGAAAAATTATTGATGTCTTTAGAGGAAACGTTTGGGAGATGAAAATCCATCATTTTCATGGTATCACCTCATTCTCGAGACACATGAAGGTTTTAGAAATGAAGGCATGAATTTTTATGTGGGAATTTTACTTCTTCGTATATATACTAGTAAAACAGATGTTTAAAAAATATTTAGTTATCCAAGGTTGATGTAACTAAAGTTTCGGTATAAATACGATTACTAAACTGACAATATAAGTTTCAAATTATGCATTATATTATCGGAAATATAAACCATAAATATTTGACTTAATTTTAGGGACCTAAATCTGTCAACGCAATACGCAATTACTTATTGAAATAGTAAAAATGTTAACAGGCAATAGTAAACTAAAAAATAAAAAAAACGTCCCAAACAGTTCTTAAAATTCGATAGCTTTACTATTTAAAGACAAATAACTGTTACCCCTCTAAATTTTTATAACCTATCCAAACATTGGCAAAAACACAAAACCTCTCAAAAAGTAGAAACTCTTAGTTACCAACCACTTCAATCTTTCACGTATAAGTACTAACCGATACTCTTTTTCGGGGAAAAGAGAAAGTAAAAATACAAAAAGAATCTTATGTTTCATTTATTCGAGATCCGTTTACGTAACAAAACTTTACCCGAGGAACACAGAGGCATGACTTAACGCCCAAACAAACGGACCTGGGCAAACTCAATGACCAAACCCAACAGAGATGCAATACCCGGGCAGCACGGCGCAAGACTAAAAACAACAGAAGGAGGACATAGAAAAGGAGAGACCGCAAGAGTTCGTTTTTCCGGATGGAACTGATTACTCCCAACTTAATTCGATTTACTATGTGAATGATATTTTAATGGGGGTGTCTCATGAAAACCACATTTTCATAGCTATTGTAACATTACCCAGTATATATTTTGCAACCTCAAATTACATTCACGCTAGATGGCTCAGATTTACTATTGCGTTACTACCGTCTAAATTACAGCAAATATTGTAGCATATTACCCGAAGCAAGTTGACCTTCACCTTAAGGTACCTTTTGAAATATACGGTTGTTATAATATCTTCTGCAACTACCTGATGTCGAAACTATCTTATGTCAAAATATAAATTACAATACTATATAAGTTGGTGAGGTGTTCTGTAAAAGTTGTTTCTCTACGGTTGAAGTTACTATACAGTGAAACACACAATCTACATAGGACCCACAAACTTCAGAAAATAATAGATAATGCTCTTACCACGTATCAGGCCAGCGATTGTTTAAAAATACAAAATAAATTTTAGAAAATTAACAACATACTCTTAAAAAAAACTATTTTAGTGAAATAAATCGTAGTTCCATTCGTAAAAACAAGGTCTACACAGTAAAAAAAATGCTCAGCAAAGAAAGGGGTTCCGGCTAATTGTTTGGTCAGCGATCTTCAGTGCCCCCGGAGACTGAATGTTACCGCGGGCTCCCATGATCCAGATAATGATCCTGTGATTAGGTTTTATTAACCGGTACTTTTGTTTTGGGTGCATTCAGTCTCTGTTCTTTTTTGGCGGGGGGAATCGCATTTGTTAAGCAAACGGAGCCATTGTGTTGAGTAACGGAAAAAGGTCGAAAGGTGATTTTGGGAGTGTAAGTAATTGAAAGAGACGCCTTTTCTGTAAAAGGTTGGTGGTATTTTTTTAAAGGTGCATGGTTTGCAAGATTGTTTTTGTTCTGTACCTAAGATTTCAGAAGTGTTCGATTGTAACTAAAATGATTTTTGTAACTAAAATTATTTTTTATAGCATATGTTATCGACACGAATGTTTACATTGAATTAAGGTGTAAAGTAAATCGTAAAATTTATTTCGATAATGTTATATTACTTTATTTTTATAATTAGAAAGAATTAAAAAAGAAAAGTAGAGCATTGACGTGTGAACTTTTCGATTCCGCTGCATGCTGATATTCCAACTTACGTTCCCACAGACTGATTTTAAAAATAAATTTTGTTTAAAAAGTATAACATCAGAAACATAACTTTAAAAATTCAATGTTCGTCAATTTGCCTGTTCGAAAAGTATAAAAATTTATACGAATAATAAAGTAACCAAAATTTATACCAGTTTAGTTTTTCAGAAATTCAATTATCTTAAAAACTGTTCTTTTATAGCCGTAGGCATACTTCCAATACTTCTATCAAACATAATTATAAGTATCTACAATTTAATGTGAAGTTATTCAGTTTTATTAAGAGCATTTTGAAAAACTAATAAAAACTAGCAAGAAAATCTGCAAATTTTATTTAAAAACAAATCAACATTTGTCGATGCAACTTTAGGTTTTTTAGGAACTACGCCGAAATGATGAATTACTAAGAGGTGTACATGAAACCAATAAAGCTATGTTTATTTACCTTTTATTTTGGGTTTATTCTGCCCGATTTATTTTGGCATGAAATTGCATTTGTTAAGTAAACGGAACCATTGTGTTTAGTCGATGCGGAAGGCAGTGTGGCTTCGTAAGTGCATTGGACGGTGAATTCATTGTTTAAGTCATGTTAATTATAAGTAGTAGTTTGTTCGATTATTTGGTTTATTTTCTGGTTAACACAGTATGGTAATTGAGATAACATTTTTTACAGAAATGTTTTAACGATAATAAATTTAAAGCATGGCGGAATATCTTTAATCTGTGTAAATATTTCATAGAAATCATTTTGAAACAAGTAAAGTAGAAATTTCTATAGTGAAGGCAATATTTTATGTTTTAATTAATTGAAAAATATTAGGGAATATTTAAAGTCTTATTTTTAAAGTATTGTTTGATTCAAATCCTTTGTTAGACTGTTTACTCCATCCTCCCACCCCCGAAGAGTTTATGTTTTTCCAAATAAATGTCATTATCTTATATGTAAATATTTTTGATAAGATATGATAAGACTGTCTGTAATAAAAGTTTAAAATAAGGATAGGCCAAGTTGCCGGCTATTGTCTACGAAAGTGGCTATTCAACAAATAACTTAGTTTACTTTAAATCAAACTTACTCATTTATTTAAACCTTTGGAAAAATAGAGTTTGGTACATCTATTTGGTATACAAGTCAGATGCATCAACCAATATAGCATTAAGGTAAATGTAGTTCTTTCTACTAAGATTACGATTAAATATTGTGTATCTATTGTTTCCTATATCATCTTCTAACTAATGCTACATTACTATTCCTCCTGTACTTCACACCAATGCTAGAATTCCTTCTGTAACAGCCCCATTTTACAATTCCAAAAAGGCAATGCTCCTTTTTACGTGGTCCTTCAGAGGGATCGAAAGAAATGTGGTCGATTAATAATGAAGCACAACAAAAGGCAGCCCTCATCTCGCACATTTGGAGGGAAGAGTGAAGTTGGCCCATGCGCTCTCACTTTCCAATGAATCAGTCTTAATTGAACTTCCTTGACCTCAATTGCAGCGGCAGCCCACTATCGGCATCTGGCATGAGTCCAAGGACCTGCGAAATCGGCACCGTGTCGAATGAGGTGTCACTCACTCGTCCCACCAATTTATGGACAACTTCCCCTTAATTGGATCGACAATGCTGTAAGGGGCATTAACAGTATGTTTTGGGGTCGTGAACGACTCAAGGACTATAGACAACGCATTTGAGGATACCTTTTTAGGCTTGCAAAGTAATTGTACGGTACGTGGTGTTATTACAGTGGGCCATTTTAATGTGGGATAGCACACTAAATTGTGTTTTATTAGTTATGTCAGCGCAATCCTTATATATAATGACAGAGTTTAAGAATATAATGACTAAAAGTTTGAAGGCAAGTATAATATATTCCGTATCACTTAAATGATTTGCCTATTTCTGTTATGGGCAACTTCGCTTAATTAGATCGACAATGCTGTAACTGATATTACCAAAATGTTTTGGGGTCGATAAGGATACATACAACTATTGGAAACAGTCCTCACTGCGTAAGAAACCTTTAGAGGACTTCCAAAACAATTGTAAAGTACGCGGACCTACAGTGGACCATTTTAATGTGGGCTAGCTTATCATTCAGATATTTGTTTCATTAATTTACCTACAAAATACATTTTACATACCCGTGTATAATATTGTGGAGTTGAAGATAGTTGTTCAACTTGAGAGGCAATTACAATAAACCTCATATAACTTATGACTTATTTCTGCACCACATTTAAACACTATACTTATATATAATATATAATACAAATTAGATGGTTGGATAAAATGTTTAAAATTCTGAAAAAGGTTGTACCTCGCCAAGCATTTGTACACATCGAGTGATCAATTCTTTATATTCGACAGGAAATTTCACAAAAAAAAAACTAAGTGATTTGTGAGGTTAAAAGTCGGTACAAAGTGCTAGATAATTAACATGTAACTAACTAGAAGGTTAACAATAAACAATTTTTTTCAGGCTATTTTTATTTTGAAATCATAGACTTCTAGTTGCAATATTGTCAAACTTTCAAGCAGCTTATGTTCTTACTAAGTATTTGGTGAATTAAAGCTCTTTAAGAGGTCGTTGTTCACATTTCCTTGGGGAGTGAGCTCAATGGAAAACAAGAAAGAAACATATATTGCATGTCCCTGTTGGTGTTGATTTAATTTGATAATTGCAATAAGCAGATTATTAGTTTTTTTTTATTTTGCTCTGACAAACAAGATCTAATTTAGTTATATATGAACACTAAATGTATGAATCATTAATCAGTAAACTAAAATTAATATGCTGGGAAAATTACTTTGAACCTAACTGTAAAGTCTTTTTTCCTTGACACATGACTGTCACCAATATAACCATGGAATAAAAGCAAGAAATATGGAGATGATTCTAAATGTTATTGAGAAATTGGGATTTTCTGATAAATTTTAAAAGTTGTAAAATACTGTATAATGCCACTAATAACTATTATTTTAATGTGTCGAAAGGTTTCGTTTGCAATATCATTAATCCAATTATAACTGTTAAATGCATTTTGTTTTGCAAAAGGAATTTAGGAAATAAATATTTTATAAATTGTTGGTAGACCCTCATATGCAATGGAAAATATAAGAGCTCAGCAGTTTCGAAGAGAAAATAAAATGTTTCTTGCCAAAGGCTTATTCAATAACTCTAGGACTAGCACAAAAGGAATTTTAAGAGAAATATACATTGAAAGTAACCTCTCAAATAAAAACCATGGTTGCACGGAGTGCATCCAACTAGTAGCAAGCAAGTTTTGCAATAACACAATGTCGTTTTTTAACTTTAAACATTATATCGAACACAATTTTAAAATTTCCCTACCCTGGTGTGTTAAATTGAGTTTGAAAAAAAATACTTAAAGCAATATTAAAATATATTAGTAATATGCATATATTTTAACTCTGCTTTTTAAATATTATGAATTGCTTCAAATATCTTTTACAGAGTTTATGAACCATATAAGGAACATTATGCATAATTTTCATCACAATTAGCATAAGTTTTAAATGTCTACCAAATAAAAATATATAAAATTAACAATTGAGTATTTTTCGCTCTTCTTTAAAGCATTCCGCAAATTTCTGATACTTGAAATAAATTTCCTTGAAGATTCATTTACTTGACGCATGCATTTTTTATTTCTTTATTCCCAAATAAAGTAAATAAATAATATCCCCACGACCCAACTGGTTTCAAATTTGTATAAAAGAGCTACTTTACAAAATAAAAATGCCATTAAATCATAAAATAACATAAATTTTTTTCTTAAAAATCAAAACAACTAGTTTTCTTACTATTTTTCTTCACTTAACGATCAACGAAACAAGTAAGTATCCATTGTATGTGATATTCTTTTCTAATCTAACCCATATTTTAAAAAAAAATCATCCTAGTTGACACTAATTCACTCTGAACAGAAATTCGATTCCTCGCAGCAAAAACACTGGATAAAGGCTTTCCTCGGCATAGTAAATTCAAAACCTCGGAGGCACGAAACATATAAAAAATAGAATCTTCTCGAGTTCCTTGGCCTGCATTTTTCTCAAAACCACATTTTTTACGTTGGTTTGACAAGTTTCTAATTGCAGCCTAGAAGCATATCGTACGATCACATTTCGATTATGAATTGATACCTTAGTAAAGACATCGGTGAATATCAAAGCATAGAAAATAAAATGAATTTGTTAATTTTGCGATGCAAGGAATACTACAACTACTATTATAGTGTACGAAAACACTTTGTAATGTTTTTGGATTTAACGAATGAAAATATTATCTTTGAATTTAAAAAAAATATATATTTACCAAATTGTCTTAATGAAAAGGATGGGCTTGTTTGACATATGAAAGCGTGTTTATTATGATGGTGGTATTTAGGATTGTATGACCTAATTAAAGTTAATATCATGGTTTTGCTGAAATCATTTTCGATACTTGTGACCAGAAAAATATCTGCCAAACCAATTAAGTATGACTTAGGTTACCACCTGATTATTAAGGGCTTATTTTAAAACAAGCATACATAACAAATTTATAACATTTATAATTAAAATATTACATAATAATCTGAAAACCTGAAACTTTGAAAATTTCTTGTTTTCAAGCAAAAATAAGCTAAAATATATCCTTTACAGTTTCGTCAAATTATCATAACAGTATGGAAACTGAAATATTCTTAGGAAATAAAAAGCTTTCTTACAGCTATTTTATTTCCATTCCAAGTATGCAAGGGGTTGCATTCCCAATTGCTTCCATTTTTCATGGAATTCCGCGGGCGCAGAGACACGAGGGGGGGGGGGGGATATGTTCATTTCTAAATTAGTTTCTAGCTTCACCTGGAGAAACGCTGACACTCCTTTCAGCCCACAGTTCTACGAAGATAAGCGCAGTCGCTATCGGCATTGATATTTTGATAGGTTATCTCTTAAACTATTAGAATGTTTTTTTAGTCATAATTTAATTGTGTAATAAAATTGTTATAATTAATTACATAATTATGTTGAATGGCTTTTATAACAGATTCTAACTTTGATTTATTGAGCGCAGTTGTTTTAGTCTCTTGAAAATTGACTTGCATGTTTTGGACGTTGTAAAATTTAGAAGATTACTTATCTCAAGAAAACAATTTTGACTATAAAGGATTGTTTTATCAATTATATTTATATAGATGCTGTGTTAAATCAATTAATATATTATAACATAACTTTAGACTCACCTAGAAATGTGGCAGTCTTTTCAATCCAATCTTTTCATATGTTGGGGAAGAGGAGGTTTTGAAGGATGGTTCATAGAAACTAGCTTTGTTGACGTGATAAAGTTCGACACATTTTGAATTTGGTTTAAATGTTACTAGATGTATTTTCCTGGATTTTGAGAGAAGCTTTTACACATTGCAAACACAGTCTCTAACAAGTGCACTTTTTCCAAAAATTGAAGAAATAACAAACACAATCGAGCATGATGAATAATAAGAATGGTACAGGCAACACTCGTTTATTTTACAGTTAACATAAAAAATTTGAGGACATATGCGGCTGATTTAGTAAACATATAAATATGGTTCAATAAAATATGCGATTTCTTAAGTACTAGAGCTACATACATTCTTAGACATATTTACCACTAATAGTTTACCATATACACAGTTACCTTTTTGTACTTTTCAATAAGCTATTGTACAACGTTATTAAAAACGAGGTGTGTAAATAAAAAATATAATTAGAATAATAATTTTGTTAACAATATATTATTTTCTAAATTCTAAGAAATTGTATTTCCACGCAAGTATAACTAAGCAAGTTAAATTCAAGTGTAAATGCAGACTAATGACTCAGGATTCAGTAATAGTGTTTACATTGGTTTTAAAGGCTTTTTTTAGAAGACTGGTAGCTCTATATTTTAGTTATGTTTATTCCTGACATGGTAATACTTATTATACGTGCCTAGTTTCCGTAGTGGTAACGAGATAGAATATTCTCTGCATTTCGGAGATTTTTATCCCTCCTACATCCAGCCGTCCTATAAATCAGTTATGTAATGAAAAGAATAGAAAACCCAAAATTGATTAGAAAAGTGCATGGGTACACTGGGGAATTTGTGCTTGTTAAATCTGAAGAGTCTAAGGCATCAACGGCGGTAGCGTACGTTGTTGCTAGAAGTCCCGTTGGGTGCCAGCTCAGGTGTCGACTTCGTCACTTGACACCAATAATAAATTACAAAGCTTGTATTTGGTGAGTTTAAGTTAATATAAGTATGAATCCTACCTAAATATAGTACTTAACTATGAATGGTATAAGGTGAAGCTCTAAACTAGTACAATCATCAATTAACTAGGGCTATAAATTACGAGGAGTAACATGGCTATATTAAAGCTCCTAAAAATGATGCTACAAATAGACAGATGGAAACTATTAAATTACCAGCTACAAAATCTAAAAAAAAATATTGAAAATGTGTTGCGCCCCCCGGTGGCCGAGAGGTGAAAGCGACGAGCCTCTCACCGAGAAGGTTCTTGGCTCTGTCCTTATCCTAGCCATACTATAGACGTAGTATTCGTATTCACGTATTCGTGCAGATGGAAAAAATCCTCTAAAAATCACCGGGGTGCCCGAGTACAATGCGATATACGTGCTCGTTAAATATGTAGTCTAAAGCACCAACGGCATTAGCGTACGATATCGCTTGAAGTTCCGTTGGGTGCCCGCTCAAGTGTCGACCTCGTCACTTGGCCAGGGTTCTAAATTACGAGGCGTAATTGGCTGTGTTAAAGCTCCTACATGAGGCTAGAAATAGGCAGCCGAAAACGATTACATTACCTATTACCTAGAGTGTGTTGCTAATCTCGTCACCTTGACCAGGGTTCCAAATTACGAGGCGTAATTTGGCTGTGTTAAAGCTCCTAAAGGAGGCTATAAATAGGCAGGCATTACATGTGTTGCTAGAAGTAAATTATTGTACTTTTTTGTTTGTTTCAATAATTTCAGCAAACCAATTTTGTTATAAGTTATCAGCCGAATTCATTATTTTTGCTGCTATTTTAATATAAGAAATTATGAATATATTCATTGTATCAGAGATATTATGTTATTTTTGTTAGTATGTATGTTACTTTTTTTTGTTTTTATGTTTATAAGTTTTTTGAAAATTTATTTCACATGATCCTTTTTTTCCCTTTTGATACAAATGATGAGGTAAAATAGTTTATGGGTCGATAAGATGTAATATAAAGGTAAGGTGTTATTCATAGTTTACATGATTATCGCGTTCTGCTATCTATAGATAAATCTCATTAAAATAGTATTAAAACTATTTTTGGAGGATTCAATTGCATACTTTTATTCTTTGACAAGTGTTTTTACAAGGAAACAAACATAGAAATGAATAAAAAATTACACTTGAATGTTCGTTACACCGTAAAAAATTCTTAAAATTCTCGTCTCGTTCTAACTCTAAATCGTTTATTTTTCAGTTTGCTTCTAACTCCTCCTAAAAAACCTTGTAAACCTTAAACAAACATACCCAGAGCAAACCACAGACTCTGATTGGAACATCCCAAACCAAAGTCACAGCTTTTAAAATGGTGCTAATCAAATAGAAGCTCCTTTCCGCGATGGCCGAAACCGAAAACGTTCCACAAGACACCAAAAAAGTACAAAAAATATTCCTAAAGAAAACAAAAGAAAAACTTAGGCTTGCAAAAAAAAGGAAATAAAAGTTCTGCAGAAACTAATTCAATGAAGAACGTTGACGCAACTATTCTGCTGAATTGACAATGCCCCGTGGCACTTCATTTCGTGGGCCCTGAACTCGTTCTTCAAGTGTCTTCTTCATTCCTGTTTTCCTGATTTCCACTTAAAAATAATTTCGACTAGTCCATTATGATGGGGCTTATTAAGTCGTGGAGGGTTTTTTCGGGATTCAGTCGATGATTACTTGTTTTTTTCTCTTGTTGCTGGGAGTTACAGTTTTGGAAAGTTTAACGTTGTTGCTTTTAAGAAAGGAAAATTGGAAATCTGGAAGTTTTTTTTTATTTATTTGAATCAACGTCCCTATAAAGTTGCACTTGGAGAGTGGGGTTGTGGTGAAGGTTTAATATTTTCTATGACAATGTTTACTATCGGAAAATTTGTGCATAGTAAACACTAAATTTAGACTTAAGTTAACTTTTTTTCTTTTAATTTGCTAATGTTTTTTAATATGCTGTCTTAAAACAGTTTTAGTTTGTTATAAAACTGACTATTAAAATTGTATTTTTTAAGATAAAATAAAAAAGTAAAATTCAAAACGCCTGTTTAAACATTCCTTTAGGATTCAAAAAAAATAATTTTTTTTTTACAAATGACACTCCTCAGCAACTAACATAAAATGATTTCAAATGACCTGGAATTATTTGAATAATAAATAGCACATTATTATTATTTTTTTTGCAAATTTCTTTTCTATTTTATTATCAAATACAACTTCTCTATGTTTTAAAAAAAAATAATTATTGTTGTTTCGAATAACGTTTTTGCAGTAAAATTTTTTGCCCATGAAAAAAAGGGGAATAAAATGAACAAATCAAATACACTAGTTAAACACTTATTTAAAAATATTAAACGTTTATCGCAATTAAAAAATTCCAGAAAAAAAGTAAGCTTTAGTAAAAAAAAAAATTATTTGAGAAGGTTAAACCTGGACAACATCCGTTTTGATACTTATATGCCAGAAAATAGAAAAAATAACCAACTATGTTTTTTTTCTTAGACTTTCGGGTTTAATGAGTCACAGTGAAGAGAATAAACTTTGTTGGTAGTATGTTCTAACATTATTTTGATGGAGTTCGTATCTTTTTACTGAACTTTAAAAAAATATACGTAAGAGAAGTCCCTAATTTGGCCACTTTCATTACAACGTGTTAGTTAAATCGTTTCATTGGTAAAAAAAATGTTTATTGTATGTATTTTGATTTATTTGTATTTTATGAACTCTTAGGATATCAAAATTGGTTAAAATTGTTTATTTCCGATAAAAATTTTTTGTTTTATAAGATGTTTTCAATACCCTTAAAATATACCTAAAGTTGACCTCCCTAATTTTGAAATAGTTCTTATTTGCTCCAACCTTTCATCGTAATGTGGCTACCTTCTCAAAAAATGTATTAAATAAAAGTTTTTGTTATTGAGCAATCGTTATTTATATGAAACATAACTGTTGTATAGTTGAGTGTAGGCATATACGTATTACTGGGTGAGATAAAAAAAAGTTGATTTTAAAGTTGTAATAGTAGGGGAAAATTGCCCCATTTCTTACTAAACCATAGTAGACCTTTTATTTCTATTCAATTAATAATTTTTAGGGTTCACAGTGAATATCTAAAAACGATCTAAATCTTTTTTTGAGAAAAAGAAATTGACTATAGCATCAACTCTACTTGGAAATTATGACTTATGATCTATATACATAAAATGCCTAATTCAAACATAGTTTAATTTCTCAGACATTTTTGGACATTAAATTAACTTTTAAAAGATTTTTTATCGAATTAATTGTATTTCTCAAATTAGCCTAAAATTAAAATGAAAAGATTTAACAGAAAGGCAAAGTCGTTTAATCGTATTAATTTATTGTGTAATGTTAAGCTGTTTATTTACTTTTAATTGGTATTATTTTTTTAATTGAATTGTATTGTGATAAAGCAGTTGGTCTAGGCGAGAAAACATCACCCTACAAATCGAATTATTTAAACTTTTTCTATATTAGCTAAAATGGATCCTTCACGGGGCATAGTCTTAACACAAGTAACTTCAATCTGATTTATAAAAATGAATAAAAATAACTAAAAACTCTTACTAGGCTCTCTTTCCATTATATCACTCACACAATCACTATTAAAAAGTATGATCAAAGAACACTTAGAGCTCGTAAATTTATGCACCTATAAAAATTTATCAGTAGATGCACCAACCAAATATTAGCATATTTTCTAGCATTAGCACACTAATAGTTTATCAAAACTAGAAGAACTTTATGGTTCAAAATTCGTTATCTTGCATAAAATCCATAAAAATTTATTATAGCATGGAACAGATTTCACAGTTATCTTGAATGCGATTTTATAAAATACCCCCATTTTTAACGGTGATTTTAGCACCCTACTTGCTTAGAACTTTTTAGTGCGTGTTTTATTTCGCAAGTTATATTGCAACTTTATCAACTCTCTTTTATTCGTTCAATAACTAGGTCATAAATAAAATTTCTGTCTATATATTTTAAATTGTTACTTCTTCTTGGTAAAATATAATTAGTTGGAAATAAAATTTAGCTTGAAAAAATTGTAAGCTTGAATGAGTAAATTAGTGAAAGAGTTAAAAATGATAAAATTTATAACATCATTAAAAAGCAATTAAATTTGTAAGAGAGCTAAATATCGATTAAATTATTAAGATAGTTAAAAAGGTATTTCAAATCAGCAATATTATATTAATTAATCAAATAATAAATAATGTATTATTTATATTAACAAAGACTTCTTTCATTGTAAAGAATATATTATAAATTTTTCAAGAATGTTAAAACTTAAAATGTGGCGAAATGTATTTTTATACTTTTCATGCTTTAAAAGTCAGTTGAAATTTAAAACGTATTTACGATACTTTTTGAAATATACAGTTGAGCAAATTCAAAAATTTATATCTTTTTTCAAATCCCCCCTTTAAAATCAAGAAAGAATTTTAAAAGGAGAATCCAAAACTTCGACGTTACGTGACTGTCTCTAATGAGAATGTAATCCAAAATATTTTACGAATTTCTTCGAGTTTCTGGAAATCCTATCACGTCTGAATTCTTTGTGCATACATCGCATGATTTTGAAATTTTTCTGAGGATTAAAGTGAAATATAGTAATTCCATTTATCACGAATTTTTAGTAAAATGTCTAAGTAATATATCTCTATATCTTACTAAGTATGTCTAGTTTACATACTTAAAAATTGCTATACATTATGTCTATAATATGCTATATACACTATTGCTATAATATGTCATATCAGAGATATTAAGTGTTTTTATTGCTAAAAATTAATTTTATATTCGCCCAAAATTATATGCAAATACTAACTTGGTTTTGAATGAATATTTAAAAATATAAAATATCATTAATAAAAGAAATTTATATCTTTCTTCAAATCCCCCCTTTAAAATCAAGAAAGAATTTTAAAAGGATAATCCAAAACTTCGACGTTACGTGACTGTCTCTAATGAGAATGTAATCCAAAATATTTTACGAATTTCTTCGAGTTTCTGGAAATCCAATCACGTCTGAATGCTTTGCGCATACATCGCATGATTTTGAAATTTTTCCGAGGATTAAAGTGAAATATAGTAATTCCATTTATCACGAATTTTTAGTAAAATGTCTAAGTAATATATCTCTATATCTTTCTAAGTATGTCTAGTTTACATAGTTAAAAATTGCTATACATTATGTCTATAATATGTTATATACATTATTGCTATAATATGTTATATACATTATTGCTATAATATGTTATATACATTATTGCTATACATGTTATATACATTATGCTATAATATGTTATATACATTATTGCTATAATATGTTATATACATTATTGCTATAATATGTTATATACATTATTGCTATAACATGTTATATACATTATTGCTATAATATGCCATATCAGAGATATTAAGTGTTTTTATTGCTAAAAATTAATTTTATATTCGCCCAAAATTATATGCAAATACTAACTTGGTTTTGGTTGATTATTTAAAAATATAAAATATCATTAATAAATGAAATTTAGATAATTTTTCTTAAACTTAATCATCTAAAAAATATTTTTTATCTATAAAAATTCTAAAGACAATAAAAGTTATAGATAAGCAAATACTTAATATCTGTACTACAACACGAATAGTCACGCAATAAATACATCAACATTTCGTGATGTAGTAAAATAGAAGATAATGTGCAGTTAAACATTTTTGTAATAAACTATAAACAAAAGAATATTTTTTGTAAATGCAAAATTATTATATATTTTTGAGTATATACCGCTTTTAGGAAATTGTGGACTCATAGTTAAAATTTATATTTCATTAAAAAAAATTCTTGGTTCTTATGCTAAGAATATTTGCTAATAAATAACCTTATTTACAATACGTTATCACTACTAGTACTTACATACTTGTATCTTTTAAATATTTTAAATGTGTGTTTAAACTATTATGTTTTTTTAAAGTTCAAATTGTTTGTATTGAATCTAAATATGCTTAAACAGATTCTAAATACTAAATAATGTGGTGTAGTGGTCTTATTTTCTGTTGTAAAAACACTTAGTAAAAGGAAATTATATAAGAGTCTAGCTATAAAGGAGATCAACTTAAGAAGTGTAGAACAATTTAACTCTTCACTTCAAAGTTCTACATAAGTGAAACACTCCAAAACTATACTTAAAGGGCTGTAAAGTGCACTTCACAACTTCATTTTACAGTTTTTCTTAACACTAACTTTTTTTTTTATAATAAACAAGAATATTAATTGTTTAAAAAAATACCGATATCAAATAAGCTGATTAATAATGGTCGTTTATTTGTATAGAAACGACGTAGGACCAGTTGGTTGGTTGGTTGATAGACATATATATTCAGGTTTGTGTGCTTGGTCAGAGACCCGCTTATAAACCTTCGTCAAGTAAGACAGACACAACAGACAACACACACACATAGTGGATAAATCTAATTTTTAGAGACAGAGGCCAACTAGAGGATGCCCAGAATTGGCTTGTCACCCCCAGAGGTATTGATTTGGTATGGGAACTTGACTTTCGGACCCAACAGATTTAACGAGCACGTACTCCGCATATACTCGACAAACACAAACATCCATGCCTTACCGGGTTTTGAACCCGAACCCAGAGGCTCCAAGGGCTAGCGCCCTAACCGTTGCGCCGCCGGGTCGGCCGGACCAGTGTTAAGTACGATTTCGCAGGTCCTGCAAAACTAATTTTTCAGAAGTAAATTATAAAGGCGTTTTGTATTTAAAAAATTTTTCGAATGGACCACTAATTACAAAAAACTGATAGAACTTGTTTATGCATTCATAAAACAAAAATGGGTATTATTGTGGCCTAAATCCCGACATTCCGTTAAATTGATGTGCCTTTTATCAATTATTAAACATTATTTTCTAATTTCTTGTGAAACATACTTTATAGTATATATTTGTCAAAAATATGTTTATATAAAGAATATTTGTAAATGATTTTGATGTCAGGGAATATATAAGTTGTGTTGTCAAATTGCTAAGAATTTCTATAATATCTTTTCTTGATATTGTAACTGTATATTTCAAAAAGTAATTAGATATGTCTTTTGTCTCTAGGTTTTATGTTAATGGGGCTGAAGACCTTTAAAAAGATTATGGACAGTGGCTAATAATAATAATTCAACACGTGTAAGTATTTTTTAAAAAAGTTATTACTTAGTATTCTATACCCATAATGTCATAAGTAGACAAAATCTATAAAGAAAACATAACTTAAAAATAGCTTAGTGTTTCTATAAGAAAATAATGATCTTGCTGTTTAAATCAGGCAGCTTCGGCTAATAATCATAATTCATTAATAATCATAATAAGCTAATAATCATAATTCAAGACGTGCAAGCATTGTTTAAAAAATTATTACTTAGTATTACATACCTATACTGCTATAAGTATAAAAAACCGATAAAGAAAATGTAATATAACATCTCACTTTTGTCATTCACCAAGCCAAAAATCTTGAAAAATGCTTAGCATTTCTATAAGAAAATAACCGTACAGAATAAAACACGTTCATTAAACGTAAAAAGGCAGCTTTATCACCAAAAACCTCAAATGTTTATACGGCGCGCGCTCTAAACCAAAAAGTATAGCACTTTTAAATTATGCTTCCGATAAGTGGCAGATACTAGAAACGACAAAAGTAAAGCCTCCAGGAAAACTAAAAACTGCTTTTTTAAAACAATCACTAATGTATAGCTTTGTGGTGTTTGCATGTTCCTTATTTTTATACGCGTTACACTGTTTTACTCTTTTATTTATATCTTTGGGTGTCTTAAAAAAATATTGTCTCCGAATTGGAAGCCATAAAGTCACCATATTTACGCATTCTTCGACAAAGTTCTTTGCCGTTATCTTTATTTTCCATTTTAAGAATGCCCTCAGGATGAAGTGCTTATTTGATGTTGGAAATATTTAAAAAGCTTGTTATGTATGCTTTTAAAGGAGACTATTTTTGAGCTATTTGCAAGCTTCAAAACGGTTTTTACTTTTTGCGCCTTATATTTTTTTATGTGTTGGGACGTAAACAAGTAGTACAGTTTATTTCCGGTTTCTTATAAAAATAAATAATTTCAGTTTGTTTTAAGAAATAATGAAAAGTCTTTAAAATTTTAATTAATGATCTTTTGAAGATTACTTGAAAGAATAGATATCTAATATAATTCATAATGTTTTTTTGGTACTGTAAATAAAGGCTGTAAGCGGTACTCCATAAAACTGGTAGAAGACTAGCTCCCTCCAGTTTCATGGAGAGAATTAAACTTAATTGTACACATTGGAAGAAGTTTACATTGATTTTTCTTTGTAAATTTCTTTGTAAAATCTTTATTTATGCAACGTTACATCCCGCAAATTAAGTGTAACGTTACTCCAAGATGCTGGAGTATTGGTACACCAAAGTTTTACAGTGTTTAAAGTACAAATTCGTAAAAAAGTATCATTAAAGCATATAGTGTAATAATACCACTTGCCTTTTGTAGAAAATAACAATACAATAGTTTAATTAAAGTAGTGATACAAACTGTTTAACAATTTAATACATTTAAATTAAATTTGAGGTAAGAAAGCAAGTGTTTCCTTCTACTCTAAAACTAAAAATAATGTCCATCTGTAGTTTTTATTAAAACATTCGTTAAAAAAATTCATTACTTTTTTTCAAAACTTTTGTGCTTAACACTCTTTTCAATCTCATATGAATTTTCTAATAATCAATATTGTAAGTCCATGCCATTAATTTTCTTTTAATTAAACTATTCTATTAAAATTTATTTCATAAAACCATTATATTTTTAATCAACCCATTATTTATCTTTTTATGTGGGTTCGCGTTTATTAACTCAGTTAAAATCTTTATTCCTTCATACATTTTTCTACAAAAGGCTTAATGATATTGCACATTTCCAACTTTCCCTTTACAATAAAATGATTAATTTAGTGTTAATCTTTCCTTTCAGTCAGCCCCAAACAGTAGATTTATTTCGGCCGTGGAATTTTTGTTTTGTATTTCCATATCAATTCCAAAAAAGGGGGAGAGGAGGGAAAATGGCTGAATTCTCTCAGTTATTAATTCCGCCGAACAAAAGAGCCATGGCGACATTTCGTTTACGCTGATTTCTTTAATTGGTATTGAAATGAAACATCAAAGAGAATCAAGCACAAGAAAATTTAATCAATTTCCTCCTTCTCTTGTTTTTCTTCAAATAAGAAATATTTTCCCCCGTTTAGTTTCCGGAATGCCTCTTCAAAAATGTTTAATTCATTTCTGGCAGAATATTGCTTTATTTTACGGATGCGAAAGATTCAAATTATTTTATTAATGCAAATCGTTTTTATGCGAAACTGAAATAAAGATTGGAAATAAGTTTTGTTATTCTATGGGATTTTTTGAGACGGTCAAACATAGATAAATAATGGTGAAGTTAAATGTATTTTGACATAAAGAGAATTCCTTAAGTGTTTCTATTATTACCACTAAATATTTTAATTTATTTTTTTAAATGAATCAAAATAAAGGGGTTAAAAATATTTTTGGTATCTTATTTAATTTTGTTTTCTCTTCTGAATTTTAAATATTAAAGCTTTAACAGTAAAATACGGGTTAAAACATTATGTTAAGAAAATTGCTTCGGCCAACAAAAGTTTGAACAGCAAAAAGTCATTTGACATGGACATGTGTGATGCGTTGACCTAAAAAAATCTGTGTTTTTATCATATAAATACATTTAAATGAACATTAAAAATTGATTTCGCAGCGATAGAATAAAAAAATACAAAACTTATTTTAAAAACTACTTAAATAAAAATAAAGTAATTCTTAAATTCAAAAATATGTCAAACTATTAAGTGTAAGTAAGTATAACTATTAAGTAGAAGTAAGAATCCCGGATTGGGCGAGGTTGACCCATCTTTTCAACCCTTAAGTGGGTCGATAAAATGGGTACCAATTATGCTTGGGAACTAAACACTGGGGGTTCCGCGTGAGGCTGACCACCTTACCGGGACATATGCCTTACACCCCAGAGCCCTAGGTCGCGAAAGCTGAAATGGGCACGGCAGGCCTTGGCCAAGTAATTAGCTGTTGCGCCGAGGAGTTTTATTAAGTAGAATTATTAGTTTAATTTGAAAAAAACGCAATTTTTTCTAAAAGATAATTTAATGACTATATTTTCATAAAACGTATAATTTTTAATGAACTTTCCGATTACTATTTTACATAATTATATGAATTTAATTTAAAATTCCTACAAAAAAACTAATGTAAAGAATAGATGTAAAAAAATCAAATCTAGGAATTTTATTAATTATTTTATATTATACTAAAATATCTCAATACATTATCATTTAAAGGCATGTGATGTAAAAAAACTCTTCTATTTTTGAAAACTGATAATGATTAATAATTTTTCTTTTCAATCTAAAATTCTATCCAATTACTCCTTTTAAATTGCCGCGCTTCGCTGCCACATTGTCATGTAGGAATGTTTTATTTTTTAAATTTTGTAAATTGGAAATATGTTTTTTAGTTTATAAATACATTAAAAGTAATCGATTTGGTATTCAATATTTAAGGAAAACAAAAACCAGAACTTATTTCTTATAACCTAATTTTTTTATGTTTGATACCTATTCGTAAATATTTTTTTAAATTTTATTTTAATATTTTTAAATATCATATTTTATTAGGAATAAAAATATTTATATAATAATAAATAATATTAATATATATATAATATAATATATATATTATATATATATATATATATATAATATATATATATATATATATATATATATATATATATAATATATATATATATATATATATATATATATATAATATAATATATATATATATATATATATATATATATATATATATATATATATATATATATATAATATATATATATATTATATATATATATATATATATAAAATATATATATATATATATATATATATATATAATATATATATATATATATATATATATATATATATAATTTTTCTATTATAAAATAGTATATTAGCAATATAATTATAAAATGAGTATATTTAGCAATTTACCTATTTTAAAATAACCTTCTTTTTAACCTTCGAAACGTTTGAAAACTTCTTTTTTAGCAATTAAAAACAATAAATATACATAATCATCAATTCAAAACTTACGAAAGATTTCTATGCTACAACTACCTCAATGCACACGTTTACTTGCATTCCCTTTACCTTAACAAGCGGTGAATTCTTAAGAGCATCATTAATTCATGTTCGCGGTAAATATCATGGATACCATTCTAAGTAACGTACCTCTATTTTGCTGACTCATAAACATCAACGTAATAATTGGGTGGGGGAGATTTGAAAAGATAATTGCAGTTTGTGCTGACGAGATAATCAGCTTATTCGGAAATATTAAATGTTTTTAGAAACGATTAGTATCAGCAAATACTTAAATTAATTAATTGGATTCACACTTTGCATATTTAATTAGAATGATAACCTAAAAATAGGATATTTGTTGCTAAATAATACTGATTCGATGCTAATTATTTCCATAAATTCATTCATTTGTGAATTATTTTTAAAATTATTTTATGTGTTTGTGTTTCATAATTGCACGACATAAAATTGTCATGGTTACTGATTGTATTTTATGACTTAGATTTATTAAATATTTGTGTTAAAATGTTTAGTTTATACGATGCAATAAAAACTTACAAAAGTGTACTCCAATTTAGATTATTAGTATTTATCATTTTAAATACAATACATTGTTTTAGTACTGAATACATAATTTATATTTTTAACAACCATTTTTGAAGTGTAACAAATAAATATATGATGTGGTTAATAATTACGCCAAAATGAAAATAATTTTCATTTATAATTTTTTTTTCCATTTATTTTTAGGTTTTGTATTTAAAACATAATGCATATTTTTTACCAAATAATATCCACTTTAAATAAATGTACAATGTACTTTGTGATTTTGTTTCACAAGTGATTTTAGAAATTAAAAGATTGTATTGACTGGTTAAACATGATTGTGCATAAATGTTTTTTTTGGATCATTTTAATCAAGCTACTTTTGTAAGTTCAACCTCATTAAAGTGCGTATTTTCAACAAATTAAACCTTTGATTATCATTATGTTTTACTTAAAAAGTTAATTATTTTATTAAAGCATAATAATTATTCTTCTTCTTATGAAACTATTCACAAGAAATATCCAAACTAGCTTTGGTCGAAAATAAGTAATTAAAACAAACAAAACTTTATTTTCGAACGAAAACACACTTCTTTTAATTACTAAACATTATGGGAACTGTGAGTTTATAAGTACAAAAAAAGGACGGGGGCAGCTTGAGTAGAAATTAGCACTGTTTGGAAGTAATAATAACAGATAATAGACATAGATAGGGCGCGTTGCTTGGTAATAGACAATAGGCTTGGATAATGGGTAATTAAAAAAAAGACTCCTTTTAACAGCTTATTTCTATAAGCAGTTGTTTTTTTAACTTTTAAAGAAGGTAATTGTTAGTATTTTGGATAATGAAAACAATATTATATTAAGAAAACATTTTTCAAACAACGCAGGACGATGCAGTAAGTCGTTAATTTTAAAACAACAAAATGTAGGCCTAGCATATAACAGAGTAAGTTTTTTCTCTAAAAGTTCCGAAATAAACAACTAATGTTTCATGTTCAAAAATAAATGGTTTTTTAAAATTAAAATCTCCATATTCTATTCTTTCAGTTGACAGGGCCCTATTGGCAGGGGCTAGAAGAGGTAAAATATAACTCAGTTAATATATGCCAACTGCAAAAAAATACTGCACAATACTGCCAACAAAAACTTTTTTAAATCATTTGTTTTATGCTCACAATTTTTTGTCTTTCTGTCTATATAATGATAAGTCCTTTTGTAAAACTAATTTTGAATTTCTGTAAAAAACGAGTTCGCGATACATTGTTACATAAGACCTTTAGTTAGAAATGTTTGTGTAGGGAATCATAATCTCTTCAAATGAAAATATTTCTAGACCCTGAATTCTTCCAAGTAGAAAAGTTATGGTATGACCAAGTGTAAAGTTGTGTAGTAAAAGTTTTAAAAGAACTTATATTTCTGAGTCTATACAAATACTCAAATTTTGATTGTGAGTATAATTTGTTTTCATAAGATGCATTTACAGATATGCAATCCGAGCACCTTTTACACACGTGTACATGCTTTACCGATCCAATTACAGAACGAAAAAGTTCCACAAATTTACCTAAATTACAAATTTGATATGTAAATATAATTTAAAATTCAGTCATTTCCTTTCCACAAAAGTGTCACGACTTTTTTTGCTAAAAATATAATATACTTATTTTTAAAATTATTCTCCGCAATAAAATAAAGAACATACATTTTCCCGTGTTAAAATTCAACATTCGCCTTTACTTTAACAAAACTCGCTACTATCTAATTTATGTATTGGCAAACACACAAAAACTATTCCTAACTAATTTAATCTAAGCAAATGTATCAGTTACAAAAATAACGACACCGGATACCAATCCAGGCCCCAATGTGATACATCCACACATGCTGCAGAAATTACTTTTCCCCATTTATTAATTCGGGAATATTAGACACACACTCGCGAATCCGACTAGCAAAACAAATAAGTAATTTCCCCGCGGATCAACTGCTAATTATCGAAAAAGTAGCTTTTGAAAGAAAAAATTCCGTTTATTTGCCTAGCGTATTGTGTAGTAATTGCATTGGAAATCAATATCCTTGATTAAACGTATTTGAACGTAATTACTCGAAGTGTGAATTATATTACTGGATATTATTCGCAACACACTCAAAGTGGTGCTCGGTTTTCTTTCGTTTAGTTACATAGAAATCTAATATATAAGTGATGTTATATCTGAATATTAATAAGAGGGTATTAGATTATGTCTATTCCTTAGCAGAAAATGTGTTATTTCTAACGTTACATTGTGGGAAATTATCTTTGTTCATAAGATGTACAATATGCATAAATGAAAAAACATTTTTTAAATATTGCTAAACCCAAACATTTCAATAGAAAGTATTATTCTGAATTGCGCAAAAATATAGTAACGATACAGATGTTCAGTTGTTTTGTCAAAACTAAAAAACACCTGTAAAGTAAACTTGCATAATATAAATTTTCGGTTTATCATAAATCCTAGTTTAAACTATTTATTAATTTGGAGTTAAAATAGGATACGTAATTTTTTAGCTTAACAATACATAACTTTTTCATTATCAATAATTTTTTTTGCATTTCTTGCAATATTTGCAAATATTTTGGAAGCATATCAATAATAACGAATTTTATTTTAATTACATAAAATTAGTAAAAGTCTGTTTCTTTAGCTTAAATTAGAAACTTCTATGCTTTAACAAACATTATTTTAAACTTTCACCACTCTTAAAATTTATATATTTTCTTAGCATTGAAAGAAATATAAAATTTTTATTATTTTAATTTTAAACATGAATATATTAAGAAAATAATTTTGATCCATGAATACCATCTGACTTCCATTTAATCATCTTGGATCTCAAAACATTATATTTGAAATATTTCGATTTCGAAATGGTTTATTTTATTATAAAAATATCGATGTCAAACTCTCAGAAAAAGTTATCCTTAACCAATTAAGAAATAACAAAATACAACAATATTCAGTTAAGCATAAAGATGTAAAAAAGGACGAATATATCAAACCATGGATCCATTAAAGTTGCTTCAATTCCAAGAAACTTATTTATTTTCAAACTTCTTCGATTTTGAAAGGGTTAATTTTATTTTTTTGAAAATCTTTTACCACGTCAAACTGTCAAGAAAAGTTAGTTATACACAACACCATAACCACTCAATTCTATTGTTACACGCAAACTTGGCCTCACAACAACAAAGGTAATTGATAGACAACAGCTTAATGCGATAGCAAGGATGATTTATTAATTTAATTCAGGGTGAAGCACGTCAGGATATCAGTTTTCGAAGAATATTTTGGGAGGCAATCATTATGATTGATGCGCAATTTTAAGGAAAGTATAGGAAGACAGAAATTATACACAGGGAGATGTATTGCAAGTTTCCATAAAATCCCTTTTATGGCTATTAGAAAAAACATTAAGGGGATTTTTTTTAAATGTCCCATTCACTTTAACAACATTTTTGGCATTATAATGTTAGCAGCGCATATTTTGACTTTTATAAAAGTTTAGGCCACTTTAATGTTTTTTCGTATCAATCTATGATGGATGTATTTTAATAAATATTTTTAAGCATAATGGGTTTTGTTTAATACTTTTTTTTGAATTCCAGGAAAATTGGTTTACTAACTTTTAACATGAAATTCTATTAATAACCTACTATGTTAATGGTTATGGTTTAAAGTATGTGCCATCAACTGTTCAATAGGATTAATAATAGAGTGCTTATTAAACTATATTTAAGTCACTCATATTTAAGACGACGATTTATTACCGTTAAATGTTAAGATTAATAATAGATCTATTGTGTAATATATTATGTTGGTCTGTTGGAGTTTACAATACGTCCTGACATCCAAAATAGGAATAATGTATGTGTCAATAAATAAATGCCGGTTTATACAACAGAAATCAGAATTAAAATAAATTTTGGTTAACATGGTTTTTCATGAAAATACTGTAGAATAGTTTTGTTACGTAACTCTATATTTTGTAGAAGTTTTTCGAAAGTATAAATTAGATAATTAAAACAATAAAAAAAGGAATACAATTTTCCTAACACACCTGAAAAAAGAACATAACGATAATTTATTCAAAATCAAACTCGTTTTATAGTATGTATGGCGACAATCCTTTAAAAAAAAAGGAATATTCTAATATGTCAATTGCATGTAAAATGTATTTTTATTGTGTTAATTCTATAACCCACTTAATATTTTCTTTTCGTGAACAATTTTTCAGGTTTTATTTATGTAAATAATTCTTCCAACATAAACACCATAAATAAAATTGTGTGTTTAACTGCACCTATCAACATAAAATATTTTTAAGAATAACTTTAAACATACAAAGTAAGCAGATATATAGTGCTTAGCGCAAATATAATCCCATGAAATATATCACACAACATCAACTATTTCCGCCTGACCAACCCTCGCTCATTAAAAAACGCTGACGCCTTCCACACGCCGTGTTCGCATATTAACGAATTGATCAGGAACTTCACTCAGCGATCAATCAAACCAATCTCCCATAACTTTCCACGCTTAATGATCCATTCATTATACACACGAAACTCCAAAACACTTGGCAAGCCGAAAAATAATAATAAAAAAAAACTGTAAGCCAAAAACTCGCGAACCAAGGGTGACGAAACTTTACCTTCCCCTCAACTCATTAACATATCAAAGGGATAGGCGTATTTAAATATTTCGCTTGCGTGTTGCCCACTCAAACTTTATAGCTCCTTTTATAACAAGAAATAAAAACTCGTCGTTTTATATTTAGGACGTCACGGTGATCATTCGCATGTATGTTACAGATTTGCGCAAGTGCCAGTGTGCACACATGTGTTTTGGAAGTGTCCTGTCACGAAGATGTTGTTTGGCAAATTGTCAGACGAAGTTACATGTTTTTGTTGTCTTTTTCCGCTGGTGGACAAGTTTGTTTTATATTTAGTTAAAAGTAATGATGTTTTTTATTTGAACATAAACCCTATGGTATGGTCACGTTAATATAACATATGATTAGTGAAACATTATACTCGTATATTTACTAAAATAGGTAACGTGTGAGGGTTTTTTCCCGTAACATTTCCGTCATTTAAATATCCTCATTGATTCGTCAAGTATCCTTCTTTAATTAGTTCTTCGTACAAGACAAATAAATCTCTGATCTTTATATAATATGGCACGGCGATCATTTGCATGTATGTTACAGATTTGCGCAAAGGACTCACCTAGTGCCAGTGTGCGCACATCTGTTTTGGAAGTATCCTGTCACGAAGATGTGTGTTTGGCAAATTGTCAGACGAAGTTACAGGTTTTTGTTGTCTTTTTGCGCTGGTGAACAAGTTTGATTTATTTTTAGTTAAAAGTAATGATGTTTTTTAGTTGAACCGAAAGCTTTAGATATGGGCACGTCATTATACCATATGATAAGTGGTAAATAGTTTACTCATATATTTACTAAAGTAAGTAACAATTGAGGTTTTTTTGTCCATATTATTTCTGTCATGTAAATATCCTTATTGATTCTTGTGATATCATTTATTTTTAGTAAGCTTTTCGTGCAAAACAAATATCTAATCATTATATATTATAGAATGGTGGTTATTTTCATGCATGTGTTACAGATTCGCGCAATGGACTCACCGAGTGCCAGTGTGCGCACATGTGTTTTTGAATTTTTTTTTCGATGTCTAATATTTCTGTTTATAATGATTTTTTTTTATTTTGCTCTATAAAGGCTAAACCTAAACATAATTTACAAAATAATTTCGTAAAAATTTATTTTAATTTTGACACTTAAAATATTTTCTAAACTGAAATAAGGACATTAAAACATTGTATCAAAATACGCATCTCGAAGACTGTAAAATCCTAAAACCTTTTAAAATCTACAACTTTTGTTGCTCCAAAAATTATTTGATTGTATCTCTTCCATATATTTTCTGTTCCTTGTTGTCGTGGCGATTCTTCGTTGTTCAGAAGAAAAAGAAAAGAAAATATCTCTGTAAACTCACAGTTCTTCATTTAGTCCGGAAATAAAAGTCTTTTCTAAGCGGAGATCTACACCCGTCCCCCATGTCTCCCTTCAACAGTCGAAAAGTCCTTTGTGTATCGCATCTTCTAATCCGTAACTTTATTCTTATGTCTAATCCGCAAGGATTTCGGCGGCAGTAGCTTCCGCTCGAAGCGTGTCTGAAGCTGAGAATTCCTGTTGACTCCTTACTTTTTTCTTCCTTTCCTTTATCTCTCAAGAATACGAAAGAACAAGAGCGCAAAAATAAAGTTTTGTCAGTGGTTACTCGCTGAGTTAGTTTGTCAAGACTGGAACTGAAGAAACAGTTACATGATATAGATATATCATAACAGTAATATATGTCTCGATTGGTTATTTTAATTGTAAGACATGGAAAAGAACAAATTTTAATTTAGGTTTTTTTAATTTTTATGGTTCTGGTCCCCACTCATTTGTGGGAATCTCGACACTCAATTCGAACGAGATGGAGCGTAGTTTGTTTGTGGGAAAAATGCTAGGCGTAACACCTAACTGTGGCGTCACTGTAGGCGTGGCCGTTCTAGTTGTCTATTGTCTTTGAGAAAAGCCATCCAAAAATTTCGATTTTTATTAAAATCAACATATATATATATATATCGCCAAATGTGTTTCATTTAAGTTTTTTTCAAATGAACAACCAAAAAATTATATATATTGAAACCTCACATTTAATATAGTTATACAAATATAATATTTATTTTTGATCGAAATCAGGCTTACATTTTCGTCAAACCGGCTTGTTTAACTATATTTAAGGAGGACCTAAGGGTTGTGGGTATGTAAAAGCAGCTTTGGGATGAGTGTTGAGCCTAAGTTAGGCAACGGCATGGAGAGATTAGAAGATTGCGCCATGGGTGTTATATATTCTGATTTTGTAAACATTGTTAAGGGTTTTGATCTAAGGAGATACCTTAAGCTGCTTTTCTTAAAATAACTAACCGAAACAGATAAGGAAGCTTAATAAAAAAGTAAGTTTGTATTTTATCTTAATTACTGAAGCATTTTTTAGTTGTTCTTACTTTTTTTAACTTTAAATCAAGTATCATCTATATTTAGTATGAAATTATTTGAGATTTAAAATGGTGTAATAAGTAAAGAGTGGTTAGAAAATGTTATGCACTTAAAAAGACCATTTAATCACTTTTAATTAATGAAGAAAAGTTTGATCAAATATTTATTTTTAAATGTAGGTAACTCTGTCACTCTTACGATTTGTTATTTAAACTTAATTAATCAATGCAAAGAATATCCAAAAACTAAATTGTCAAACGGAATAAAAATGGTTGTGATTTTAATTGATTTAATTTAAATTTTCGGGCGAGTGTTTGATAAATAAATAAAAGTGCAATTAATGTATTTAAAGCATGAAAAAATAAATTCAAATAAAAATTTATTAAATTTTTTTTTTATATATTTTTATATATTTTTTTTAGTTGTTTACCATTATTATCAAATTCAGGATTTTTATTTTAAATACTTTTTAAAAATGCGTAACTGATTAAATAAAATGACAAATTTCCACAAAAATGTTAGTTTTAATTTATTTCTTTATAATTTGAGTTTTGAGAGCGAAATGTTTTACATTTGTGTACCTGTTACGTTAGTGGACAAGTAATTACCCGAAGCTAATTGTATAGATATAACTGCTAGGTTGCAATTGTTTTAAATAAAGTTTGTAGTTACTTTTGAATATTTTATTTGTATTTCAATCGATCATTTTGAAAAAAAATGAAATGTTTTTGGTGAAAACTTGTCGCTAGACCTAAAGCAAGATATCTATAAAATACACATTTAATATGCGTTTTATTTTAAAATCAAATACATTTTCTGATGAAACATGTAAATAATATATAACACACAAATTATCTTTATCACTATAGTAATTACTAGAGTAATGAGATTTGAAAATCCATACGACCCAGAGAACTCAATAGTAGAATACCTACGATTTCTGTGTTTGGATGTATTTATTACTTATTCTAACTGGCTTGTTCCTTTAACACTCATTTGTATTTGGTTTGAAATGAGTTATTTTAGAGTTTTTGTGGTTTCATAATGTTGCAATGTAATTTTCAGACCATTAGATGAACGTTAATCACGGTAGAAAGACATGTTGAATATTTTTTTAAGTGCAGCTTAATGTATAATTAGTCAATGAAGTATATTTTCAAAGATTTTTAAATCCTTAAAATGTATCCAATGGAAAGCAATTTTTGAAAAAAGCAAGAATTTAGCAAAAAATACAAGTAATGTAAACCTGTTGTTTTAAAGGACAAAAAAGCCTGAATTTCGTCAAATCTGATATTCATCTTTACAGGAAACACTAACCATTGCATCCTATAAAAAACCAAATAAATTCCAACTATATATAGAAGTTAATAAATATCTTCAATTAGATTTATAATTGTTTTATGTACAATTTTTATCGTTCTATTGCTAAAAAAACAAATATCAACGGAATATATACCAGAATTTCGTAAAAGCATGTTCAAAAATTGCCGGAAAAACACGATCCATTACATACCTTGTTTTGCAGTAGATAACATCCCCCAAAAGATTGTCTCAATTTTGAATTCAAGGGACGTTTGTTTGGATATGTTTATAACATACCTTGAAACAATGTTAATGTTAAAGACGTTAATGAATATCTTCAAATAGATTTATAATAGTTTTATGTAGAAATTTTACCGGTAATTCTGCAAGAGCAAGTATTGCTGAAAATAGAATGTTGACGGAATAAAAACCAGAATTTCGTAAAAACATGTTACAAAATTGCCAAAAAAAACCCCGATACATTACATACCTTATTTTGCAGTTTAAAGGATACTCAAAACATTGTTTTTATCATCAGTTTTACAGCATCAGTTTTAATAAATATCATAGTTAAATAAATTAATAAATACTTTCAAACAGATTTATAATAGCTTTATGCAGAAGTTTTATCGGAATTTTGGCCAGTATTGTTAAACATCGTATTGTAACGCAATAAAACCTGAATTTCGCAAAAACTTGTTAAAAATTGCCGGAAAAACACGATCCATTACATACCTTGTTTTGCAGTAGATAACATCCCCCAAAAGATTGTCTCTATTTTGAATTCAAGGACGTTAGTTTGGATATGTTTATAACATACCTGTGAAACAATGTTATTGTTAAAGACGTTAATGAATATCTTCAAATAGATTTATAATAGTTTTTATTTTAGAAATTTTACCGTAATTCTGCAAGAACAAGTATTGCTGAAAATAGAATGTTGACGGAATAAAAACCGGAATTTCGTAAAAACATGTTAAAAAATTGCCAAAAAAAACCGATACATTACATACCTTATTTTGCAGTATAAAGGATACTCAAAACATTGTTTTTATCATCAGTTTTACAGCATCAGTTTTAATAAATATCATAGTTAAATAAATTAATAAATACCTTCAAACAGATTTATAATAGCTTTATGCAGAAGTTTTATCGGAATTTTGGCCAGTATTGTTAAACATCGTATTGTAACGCAATAAAACCTGAATTTCGCAAAAACTTGTTAAAAATTGCCGGAAAAACACGATCCATTACATACCTTGTTTTGCAGTAGAAAACATCCTCCCCAAAGATTGTCTTTATTTTGAATTCAAGGGACGTTTGTTTGGACATGTTTATAACATCCCCGGAGTAAAGACTCCCCCGGAATTTATTTGAGTATCCTGATGTAGCACGTATGAGGAGAGGATCATAAAACACCGGCAAAAAAACGGGAAAACGAATCGCGGAGTAAATTTCATTTTTTATTACGTCTTGTTTATTTTTTGAGGAGGAAAGGGGGCGGATTTGGGTTTTATTGCCAAACTGGATATTGTAAGAAATGGAAACGTGTTGGCTTTTATTGCATACTTATTTTACCGGCACAGCGTGGCCGAAAAGGGAAAAATGCCGATCACTTTGAAGCCGTTTTCCTGAAATGGCCGTGTCACCTTTCAATTTAGTCCACTTGAAGAGATTTGGGTTCTTATCCCGGGATGTGACGGGATTCGACAAAGAGGCTCGTTGCTTAAAACGATCGAAATGATATAACGTGTTTGTGAAAGGATTCTCTTGAATAAATGAATCTCTAAATGTAGTAAGGGATAAAGTGTTCAGGAAGATTTCCGTACCAGGTTTTTGTTTTACTAAAATGTAAAAAGAAGACGCTCAACGGGAAATTCTACAATGGATTTGAGCAACATTTATCGATTCAAATTGTGAAGATCCTAATTATTGTGTTTATCACAATTATTGCATTGGCTTATTCACGTAAATACTTTTTTATTTTATATTTTATTGACATTTTGTTAAATGCAGCATTTTAAAAACAGCAAGATATTTTCTACAAATTTTACATAAAGTATTTCATTAATCATTGTGAAGTATAAAATCGTATAAATTTCAACATTTGATCCAAAATTGAAAACTCTTGGCTACAAAACAAATTAAGAAACACTTCAGAACGCATTCATGCATCGAATATTAGAAACTGAGCCACCTTTACTTGAATAGAAGCCCATAATATACCAATTCTGATCAAAGTATAACACGCCATCTTTATTGCACTTGATACTATCTTTCTTTCCACGCTACGTTGCAAATGCAAATAGGAAACTGAAAGACGGGAGTATTAGGCTGTTCATTATTTTCCTGTAATGGTGCGAAAGACACACCGATGTGTTTCGTATTACATGTTCTTAAGATACTAAAAGGAAGACCTATTGATGCATTAATAATTTACAGTGATGAGATCTGTATAGAGTATGAAATTTAGAAAGCGGCTTTGAAGCTGCAACTTGTAATGCAATTAAGATAATAGCTCGTTTAATTCTTTGTGAACAGTGGATAAGACGCTATCCCGGTCTTTTTAGTTTGAAGACCCAGGATGATTTCTTATAGGTTGTTCTGTCAGAAATGAAGAAAAAAATAGTATTTCATTCCAGATGGAGCCCTTACTATGACATATGAAACGTTTGGAGGCTTGCGAAGTAATATACCAATTAGACCTGTTGAGTCAAGTGTCTAAGTCCTAAGATTATGTCGCATCCTTGTTTAGTGAAAGAATGGAAACTACTTTCAACCAGTATCCTTCAAATGTACCGTCCCTCTCTGCTGCAGTGGTGCAGTTATGAATGCCAACCCTCTCGCTTCATGCACGGCACTTTCTGCGTGCTTTTCATATATTGGACAGCACATTAATTCTACAGAAAAACCTTTAAAAAATAAAGGTTTTTCTGTAGAATTAATGTGGTCTTACGCTGTCCAATATCTGAAAAGCACGTAGAAAGCTCTGAAAAGAACACGAAGCACGTTTTTAGTGATATATATGCTGCTGTCCATCTCATTGTTAAAAATATGAAACCATACTTAATGAAACTGCTTTGAAAAAGAAATATTTATATTGAAAAATATACAATTGTGCTAACCTAACTATAAAATAAAATTTAATTATATTTTTTATGCTTTGGTAGAACAGTAACAATATTTTATGGAGTATTGGAGTATTCTGATAATGAGAGTTACTTTTTAATGGTTTCTTAAATGTCATTTGATTTATATTTTTATCTTGAAATATTAACTTACTTAACTTTCTACTACTTTTAATTTTAGTATACATAAACTAGTACTTGGCTATAAACTTTAACAAAGTTGACGTCAGAAATGTAGTTTCGCATGTGTCAATTTATATTTTTTACAGTATATTATTCACTTTTATTTAACTTCCTGAATTATTTTAAGTTATTATGCATATTACTTCATTATTACGTAAAATTTGATTTTGTACAACTCTTAGACGTTATTTTTGAATTCATTATTTATTTGAAAAAAAGACACTGAAACTCAATTGAAACTCTTCTGTAAAACTAACAGACAATGTATTTACTTTTTCACGAACATCTCTGCTTCATAAGTGCAACATAAAAAACTTATCAGTGGGGTGAGAGAGGATTAAATGAAAAAAATACCCCTAATCCTTTTCAAATATTCTGGCAATTTTTATGCAAAGTGTTATCTAGGGGGTCGTCGGAATATATACGCAATTTCCATATTCCTTTATAAAGGACCAAGGGTAGGGTATATAAGTAAAAAACAAAGATATTGCTTCATGCACAGTGTCAACTTAATTAAAAGTCGCGGAACGTTTTTAAAAAGCCCTCCCCGTTTCTTTCTTCCTTTACATTGTGCGCTTTTAATCGAAACCACCCTTGGAATTTACGTGCGTTGCATCATTCGGCAGGGGAAAGTACGCTCGTTGAAGTGTAAGGAGGAATATTTATCAATCGTTGTGGTAGTTTGACAAACTAGTAACTGATATTCATGCCAATAGATTGTATTTAATATTAATAATAATTAACCCTCCGAGGTTGGATATTCCCTTTTGTACTAATAATGGACATGCAAATGACTTTTTCCCATTTTTTTAAGAGATAAAAGGGTAGTATATGTTCATATAAAATACTATGGACACGCTATAACTTGGTCAACAGATCCTACTGAACTCCTTAGCAGTGAAAAGGGAATGAAATTTGAAAATTACATCGGTGCTTAGCCATATTTTTTAAAAACAAACGATTATCGTTGTAAATCAATTATGAGGTATTCCCCGTTCTAAAAAAACCGATGAATTTTACAGCTTAACACCGGTAGTTGAATGCCCTATTTAAAACCATAAAGAATACGGTATAATTCTGTGTTGACACCGACGCTTCATGTTCCTTCCCACTTAGTTTCACGTTCTTTGATCGCAGTGAACCCGTGGTAGGCGAAATGAACTATAATAGCTAAAAAAGAAAAAAATGTAAAGATCTTCCTATTCCCAGTAAACAACTCTTAGATTTGGGGTTCAATAAGATCCCGCACTTAGCCGCTAGGGTAGTGACTTACGATATGAATTGATATTGTAATGATTTAATTGGCAGAATATAATCATCTAAATAAAATAAAAATGTATTTAATTCCATTTTTCCACCATTTCCACCATTTATTCTATTTTATTTTCAGTAACACGCAAGGATCTACAAATAAGTCTTTTATACATGCATTTATTAAAAACAATAAAAAATAACCGTTAAAAAAGAAAGACAATCCTTATCATACTTACGAATACACGATCCACTTATTAAAAGCAGTCTGCAAACTATTACACTTAACTTACATATCCTATTTAAAACTTATTAATTATAATAAAATAGATTTTGCATTGAGTTTTGTTTTAAAATTGTAATAAAAAATTATAATGACATTTTTCTATCTACATGATTCTCATTAATAAAGCAACACTTTTCTAAACTATTTTCTTCAGATTCAAGCAGCCGTCAATTACAATTTTGTCAGACGAACGCAGAACAATGTCTTCGACAAAAAGGGCTATGCAGAAGCGTTATTTATTTTGAATGCGTCAGTTTGTTGCCTGGTACTGTGTGCAACTGTGAGATGTTGTATTATTCATCTCTTGTTCTTCACGTAAAAAGTTCTTCACGTAAAAACGCTATTAGTCAGAGCGCCGTCGTTTATTTTATGGATTGCCAGTGACTGAAAAGGGTTCCTATCAGATGTGTCAACATGTCTTTAAAAGAAGATCTGTTTCAATAATTAAATAAGGGATTAGCATTTATTTTATAGGTTCCTTGATATCCTAAATAAATTATATAAAAATATAGTCTCTAGTCTCAAAATTTACATTCTCCAAAGTAAACTTAGATAAATGGGTAATTCCGTTCATTGACCCGACTTTGTCCAATTGAATTTAGTATCTTCAAAAGTCACCAACAAGTGAACTGAACCCCATATCTTAGTTATTCTTTGGAAAATGTTGAGCATTGCAACTAGACACTTCATGTGGTTTTTATTTTCGGAGATTACAGTTTTTATAGTAGCACCAATTTAAAAAAATCCTTATATATCCATGATCTAAAGCGTATGTTTATTTTAATAAATCCTTCTTGATATTTTTTAATTTGTTTTGTATAGTGACATATACATGATACGATTAAAAGTCGTGGACATGGTTTACGTGTTAAAACAATTCAGCATGGCGACTTTTACAAAAGTTTTCGATCAAAAACATTCTACATAAGTTCTTAAAATCCTTCTAAGCAAACAATTTTTTGATCAGATCCATTTATCATATTAAACTTATATATTTTAAACTTAACACAATTAGATACAGCTCAAACTTATCACCATCTGATATAGCTCAAACTTTACATAATCATGATACATTGATTCTGAAAATTAGTAACCAAACAAATTTAAGTGAGTTTTGATCCGTATTCTCTAACTTGTACTACCTATTATTTTACTAATTTCGAAATATTTGAAATCTCTAGAAACAGAATAATGTATTCAAGGATCACATAATACACTGATCTAAACAATTATATTAACGCATGGTTTAAACCTTTTCACCCCCAATGATTCCCTTTGGTATCATCATCTTCCGATTTTTTTTTCTCACTAAGTTGAGCTCGCACTTATTTATCGTTATATATAATAATCATATCTTTTGAAGAATTAAATAATATTTGTTTTAATTAAATGAAAATATGAAAAATATGGTAAAATAAAATTCACTCCCAAAAAAAAATTTATGAAATAAATTGACCCTAAATTATTCACGCTTGCATTCTCAGATGTCTAAAAATTTATTTTACCTTTTTTTACCAATAAAGTTTTGAAAAAAAATATTGTTATAATTTATTCAAAAGTTTTGATTCCAGTATTTCCCCCCTTAAATTTTAGTTAAAAAATTTGGATATTTCCCCCTTTATAATAAAAATAAGAAGTTGGAACTGAAAGGGAAAACAAAAGTACGCAAAGTGCTCCCCTAATTGTTTTGAGCAGTGTATGTTAAGTTTAGTTTGAATTATCGTCGCACTAGAGCTACACGAGGGCTATTGGCGACGGGCGTCGTATTTTAGAACCACAGTCAGGTGACGAGCCGACACCTGAGTAGGCACCCAACGCTACTGTTAAGGGTGACATCGTACGCAGCTTTGGGACTTTGGAACAAATTTACCAGGGGGCTGGGGAGCCCAGTCGGTTAGGCGCTCGCTTAGCATGCGAAAGGTCCCAGGTTTGGGTCCGGACATCGCCAAAATAACTACCGACCTATAAACGGTCCGTGCAGCCAAAAATGTCCGACAAATAATAGTGTGAAGGAAGTGCACGTTAAATAAATCACATAATATGAAGAACTCGGTATGGTGACGAGAAGGGAATGTCTCCTCTATAATAGGGGTAATAGAAAAGTAACTATTACATTTCAAGACCCTGGTTACCCATTACAAAGGTCACTGCAAATGATTGCAGCAATTTTTATTTTCGCTATTAGATAGAAAATAGTGTTTTCTATTTTTAAATTGTAATTTTGTACTGTATTGTAAATTTTGGACTTTATTTCAAAAAGTAATTTGTTCTTTTGATTTACATTTTTTTTTCTCTAAGTCTATTTTTGTCGTTTTGTCATCTTACCTACTACATGAGGTAAGGTGACATAGACTGGACCTTAAGTTTAATTCAATATACTTCATAATTTGAGGTGATATGACGGCATTTGAACCTTTTTTTATTTTTCAGTACCATTCAAAGAAGTGTAAGAACGAAAAACAATATTTAGGTGTTTTTTTGTTTAACCGAGAAGAAAATTCTAAAGCTGACGTTGCCATCCTACTCCATCTTTCCCTACTTAACGGATGTAAAAACTTTTTCTTATAATTTAACAAAAAAAAACAAGTTGGTAAATTCAGTACCCACATTGTAAAACAAATGGTATATAGGACTTTACTCCGTAAACATGGTAGCATCAATTTTGGCAAGGTTCCACCGCAGTTTTTAATTAACGTTTTATACCCTTTTTAACAGTGAACCAGCGAACTCTGTTAAAATTAAAAATGTATTTATTTACATTTCAATAAACATCTTCATACGTAACCCAATTTTGCATGAATTTAGACAATGAATCATGCCTTATAAATTCAGACATTGAGCACTTGAGCAGTTTCCCTAATTAAAAGTACTTTCAATTCTTTCCAAAGGGAATTTAGAGCAAACTTTTGAAGTGAGCGATCATTCAGTCGAGTACATTTTTCGGAAGTAACATAATTGAATATTCATTAGCCATGAACAGAAAATAATAATATTCCTAATGAAGGACGTATGAGACGAACTATGGCAACGGGGTAAAATGGAAAATGGCTGGCGCTAAAATACTTCACTGTTTAGAAAATATTTTATATTCAAGAATGTAAAATGCTATTAAAGAATTGATTTAGGTAAATGATTATTCATGGGGTGTGTTTTCACGTGAAAATATTTAAAAGTATTAGTCAGGATATGGTGCTCAAACAGTATATGGAAATGAAGTCTGAAACTTTAATGTGCGTGAAAATGAATCACCCAATAAAAGTAATTAGACAAGCCAGATTTAAAATATGCACTTATGATTGTGTACCAACTTTATTTTTTTAACATTTAATGATAATACAGTATAAATAATTCATTAATCATGACTTGAATTTAAATGTAAATATTTAAAGTTATCATTTACTGCACGTTAAAATAACACTCTAATTTATCATCATAGTCTGATGTACAATTGTTGCTATTATACCCTGTGCGTGAATTTACATATGATGTAAAATGTATTGTGTGGTACTGGAGAAAACATTTGCTTCACTGACAGTGATTGGATACACAATCTTCTCCGTTTAAACGCTATTAAAGTAAGTTTTTCATGTGACTATGCGTAGTGAAAACATTAATTTTCTGTAAAACAAATATTATATCACTGTGACGTAAAATGTAACAGCATAGTGTGCTGTTTTTTTACAGAATTTCTACTGCATAGTTAACTTTTTTTTTGAATTTTATTCTTAAAAAATATTCTTAAATTGACCGTTTTCAAACTTTTTATAACCTAAAAACTAGCGTACAATTTTGTGCAGTTAAACCTAACTAGAAAATGGTATTCTTCCATTGTCACATCATCGGGTTCGCATTATCTATTTCCAATTTTCAGTATGTAGCGTTGCACACTAAAAAATTAAAACATTATTTTAAAAAATACTTAGTAGTGATACTGATACTTTTAAATTGAATGTAGACGCGAAATAAATTTAAACGCGTTCTCAAAAAATTAAAGAATTTGGTAAATGTTTAAGCATATATAATAAAAATATCCTTGAAAATATCTTAAAATTTATCATTTATCAAAAATGATGTTTGAGATAAATGCCCTGACATAATTTATCAATCACGATGAAGTAGAGATCTCACGTATAAACAAAGCGACAAGTTTGCAGGAGTCAAAGAGAATGATAATGAACACTATAAATTTGCAAAACCCACCGATAATACCTCTTTCACAATCATCCTTTTAACTGCATCTTCAGGTCAAGCGTCTCCAGTTCCCCACAAATAAATCCGCCATCTCAACCGTATGTAGACAAAAAAATTCAAGCATGATTTAAAAATTTTGGATTTTAATACATATTTTAGCATACAATTTCTATACCTACGAACACCAATAGGCACTAGAAAATGCACTACCTATCGAAAATACCTCCTGCACAATTCATATTTTTTGCTTGTGCTCCCATTTCAAGCATCTCTAGTTCCCCACAAATCAATCCACCATCTCAATATTATGTAGAAACAAAATAAATTCAATCGTGCCTTCAAAAAATTCGGATTTTGATACTTGTTTTTGCACATAATTTATATTTCTCCGAACAGCAATAGGAACTATAAAAATGCACTACCTACCGAAAATACTTCCTTCACAATTACTCTTGCAGCTGTGTCTTCAGGTCAAGCGTTTCTAGTTCACCACAATTTAGTCCGTTTTCTTAAACATAAGTAAACACAAAATAAATGTAAACATGCCTTTAAAAATTTTTTGATTTTCATGTATGTTTTAGCATGTATTTTATGTTTCGCCGAACAAGAAAAGGCACTATAAAAATGTACTACCTATCGAAAATATATCCTGCACAATCCCTCTTGTTGCTGCGTCTTCAGGTCAAGCATTTCTTTTTCCACAAATCAATCCACCATCTCAAGACACAAAATAAATTCAAACGTGCCTTCAAAAAATTTAGATTTTCATACATGTTTTAACATATAATTTCTATTCAACACTAAAAAATTTCAATCAATATAATTTTTATTAATTTCTTTTTAACACCAAAAGGCACTATAAAAATGCACTACCTATCGAAAATACCTCCTTCACAATACCTCTTGTTACAGCGTCTTCAGCTCAAGCTCTCCAGTTCCCCACAAATCAATCCGCCATCTTGTTTACCATCTGATATCGGGATACCACTGATTCCTCCCCCGAGTATCGAGATGCAATTAGACTCTTATCAAGTGTTCCAGATGCTGCTTCGGACGAATGTCCAGCCATAGGATCGAGTGCCCTAAAGAGAGAATTCATGGGAATTATAGGACATATTAGGGTCTTATTTCCTTGGTAAGGACTCCTTCTGGTGATAAAAGGATGGATATTATACCTGTATATGGTGCTTCGATCAAAGAAATATCAGTTCGCTAAAAGAATGTATGGATGAGTTACTGAAGATTTCCCTATTTTCTTAATTTAGGATAGTTTAAGTTGCTTTGTAGGTATTTCGGTGTATTTAACCATTATCCGTTAAATGTTTAATAAAAAATTATTTTAAGAAAGTAATTTGATTAGTTAGGAAAGAGGTTTTTTTACATATATATTACTAAAAATAATATTTTTTAAAAAGATAATGATCTACTCTTTTATATGAATATAACATACAATGAAACACATACCAATTGATTTAATTAGAGATTAATTATAAATTTTTTAATACATTTAGTATTTCAATTATCGTATAATTATTGCGCAAAAGAACCTAACAGTTTGCTTCTAATGCACTACTTATACGTACAATTCTTTTAACATTACGTGTCAATATATATTTTAAAACATATCAATGTAAATAGAAGTTTTTAAAGTATTATCTTCTTTTTTACTTTTAGAATAACCCGATTTATAAAAACATTCAACTCTAATGATAAAAGCCCCAAAAAATATATAATTATCATTTTTGCTAGTAATCCTATTATAAATTTACTTGCAAATTACATCAGGAATGCTGTCGCGGAATTAATTAAAATAGAAAAATGTGTGGTTCAAAAAATTAAACTAGGAAAATAGTTTTCGGTTCTCAGCTTTTTATCGGTTTTTCCACTCACTCTTATTTATTCTAGTAAGTTATTTTATTTACTTGAATGCATTCCCAAGAGAAATAGAAATGACTTTTCATTAACTCGGTTTTTTTTTAATCATTAAAGTTTCGTTTATAATTTATCTGTGATTTAAAAGTTTGGGTTTAAAATCTAGATGTAGCCATTAAAAATAAGTATTCCAGTAATTTATTTCGTCAATTTAATACTCTATATGTATGTTTTATCCTGCAAATACATTTTAATTTTGTTTTACGAGAAATTTCTTTTAATAATATCAGTTTTATCAACAAAAAATTTAGGAAACAAATAAGTATAAAATTTTATTTTTTTACTTTAAGATTTTACACTACATTTTTTTGTGATCATTTATTTCTTCCAATGTTTTTATCGTAGAAACTAAATTTTGTTACCTGCAATGACATTTCAATAGAGTGCCCTAACTTGGCTTTACATGTAAAATGGCATCGAAAAATCTTCGTCAAAATTACTGGACAAGAAAACGTTAAAAAATACTTTTGAATTTAATATATCACCTAAACATCATGAATTTCTGAACTACACTCGTTCAAAAACAAAAATACAACCCATGTCTTTCCTTTCCTATATTAAACTTGAAATTCTTTTCCCAAACATGTCCCGGTCCCGCCCTTACACGACCAAAACAACCGACCTTAGCATCCGGTGACTCCTGGGTCAGAGAGCCTTCTTATGTTTCAGGCGATAACCCTTCTTCTTTAAAATTCCGTCGTCGTCCCTATGGCGTGACATCATACAAGAACAATAAAGAGTTTTAAAGAAACATTGGCGCGTGTGAACAGGGTAGAACTGGGGCGATATTGTAAGAAAAGGAGTTATTTTATACGAACAGATATTTTGGTGATTGAAATCGACTCAGTCATTGAAATACAGAGCATCAATTTACTACGCTTAAATATGTTTTCCAATTCTAGTTGACCAGAGATGTTACAGTGATTAACTTTTTGGCTGTAAACTTATAATTGAATTATCATAAGTCTATTTTTTTGTTTCTTTTGTTACAATTATTAAAAAATAAAAGGGAGACAATTTGCCGATTTTTTAAGCTAGATAGTTGAATAGCAAACTAAACTGTACAACGAATTGCAGTATGTCTGCTCAGCATTTGAAATTCTATGTTTCTTAATATGATTTCAATGCTAGATTAAATCATATGATAACCTGTCGATAATCCTTATTCTTAAATATTATGTCCTCTCTCCTTGGCGTGACATCATACAAAAACAATAAAGAGTTTTAAAGAAACATTAGCGAGTGTGAACAGGGTAGCACAGGGGTAATTTTCTGCGAGAAAGGGCTATTTTATACGAACAGATGTTTTAGTTTTTGATATGTGGCGCAGTTATGGAAATTCCGTATGATAACCTGTCTATAACCATTCTTTTTATTAATATTCTGACAGCGTCCTCTTAATATGTTCAATAATGCTTAAATATGTTCGCTTATTCTTGCGGACCAGATTCGTTTCAGTGATTAACTTTTCGACTATGAACTCATAATTGAATTTTAATAAGTCATATTTTTACATTGTTTTGTTTAAAACTATGACAAAATAAAACTGAGACTATTTGTACATTTTTAAGCAATATATTTGACTACCAAACTAATCTGTTCTGTGAAATTCAGAATGTCTGCTAATGTAATTTTGTATTTATAATATCATATTGAAATAACGTATTAAATCATATGATAACCCTTTTAAAATTTCGTCATCGTCCCATTGGCGTGACATCATACAAGTACAATAAAGAGTTTTAAAGGAACATTGGCGCGTATGAACTTGGTAGTAATGGGGCGATATTGGGTGAAAAGGCGTAATTTTATGCGAACAGATATTTTGGTGAGTAAACTATGGTCAAATTCTAGTTTCTTTTATAACATTGTGTAATTTTTGATATAATTTCAAAAATATATTATATAGCATGATAACCACACACAGTATGGATAACCATTATTTAATCAGAACTCTGTCACCGTCCCTTTGTTTGTTGTCATTCAAGAACAATAAAGTAATTTGAAGAGATTTTGGCGCGTGTGAACAGGGTCGCACTAGGGCATTATTGAGAGAAAAGCCATTGCGTTAATCTATGCGAACAGATGTTCTTGTGATTGAATTGCGGTGCAGTTCCAATTCCTTAACTCAAATCTTCTAAAATATGTCTTATAATTCTGTATTTTTTAATATCATTTCTACAATATACTATATCGTATGATAACCTGCCGATAACCCTTCTTTTTTAAAATTCTGTCGTCGTCTCCTTGGCGTGACAACATCAAGAAAAATAAAGAGTTTTTAAAGAACATTGGCATATGTGAACAGGGTGTAGCACTGAGGCAATATAGGCAGCGGCGTTCTTTTATGCGAAAAGATGTTCTGGTGATTAAAATTCGGTGAAAATCAAGTTTTTTTTATGACTTTACAACGGTTCAATGCTTCTAAAATGTGTCTTGTTTTTCTGCAATTTTAATATCCTATCAAAAGCATATTAAATCATATGATAACCTGTCAGTAACCCTCCCAGCTTCTTTAAAATTCGGTCGTCAAATTGGCGCGAATCTCGTCGTAGTGGTGCAATTTTGGACGAAAAGCCTTTATTATATCCGAACAGATGATCTGGTGATTGAAATGAGCTGCAGATCCCAGTTTATCCTCTCTTTAATTCAATTCCGTTGAAATATGTCTTGTTGTTCTTTAATATTAACATCATTTCAATAATATATTACATCGTGTATGATAACCTGCCGATAACCATTTTTTAAATATTGAGTCTGCTTTCCCTTAGCGTGATATCATACAAGAACAATTAAGAATAAAATTAATATCGGTCTATCTATAAATTAATATCGGTGCTTGTACAGAGTGTCTCACTGGAGCAATTTTGGTAGAAAATTCGTTACTTTGTACTAGTAAATTATATGGTTATGGTATTAGGTGATGATATAAGTGTCTTCTCGTTACAAAGTTTCAATGTTTTTAGAATGTGTCGCCGTATCTTAAATTCCGCTTTTGTAATGCATTATATTATATGATAACATGTTTATATATTCTTCCTACTTAAAAATTCCATTTGCATCCCATTCGCGTGGCATCATACAAGGACATAACGGAGTTTTAAAGTATTAATTGGTGCGTAAGAATAACGTTACTTTTCAAGAGCAGATAATCTTGTAATTAGTTTCCATTTTCTTACCCACTTTAAAAAATTTCCCTATAGTAAACTTCAATAATAGCTTAGTAGCTAATCTTCGTTTCAAATATGCCTTTTAATTTGAAATACCTTCGTAGTACGACAATATATCGCATAACAAGCTTTCAAATTCCAATCACCATCACAGCACTGGGGTGATGTGGAAATGTGTTAAGGGTGAGAATACAGTATTGCGTCTTGATGATGAATTTGTCTGCTCAATAATATTGCCCTAAAGGGGTCCAGAAATAAGGTACACTGTAAAAAATTTCACTCAAGTTTCCCAGAACGTTAGCTGTATTCTTGCACCTACAAAGTGTTCTGTAATGTTCAAGCACCCATGCCTCATTCACGATCCAGAAAAACACTGAGCGAGGTCACGGCGTGTGAGAAAACTAAGAAACTGTAGCAGGGGTCCTGTAGAATTGGGTTTACAACAAATCTGCAAAAATAAAGCAGAATTTGCTTTGAATATGCGGCAACTATGTTGTATTTTTACCGATATTGTTTAACGTCGTAGGCCAAAAATATTATAATTTTTTTTTATTGACCATACGTAATTACGATTTCTGGCGTACTGTCAATCATTTTGAAGTAAGGAAGATAAAGCTCAAGCATACTCCGCATGCATCAACCCCAAACCTCATTGGATTTAAGAAACGGTTTCAGTACCTCATTTTCTAAAGTTCGAAAGCCTCTAGATGTAAAAAAAACAGGCGAAAAATAGTGAACTGATACCTTCTTATACATTTTAACCGAAGAGTTGCATCAAAAATATGTGTATGCAACCACACGATCCGATGTTATGTCTTTTCATCCTCAGTGAAAACTCAATATTGCACGAAAGGGTTGGAATCCACTGGGAGATGTAGAATGGAGGATCGGAACACCATTTGTGGTCTCCATGGGGTTTTCTGGTTTGGTTAAAATAAAAGTCTTATGCGCTGGTTTTGTTCCGATAAAGATATTTGAGTTGGTAAAAATTACAAACTTTACGTGGTAAAATTAAAATGGAACGAACAGTAGAGTCAAATATTTACTTTATTTGAAACTACCGTAAGCATTGTTTCCCAATTATTGTGTATTAGTTGAAATATTATAAAATGAAAAATTATAAAATGTGAAAATATTATAATATGTTTATTACTTTAAAAGAAGATACTTGGCATTAAGTTATTGTTATTAAATTGAAATTATTTTTATTATCAATGTACGAAACGATAATAGTCCAATATATTCTGAGTAAAGAAAGTGAACATAAACTTTCTTGGGTACACTTGTTTTTATTGAAACTTAAAGCTAAACAAACTATTAATTCAAATTTAATAAGAAATAACACATGCCTCCGGAACCGACGATATTACGTGAAGCTACAGTGCTTACAAAAATTAAAAAGGTATCGAATTTCGTTTGATATGTTTGAATGCCAACACACTTCAGCTCAGAAATAAGTACCGATTACATGGCCAACATATGAGACAAGGATGTATAGGACAACCATCTCACCCCCCATTAATTTATATAATACAAAAACAATGTAGAAAAATCGTAAACAAACATGACCATGAATGGCGACCAGCTACACTAAAAAAAAACGACTACCGTGGAATATATTACTAGTCATAATGCACAGTTATGTGTTGACTACATACGTTTACCATACAAAGCACGTCCATGTTTGCGTGACTACTGATACATAGCTGAAAATGTGAAATGCAATATCGCCAGATGGATCACCTGTCTTGAACACCGCCTAAATTTCATATATATCTTAGTTTTAATTGAAGAACGCACTATGTGACAAAACGTGGATATAAGAAAATGAGTCTGAAAGTTTTTAATTTGCACAAAGATTCGTTAAAAAAACTGTACTTGCAAATGGTGAAAAACATGCTTAATGTTTAACAAAAACAGAAAACTTGTTATCTTTAAAGGAAGAAATAATGCATTCATTGTTACGAAACTCTCAAGTTTTTCAAAAGTTTCACACTAACTCCACCTACACTAAACTCTCCAATAATAACTTATTTACTTATCTGCTAACAATGTTGCTTCATTCTGAACGTTCGTTCATTCAGAAATAAACCTAAAGTTATAATTAACTAAATATATTTAAAGTATATTTTATGCTGACACTTTATTTACAAAGATATTGCTCCGAGAAAGTTATTGTCAGTTTTCTTTTTTTTTAAAAGTGAGTTTACTTTACAAATAAATGCCATTGGCTATGAATAGTAAGGAAATGTAAAATGAATAATGTAAAATTTTTAGATATATGTTGAGTTTTTATTATGATTTTAAGATATTATGTTGGCATAAATTTTTTTTATTTAATTACCTAATTTTAATCAATACAGTTTTTTTTTTTTAAAAATTGCTTCCAAAAAAGTTTTTATTAATTTTAAATGAAATAATGTAATAGTAACGCAAAAAACACGTGTTTAAAATTTGAAATAAAAACATAAAACAATATTAAAAGTTTTAAATCACGTGTAGTGCTAACATAATAGTTGCAGAAAGCTTATATTTTAAGCTTGTATAAGCTTATATCTTAAGCTTAAGGTTAGATTTACGTTATCTTGGTTGACCTTTATACAAATATAATTTTCAATATTCTACTCTTTTGGAAATATAATTAAAGTGTCATGTATTATAAAGTTTTTTTTGTATTTGTATTGGAAAAACCACTGTGATAATGAAGTTAAGATAAAATATGTAATTTTGAATAATATATTATCCTGTAAAATTTAAATAAAACTAAATAGGAGTGCTATTTTGACGATTTGTTAATTAAAAAATAGGCGGTTAAATAAATATTTAATTGATAAAATGCAATTCAAAAGTGTTATATAATACTTCCACTATTTTGGTTCTTTTTAAAAGTTTAATTGGTTAATATATCTGCATGGAATACTAAACTTTCAATAACCTAAAAAAGGTTAAAATTTCGTCATTTTCAAAAAATTTAATCTGTTTGAAGTATTATCTTAACCAGTTTCGGATGAAAAGTCTATTTAAAAATGTTTTTAGGTTTGTGGCCAAGTAGTTGTTTCTTAACTATATAGTTTGAATTAATTTTAATGAATTATAAATAGTTCTAAATAATTTATTTATATTGCTTTAAAATATTAAATGTGGATTTGTTTACTAAATAAAAAATTAAATTAAATTTTAATCACCTTAAAATAAAGATTGTTTTTAGAAAATTATATATATTAATATGTGCTGTAAAAATAAAATATTAGCATAAAAATACCTAACATATATTTAGTTAAACTTGAACTTTAGGTTTATTTCAGAATAAACGTTCTTTTTGTTATTATTTTTATTAAAATATAGGAGTAGTTAAATAAAAACAATAGTACTCGTATTTATTGTAATATGAGTTCATATAAAATAATAGATATATCTTCATATAGTTATTTTGATAAAATTCAATTGCAATTAACTACGTAATGCAAAAATGCTTGTTTTTAATTATTAAAATTAATAATATAAGGGTAAACATTGAATTTACTAAAAAATTCTCTTATAAATTAAGGATTGTAAATTTAAGTATGAATTATTAACAGATTTTTATTCAGCCATTAGTTTCAAAAATGAATTATTGTAAGAAATTTTTTTAAATCCATGTTTAAAATGAAAAGTTGGCTCAGTGACTGTGAAGTATTAGTTGATGACTTATTAGGTGTCATTTTCCGCTTCATGAGCCCAAGATAGCGCGTTCGAGTCCGGACTGATTCGGCAGATTTTCAGGATATGAGAATCGTTGAAACGCATGTCATAGGATTATGTGCCGTATGTTAAAAGATCTCCTAATTTTCCATTTGACTTGGATTCCCTCAGTGAAATAAAATATCGGCATATTTTAACATCCACAGAGAGCTCAGATGCAATGTAACCTGAACGTCAAAATTGGTCGAGCCGCCTAAATGGTGTCAAGAAAACGGATTCGAGTCCTGGCAGAGTCGGCAGCTTCTCAGGATAGGAAAATTGGCGGAACGCATGTCATGTGTCATGTGTAGCATCTGTAAAAGATTCCTTGCACACCCATTTGGCTAGAGTTAAATTAAATCTCGGCATATTTTCACAACCACATTGAACTCAGATTCATTGTAGTCTGAAGGCTAAAATTGGTAGCGAAAGCGCTTAAAAGGTGCCACGAAAAATAGATCACAGTTCGAGTGAATGTCTCGAGTCTGCAAAAGGCTTGCTCCGCCTAAAAAGAGGTCCTGTTTAAAAAATAATACAATGAAAAATGTATAATTCAAGAATTATAATGCGATTAATTGGTTTTAATTAAATTACCATAAATGTAATCTATACTGAGTAGTTGAATTTTTCATAATGAAAATAGCTTTAATCCAAAAATTTATAAAAATGAACGCTCTCATTTAGGCAAAGTGATGATCAGGATAAATGTCTATTGACAAGCTATCAACTATAATGACATAACGAATTAGAATTTCATGAGCAAAAACCGAGTAGTGTAATTTCGAAGTCATCAATGAGCGCTTGATATTACGAAAGTTAAATATCTCCAAGCGATCACTTAAAGTTCCTCACTATCTAAAGAGTGAATTTTCTCTGCAATAAATATTGATTTTTTCATTAGTAAAAAATCAATACTTGAAAATGAAATCCAATAGCTTCACGCCGTCGTTTATTTACAATTCCCACTGTGCTATTTTGTTTGTTCCAGCTCTAAAGTTTTCCCGAACTACTTTTAGTTTACTTAAGCAAAATCGATCAGGTTTCTTCGACGATTTATTTTTAATTACCCCGTGAAAAAAAACAAGGTTTTTCTCTAATCATTGCGGCGAAAGGGTATGCTTCGAAATTAAGTGCCTTAAAGATCGTTTAACATAATGTTGTTTTTATAGTGCTGGACACAGCAGTTGAGCGTATATTTAGATGATTTTAGTCAGCTTATTAATAATGCAAATGAAATGCGACGGTGGTTTTTGCGTTTGACATACCATAAAAAAGTCGTTAATTAATACCGTAATTGGTTTAAATTATATAATGATTAAAATGATTAGTCGTATGGAAAATTTTCCATTTTTTTAATCTTAAAATGGAAAAAAATAGTGCTTTGAAAACAAAAAGTTCAATGTTCTAGATTTTATTAAGTTTTTATAATAGCGTTACTGGACATCAGATGTCAGAAAATCTATCTTTATGTTTATTTCATGTTATTCTTGTTTTGGGCATTTGGGCAATATAAAATTTTATATAAAAAAATTATAGTTCTACTTTAATTATTACAGTTATACTTTTATCTTTTTTTCTTAACTGCTTTTTGTTCCAATTTTTTGGCGGTTCACGACTTTTGCAGACTTATATCTCCAGAGATAGTAGAATTTTTTTGTGGCACCATCTAGACGGCTCTTGTTACCGATTTCGACGCTTAGATTACACCGAATCTGAGATCTATGGGATATTAAAGTATGACAAGATTTAATTTTGCCAAGGAAACCCAATCCAAACGGGTACTAAATTGATCTTTTACATGCCGTCCATTTTCCCATCCTTCAAATCTGCCGACTCAGCCTGGTTTCAAACCCGCGATATTTGGATTATGAAGCGGGCACGAAACAACCTACAGTGAGCCAACATTTTGAAATTTGTACGAATTATTTATAGAAATATTTCCAATATATTTAAATAATAAGTCATTATTATTTAGGAAAACCAACGTGTTTTATTTATTCAAACGTTGGAAAAGAAGTTATGTTTTCAAACATCGATTTATTACAATTCATTATTTGTAACAGCAGTCATTTGGAACATGTAAATATTAAGCATTGTTGACATATCCGAATGCTCTCAATAGAATTACATTTCCGTTGTCAAGGCGATGACAAACAATAACTAAAAATCAGAATACAGAAATTCGAACTTACCTTGAAATTATACGAAAGTTCCCAGTTATAGCTGATTGATTTTTAGTATTGTTTATATATTAAGTTTTACACAATCGGTGAAACAATTGCTTAAATATAATACGGCATTGCGTTCCTACAATTGCGTGAATGGGTGTTTATCGAGATACGATTGATCAAAATATTTTTTCTAGTCTAAGTTTACCATGTTATGGTTTGTTTAAAATATCGAAGAATAATAAAATACATAATTTGTCCCTTTATGTAAAAAATAATTTTAACACATGAAAAAGTAAAGCATTGTAATCCACATTTATTCACAATTTTTGTGTTACAGAGCAGGTCTCGAAAGAACTCGTTTTTTTCAGAAATTTTACCCGTCACTGAGGACGGCTTGTGCAGCAATGTACCCGTCCTCCTTTGAAACTAACCCGTCAAACTCTAACTATATAAATCGCTTCTAAATAAATATATAAAAAAAAATTCTCTTATTTATTACAAACATTTATGTAAATTGCACAATGAATTAGTAGTTACTAGGATTACATTGTACAGTGATAAAAAATACTAGGTTACTGATATTAACTTAGTATTTCTTTTATGAAATAATTTCATTGAAAAAGGTCAAGTTATTTAGAATGTCAATTTATTTACTCTCGCGAGTACTACTTTCTTAAAAAATAAATATAATATGACGTTTGTCAGTTCCTTAATCAAGGCAATGATTTAGAGATTTCTGCAGAGAAATCTGAATGGGCTTTATCATTTAGGTAGCCATTCATAATTGTGTTTAACGCTTCTCGTTTAAGAACAGTGCGTAATGTGTTTTATATGTAATCGTCAATTCCTTCGTTAGAAGTTCAAATGCACATGCACAGAGCAACTTTTCTTTTGTTCACCGATTACGTGAGCATGCACATTTGGTCTGATGAAGGGATCAACAGGATTTCTAGACTGGAGAAAATTAAAAAGTGAGGCGCTAGACTCTTTTAAGATAAAAGAAATGAAAACTGTGTCAGAAACATTAACGGGGAAGCGGCCGTCCACGATGACGTCGGATTTGAGAAATCTGTTGTCCTCGGGAAATTTTCGACCGTCGAGGACGGGAGGACGGGAGGTTTTTCAAGCCCTGTACATAGTATATAATTATTAATTCTTATTATAGAACTTTTATTTAATGTAATTTTTTAATCTTCAATAGTTGAATGATAATTTAAGATTTTAATTATAGAACAGAAAATTCTATAATAATAATCATAGTTTTATCTAGCTTCTATTGCAAATTCATATATGTTTTTCTCCATAAAAACTATATCCAAATGTATCTTACTATCTTTAATGTAAGGTTTTGTTTAGACACAAATCTAAGATTTTTTTTAAATCCAAATATTTTACCTAACTGAAAAAAAAAGCTAATGAAATACTCTCACACTCCAAAAAAAATTAGTTAGTTAAATCAAATCAAAAAGCGTTTAACTGCACTGAACGCATTTGTATTTTAATTGCATTAAAAACACTCCAACCAACGAACGATAAAAATAATTGCAAAAAACTTCATAAAAAGCCAAGGATTTCAATTAAATTACCAACATACTTTTGTTCTTAAAAAAAGAGTGCTTTGCTTAGGTTGACGTTCCTTCGGATTAACGCAATTAGGGTAAATCGTGGATGAAATTAAAAGATAATGTAATTGTTCATTTTAACCATACAAACTACGATTTTTCGAGATTTTTTTTCTGAACACTCATTTGTTAATACGCTTTACATAACAATGACGAACCAAGGTAAGTGGTATGTTTAAGTAGTAATTAAGGGAAATATTTTAATTTGAAAAAAGGCAATAAAGAAGCTTCTGGTATTGTATTTTTTTCCTAAAATAAGGAAACGTAAAAAATCAAAATCTATTCTAAAAGTATTTCCAAGCTTAAAAATTATTTACTTCTTTTAAGGTTATTATAGAATGACTTAGGATTGTTGTTGAGTCAATAGTTATTTGAACGACATTTAGCATTTCTTTTCAAAAATTAATCTTATTAACTAGAAATATTTTACTTTTAAAAGCAAAGAATCGTCGAAAACTTTAGTTAATTTCCTACTGATTTGTTTTACAGAAATGTATCTTGTTGTTTGTCATTACACTTTTATTCCAATTGACTAATTTTACTATAAATGGAAGTTTTAATTTCAATGGATGAAATACCTACTAATATCTATATGGTCAACTAATACCTATTTTTTAGTGGTTACAATAACCTTTTGGTTCTAAAGCCTCCTTTTTCTAACACTTTAAAAGCGTGATAAATAATTGACATTATAAATCGGTTAAATTTTTAGCGAAGTTTTGATGAAAGTAACCTCAATTATACATTAGTTTAATCAATGCAATAACCACAATATATTATCAATAAATATAGTAATCATATTTATATTGATAACCAATATAGTAACCCCAATTGTATAACCAACCAATATAGTAAACGCAATTCTATGGTCAACAAATGGAGTAACCGCAACTCTATTATCAACCAACATGAGCTACCTCAATTGCATAACCGACCAATATAGTAACCACAATTATATTAGCAAACAATATAGTAACTATAATTTTAACCAATATAGTAACCACATTTATAGTATCAACCAATATAATAAGCCTAATGATATTCAAAACCAATACAGTAACCACAATTTTTAATAAGGGGACTGGTGGTTACTTTCTGACACATTTAGCAACTCTATTTTTTATTAAATTTGTCGATTCAATGAGATCTGGCCAAAGCTCAAATTCGGCCAATTTGCGAATTGGCAGGCCAAATCGTAAAATGGCTAAGAACGATGTAAAATGGTTGGCCAATGTCCAATCTTTTCTTGATTTCGGGATCATTCATCTTATCATTGGCACGTATTATAGGCTCTGTATAACCATAACTTCATTCTTTAAAAATTACTAGCTGCGGTACAAGCAGCTAACTGCGATCGGATGTTGCCATTTGAGACAAAGTACGCAAAGTACACCCACCGGGTAGTCATAAATGAACACATCGCGTTTTTGCAGAAACCGTAGCCACTTCTCGAAATGACCAGCCAAAGTATAATATTCATTGATCGTTTCAATTACATCACACTTCGGCCATACCACTCGGCCGAAGTGCGAAATGGTCGGCCAATTCGCGAAGTGGCTGGACTTCGGGCCTTGGCCGTAACACATCACACACACATTATAGTTAATAAAATCTACGAATATTATCGTTGTATATGTAACGAGACTAATATCCCTAGTATATTCACTACATCCCATTGACACTAATATGCTACAATCTCTTTGCAGCTTCTGCATGGAAGGGTCCACCAAGACCAGCAGCAGCCGACTCAGCCGGCAGGGGTCGCGGGTGAGGCGACACCGCAGCCAGGAGTGGCAGGACTACTCCAGCTCGGATAACGAGGACACCACCAGAGCTTACACCAGGCCCTACCCACCCGAGGAGGCAGCCTACGACGAACAAAGAGCTTCGGACGGGAGGAAACAACATGGCATGGGTGAGCACTATTATATTGTTCGAAGATTAAAATAATAAACTATTCGAGATACTAATAATGAAATATTCGAGATACTTATATTAAACTATTCGAAAGGAATCGACGGAACAATGGCCAAAATGGTTAGGGCACTCACTGATTATGGATAAAAATGTTGTGGGAGTAATTCTTGCTTCTAACTTGTAGCACTTTAGAATCAGCTGTAAGCAGTAGCTATTGGCAAATTATAGTTATCCATCACTTAAAAAATAAATAATAACATATGTATTAAATCAAACAGCGAAGCTTAAATGGGCATTTTTCAGGCCGTGAGTGTAAACAGAACTGCTAAATGAAAATAAATTCTTTCACGAGCCTTGATTCTTGAAACCATATCAAATGTGAACAGATGACCAATCGTAACGCCGACCGCAGAAAAATCTGGAAATAATTTCGTTACATGAAATAACTAAATTATACTTTTGCCTCTAATGAATATCCAAAAATCCAGACATATTTTTTTGTCCCCATTATATGCAAACATTACATAAATCAGCCCTTGTTAACGTCCGGATGCTTAATAAAAACAATTTAAAATACTTGACTTCAGTACATATAACAAGACATCAAACATATCCAGAAAGGAAACTCTTGAACATATATTTAAAGTTAGATATTCAAAATTTATGATCTGTAAAACGGGAAGTTCAAAATTCAGAAGAACAAAATGGAATCGAAATGACAAGTGTCCTAATTAACCTATCAAATCCATCTAGCTTCCATGGCTGGTGATTCATCATGATTCTCTTTGAAGAACCCACATGAACAACACCGTTCTCATATCCGGTTGAAAGTGCTGACAAATGCAAATGAAAACTTCCAATATCCGGATACATGCACCCCTGCCTTATCGCACGCACGCATCACATCACGAAGACACGATTACGTACCCTTGTCAGAATTGGATAAACTACATATAAGTCTTCATCCCGCAAAACTCATAGACGAGGTTTTCACCTTCAGTGTTGTTCGGAGGGATGGTGTCCCGTATACCAAATACATTGGTTTTTATGTCTACAAAAGTATAGTTTATATTTTAAGAATTTTATCGCTGGTATGAAAATAGTAATTTCAATTTAACAAAAAAAAAATTCTGAAGGGGATGTTTCACGCGGCATTATTGAAATAGTAATTGTTAGAATTAAAAAATATATATAATAATAATTGAATAACAATATGACATTTCCTTATCATTATTTGTTCATTTTGTTTTTATTGGGGTTTCCATAACTGAAAAAATAGTTCTTCAATTGTAAAGTATTATTTTGTTATTATGAGTTTAAAACAAATGTATGAGATCACTGGACGTGAAAATCTCTCCTAAGTTCATTTCAATTCGATAAATTTGTATATAACTTAGCGTATTGATTACTTATCACATGTGGCATTTTTATTTAAAATAAATGAATTTTTAAAAATCTTTTACAATAGCAATGTTTAATTCTGCTTACTATGCTTAACTGTTAATGATAGAAAAAATATGGAAAATTCGCAGTTAAGATCCGCCCTTATATCAAAAACTATAGTTAAACAAGGTTGTTTCGACGTTTTAGGTATTATATTTTATTTTTAGCAATTTAATTTGCCATAGGGTGGTCGTAAGGCTATCCTAGACAATTGACAACAAAAATGTAATCTAACTTTGGAAACTCTTCGCAATTTCCAAAGGGATAAATATAAATTTAGATTCGCAATATTCGATTGTAAACTTATTTCGTTTGAAGTTTTTACGACAAACACGATTGTAAAAGGTTTAGTATAAAAATCCGTTTTTATTGATTTTGCACCAAAGTATGCTGTCTTCAAAAGAAGGTCTACCAACAAATTCCTTTCCAGGACATATTAAAGAAATTGTAAAAAAAGGAGTTGTTGATATCTCAAAAGAAGTCGACAAGGAAGAAATAAGGTTTGGTGAACATAACGCAGAAAAAAAAGGCTTGTTCTTTGTGTTTTAAAAGAAAATATACTTGTTCCTCAGCTTTAAAAGATATATATTTTGTAATACAAAAATACTTTTTCATTGTCGTTTAGTGACTCCGAAACAGTTTTTGTTGAATATATTTCTATTCGAAATGCGTTTCTATAAGTTATATTCTGTACTACTACATGTAAAACTTCTCATGCATCTTAAGTATAGGCATGTATATATTGTTACCATATTTTTTTAAAGATTTAGTATACCTATTCATACGAAACATTAAGGAGCAGATTCTGAACTAAATTTTGGAAGAATATATGCAAGCTGCACCTTCAACAAAATTTTTGTGCTAACCATATATTATTAATTGGTCTCAATACAATTTATGTATAGTTTCATCAAAACCTTATAACTGGGAAAAACACATTTTCTATTGAATGTAAACAGAAGGGTTTTTTTTTGGTACCATACCACAATCAAATTTAGCGTGCAGAAGATCCTTGTAATAATCACGTTAATAAAGCGTATTTTTTATTAACGTGATTATTACAATTCCTTTAACTTACTCCTTTAAACAAGACATGCATTTTTAAATTTTAATAAATATTTCAATTCAAATTTCCAAATCTAACAGATACTATAGTATTTTATTTATCTTGAAATTGACTTACAATTTTTGCATGAAATGGTTCATTTTCTGAAGCAAAAACATATTCATTAGAGAAAAATTACATAGTACATACATATTCTAAACTAACTGATCATTTCAAACGAAAATTCTAAGAAGGGATCAAGTTTTATTTTCACACTTTTTGAAAATAATAATTGCAAAAAACATGTAAATGTAACCATTGCAAATTTCAATTTCGTTTTGCATACATAAAAATACTTTCTTCCCCGTCTATAATAATTGTCCTTTCAGCTTTTCTTAATCCCGATTTTACAATCCTTACGAAAAGTTGCAATCTCCTTATTCTCGAAACTCATTCCGGAGTTTCATTGACTGGAATCGAACAGTGTATCTCACTTTACAGAAATGAAATTCTTTTTTTTTTCTTTTATCAGAACTCAGCCTCCCAATTTGTCGTATTCGATGCTCTTTTTGCTCGGAGAACACTTAGCATCATTTCCTTTTTCTGTCTCTTCCTTTCGGATATTTCATTTCTCTTTCTATTCCTCCTATTCTGTGATTCAGATACAAAGGGGTATGTCTCATATATGTCAATGTATAGGATGTCATCAAAAAACCACCCCCGATCACAATATTTGAGCTATTTTAAAATGTTAATTAGTTAAAAGTTATGTTTTTTACTTTACAAAAAGTTTTTGTGTAGTTATTGTTAATCATTACATTCTAACAGCACACCATCTTATATTATTCCCATCCGATTTATTTGTGCAGTCATTCTAACATATCGATTTGGCAACGTGATGTGATCATAAGATATAATTTAAGCCCCTGGGAACAGAAGAAATCAGGTTAATTAGTGTTTTTGTGGACATTTTGAAAACTAGAAGAACCAACTCACTAAATGTGTTTGGTCCTCTAATGTTGTCCAAACAGCACCCATTTTTACAAAGGGTCCTACCTGTTTGCAAATGGGCTTTATACTAACTATAAAATTTATCAGCCAGAGTATATGAGCCACACTATACAAGAATAAAATAGATTAGAAGCAGCAGTTTATTCTTCTTCAACTGTAAAAATGCTATTTTTGGAGTTGAACCTTTCTCGCTCAGAAGTTGGGAATTTACGTGGGAGATGGGAAAGGGGTAAATGCATTTCTTCCCATTCGCTCTCCCAGACTGCTATCTGGTCTTAACGCTTGATTTGTCAAAATATATTCTATTGGTTTCGATTTACACTTCCTACTTTTTAGTACTTTTCTTTTGGTTTCTTGGTGACTTCTTTGGAAGTAGAACAATTGATTTTTTTACTATGTATAGTTTATTTTGTATAAGAATCAGGTTAAGTGTATTTTTTTTTAAATACATTCCTTTAGGTAACTTGACGACTATTTGAAACATTAATAATTTATTTAAAAATGCTATATGTGCAATGATTTCATATTGATTATACGAATAAATAAAAATAAATAATTTGTTGAACTGTGTTTTGTAAATCCCTTTGAAATTTAAGTTGTATTATATTAATAAGTAATTACGCATAACTGTTTATTACTTTTTAAAAGAAATAGAAAATATATTCTAGTTAGATTTCTATTGAATTATTATTTTCCCTGGCAAGAACGAAATAAATATAATGAGGATGAAACTTAAGATAATGAATAAATGATTTCTAGTTATTTTACCTGACAAAGGTGACGTTATTTCCATATAATAACAAAACAGTTAACTTTTATTGGTTTAATAAAATTTGTTTTTATTTTGCAAATTTAATTGTTAAATAAAATGTAAATTACAAAAAAAGTATTTATAAATTTTTTGCAATTGTGTGAAAAAAAATTCACTCTGCCAATTTAAAAAGTTTTTAAAAAATAATTACCAAATAAAATATTTGAAGAAGTTTAGCAAGACACTTTTATTGATAAATTATAGCCAAACACATTTAGCATATAAACATAAGTTTTGTTTTTTACATGTTTATTTCAAATAAAACATTCAGGCGTTAAACTTTTTTTTTTTAAAAATTGAGTTTTTTAATACTTTTCACGTAAATCGAAATTACCGACGACGTAACTATGAGTTTCGAAATGTTGCTACAACTATTTACGCAAACCCGATTTTTACATCGGTTTTCTTGAACTGAAAAATCCAGACTCCAGACCTAATCTAACCTTTCCAGACGACTTAACTGCAGTTTTCTGGTTAACTTTACTGAATAAAATACCCTTCAAAACCATTCGGAGACCTTTCAGGTAGCTCAAAACCAGACACAAGTTGGGGAATTGGAGGCAAACTTTATATAATTGCCCTTTTTCCGGCCCTTGAATGTTTTCAACTGGTGCATTAAGGGAGAAAACATACCAATGATACACACGAATAGAGTGTATAAAGAAATAGTTACGTTTAATCTGATTTAAAGCGGTATCTGTCGTGCAACAAAGAAAAGAAATGTGGGATTAGTTTGTTCAAGTGGAAGGTTTCGACAATTTTTTGTTGTTGTTGATTTCCCACGAAAATGTTGTTTGGAGTGTTTCAGAGCTGTAATAAGTAGTTTTGAAAAAATTCAGATAATCGAGATACGATTAGATTATTTTAGGATGTTATCTGGTTTAAAAGTTTTTTAAAAGATGGTGATTTAAGTGGTTTTCCTCTCTGAAACTTTTTTTTATTACATTTGGTTTCAAATCTAGATATTTTAGTATGTTTTGTTTCAATATTTAATATATTTGCTTTCAAACCAAGACAGATAACATGTCTTTGAATGTAATATTAAAATATTTATCCTAAGTAGAATTAGTAAAAACCGAATTTCTTTGTATGCTTATGCAGCTCTGGTAAAAAAATTAAAGTGTTACTTGATAGGAGATCTAGAATTATTAGCTCCCTACTAAGATTTGTTGAAGTGCCTTATTTCAGAATGAAAACTAATAAATATCTTCTAAAATATTTTCAAAGAAAAGGACTCAAGGATACACTATGCTGCCATCTGTGCCACCTTGTCGTTATGAACGAATTACACCTCAAGAATCTGAAGACTTTTACCTAATCTAGACAGCTCTAACGAAGCTAAATTCGTAGATTTTTACGTTGATTATAGTTTCTATTAGGCTTCTAGTCAACTGATGACAAAGATGACTTTAAAGAACGTATGATAAAATAATCTTTGAATATTTAGGGTGATAAGTCACTAAAATTTAAATTATTAACACATTCACTTACTTTATTGCTCACAGCGGCGTCACGAAGTTAGAACATACCAATAAAGTAAATTCTACTTTTAATTTTGTAATCGAATATAATATCTTAACAAATGGTTTACCTTAAATGTTTTTAAAGTTATATCACATGACATATCTAATGATTTAATATTGAAGCGGAAATACGTTCATCTAACAAGAAGTTCAGATTACAAGTATCCCACTGCAACGACAACAAAAAAGTCAATTTAATTATAGTGACAAAAAAGGGGTAAATCCAATACCAGATAAAGTTTTTTCATGCTACCCAGCGAAAGGCCATCACCATTTAAACAAAGATGTCCCCACCTAATTCCTCCTCGCCCGGTGATGTCCTAAACTAAAACCTTTTACCCCTTCTCCCCTACAATTTCTGGTAGTGACTGCACATTAAAAGGCCCACTTTGTGCCCTTCTTTTAAGTGCTGGTGGCCCTCTTGCTCTTAACGGCATGCCTTTAATCGGTTGCCCTATAAGAAAAGACAGAAAGGATCAATAGGAGGATGGTTTTTCTTAAAGGTACCAAATAATTTTTCATCTAAATTAAGTTATTAGTGATTTAGTACGGTTTCGTGGAATATATATGCTTTTGAAAACTCAACTCGATAGATTTATTAAACCCGTTTAGAGACTGTTTGTTTTCAATTTTTTTTTCTTCAATGGGGCTACTTCTTTGGCGGCTGAGCTTTTGCAGACTCGTCAGATTCCCCAGAACTGTGAGCCGTTTTTTTTGTAGTAACATCCAGGTGACTCAAGCTACCAATTTTGACGCTCATATTACAATAAATCTGAGCTCTTTGTGGATTTTAAACTATGCAGAGATTTAATTTTGTTGAGAAAATTAAAATGGTACTCAAGAGATCTTTTACATGCCACATAACCGTATGACATGCGCGCTTTCGATTTCCCCATCCATAAAATCTGGCGACTTAGCCGGGGTTCGAACCCGCAAACTTGGGCTTATGAGGCGGAAAATTAATACCGTTCAACAACTAAGCCGCTCGTTTTCAACAACAAACGACTATTGAAAAATACATATTTTCATAATTTTATGAAATTTTTATAAGTCTTTTTGAATCACCTACGAACGAAATGTATCTTTTAAAATATTTAAAAAACACACATTATCATTTAAACATTTGAATTTAAAAGTATCACGGAAAGAAAACAATTTTTCAATTTTGACATCGTTTTTGTCCCTCAAAGGGTTTAGAAAATGGTTATTTACCTGGTGAACTAAAAGAAAATGGGTTGTAAATAATTGGTTTATATGATGCTCTCTATTTGTAGTTTGAATTTAGGAAGAACCCTAAATGATGTTCAAACGTTAGTTCTTTTTAGATAAATAAGCTCTTGTATTTCTTGTCGACTTCCATTGAAGACAGACAATGGATGTGAACCGAATGAAACTGTTCTTTTACCACATCTCTGGGGAGAGAATTTTCAAACTGTATTTCAGTTTTTTTTTGTAAGTACGTTTCTTTCTAAATTTAAAAGGTTGTGACTTTTTTCAAGAGTGCGAAGATGAAAATAGTAACTATTTACTTCTAATTTGTAAATTAGAAACTATTATATGTTTTTCAAAATGCTCTATTTTTAAAAAGAAATATACGTTATTGCTAATAGTTCTTGACTAAAATTTTAATAAATACTTCCAGTAACATGCCCTACTCCTTTGAAAAAAATTAACATAAAAATTTAATAAATTTTTACTTATTGTTTTTATATTTGAAATTTGATTTTACAAAAAACGAAAAAGCAAAAGTGAACCAAAATGATGCATACTTTTATTGAATATCTAATTTTGTATTTGAAAAGTAAAAAAATCAGTTGGAAGCGCCATAGTTAAAAAACCTTATCATTTTGAAATAGCTTAAAATATAAAAATATCGTCCAAAAAATAGCTTCTACAGTTTTATTTTAATTATGCGGGAGTACCAAGTAATTAAATAAATTTTGTCATAAATCCTTCGGCAATATGAATTTTTACCGAACCCCTTAAATTGAACACTTGGATACGGATACTTTAAAAATTATCCAGCACGATAAAAAGTACACATTTCGTAATGCTGGCCAAAATCTTCTTTTAACGACGCGGGTTTAATCCGTTGTCCTATATGAAAGACAGGAGGGATCAATACTTCTTGTAGACTCCCACGGAAGCCAGGCAAAGGTTTTTATCTCAATGAAACCTTTCTTTTCGCCACACCTCCGGGTGAGAAGATTTGCAGTTTGTATTTTTTTATGCGTTCTTGGGAGGTTTCTTGAGAGGTTTAAAGGGTTACGATTATTCAATTAATAGGTTTATGAAGATAAGATACGTTATTATCCAGGTGAATGAACCAATTATCAAGTGATATGTAAGTGTGTAAAAACTAACGTTTCAACGATTGATGCACATAATGTCGTGAGCATGAATAGCATCAGTCAAGTTAATTAGCATGACTTACAACATTGAATTTTTTAAATTTCGTTTCACCGATTTCTAATCTCACTAGCTTGCATATTTGGGTCACAGATTGCAAATTTTATATAATATCATACATTTCAAATCAAGATTGTTTAACACCTTTTAAAATATGGGTCAACCTTAAAATATTACATTATTTAAACGATCATTATACAAGATTTTATATTAAGAAAAGAAGAGACAATGACGTAATATTGAACATTTTTAAGCATTTAGTTTATGTGATAAAAACTACCAATGTGTGTTAACTGTATAATTACAAATTGGTTAAAAATATGTGCTTGTTATATAAGTTATTTATACGAATGTTCATATATAAAAGTTTTTTTTTAGAAAATAAATTATCTTATGCAAGATAGACATGCTATTTTCTAATACCGTACATTTTAACACGCAAGAAAATGAAAATACTTGTGGCTACCCACATGGCAAATATAAATCAAATCCAGTCCCGTCCCCCTCATTTAATCCACGGACTAAAGTAATGCGTACACACACCATTAAGACACCCGCGTGCAACTTTACTGATTAAAATACCTTTCTGGAAATAATCCCGCAAAATGTCCTCGACAAAAATTCTTGCTTTATCTCAGCGCAGTGGAAATCTGCTTGCCTTGGCCGCATTTTCCGCGAGGATTATTATTCAGAGCTCCGGAATTCTTGGAATTTTCTTATTTTACCCCTGGAATACTTTTCCGGAACATCGCTTAAAATCGTTGGTCTCTGCTTTTAACTGTTTCTCGAGCGACATGAATGAGGTAATCCCCGTTGCATCTTTACTGGGTCGCCCCCCTCCTCCCCAGGGATGTAATTGGGGGGGGGGGGGTGATTAGGGTTATTTTATGAATATAGGTTGTGGCTGCGGCTATGGTTAATCTAGTGTATATTACAGTAAATTGTAATAGGATTGTATTGTGTAGCTTTAGAGGTATAATGGTATTGGTGGATCTGCCTACACTCGGAAAAATCGTGTGTTACTTTCAGTTCAAAAATTGTGATTGTACCAGTTAGCTTAAGTTGTGCTGAAATAATACAAAATTGTGTTGCGGCAAAAAAAAAATAAAAGGTTAGTACAAAAATTGTGTTAAAGTCGAGGCAAGCATGTATTCCTACGAACTGTTTTTCAGTATATGCAGTTTAATATTTCGGATAAGTAGCTATACTTAAGTTTTTTAAAAATGTAATACTGTATTTTAAAATAAATATTTAGATTCGCAATATTTTTACACAATACTTGTATTCCCCTTGTGCAGTTTGCATTTGCAACACAAGCATTTTCTAAATGCACCATTCTAACGACCCGGGTTCTTACACAAGTCTGGTAGCTGGCCGTAGGCAAACTCATAACACTTCATTTCTCTGTAGTAAATAAATAACTTATGTATATAACAGATTAGACCGCTAATTTTTGGAAAGAAATGCGTTCGGAACGAAAAATTTAGTTTTTTTAACAATTCCATGCATCACATATTTAAAAAAAAAATACGAAACGAACGAATTCTCATACAAAATATTTTTTAATAAAGATTATATAAGAAGGAAATATCTAATGAGAAAAACATTTATAAAATTGCTTCTTAGATCAAAATAATTTATATTCAATTTATCATAAAACAAGTCGAAATTAACAGATAGTTCTCTGTCTCATTCTGTCTCATCGCTTATTTCTCTGTTGTCTGTGACTGCATCCGCAAATGAGGTCTGCGTTAAGAAGAGCACGCTTCTTTTAAGATGAGTTTCAGTTCATTTAATTAACCTTGAATGGAAGTTTTAATGTTTGCGTTCAATGAATTTTCTCCATTGTTTCATAATAAGGCTATTGCAGGTTACGGACCTTTGAAATATATTTTTGGTTGAGGGATGTTTAATTTTATTACCGAAAAATAATTAGAAATATCGTTTCATAACTGTTTATATTTGGGGTTTTATTCTGACGACTGATGATTTCAATATCTTTGGGGTACTTATTTCTTTTCAGTTTGAGGATTTAAATTGAGATATGGTTAGTTTACTTAATAAATGGTTAGATATCTATTTGTTTATCGTTTAGTATAAATAGATTTTGAAATTGAAAAGATTGATCCATGATCGAAAATATTTGATTGCAAGACATAAATTGAGCATTTGAAATTACTATTATTCTCTCACCAAGCAATACAGAAAAATTATCACTTAGTTTTAACAAAATTGTCAATAACAACACATTTTTGATGTATATTTAGTCGCATTTTTATTTTATAAATATATTCATCTATCTTACTTTTTTACACATAAAACATTATATATTAACTCTGAAAGAAAATTTTATTGATTTACTTAAATTTATCAAATCATTAATTATTGTTATCAGTAACACCTATAATTAACTCATTCATTAGAAAATTAATGAAAAAAGGAAAAGTGACAATAACGTTCAAACCTATTAGTTAACCCATAAATTAGATAATTCATGAAGAATAGAATTTTGTCGCGCGATATTGAAGAAACACATTAAGTAACCAATACGTTAGATAATTTACGAAGAATAGTTAAAACGCTACACTATTATCATCACTATTAATGAAAGAAAATAACCCTTATAATGAAATAAATTCATTTTAAACTATATATTTAATCCCAAACATTTTTATTTTTTAACTTCTAAATACTTTTTAACTTCTAAAAACCTAAGTTAAGATAAATGTTACCAAGACACCAACTCTGAAGATGGAGGATAAAATATGTTATCGGTTGTGAAGAAGAAACTTCTGCCAAAAGAATATAAATACATCCCAGCCAACAACGGGTCCGGTTTCAGCCAGTTCTCAGATATCACCAACACACACAATAGTAACAGAGACCCGAGACATATACCGTAGAATAAAGAAAGGACAAAAATGTCGATTTGTAAAGGAACATTTTCCGATGCCAAAATGAAGAAAATAATAAAAATAGAAGAAAAACAATGGCTATCTATTTAGATCGTCTGTATAAGGGGAGAGTATACAAGTATGAGGAAAGAAACTTTATTTTTGAGACTTCTTGATATAATGAAAGTTGAAAGACGATATTTTTATGTGCATTGTTGGATGGAATATTGCAAGAATTTTGATTTTGAATTCTTTGGACTCTTTGTTATAGGGTTGTTATTGAATTTATGTTTTTGTGTTGCATGCTCACATAAATATAATTTTAGTAGAAATATAAATAAATAGTGTTTCACTTAAATTTGTTTAGTTTGTTTTTTAAAAAAATATTGTATCTAGATTAATTTGAAGAGTTTTTAGTTTCGGATTATATTGATACATATTTTGTAACTCGTTACATAATTTAAATGACTTTGGAATTTGAAAAATAAAACTTAGAAACAGTCAAATAGATTTTTTTCGGTCCCCAACACAAATGGGTTACAGTAACGTATAGAAAATGTGGTAACTAGCTAGTTGTTCAAAAAAGTAAACTTCAAGAACATAATTTGTTATCTCAATTGTTTTAATTATTATTTTAATTAATACCTCTCTACTTTATGAACCTAAATGTCAGTGAGAATAAAATGTTTACTTATTCGTGTCTACAAATACTTAACTTATCTACAGTCAAAGTTCTATAGAGCTGCTGATTTTATGGGTTTTGGAAACCATCTCAGATGTCCCTCTCAAAGAAAAATGGTTCACACATTGTAGCTTTAAACCACCGATGGTGACGTCTCCTTACATACAAAAAACCACCCTACAGACTAATCATTGCATATATTTTTTTTGCTATACTCTACTTAGTATAACGTAGACTCTTAAAACAAACGAGCGGTTGTAGCTCAGTCTGAGTTAATTTCCACTCCTTTCCGTACCGAAAATGCACTTCCCCTATAGGAGTGGATTTCACTCTTTTTGCAGAGTGGGTAAAATACATAAAAGAAAATAATCTACGTCCTACACTCTTAAAACGAGCGGTTTTAACTCAGTCTGAGTTAATTTCCACTCCTTTCCGGTGCCGAAAATGCACTTCCCCTATAGGAGTGGATTTCACTCTTTGGTTTTAAGAGTGTATAAAAGGACAAAACAGGAAATAATGCATTATGTAAAAAATGAGTGACTTTAACATGATTATTGCTTAGAACGTTACACAAACTCTAGAGTTATATTACTAAACTCAAATTATGTGAGGATCCTTCCATAAAAAATATGGAACCTTCTACAACTGCAAGCGCATGCGCAATTATAAATGTTGTGAAACGAAAAGGATCATATAAACGTGTAAAAACTATCATGGCCAGAATTGGTGGGTAAAAAGAATATCTTATAGTTCGAGGACTGCATGATTAAATATTACCTTAGCAATTTTTTTTTGTGTGTATGAAACTACAAAAAATATTTTAAATAATTTGTTGCTAAAAAAGTTGCACAGTTGTATGTGTAATGTTAGAAAAAAATAATCTTTAAAATTATAGGCATAAATGCTTCTTATTTGCTATTTTGCTAAGATTACTTCTTTTTGGCGGAATAAATATACTCATATTTTTGTTGTGAATACTCCTATATTCCTATTTCGCGGTGATAGCTTACTCCCCCATTGTATGGTGAAAGCTCATCGCGCATTTTGTTATCAGTTTTATAAAGTACCATTACAACAAAAGTTTAGTAGTGTTTGTCCTGCAATCACATTTAATGGACAACACCTAAATTGGCAAAAAAAGTTGTTACAAATGTGTTATCCATTTAAAAATCCGAAATGTACAGTCCTAGCTTAGCGAAAGACCCCTTAAACGTGCCATATGTCGCCATTCTGGATTGTCGAGAAAACGACAAATGCGTCACATTTTTACTGATGCCAGACGAAGACAGGGAGATTCCTGCACTTTTCACCCCTCAAGAAATAAAATAAAAATAAGGACACGAAGACACATTAACGGTGTGTGAAAGGTACAGCGGGGGGAATGGAAGATGGACTTTTTTACGCGAGCTATAAAATTCTTGCGAAGATCCTATTTGTATTGTTGGCTGGAAACTAGAAAGGAAATGCTTTAAATTTTGCATTATGTGAAAGCGTATGTTCAAATGAAGCTACTTTAGGATTTTTATTTTAAAAACTTGCAACATCAATGTACATTGTACATACTATATTTATTTAAAGTGTTACTTGGGATATTTTTAATTCTAGACATATTGACACTTTTTCAAATTTGCACTTAAGGGTTATTTTACAATTTTATACATAAACATAAATTATTTCATTAAAAAAAAATTGAAGTAATATTGATTACGTGTTTTACTTGAGCGATTTTTTTTAAATCGTAATTTATTGATGACTTAAATACTGAACTTAGTCCACACGTAAAAATAAAACATTGTTTCGTTCACCAAAAAAAAAAAATATTTGAATATCTTTTTCACATTTTCTCATAAAATTAAGAATATAAAAACATGACCTCATTTAAAATTCTTCTGTAAAGGGAGTATCATTTTCATCTTCAGATCTTTTGTAAAACTATTTTTTTTGCCTAACGATATTTTTAAAACCATTATCTGAAACATGAAACATAAAAAATATTTTTGTATCAATGATATATTTCTAAACTAAGCCCGAATCCCATTACTTTGACAAGGGTTCGTTTTCCCTAACAATCAATCAACAAAAGAGATGTTCCCTATGCCAACTTGTCCTCCCTCGCAGCCTTTTTTTCGCCATTAAAATTTAAGTACTTCAATTATTAATTCAGGTTGGTCCATGTTATAAAGGTACACATGCGCTTCATTCGTTGACAAAGAGCATGGGAACTTAATTGATAAATTGCGTTCGGGCATATTTTTTTCATATGCTATCTCCAGGCCCAGTCGCTGATTAAAAATTAACGGTTACAGTTCATCATGATGTAATCTGCTGAATGGCTTATTGAATTTTAATGTTTAAGGCCCGATGTCGTGTTGAAATAGCTAAGGTACATGAATTGGATATTCAATCTTCTCTTCTCTAATTCCATGGGAAATTGAAATAAAATGTAAGAAAAGGTTTGCAAACCAGGGGTTGACGGAGATAAAAAAAACGTTCTCTATTGCGGTATTATTTTTTCTGATTTATAAGTTCAATATAGAATTTTAAAATAAATCTAAATGTTATATTTTGATACAAAGGAAAATAGGTTTTATAGATTAAAAGCAGATTGAGCCTTTAGCGCCCCGATATGCCAACAATATAAATCTCAGTATGGACTTGTCCATTACCCTTTGGTCATTGGTAAAAACTTCAGACGTAACTCGGAAATGCTACATACAAATAAAAAATAAAGCATACCAACCAAATTTTTCTATGCCTTTAGAATAAATGAATAGATTTTTTTCTGTATTTGCTTCAGAAAAAGGGATTATTTAAAAAAGTAAAATCTTCATTCATTGATTACTTTAAACAGAATGTTTTAAGTTGAAACAACTGATGAAATAATACAATATATATTTCCGTTTAACCTCAGTGTCGAACGAGACAAGAATAAATGTATCATAGCGTACTTACCTTCAACTCTAATAAATAACAGATTTTCTCCAATTTCGTTGATCACCGTATCTCGTGCGATTTGGTCGTTTCTCTAGGGTTTTATTTTACAAAGGTAAAGTGCCGTCGGTATAGGTTACTCACAAAGAAAGACAGAAAGAAAAGTATAGTTTTTGGCATTCTCTTATTGGTAGTAGTTGTATTCATTCCTTTTTTATAACAATAACCTTGAGTTTCCTAAAATGCTAGGTAGCAGTAAAGAGGTTGTAAAAAAAGAGTTAACGCGCATATGAAATATTATTAAATTTATATCAGTATTATATTGTATTGAAGATGTTTTAAATCTCAAGGAAAAGGAAATAGCTCTTAGAAAACGATATATATTTTTAAAAAAATAATATTAGCTGAAAAACTCAATTAAGATTTAACTTAAACATTTATATTTAAATTTTGTAAAACTTTTAATGTTTTGTTGTTATATTACAGTTAGTTACATAATATTACATAAATATTACAGTTAGTTTCAAAGAAAAATTCATTGATAATAATGAAAATGGAATTGCCTGAATGAATTTCCCGCATTTTCCCTTTCCCTGCATTATAAATAATTGCCAATTCATAAAACTATAGAAATATCATTTCCATAAAATAAAAAAGTCATTTGCTATTCATTCGTTTGTACATACTTTTTTTAATGAAAAATCTATACATTCAAATATCACTCACAAATATTTCATAAATTTAAAAAAAATTTAACCGCAATGAGATATTAATTAGTATTAAAAATAATATACAATTAAATCTTAAAATCTTTTTCTGGAGATATGTATTTATGTATTACTAAAAGCCTAGTTTCCTGAAGTTTATTCGAAAATGTTAACTATTTTTCAAACTTGACTCCAACATTTTTCGTCGATATTTTGCAAAGACTTCAATAGTTTTCTATTCTAAATACATGTTTTATTAAAAAACACAATTTATTTAAATAATAAGCCCACCAAATAAGTTTTTAAATGTACATAACTTCTTTTTAGTATTTTAGTAGTTTAAAACTTATATTTATACGTCACTATATCGTTTACCACAATAATCTATCATACGTGTCTGAAAATCTGGTGAGTTGTGTTCACTATTGCATTTAAAAATCTTTCATAAAGTGAAAAAAGAAAACACGAACACATAAAAAAGTAAGTTTTATTAAGAATTGTAAAAGCTCAGTTGTATTATTCTTTAACTAATTATAATTTAAAAATAAAAATGTTGACGAAGTGCTTTGATACATTTTTCTTAAAATATATTGTTTTGCTTTCTAGAATTCAAAACTACTTTTAAAGTACAATAAACCTCCTTTTTGTATTCTGGAATTTTCAAAGATAAATGTTGTACTTATTTTTCTTTTCCTAAATTAAAATGAATAATTAACTCTTCTCTCAAGTATAACGAATGAATATACGGTGTTTCAGTTTCTACATACACTAGAAATGTTATTTATGCTATTTTTAGGAAGAAAATAAATTCTTAGTTTAAACTAATTTCCTGGAAATATTCTCTGCTTCACAACTACCTATTTCTTTTCTTTTGAATGTTTGTGTTAAATTCATTTAATTTTTCCTTAAGACATAGATAATTTGTTTTTAAGAAGAATAAAATCAATAAAAGCTTGTACATGTTTATTGCTTTAATGTTGACGTTAATGTCTCAAGTTATAAATAGTCGTGACAGTTTCAGTTCGTTTTTCAAAAAAAAAATCCCGGTTATTGTCGATAAAAATATTTGTTTTTATTATTATTGGATTTTTAGTTTATTTTCCCAATATTATTTGCATGAAAATCTGCCTATTCTATAAATTACAAATGTTTTCATGGCACACAGATTTAAAACAATAAGTTCTTTTAAAGAGAATTAATTTTTTACACGAGTTTCCGGTATTTTTAGGCCGTCATAGGTCATTAGGTTTTGAAGTTATTGAAATTGTAATGTATGATAAATTGTTACCTTTAAATGTGCATTGATTTATTGCGTGGTAACTATTAAGTTTAACAATTTTCATACAATTTAAAAGCTCTATAGCAAATCATATCATTATCTTATATCATTTTAAATACTTTTACACGCTTAATCTCAAAAATTACAAGGTAGTTCGCTTGTAAACTCTTGACAAAAGAAGCCTCTTTAAGAGCCTTAATAACCTGTGAACAAAAGCTACGCTATTTTCCAAACTAATCACCTTGGCGAAACATCTTCCTTAGTATAGTCTAAATAACTCAAGACATCTTCCATAAATATTCCAATTTAAGATTCCCAAGCTAATTAGTTTTCCTCAACTTATATAATAATTATACAGTATCTACCCTTAGGGACTTAAGCATAGTTCAGGTTTGCAATGGTGTTTGTGCGAAGCGTGTGATATTTATACCATGAAAGATTATTAGTTACTTAGAGTAATGTAATAGTTAGAACAGAGAATAACTATTTACTTGACAATTTGTGGTTACACGTTATTTTATTAAATTACTATAATTATTTTAAAGTAGATAATTTTATAACTAGATAGTTTGATAATACTTAAATATTTATTTTATTTTAATTTTTTTAGTTATTTAGCAGATTGATATCAAACTCTTTATGTAACTATATATATATATATTGTATACGTGATTTCGTTTCATTAATATTGAATTCACAGAACACTATATTAAATAACAGTAATGTTTGAAAATGAATCAAAAGAGTACTAGTTTTGGAAGAAAGTTTTGTTATTTCTATCAATAGAAGTACGTTTTTTTTAAAGCCACCGGATTTCCAGAATTATCTGACAAATAATTGTTTGACGTTTTAACTTTTTAAACAAGCTGAAACAACATTTTTCTTCGTTGATGACCTCAAGCCTCGATATAGATGAAAACTGAAAATTGACAATTTTCGATAATCAAAAAATGTTTCGTTCTTTTTTAAACTTAAAAAACACATATGGCAGAATTTTGGTTAGTATTTCTAAAGTTGAAGATATGACTTATACATTTTTTTCTATTTGACAATGGAACACAGTGATTATTTTTTTTTTGAAATTAAAAAGAAAATATAAAAATTAAAAAAAAAGTTATAATATCTGTTTAGGAATTTAAGTGTTATAAAAATAATATAAATTAATTTACTATAAACTATAAAAATAATATAAATTTAAATATTATAAGTATATAAGAACACAGTTACTACTTTTTGAAAATGAAAAGAAAATATAAAACATTGAAAAAAAAAAGTTTTAATATCTGTTTAGGAATTTAAGAATGTTATCGTAGAAATAGTAAAACAAGAAGTTATAAAAGAACTGAAATAGCCTACTTTCATGATGCTTTAATACTCATTGAAATTCTTATAGAATAAGTAGGTCTGTAACAGAAACTAACACATAAAACTTCTTCCACTCCACACAATATTTATGCACCATAAGAACGCAAAGCATTCAATTAATTGTAGATTAAACTTTTAAAAGCAGAAATTACCTATTTTCATTAATATATACTTTCGCAATAATAAACTAATACAGTTAAAATCTTCTAATTAATATTTTTTTGATCGCGCCAAATTTAGTTTCAGTTTAAAGAAAATTATGTGAAATTTCTTGTTCTAAAAATGAAAGCAAAAATTATTATAATATCATTTACTTTACATTTTTAGCCTACTTTTCTTTTTTTAATTCGAAAGAATTAAAAAAATGAAAAAGTAGGTATTGACATGCGGTCGATGTCGTCTGTCTGTCTGTCTGTCTGTCCGTACCCCCCTTCCAAAATCGGTTCTATCCATCGGATCTTAAAAATTATTTTTTGTTAGAAAGCTATGACCTCAGATACCCAACTTTCATATTTCGTCTGTCTGTCTGTTTCGTATGTCTGTCTGTCTTCGTCTGTACTGTCTGTCTGTCTGTCTGTCCGTACTCCTTCAATCGTTCTATCCATCGATCATAAATTTTTTTGTTGAAGCTATGACTCAGATACCCAACTTCATCTTTGTCGTCTGTCTGTACGTCGACGACTAATCTCTATCTATCGCATTCCATGATTACATTAATTCATTGTCATTAAATCACTGTAGGTATGAATGCGATTGATATCTCTTTTGTCGTATGTGCGTCTTTCTCTTCTTCTGTCTGTCCATACTCCCTTCAAATGTAATCATGATCTAAAATATTTTTTGTTAGAAAGCTATGACCTCAGATACCCAACTTTCATACTTTTTGTCCGTCTGTCTGTACGTCCGGACGGACATAAATCTACTATCTTTCGGCGAATTTCCCATTGAATTAGCATTGAAATTCAATTTTGAGTCATTTAAATCACTGTTGCCAAATCAACAATGGCATGAGAAACTTTATTTATTTAGACATATTTGAAGCAAAATAATATTTTCATGAATCAGTCTGGAATGACGTCATAAAATGTAGCACAATTTGATTCTTTGATTATTCATTAATTATCTACCAAGAAAGCGGCAAGGCATACTTTTGCATGCAATTATGCTTAGGTTTAATTTACATATCTTATTTTTTAATGCTTTCGGAGTAGTTTCATTACTTTTGTTATCAATAAATATTTAATTATTCTTCGAACTACAAATAAATCACGAGCAGATGATAAATAATATTTAATTAATTTACGAAAGAATTTAAGGAAAATAGTTGATTTTGGCTTTTAGAAGTTTAAATTATAGCTGTGTGCTGTGTTTCGATTTTTTTCTAATGTGTATAAATCTAGTGTAGAAACGGCTGTTGATGATATTTACTTTAGGAACCTAGTTTTTTTCCCGATTAGAACTTCAGTAAGTATTTAAGTAACTGGAAAGTAGGCTATTTTAGTTCTTTATGAACTTCTTGTTACTTTTAGAACAACAATTTAGAATATTTGGTAAAACATATTACAACACAATGCAAAAATTCAAATATCCTCAAATTATTTATCACTTGTGTGTTTTTCAACACTTTTTGAAAAAAAAACCATCAAAGCAAAAATACATATCACAATGGATAATTTGTATTTTTGAATTCATGAACGAAAAAATGCAAACTAAAACCAACATGCTTTTTATTTTAAAAAAATGAAACGATGTGTGCCACTCTCTCCAAACAAATAATTAACCATCAAAGAATCACATTGTGCTATGTATTTTGACGTCCTTCCAAACTGATTTATTTGACTAAAATAATTTTCCATATATTAGCCTAAAATTTGCTTCATTTGCAGAGACGCAATGGCCAGCGGTTTGGTGGAGTTGGTACAATACTACATCCTTTTTTATTATAAAAAATAAAACTTGTATTAAGGATATTTTATTTTAAAATAAACGTCCAGAATAGTACTATGTTGGTTGAACACTTTTTAATGTCTAATCTAAATAAAGTACTGTATTTATTGTGTATTACTTCTTCTATAATCTTCTTACCAGTCGCATGAGTCCGTAGAATCAGGAAGATTTTAACTGTATTAGTTATTTCCTCATGAATTTACGTTTGCCTTTTTCAGATCGGGGCATGAGAGGTCGAGGTAGTTGCAATGGCCGGTCCTACAGCCACAGCAGCATGGAACTTCTAACGGGCCGCAACTACTTTAGTGGCTCGGACGGGGAACTGGAGGTCGTGGAAAATGACGTAGTGTACCAGACAGGGAAGCCGCCTGTTCTCAACTCGGCGGCTCCCCTGCAAACACAAGGTGAGATTTCTATAAAAAAATAATGAACCGTCAATTATTTATATTGTGGTATATATATAACGTCATTCTTAACTGATTAATATGATAGAAATAAATGTCCCTTAAAATATATATTCTAACTTAATAAAACATATCTTTTGCGATTGTTGATGGGGAAATGTCGATTTATATCAATAAAAATGTTAATGTTATTAAAAGGTAAATGTCAGTGTTATTAAAAGGTAAATGCCAGTGTTATTAAAAGGTAAATGCCAGTGTTATTAAAAGGTAGACCGTCGATGAACATCCGTCGATACCATCCAGATGAACGAAAGGTATAAAATAGGTATATTATACCACACCTTTCTAACAAAACCTTTTTTTTTAATTGAACAGATATAACCGAATTTGAAAGTTCAGACGGAGAGACATACTGACAGATATTTGAACGCTTCCACCACACCAATACCTAATTTCCATTTTTTTTTAGTCCTTCCCCAAACAAAGAAAGAAAATAAGAAAATTAAAAAAAAAGAAAAATAGTCTAAACATACAGTTTTTATGATCTGTACACTGTGCTTGATGCCTTATTTACACAGTAAAAGATTAGTAGAGAGTTGCTATCCCTAAATACGGTTGCATCTCACAGAATGTGTTTCTATCATAATGTTCTTCTATAATTTTTATGAAGTAACACTCCATCAATTTTTACATACACTTTAACTAACTAAAATAGTAAATATAAAAATATAAATATTTTTTTTATGATATACAATCGGATGAAGTTGCTATTAACTTGAATAAATAAACTGAAAAAAGCAACACTCTAGTTGAATCACCTTACAATTTGCAGCTCAATTTTATCAATTATCCTACTCAACAATTGAATCAATTTCCATCCTTAAAAATTTGCAAATACACACTTAACCCTTTCAGTCCCAGTGATGCCATTTGGCATCATCATGTTTCTAATCATAATTTTAAAAAAAATAGTATGGCTGACATCTATTGGGATTAATAAAAAATATTTTCTAATAGAAAAAAGTTTGAAGAATCGAATGATGTGCTTTTTGATATCATAAATGGCTATAGACGATCAGAAAAAAATTTCTAAAATGATGATGCCAAATTGTCATTGGGACTGAAAGGGTTAATTATAAAATCTTTCAGGCCAATATTCTGCCTACGGTTCCCTTCCCCGCCAACCATCCCAGGACGGAACCAGAAACATCCAGTCACCCCAAGGCCTACCAAACTCCCAACAACCTTCACAAGGTCGCGACTCCAGAAGGGGCTCTTCGACGGGCCTCTCTCAACAAGGAGGCCCTGGTGCAGCCCGAGCCCCACGTATGTCCCTATCTTTAAGACGAGGTCCGTCTTCTTCGTCAACGTCGGACAATAATTCTGATGCCACCTTCACTGACACTGAATATGCGAGGAGGGGTCGAGGATTGCAGAGTCAGAGTGGTGAGTAAAAGATCTGTAAATATGTATTTAAAATATTTGCCATGACAATATAGTTTAAATCATCAAGGCAAATCCAATTTGAAGGCTGGGACACATTTCCGTTCGGATGATCAAAACCCTGTCAAAAAAGGTTATATTCTCCAAATCAGATAACTGGAGATCCCCCAACTCTAGAACAAGATGGAAAATTGGACAGCTTTGGTCTGTAATTCCCAGGAAGACGAAGAAAACATCGTCCATGTCCATATTTAAACTTTTTCTTAAATATATTCATGTTAATTTTTAAGCCGAATTTTTCCATGTTCTAATGGTGCGTCATAAAGTACAGCTGGCGAAAAAAAAACGATCCACCCTTTATATTTCGGCTGTTATTGGTCAAGGAATTTTGCGCAAGGTGTCATTTTTCAGGAAATAGCGTAAGGAATTACGAACTGGCAACCAAAATTGTATAAGGGGTCGTCTACATATTAAAATGAGTACTACCAACTTTGAAAATTCCAATGGCAACACCCAATTTTTGTTTTACATAAAAATGTTCAGCAACTTCAAAATACCCAGGTATAAAAAAGAATTATTCATTTTGCATTATTTGCTGAGATATTAAAGCATTAATTTTCAATACGTTTGGGGGAAATCTCCAAATTGATACAGGTAATATTTAGGTGTTTTTTCGAAACGACAAGCTAGCAAAAGGGTTACCATAATCTCGCCAAAAGATACTAGAATTAAACCTTCTTCAGTAATATTGTGATTTTTTTTATGTTTTTACCTTTTTTTTTAAATTTTGGATTTTAAAATTCAGAAATAAAATAAAGGGTAGACGAGAAAAAGTTTTAATTTTAAATTAAGTCACATATACGATTATTTATAACGAACAGATTTTCAAATGCGATTAGTTACAATCAGATAGACAAACACAATTATTACATTTATGTTTTACATTTTATGCAAATTTTTGTTTCATTCATATTGCTACAAAAGGTTGGTTTAAAATTCGGCACACTGGGTCTGGGACATATCCCGACAGCCGAAATCCCGACAAACCAAAATTCCGACAAGCCGAAATCCCGAATGAGTCAAAATCCCGAATGGGTCTAAATACCGAAAATAGATTTTTGTCCATTTCTCGATTTTTTTTAAATATTAGAGATTATTATTTATTGTTATTTAGTCAGTTATTAATATTAGTAGTCAGTTAGTTAGTCAGTTAGTAGTCAGTCAGTCAGTTAGTTAGTCAGTCAGATAGTTAGTCAGTCAGTAAGTAAGTTAGTCAGTCAGTAAGTTAGTCAGTTAGTTAGTCAGTCAGTTAGTCAGTTAATCATTCAGTTAGTTAATCAGTCAGTTAATCAGTCAGTTAATTAGTCAGTTAGTTAATCAGTCAGTTAGTTAGTCAGTTAGTCATGTCCGTTAGTTAGTAAGTTAGTCAGTCAGTCAGTTAGTCATCAGTCTTCTTAGTGTAGTCAGTCATTTAGTTAGTCAGTCAGTCAATAACACTCCGTTAGTTAATCACTCCTTAGTTAGTCAGACTGACTAACTTAGTCTAACTGACTGTCAATTAGTAGTCATGAACTGACTGACTCACTGACTAACTAATTGACTGACTGGCTAACTAACGGACTAACTGACTGACTGAACTGACTGACTGAGACTAACTGACTGACTAACTTACTTACTGACTTGACTACTTACGGACTGACTAACTTACGGACTGACTAACTTACGGACTGACTAACTAACGGATGACTAATTAACTGACCGACTAACTAACCGACTGACTAACTAACTAACCGACTGACTGACTAACTGACTGACTAAATAACTAAATAAATAAGTAATCTCTAATAATTTAAAAAAAAATCGAGGAAATAACATATTATTGGAAATTTTATAATAAAATAATTATAAATAATATTGGAAATAACATACATTCAAAAACATAGTAATCGATATAATTTAATGTTAATTATACAAACAAAATACATTGTATGCACTTGAAACAAGAAAAGATTTTTAGACATTTGACAGACATCAAAAATTTGAATAAACATTTACCAAAAACACCACCAGCCGAACAAACATTACCAGCCGAAAAACGAAGGGTGGATCTTTTTTTTTTCCCCAGCTGTACCTTTCTTAGTTTAACTGCAAACTTTAGAAAATACCTATAACTATTTTTTTGTTCACTCTTTGCCATTGCAATAAAAATGCTCATACTCTTAAATCTGTAAACATTTGTACTTAATCGAGCATGCAAAAGATACATGCAAAGTTTTGTACTTGTCCGAACAATATATTTTTAATACAATTTATTACCATTTATTTTTTAGTATTTCAACCAGTAAACTACGACTGAAAAATACCATACACTTTATTTTTAAATATGTGCTTTAAGATTTTGTTTGTGTAACTTAATTCGTTATACATAAAATGCTCAGGACTATGGCCTTCATTTGACTTAATTTTGTTTAAACTTAAGCAGAAAGCTCATTTTAGCATAGTAATAATTTTCTTGCCAATTGTCGTTAATGGGTATAACATATGTTTTAAAATTCTCCTAAATAATGTGAGCTTTGTATCTGCAAATGCAATTTTTTGCCCTAAAGAGAGTTACTGATAGTATGTGCTAAAATATTTTCAAGCTAAAATCCAATTATCATTTGGTAGTTTTTATCACATAGATATAGATTTAAAATAAATACTTTTACATTAAAAATGACGTTGTTTAAACACAATTATAAGGCATTTTAAAAATAAACTTGAAACTAATTTCACAAAAAATATTGAAACGTCTGCTACAACCAATATAAATTCAATTTAAAACTTTCAGAAGTTTTGCTAAATTTGAAGAATAGGATCTGAATGAAATTATTTACAAAGTATATACTTCAAACAATACACCAAATTGCATTATATTGTAATTCTGTACAGACCCCCAAGTAGAATAAAAAATAAATACAATTTCAATTTATTTAATTTTATAATGAATAAAATTTTCATTTCACAAAGGACTTGTACGAGTCCCCAAATGTCATTAGTAATGTATCTAATGAATTACAGAATGCTATGATATTATCTTGTGTGTCTGCATATAAAATGCAAATCTTATTGCATCCTAAATTCTTCAAAGGGATTTCACGATATTGAATGTTTCGTTTGTGTGTCTCCTTCAAAAACTAGTTTTTTAAATATTTAACTCCGGTTTGATCAAATTCCAACCTTAGCGAGAGACGATTCCCTGGCTACAAATCTCGTGAGATACTCTCTCGAAATTCAATTTGCAGTGCTGCGCCCAACGAAAGCTTCAATTTGCTTCTGCGTTGGTATTGTTAGACAAAAGTGTAACTCCCACTTTGTTTTCGTATTCATGTAATCTGCATATACTTGCCCTTTGTTTGGAGCTTTAACATAGACAAGGTGGCCTAGCAATTTAAAACATCGGTCTGATGAAGGTTTAAACCTAAACTGTCACCTAACCGGCTATGCCTAACCATCGTATGCAAACGCCGCGTCTGTACTTATGACTCCAAATATTTAACCTGAAAGGTCCACCCCAGTGCACTTAGGGATCACTGTGATTTAGTCTGATTCTTTTTATAGAAACATACATATTTCTAAGATGTATAGCGTGTTTGTACCCATATCCATGCCTATGATAATCGGTGTTCTGATGACAGAATTAAGGGTCCCATTAACACTTGGAGTGTATCAAAACGCTTCTATCTATATATTTCCGTCCCTGTGTTATTTGTGTGTGTGTCTGTTTAAATTAAATAACAATTCTATATTTCGCCTATACGGGATTCTCATGTTTCCCCTTATCGTTCGTTTATTTAATTTGTGGTTGTTGTTGTTTTTTGTGATAATCAAAGTTATTATTATTATTTAAAAGGAGGGAGTTCAGTCATATACATATTGTAATTTAAATTATTGTACCTTTATAAAGTCAAAAGCTTAAGTCCGAATCTAGTTTATTTTAATCATGTGAAAATTATAAGCTAAAAATTAATTTATAAGTTTTAATTTCTAAAGAAAGGAATATAAATTTAACGTATCGATGTAAAACATATTAAAATCTACAATCATGTGGAAGAAAACGTTTGTTTGGTTTTGTCACAAGAAACCCCTTATTTAATATTGACCTTTAGAAGATTTTGAGTTATAAGTGGATTTTAAAATACTATGAATATTACATAAAACTGGAGACTACTCACCTGCTTCGCTAACTTTCCGCAAACCCCATAATGCTGCTGTTATTCCGACCAAATTTCTATTTAAATTTGACTACGTAAAAATGATTTAGATAGAGATGCCGATGATAAAATAAAATTTACATATTTTTACAAAAAGTTTTATAGAACAACTAACTACCTGAATATGTTTATATATTTAAAAGATCATGTATATTATTATCGTAAATAATATATTACTCATTTGTCAAAAATATCAGTTGCAACACTGTTTAACCGACAAAGCGGACTGTAGAATCTGAATTTTTCAAGGCACTCAACGACAAAACTGACAACTCTATCTTGTTGTTAAGACTCTTGATATAGGAAAATAAACTCTACAATAAACTTTTCAGAGAAACATACTCGTACAACAAAAAAAACATATTTAATGTTTTTTTCTTTCTTTGTATAGCAATGAGAAAATCGTTTTCTTCTTGCGAACACACTATTTTACAATATTTTCAGCGCTTCAGTGAATTGTGTGTCCTTTTAAGTGAGTTTTCTAATAACATTCGTTGAAGTATATAATCGAATTTTGTTTACATTTTTCAATATGTGTATGTTTGGCTAGCTTTCTTTAAATCGGGATATATTTTATTTAATTTACGTATATTTTAATGAAAGAGTATTTAAAAGTTTCTTCTCGAAGGGAAACAAATGTTTATTTTTGTTAATTAGTAATATTGTTAACACTTGTATTTAAAGATAAAAGAGATAAAAGGCAATATCTTAAGGCTTTATTACTTGATATCACAATTTAAAGCAGATTAATATTAATGCATAACTAGGACTATTTTTAATATTTTTATTTATCTGGAAATTTGGCAATCAAGACAAAAACTTGAATAAAAAAAAGTTTTTGATAATATAAATTTAATACATAAAAAAACATTAAAAAGTTTTTTTTTATGTTAAAAGTATACTATTATGCTTCATGTAAAAAATCTAATCTTATTTTTATTAGTTTATATTGTCGATAGGATATTAAAAATTATAAGGTATCCATTGTATAAATTAAATATAAGCATGTTTACCTTTATAAATATGCCATAAGAATAGCTCTTTGTTTACCATATTTTCACGTTTATGTAAGACATTTTTTTTCGAATTTCCATATTAATTGCTTTAGTCTGCTGTTATATTAAATTCTCTTGCACAAGCTCCTATTTTAAAGAATGAACATATTAAAATTTGTTTTTTTAATAAAACAACCAGATTAATTTTAATATCCTCCTGGTAATAGATATTAGAAGTAATTATCTTTGGTTGGTAACAGGCCGCTAAAAAACAAAAATTTTCACAGAGAAAACTGAAATTTAATTTGATTTTGGCCGAGAGAATTAAGAAAAGTAATTTTCTTTACTAGTAAATGAAAAATATTTTTTCTTGGGATATAAAAAAAAATATGAAAGCCATCACAAACTGTAGTAAACCGTATCTTAGTGGCATTTAATTTTGTATGACATGAACATAATGTTTATTATGTGAAAAAAATTTAATGTCCTATTCTTGGTTTTCTGGGATTAGCAATCTACTGTTTAATATTAAAGCTATGGGAACTGTAATTACGAAGACAATACGCGGTGAAATTCTGAAATGCTGGTATGATAATATTTTAAACTTGAATGAGTTAAGCTTTATTCGACTTATTTAATAAAATGTCAGTAATTTTAATAAAATCTTTTAAGATTAATACGTTTCAATCATTTTGTCATGTTTTTTTTCGTATTTAAATTTACATTACTTTTTTAATATAGTTTGAAAAACGCCTTACGTGTGAAAACAAAAGGAATGATAGATGTGATCATATTAAGTTTAAAGAAAAATAAATGGATGTTTCTTTCAAAGTAAACACGTTGAGAGTTTTGATTAAGTGGTGCACATTAAGATATTTCATATATTTCCGTTTTTATTATAAACCTTATTTAAGTCAAACAAGGTATTTTATAAATTGTGTTTATTTTTATTAAGTGTAATTAAATACTGATATTAATTTATTTTCAATTTTTTGCATAACATAAATAGTATCGTAGCCTCACAAAAACATAAACTTTTATAAACTTTAACTTTTAAAAAGTTTAAAAATAAATCGTTGAAATCCATATAATAACAATTTAATAAAAAAAATTCCTTTTGGTAACATGATACATACAAATTTTTCCTTTTCGTAGATTGAACAATTGTAAAATAAACTGGAAATGAATCTAAATGTATTTCGTATCCTCAGAATTGCAGCTCCATTTCTAGTAGTTTTCTAGTAATAATACGAATGCAATTAAACAGCATCTTAACGAACAAGTTTTATTTGTAAAATAAGAGAGAGTAAATATCTATTTAATGAACTTTGAATTTATACTAATTAACTAGAGAAAAACAATTTGAACAGTTTAATAAACAAACGATAAATAAACAAACACAGATAGATAAATAAACAAACGATTTTAAATTCCTTTTAAAATACAATTGCCGATAAAGCATATGTTTGGTTTTAATAAAACCTTATTATATAACAATTGTTGCGCATAAATCAAACCGTAGCTTTATATTTTCAGTTTATGTTATACAAATAATTTGTAAATAGAAAACAATTTATTGTCATTCGAATTAAATCGAATTTTTCTTCAAAAACTAGTTTATCAGCATAGTTCAATCCATTGTTAAGGATATACAAATAAATCTTGTATTGTTGTTTACGACTTACAACTTTTTTGTGTACAAATTAGTTTTCTGCTTTCATTTCAAAGCTGTCTTACTGTGAATTACCATGTAATGTTCTTAAAATCGGCCACTCCAATTCAATTTGCATCGAAGCGTTAATCGCTCACCATATCACCGAGGAACTCTTTTCATCAAACAATTTCCTCGTAGCTATGCAAACGAAGGATAAACATTTTAACTAGGCAAACATTTTATTTTCACTTTAGGAGAAGAAGTTAAGAAAAACACCCAATCGCATGTTTGTACAAGGGGCCTAGTTAAGAAATCTTTAAAACTCTGGAAAAGTTTGGTGCCCTAGGCTAGGACAAATACTGCCGGTGAATTCCCTTTAGGAAACGGGTTCCTTGGCGACATTTTTAATGGAATAAATGAACCGTTGAAGATTCTTTACTGTGATGGGGATGTTTAACAGCAGTGGCTTAAAGCTCTTATCTTAATGGTGAGAGTTTACCATCAAACGCATTCAATGAGAAATATTCTTGTTGATGCTTATTATACATAACGTGTATGAATTTTTTTCATTGGTCTTTTGCAGTTGAATTGTTTTCAAATTTAGAGGTCTATCGTGAGTGGAAATATATATATATATATTTAAATTATGTTTGGAAATCAGTTTAATCGATGGTAAAATATTTCTCTTTTTGATAAAATTTCGAAGTTGATGACTCGTAAGTTATATCTTAAGGAGAAAGTGGAATGAAATATTTATATCAGCTGAATCATCAAGAATAACTAAATGGGCAAGGAAATATTAAAATAGTAGCGATAGTTTAAAAATATTTTTAATAGCCTTTGATAAAGACTTTTAAGAGTTTTAAATAGTTTATGCTTTAAGGAAGAACAAACTAATTTAAAGAATATAAATCACGCAATAATGTAATGCTTTAAGTTGCAATTTTGATAAAAATAGATTTGCTTAATGATTATCTGATGTAACCAAGAAATAATAATTTTAATGCATTCTTGAAAATAAATTGACTTAGATACTTGTGCTAAGCAAATAGAATATTTTATATTAACCAAAAAAATTAATTAAAAGTTATTTCCAGTGTAAATCCTTGCATACATTTAATGTAAAATATTTAATATATAGGGTCATTCGATCAATATATCACTCTTTATCAACGACACATGTCAGCCTCATTATGCATAATTTTACCCCAGAGCGTCCTAAATTCAATAAAGATAAGGGGATAAAAAAAACTCGTTTAACCCATAGACCCTCCCAATCAAGTCAAAGTGTTTTAAATAGATTCACCATTCCCCACACCACTGCCTATTTATTATGCTAATAGGATACAGAGAAATATCGCTAAGTGACAAATTTGTGCCTGGTCGTTGAATATAGTGGGCACTTAGATATCCATTATTGCTGGTCCTCCCCTTTATAACGTTCGGGGAAAGGGCAGAGATTAAAAGTTCGCTCTTTTTTCAAAACAGTTATTTTTTTCTTGGTCGGATTAAGCCTGCTTTATAAGGTGAAAAGGCGGGTTTTCTTGAATCATAAAATTAAAGTTGTAACAAAAAATTATGCAGTGGTTAAAAAAATTCGTATAACCTGCCCAATATACTAAATTTTACTATGCTGAAACTGAATAGATGAACTGGATACTTTTTTTAAAAAAGCAGGATTTTAATCTAATTATATGTAAAATGAATTATTCGCTGATATGTATTAGTTTATAGGCTCTTTGAGGGGGATCTTCAAATAACGTAAGTAGGATTTTTTTGTGTAAACATTTATGTATTTAATTCATGAAGGAGCTCATTGAAAGCAGACAGACAGAACGCATACATAAACAAGCATCATAACGTTCAATGCATACATATTTGTAAATACTATTTGTAAATAAATTTTTTTAGAGCTATTGACTCTTAAAATATAAATAAATATGTGAATGTGTGCAACTATAAAAGCAAAGACCATAAGTAAAATTTTACAAAAAAAAAGCAAAGGTTTCCTAGTAAATTAAAATGTGATCCATAATTGCAAAAGTCACAGTCCCTATCACCAGTTTGTGGAACAACATCTGTGATAAAGGGTTCGGCCTCGATTAGGCAATTTATATTATGTTGCAAATCAACGAAAATTCTTGAATTTGGTATAATATTTAAGTTCAGCTTCATGGTTATAGCAACACTAAGTATTTTTTATCGCCAAAAGTCGCCGATTCACGGACTAATCTCTACATCACAGCTGTGTCTCATATACAATTTGAATGTTGCGACTTATGCAGTTAGATCCCTCAAACTTCATGTGACAAATACCACGGTATTATTTCTTCAACAACGCTTGAATGGGGCGTATCCCCACCACATAATCGCTGATGAGCCTGTTGCCAGCATCTGGGGGCGAGTAGAAGATGGAACACCAGGTCGCTAAGAATGGTATATTCAGACGATACCTAATGATAACTCCTGCTCGGGTGTAGTTGAGGGGGGTGTAATAATATCCTCTAGGCCAAGAAGTCGTTGAAGTTCTTCCAGGGTGCCAGACAGTCTTAATGATCGTCAAGGGGGATGGGGGCTCGGTTGATCTTTAGGCTTTGCCTGTCGTTCATTACTGTTGCGGATTCTCGTTGCTTGTCTTGGGTGACGTTAAGAAGATTTGCGATTTAAATGTTAATGGTCGTGGTGTGGTGTTTCAGTTGAAGGCGGACCCCGTTAAAAGAAGTTGGAATTGTTATAGTGGAAGTCTGTGTTTGTTATTAGCTTCATTTGCATAGCTTTGCAACCGTTGTAATGGTTAAGAAAGGCGCGCGAATCTTTTATTTACGTAGTTAAGTATAATAAATAACGTATTTTTTTGCATCAGTTTTTAAGTGCTTAAACTTTAAAGCTGATTATAGCTATATTTTGCAAAAACTTTTTAAAAAATCCGAAAATAGTAAATAGAAATTGTACAAAATGAACTAAAAAAAGTAAGATTATTATATTATGTTTAAGATATATAGACAATCTCAATAAGAGCACTGATTTTTAAGAAAAATTTACACAATGACAGTGCTAAAACTTATCTGGTTAAAAAAATCTTCGAAATAGACTTTTTGAATGCATACAAACCTAAACCCCTTTTTCGGTAATTTTATTAATTAATATTCTTCCATTGAAATATTAAATATTTTAGAAACTTCTAGTATCAAACTTTAGTATCAAATAAATAATCCTGAGCACAAGTATCCATTGCACTCTTTCTGGGTAACAGCCAGAATCATTTGGAACCATGAAAAAGAAATATCGTACTTGGACCACAAACAAAACTATCTCGTTTTTTCAATAAAGCGTCCAATTGAGTAAATTGTCTTTTTACACGATCAAATCAACTGCGCGGATGATTAAGGGGATGTCCAGGACATAAATCAAGTGGTTGTCTATGTGTTTTGATAAATGAGCTACAAGAAATGAATGTAGCTCGGATAGATACTAGCTTACGTGTCAAAATGATAAGTATTGAGGAAGGGAGATATTTTGTCACAAAAGCTTTATTTGTAATGTTAAAATATTGAGTCATTTTCTATGTTATTTTTGACAATTGAATTGTAATGATATTAAAAACTAGCTAATAAATTAAATGATGTTAAATATGAAACTACTTAGAACGTTAAAAAATACATTCAAAGTACTTACATGGAGTAACTTTAAATAGTTACACAAACACTATATATTTTTTTAACTTCTCTCTCGATTTTTGTAAATTTTAACTTTGCAGTTCTCATAATTTATTGTATTTCCCCCTAAACTATAGATTTGGAATTTTGTATCCAATTCATTCACATTTTTTTTCACTCTTACATGTTTAAAACTTTTAAAGAGAATTTATGCCATTTAAATCCTTTAATCTTATTGAAAAACCAATATTGATAAATCAATAAATGAAATTACCAATAAATGCATTTAATTAATATAATAATGTTCCAGATAAATCGTTATATCTTGACCTATCACACAATGAAATTTTGACTTGTATATTATTGCATTGTATTTTTAGTGGTTCTAAAATACGACGCCCGTCGCCAATAGCCCTCGTGTAGCTCTAGTGCGACGATAATTCAAAAAAAACAAAACAAACAAGCATTGTATTTAAAAAAATATTTTAATTTTTAAATGTTGTAATGTAACCGAAAACTATTTCAAATTAAATCTGACAAAACAACTACTTTTACAGTTCGGTCAATGAAGGTTTAAAAATAATCGCGACGTTGGAAATAATTTTCGAGGAGCTGACACATTTACAGTAATATTATGAGGTATGTTCCACTATTAAATTTTCCCCTTGAAGCTTTATTCCCCCCACCCTGTTAAACGCCAAACCAACCCCTTTCGTAAAATCGTAACAACTGCCACTCAAATTGGAGGCCACGTGATCTGCCACTCCTTTTACTATATGGCCTCTATGTATTCGGACAACTGTCTTCAGATTGCTAAGAGTGTGGAGAACGTACACGGCCGTATTTGACCTTCAAAATTTCTTTCCATAGACAAGACAACAGCAACAACACCATATTACCGAGTTAAAGCGATTTTTCAAGCGGAGGTGGTTTAGTGTTTTGAGGAAGGCGGGGGGAGAAAGCTCTAGGAGGAAAACTCAAGAAAGTAGTGGAAAATGTAACTCCTAATATACTCTACCAACTTTAGAATAATCAGCTTTCGAAAATTAGTTCCGACAAAAAAAATATTTTACCTGTGCTTTTATGGAAATTTAAAAATGTGATAAATCGCAGAAAATGGCACAGACATTTTTTATTTTTCGTTGGTTAATCTTGTTATGTAAACAAATATTGAGAATGAAGTATTATAGAACACTCGTACGTATTATATTTACATATGTAAGATTTATTTTGAATTTCGTATACGTTCGGGTATTTGTTTATAAACAAGAAGTCGCTTTTCTAATAATATGTTTTGAAACATCGCAAATATTTTTGTTACTACGTAATGTTTATATTTTTACGAAACATAAAGTCTAAATGCAATTTCCTTTTCTGGATATTCATGTTATATTATTCACGAGCCCTCACCTACAGTACAATGTTTACAGTCGGTGCTCTCAAAATATCTCGTTACATGGAGAAACTCAGAAATAGGTTTATTATTTTATGTCCATCCCAAAGAAACAAACATTCGATTGAGAGTCAAATTTCATGGTTTTCTGTTGCGTGTATTTTAAATAACGTTTTTCACGTCACGTTTAGCCAAACCGTACAATTGTGTGCTTGCATGTGATGATCTAATTTATTATTAGTCCTGAGGGGTTTCATTTAAACGGTAATAGTTAAAACATTTAATAAATGTTGCTACTGCATTACGCAACATCATGAAATCATTAAAAATTCAAATGACCAGAAAAAAATACGTTTTTATCAAAATACAACAAACAAGTTATTTTATTATTTAATTGGGTTTTGGATTTTGTATCCGTCAATTTTTTCGCAAAATGTTATACATTATACTGTAAGCAACTAAAGAATATATTGTTTAAGCAGAAATAAAAGGAAAACATTTAAATTTTAATGCTTCAACATTACATAATAGTTAAAAAAACTTAGTTAGTTTAAACTTTATTTAAATATATGTCTAAATTTTAATTAATATTTTAGGTTATTAATAAGTCCTAAAGGAGGGGTCCAAAGGAGGGGGTAACCACCGCAAGGCGATGGTTACAGAAATTAAATCATCAGTAAAACATTTTGTTTTAAATTTGCTTATTTCTAAGCAACCGAAAAATTATTTCGGACATTCAAACTGAAATTTTCTTTGCCAAGTGATACATCCCCATATTTTTATATTAACATTAGTAATCCTTACCTTTATATTTTTATTTTCACAGTGTTCGGAGAAAGCCCCCCGGAACCTGCACCACCCGCGGTACCACCACGCTGTATGAATAACATGCATCCAATGGAAGCCCTAGGACGCCGTGCGAGGCTTGGGTACCTAGAAAGTGAGTGTGAATCTGAACCACCCTATTTACCGACGATGTTGGCTTCCACGCTCAACGCATACGCATCGCAAGGTAAGTTGTATTTTATATGTTATTGAGGTTATGTGTGTTTATGATGCTGTGTTTATGTTTACAGCATGTACTGGGATGTTTGGTTGGAAATAAATATTTTGTATATGTATACTTGGAAACCACTTTCTAAATGTATATTATAAAATATCGTTTGATATAATATACCATTTTGCAATTTTAAAGTTAATGGTTTGTAATTTTAAAACAACACAAACAACTGGCTTTCATTTCTAATACCAAGCCATTTCGAATAAACAGTCGTAGAAAACGGAAACCAATTTTCTTAAGAATGAATTGCATTAATAATCAGGGTTATAGAAAGAGGAAAGAAAGAAAACGTTATTTTCATATCATTTCTAAGAGCACAACAACACATTTCAGCATAAATTAAACTCAAATAATTTTAGCGTAAAACACTTTTCACAATAAATTAACTCATTTTATAACAGGTTTAAAATATTTATAAATACTTATTTCCTCTTACAAAAGACTTTCTTAAGTAGTTTTTTGCACTTGAAACTCAACCAAAATCGCAACCTTATCTACTAGGTTATATGAGACACCAGCAATCAAATTTAATCTCAACTTCGTAAGTTCACACATTAGATTTAATTTCCCTCACTTCCAAAATGTTCGTCACAGGAATTAAATTCTATACCTCAACAAAATCCAAAAATTCCGCCATTATTTATTGTGCAAACACCTTGCCCACAAACCCTCCAATCCCAGTTTAAACCCCCTTTGCAATTCGGTGAAGAGTTAAATTGACAAAATTGCAACAATAACTTTTTATAAAATAATGAAATTACGCAATTCCGGCTGCTTATCTTAGCTTATTAAACCTGAAACGCATTTATATGCTACATAATTTAAAACCGATTTTCTGGGAAAAAGTAAGGATTAACATCTAAGCTGGAACCAAACGTAACTCGTGTGACATTATACCCAACGCTGTCGGGACATTGGTTCCCCCATATTTAACGAGCACGCATGTCCCTTTGGACTCGGAAACCTACGCGATTATACACAAATATTAGTATACATATGATTCGGAATATGAACTACACTGTTGGGATTGGCTATTTAGTAGGTCTTAAAATGTGTTACAGCTTCTGGTATGTGTAATATTTCAAATAAGCTTTCAGTACAAATTAAACTTAAATTAAAATTAAAAATTATTAACTGAAATTGTACTTAATGTTCTAACTTTCTTAATCCCTAATTGTCATCCCAATTGTATAACCCCCATTCAGCTTAGTTACATTATCGTCATTCGAATGTTAAGCTCCATTTACATTCAACGGATTTGGTAGTTCTTCATTGTGAAAACCGTACTTTCTGTTTTACCTGCTGTTTTCAATCAATAGTTGCTGATGCAGAAAATTCTTTTGCACTTCAAATTCTTATTTTCATTCCATTACTTGAATTAAGAGACGAAAGTAAAACTAATAGTATGGTTTTCACAATGGCCAACGTCCCTGCCTGTGAAAGAGGCCTGAGTTGCATGTTGCATTTTTGTCACGCCAAACGCATCGCACTGCATTGAAACCAAAACACCCCTCAGAACGCAGACCGGGTGGAAACAGATTACACAGATTCACTTTTAGACTCAGTCAATGCTAATAATGATAATTACTTGAGCAGCTCGTAAACCTTTTCCCATCGCTCTGAAGACAGCAGTCTAAAATAAGTTGCCCGTTTCGCAATAAACGAGGCGTTTCATTGTATTATACTCGCATATTACACAGAAGCCTCTCGTGGTATCTGAATGGGGCAATTCAATGAGTTGGTGTGAAAGAATTTCAACTCGCACGAGACTGATTTTCATTAACAATGGTCAGGTTTTATTTGAGTTATCTACTATGGTTTTTGCACATGAAGACTAATTTGACAGTATCATGAGTTAAAAATAACTATTTTTAATGGCTATCTACGTCCATGCCAGCATAGATTCCAACTCATCGTGAAGATGCTTTCAATAAACCATGCAATGTCTCAAAATGATTTACAGAAGTATATTCCGGCGAAACATCATTTTAAAATTGCCATTTTTTGTACTAAACGAGATTCTAGCATACGTGAGAGCAAACTGCCCATTTGCATCCATGTCCGTGGTTTCATTGTTGCTACGCTACAGATATTTTAGCGCTCAGAATTCGGATTGACACGGTTAAGTAGACTCCATCCAACAAAATCGCATTTTACAACACCTTCAATTAAACTAAGTATATACATAACGTTATACTTTTTAATGTGACTGGAATTATTTTCCAAATATAACTTTTTATGTTAAGTTCAAAGGTTAGTTGAATGCATGTATAGGTCATTTCTTGCAAAGCTCAAACGCTCAGCCAAAGTTGCTTTTGCCTAAAAAAAATACAGGTTTGTCAAACTAAATTCTCAAATTTCCTCGTATTCCAACGCATGATGATAAGAGGCTGGATGCATTGTTAAATGCGTAACGCTTCGCTGTTAACAATGACGTACCAGAATACGTCCCATTAAGCTTCGAAGTCGTATAGAGACCATGTGGGGGAGGGGGTCTTCAACAAAAGAGAGGTTGTTGTGGGTTGTTATTTATGGTGTTGCTTCAATTTGAATGATAATAGGTTTGGAATGCGACGAGTTCCTTTGTATCTCTAAATATTACCATTATAAAGAGTGCAAAGGATTGCCTTACTTCAAAATGATTTGGAATTCTGTGTTTTAAGGAGTTTTTTTTACTATAGCATACATTGTACAAATGTTGAAAGCTACATGTACAATGTTGAAGGATACATGTGCTGTAATTTAATTCTTCTGTTTGAAATGCTGACATGCATGATGTTAACTTACTACTGAAACATAATAAAAATATAGAAGGTGGAGAGCCCAGTCATTCAAAGCTTTCGCCGTGCATGCGAAAGACAGGGGATTCGGGTACTGGCATAGCCAAACTAACTGTCAATCTATAAACAATCTGTACAGCCAAAAGTCAAACGACCGCGTCTTATACATTTTGGCATTGACGCAAATTTCAAATATGAACACATATTTTTTTTAATTGTTTAGTTAGTACTTTGGAACAATAAAAAGATACATATTGTTTAATACTAAATTAAGTATAAAAATATACTACATTTACCCAAAAGTAATGTTATAAAAATATTTAAAAAAAACTTAAAATTGGGCCAAGTATCACTTGTTCCCTTATAAGGAAAGTCTGTTTATTGAAAATATGTATTGTCATCCACTTTATATACGACCAAAGGAGTTTCATATAAAAAGGAAGGAAAGGACCAAAGGAGTTATATATAACCAAAGGAGTTTCCGAATGCCTTGACTTAAAAAAGAACAGCACCTATAAAATAATTTTTTTAACTTTAATACCATTGAGTCATCATAAAAATAATTTTCATCATTATTTGTCACTATAAAAAGTGATTTTGATACATTCAAATATGGAAATTCATCACATTAATATTTTCAAAAAACGAACCGCTGATTTGTTAGATAATCACCTTAATCTACGTAAATGATCAATATGATTGTGAAAATATTCAGGATTGAAAAGTGATAAATCTATTTCATTCACTAATTGTTTTTTTAAACATACGGGAGTAGCGTGGAATTTTTCAAGGATGATGAATAGCTTCTTTGATGAATTATGTATGAAATATGAGTTTTTATTGGCTTGGGTATCTTCCAGCATATTTTATATTCAATTGTTGAAATGGACGTGAGACAAGATGGATATGGACAATTTATCACAATTTTATTGTTTGTTATCATCACTGGGCCAATTAATCCAATTATCTTTATAAAATTTGCAGTTTTATAGCCACTCTAACAGTTAGACAGTTTAAATTCTTTCAAAAGCAATCTATGCTATTTTAAAATTTATTGAAGCGAAAACTACTCGTAAATATATAAGAGAAAAAAAAATGGACATTGGTAGAAGTATAAATTGGTATTCACTCTTCACTGTATACGATATTTACAAGATTGTATTTTTTTTAAATGTTCTTTTTATTGCAATACTAAAGTATACGATTTTAAATCACTTTTAACATTAAAATACTTAAAATTCATATTTAGTTCCTAAATTACAAGTGTCCTGAAAAGAAAATTCTATAAATAGAAATATGCGTCAATATGTGTCATTGAAATAGAATACTAATATAAATATAATAGAATGCTCAATAGAATATTTTTGCGTTTCAGATTTGAATGCAAGTTCAAACCTATCGAAGTCCCATATTGAAGAACCGAAAAAAGATGACAGTGAGCTTCTTAACAGTGTTAGCCGCATGAACTCATCTGAAAATGAAAGGTAAATAGTTTGCATTTAATATAATTTTTAAAAAAGAAGCAAAAAAAAGAGATAAATAATTTTTTTTATGGATGCTTTCTTAATATCTTGTTATATTGTAAACATCGTTAAGTAAGTAAACAATAAAAAGCCTAATATGTTAAATACGTATAAAATTAAAGAAATAGCAAACAGCAAATATGTCTCACGTTACGAACATCATAAAGTAGCATATTTGAAATAGTTAAAGTTTTAATTTTCTGTTTCAATTTGCATGTGTATATTTCCAAATCAAATCTAAAAAGCACAAACTTTTTCTTAACCGAAATAAAAAAATAAACTTTTTTAAGAAACAAAACTCTAACATATTAGAAATTTAAATTACCGTGTCTTCATAGGTTTAATAGAAATAAAGATTATTTTGTTAAAAATAATCATATTTTTAACAAATTAATCATAATAATTTGATTATTTTTAACAAAATAATCATAATTATTTTATAAATAATAAAGAAGGCATTGGCAAATAACAAAGATGTCTGGCCATGATATTTTATACAAATAACTCACAAAACGCTTTACAGAAAGCTATTTTCCTTATTAGAAAAAACCTTATATAATTAGATTAAAAAACTAATATTTCATTTTTTTAACTACATGTTATTTAGTAACTTAAAAAAACACATAATTGTTGCATTTTTTATTTGTTCCTAAAAATAATTTACGCCATTTCAAATAAAGAGTTTAACACTTTCAGAACTAAAGACTGTTTGATGTAGTTTAACTGAGTTATAAAGGTCTGATAATACCGGATGGCTTTTCCCTAGAACTGATACAAACTTATCCTACCCATTACAGAATAATTTACATATCCATAAATCTTTCTGATACGTTTTTAATATCATTCCTAAAGATATCACTCTTTAGATTAAAACTCTGATGTAATCATTTAACATCATTAGTTTGTTTACTTAGGGGAGGTTACAGGTAGATGGAACGCAGGAAAAAAGTGCCATAACTAGGAGAAAAAGTGGAAATGGAAAAATCAATTTTTACGACCAGTGCAGGGGAGAGTAGTAATTTTAATTCTTAGCGCTCACCCATTTGCTGCAACGGTTTGACAAAATTGTAATGATGTACATTTGCACGAAATTTGGAATTGTAGGCTGGTCTCACACGTATATTAAGTTAGGTTAGGTTGTACGTTTTCCGATTATCTATTTTTAGCCTCCATGGAGCTTTAACACAGCAAAATTACGACTCATAATTTAGAATTCTTCTCAAGTGGTGAGGACGGCACCTTAGCCGACAACTAAAGCACACCAGTGGCAAACTTGCGCTTATTCAAGACTCTAGACTCCACAGATTTTTCGAACATGTATGTCACGGTGTACTCAGAACTAATTCAGACAAACGCACAGCACATATATCCATATCCATATGCCGCGATTCTAACCCGGACCTTCTGAATGCCTGGTCAGCTCCCTGACGATTTGGCATTGTAGTCGATAATATCACTGATTAGCTAAATCTTAGAAATACAAACCTACCTGAGGTAGATACCCCGGTTTGCAGTTCTAGAAATGTATAATGTGGTTAATTTGTTCAGAAAAACATATATTTAAAGGTTTCAGAAGCAAATCTCGCGTTCATCAAGGTACAAACTAAGAAACAGATGCGGTCATTGGTGAGTTCGTCAAATGAAATTTAACAAACCCCAACTATCAACAGTCACGATCTAGAACCTATATGTCAGTTATACTTTAGCGAATGTGAGTTTTTTTAAACTAGACCCTTCATTTTTCGTAGCTTGAGTATGTTTGAGCTTTGTCAAACCCACAAATTTCATTGAGTTCAGGAAAGATCACATCTTTAAATTGAAAATGATAAGAAGTGGATTAGAATTCAAATGCAGTTCGTAATGTTATTCACTGGTTTGATGTCTCATTCTTGCGCTGCCCGTTTTATTGGATTTAAAAATACATTTGCATAAGGAAGTTTTCATTTTATTGCATCTTCTGAAAATTACTCAAATAACTTTTAAAACATAATTGCTTTTATCAGTGTCTTTTTGTCATTTAATTGTAAAATTACTAGTAACATAATATTCACATATTCACATGTGATGTAAAGATCTATTTAACTGCACGTTGATCTAAATATTTTTATACATTTTTATTTTGTGTATATGTATGCAATTTCTTAATAAAGTAATCATTAATAAGATATTTTATTGGTTATTCATTTGTAATTTTTTGTAATTTCATTGAATACTGAAAATCTAACCGGTTAGGTATGAGAAATAATGATAAAAAAGAACTCCAAGTAACTCTTCTTATTATGCCCTTAAGTAAATTTTACACTGATTTATATATATCCTAATCTGCGTGTAATAAATATCCGAAGCATCATTTCAATATTTTTTCATGCGTCATAAACCCGATCTCAAGCCCCTTTTCGTCACTTTTAAGCTTCCTAGCTACTCAGCATGATCGCGGTAAATTATTCTGTAGCACGTTCCAACGCCTGCATTAGCAGGCGACACAATCCTCTTGGTGGGGTGAGAAATAAGAAACATTGTGATATTTTTTATTTGTTTTTTAAATGGGTCCGGTACCATGCACAACTTTCCTTTATTTTTGCACTGGCTAAATTCAAATTTCTTTTCTACGTAAGCAACAACTATAAACACTACTTTTTATTTAAAAAACCCTCTAAATTATATGCGAAATTTGACAAGACTTAAATACTTCATCAAATTATTACCTATTTTCAAAAATTCAAACTCCTCAACATTTATCAATTACTGTGGAACACCAGCATAAACTTGTAATGATAATATAGAATATCAAATCAAGATATATTTTGGAACTGATCGCAATAATAAGTGCTTGAAATGTATAGGAAGGATATAACGAAATTTTAAAAAAAAAATTAAAAAACTATTGATTACCTAAGCTATAAGGTTTATGAATTTGTTCGACCTAAGACCTACATGTCTATCCATTACAAATCACTCAGACTTGTTGCTAAACATTTTTGATTTTTCTAATTTTTTACTATATATTTCCTAATGCTAGGTGAGTTCAAAGCCAAAGTAAAAAACTTTTTGGAGCTCATAATTTTTTTGGCGGCCATTTTAACTTTGCTTCAAAGCAGATTTTCGGCTGAAAACTACTTTCACTTAAATCCATATAATTCTTTTGATTTTATAGATATCAAGACAAAATAAAAAAGAATATTATCAGAATAATGTTTTAAACAGTTTGTCAACGCATATTATTACTAAAGTAGTGAGGAAGGAGGAGATAAAAAAATTCTAACTGAAAAATTTAAATTGCCTTAAAACAGGAGATTTAACGATGAAAATTTGGTGAAAGAAAGAGAGACTCACCTTAAATATTTTTTTTCCTGTACAGACAAGTTATAGGACTACTTGCTGTGGAAGTTTAAAGCTTGAGGAATTTGTCTTTATTTTTGTACAATTCTTCAAAACTGTTCAAAATCGTATTTTCCCAATTTTGAAGGTCGAATATCTCAAAAGGGACTGAGTGAAAAAAAAATTAAAATTAATACGGGTAGTATCTCTATATGACATAAACAAGTGACAAAAATTTTGTATTGTATTTTGAACTGGTTCCAGATATACAGTGCATCAAAAATGGGCAAAAACTGTATGACAAAATGCAACAGTTTTCAATGGTAAAAGTCCATGAATAGAATATGAATATTTAACTGAGATATTAAACGAAAAGTTCTAATCATTTAATAAACTTAATTTAAGCAAGACAAATTTAAACTTAGGAAAAACTTTTTCTATAAATTTGTCTTGCCTAAATTAAATTTATTAAATTATTAGAACATTTCGTTTAATATTTCAGTTAAATATTCTTATTCAATTCATGAAATTTTACCATTGGAAACAGACATTTTGAGAGGTCGGTTGTATAGTTTTTGCCCAACTTTTGACCAACTTGCCTCTCTGGAACCAGTACAAAATACAATAGAATATTTTTATAACATGTTTATGTCAAAAAGAGGTATTTATTACCTGTATTAATATCAAATTTTTTCACTCAGTCTCTTTTGAGATGTTCTACCTAAAAAATTGAGAAAATGCAGGTTTTGACCAAATTTGATGCACTGTATCTCTGGAAACAGTTCAAAATACAATACAAAATTTTTGTCACTTGTTTATGTCATAAAGACACGTATTAATTTCAAATTTTTTCACTCAGCCCCTTTTGAGATATTCGACCTTAAAAATTAGGAAAGTACGATTTTGAGCAGTTTTGAAAATTTTTACAAAAACAAGGACAAATTCCTTAAGCTTTAAACATCTACGGCAAGTAGTCCTATAACTTGTCTATACAGGAAAAAAATATTTAAGGTGAGATCTCTCTTTCTTTCACAACATTTTTATCGCTAAATCTCTTGTTTTAAGCCATTTTAAATTTTTCAGTTGGAACTTTTTATCTCCTCCTTCCTCACTACTTTGGTAATAATATGCGTTGACAAACTATTTATAACATTATTCTGATAATATTCTGTTTTATTTTGCCTTGATATCTATAAAATTAACAGAGTTATATGTATTTAAGTGAAAGTAGTTTTCAGCCGAAAATCCGCTTTGAAGCAAAGTTAAAATGGCCGCCAAAAAATTATGAGCTCCAACAAAATTTTACTTTGACTTTGAACTCACCTAGTATTAGGAAATATATGGTAAAAAAATTAGGAAAATCAAAAATGTTGAGCAATAGGTCTGGGTGATTTGTAATGGATTGACCCCTACTCCTGATTGTTTTAAATAATGGAATTTGGTCCCAATAAAAATTTTCAACAAATTTAATTTAAATTAATGTTTTTAAACTTATCCCTGTACTTGACCTTACCTTCCTTTTACGAAAATAATATTTAATACATTCATTAAGTAAATTTATTTTTTAATGTTTCCCTTACTAATAGTGAACGAATATTCCAATTTTGTCATCAATTCAAATCATTCTACATTTATACTTGCTCTTGTGCCCACATCATAGAACACATAAATAAGTGAACAAAAATTCAGCGAATGAATTAAATAGACAGCTTCCTTGAAAAAGCCTGAATTAACTGTTTTTAAATAAGAACACCATCACTCCAATCTCTATGTTACAACAGAAGATACCCATGCCGACTCTTTTTGAACGACTACCTCCGTGGAATCTGTTTTGCCGCTTATCACGATGCCAGGCATACACCCCCGACCCCTTTCTTTCTTTATTTTTTTACGCATCCCCAAACTTGACTTTATGGTCGGGCGTATATCAAGTCACGAAGATCTGTCCCACGAATACCAAATGGAAGATTACGCGGCAAGAGAGGACTATGCATGAAGTTGCTTTTGTTATGTATACTCGACTGTGCCTCCCTGAATGCGCAATTACGTTTATAAGCCACGAGTGTTAGATTTAAAGCCCCCCCCCCCTTTTTCGTGGTGGTATATTGTACTTTTTCCCCTGTTGTCTTTACGTATTGGTAACGTGGGGGCATCTCGGTTTACGGTTTTGAGTAATGGGATATTTTAATGGTTATGGAGGGGGTGAATTTGGTGGGGGGGGGGAGAATTTATTTCTCCGCCTTTTCGTCCTCCTTTTGCATATATTTTGAGTAACGAGTATCTGCATTTGTGCTGCTGATGGTATTATTTGGTGGGAATTCTTGGATTGTCGATTTTAAATTGGGTGTTTCGTGTGACTAAACTTAACTTACAGCATGTTTATAATTAACTTCTGCTGTGGTAATTGTTTGAAAAAATAATGAACAAGATTTTGAAAATTCTTGAAAAGTTAGTGATAGTTTTTTTTATTTACATAAAATACGTAAATATATAAGGAAACCAAATTTGGTATCTAAATTCTTTTAAAGATGTGTAAGATATAATTTCTAAAAAAATGTGCCTTATTTATTTTCCTTTGAATAATCAGCATATGCTTCAGTTCGAGTGAAAATTTGTTGATATATAAATGAATAAAAATAAGGTTGAATCTAATTTACCCTCTTGTATTGAATCCGCATTTAAATAATTTAAACATTGATTTCGTTAATCATGAAAATATAGTAAATTTAATTAAACTAAATGTATAGCTAAAATAAGTTTTTAAAAATAAAACTGATAGTTTCAAATCTTTCAAGGCTCTGTTAAGCGATTCCTTGTCGGCATTACTGTAGAATAAAGTCTTCAATCCCTTTTATATGTTTGTTTTACTAACATAATACATTAACTTGTAGCTCGGATAAAATATAAACTATCACGAAACAACGCTACACTCAAAAAGTGCGGTAAAAACTCACAAAAAAATGTATTACACTAATTTTCTACTTTACTTTCTTACTATACTTTATTATTTTTTACTAGTCAAAACTACTAATTTTGGTTTCACTAACTTTTACAAGAACTCCAACTAAAAAGTACCTGATAAAAATAGTTTACAGAGCACAGAAAAAATACTGTTTGATGTACCAGACTTTCCAAGGAATAAAAACATATCTATTTTTAATCTCCAAGTGTAACTTGGCAGCTATCTCAAAAAGTGATAGTTTTAAGGGAAAAAAAACGAGAAAGAAATTTCTTACGTTCAGTATTCTTTTAAATGATAAAATAAAATCCATCTTCCTGACGCTTTTCCAACTTAAAGATAACGCATTGGATCTAGAAAAGTAAGGGCAATAAAAGAGCGAACTTTTTTTCTTATTTTAACTCTATATCTTAGGAGAAAAATGTTTAATGTTCAATGTTATAACACTTTGGATAGTGGTCTTTATTTCACTAAGGTTCATAACTAAAACTTCTCTAGTTCTTGAAGTATTCTATCATAGGTCTTATAAGAAATTTGACCGTTTCACCTTTTTCCAGATCCGCAATTCTGTGTTTTTTAAAACATTAAACAAAAGACAGATGACGTGAAACGGTTTTTCCCAGATACTATATATTTTTAAATTACGAGACATTTTTAAACGCGATGAACCGTTTACAGGTTTGACAGGTTATTCCGTCCAAGATTAAGTTGCCATTTTGTTTCTCCTTCCTCAAGTTTTTGTGCTGCTCACTCCTTTGGTTCGACAGAGCTCCAACTTAAGTTATGTTTTTTTTAGAAAAAGAATTTGAATTAGCATTTGGTTTTCGTGCAAATGTGGTCGTTGAAACTTAATTATTAATAATGAATTGTTTACCTATGTTTGTCATCCAATATATGCTGTTGGGGGCGCGGGGGGGGGGGGGTAGGGACATTGTGTGATACTTTTTTTTATGTTTTAGGATGCTGTAAATGTGTTCCAAATCCCTAGCAATTTTTCCAGCGCCAGAAAAAGTGTCAGCTCAGGCTTTCATGTTGTCATTTAAACAAGGTTTTAATCACATATGCTTCTGCATATATTAATTTTCGGCTAATTAAACGTGATTACATAAACGGAACCGTATTTTCATATTAAAATGTTTCCGTAAACTTGTCAAGACTGGCAAATTTGGTTTAATTAGTTAAAATTTCATAATTATGTGCAACTTTAACTAAAAAAGAAAACTAACTCCTTTTACTTAATTAGCAGCAGGGAAGACCCATTTAACGCTTTGTATACGTTCATTATAAAAACAAACCATTCATGATGTCTATGGGCATTATGCAGCTTAAAAAAATTACAATAAAATCAAATGATATAATGTTATACTTTATAAGGACGTGTATAAAACTCTTGCATTGAAAATACAATGTCGAATAAAGCTTTGTCAAACTTACAGCTTTATGGTTTCCGCCCTTTTTTCTGCCAGTCAACTGAAATTCGTACCATTTGTATCTACCCCTTCTTTCACAGCGCATAGTTATTATGTGACATTGGAAAAAGCGCTTCACAGATAAAATTAATGTTCCGATAAAAAGTGAAATACCAAAGATTAATGGTCTCAATTCTCCAGGACTATCCACTTACTACTGAACTCGGTGTTTACTGCTGAAGCTTTTTATAAGGTTGAAAAAAATTAAAATTTAATACAAGAAATCCCTCTCATTCAAAGTTTGTAAAAATGTTTGCTTTAAGTTCTTGTTTTCTTGGAAGTCGTTGCATTTACCAAGCCGATTTGTTTTAAATAACTGAATTGCCATTACATTTTCCGTTAATTTTTTTCCGAAAAATTACTTATATTTGTGTTCTCGACAAAACTAAACAAAACATTTTTTTTTTATCAAAGATACATTTAAAATTAAGAAAATTGGATTATAGTATTTCTAGTTAATGGTATATTGAAACAACTTATTTATTACCAGAAACTGTAATAAATACTAAACAAAGTTGGAATTTTAAAAAACGTGCATGAGTAATTAAACCAATTTCCATTTTCTTCTAATACAAATTCTTCTGCTAATAACACATGTTTAAAATAAATATTAAAAATTGATTTAAAAAATAGATGTTCAAAAAGTTTTGTTGCGTTTAAATGTTTATTGAATTACACTTTGATAAACAAAGAAGGCTTTGATTGCACATAAAGTTTTTAACGATTATAAAATACCAGAAAACAAATTTTCAGCTATTTTTAAATTGTATTTTACTAAACCCATTATATGCCAATTTGAAAATACCATTAACCAGCCAACTTAACGAATAAAAACGTTAACTTTAAAAATTTAAAATTAGGTTTTTGTGTAACTTAATCTATTTGCCAACAATTGTAAATAAGGTTAGCTCTTAGACGGTATATTTTCTTGTCAGTTTTTAATGAGTTAAAATTGACTCCTCAAACCCGGATTTTTTAAAATCGAAGAATGCTTAAATGTATATTATTGACACATATATGAAAAAAATCTTAATTTTAAAAAAATCAAAGAAAATAAAGTATTCGAAAAGAAAAATAGTAGATAAGGTATTATACTCGCTGTTCTGATTTTTCTGTCGAAATGATATGCACTTATTTTAACCAAAGCATTAATCGTATTGAAAATATCAGTAACAACTAGTGTCTAATCCAATTTATGTACACATTCTCAATAACCAATCCGAAAAATAACGCTGTAGCTCTTCTCAATGTTCACATTTCGAATTCTTTTTAACTCTTAACGCAAAACTCCTTCAAAGTACGAGATATAAAGTCTTGTGCAAACCGGTACCACAAGATAAAAAACAACAACTTGTTTTCAGAATTTCCACATTCCTTTCAAAACGAAAAACACTAATATAAACCATTGAGGCTTCCTTATTGCCAATGTCAATAAAAACAAGTTTACACTTTCTCTTATCATACTTCAAGTACATTCTTATTTCTCTCTTTCTTGACCATCCACCATAAAAGATACCGGAAAGAGTTTGATGCCCATCTTAATGCTCAAAATCTTCTGCAATTCTTTTTCCTCACTTTTAACGGGACACTATCACTCGAACAGTTTTTCAAGGACGTCAGTGTTCTGTACCGTCTTGTATCTGTAAACCGATTATCGGTTTTCTGTTATAAAATCCATTTCCTAAGGTTTTCTCCCACTTATTATCGTATGAGATAAGATGACGAACGATACCGAAAAAGCGAGCTGATGCTGTCTAATTTTCTTGTGGGTTTTCTTGGATTTCTATTTTGGGCGAAGTATTTTATGCTGTAGTAGTTGTGATTTTGATAAGAGGATAAAAACATGTACGTTCTTTATACCATTCACATTTTTTGAACCATTCATGGGTTGGTTTTTTTTTGAAAATAAACGTGCTTATAAAAACAAAATCGTTACTTTTTCAAAATTGAAATTTCAGAGGTTTTTTACAGACATTAAGAACAAAAAATTGATAGTTTTATCATAAAAAGTATAGGAAATATATAATATATGTATATTTTCTTTAATTTAATGTAATACATTCAAAACAGCAACTTTTTCTTTTAATCACCAAGTTTTATAAGCGCCATTGCATCATTTCACAAACACTGTACAATATTGTACGTATTACAGAGTTTGCAACTACCTTTAAAAATACGAATTGTTTGTATAAAATTTTACTGAATTGATGAAACATTTTCATAATTAAAATAAATGAATTTAATAACTGTACATGTCTACATAAAAAAAATTACAGTTTTCAATTTTGCGACTATTAAAATGAATTATTGGTTTCTCAAATAACCCCACCCAAACAATACGTAAACTCATCCCAATATTTATTTTTCCAGGATGTACACCCCGCCACAGCCACAACCCTCCCCTCTACCCCGAACCAACGGTACCACCATCGGCCCCCAGACCAAAGACCTCCCCACGGGCAGCCTCCACTCTTCCACCACAGTCGCCACCACAATCAGCACCAGCTCCAGCAACACGTGCGCCACCTACAGCAACCCCATCCCGGTGTTCTGCTCCACCCCAAGCTCCACCACCGGGCCCATGGTACCCATCGCCAACTGCGTCAACCCGCAGTTGATACAGGCACCCACGGCACCCCCACCCACCGCTGGTGCCAGGAGACCCTTCAAGGCCAAGTCTGCCTTCTCGGCCTCGGCGGCCATGGCCACTTCGAGGCTGCATCTGAGAAAGAATTGTAGTAGGAAGTGTACCTGGAAGATATCTACCATAGTGTTGACGGTGGTAGCGGTTGTTCTGTCGGCCTGCGTCGCTTATTTTGCTGGTACGTGTTTGAGTTTTAATTGCATGTTTCCAATTCTTTATGTTTAGCCCCCGCACAGAGTTTTATCACAGAAACGTACCCCATAGGGGTGTAATACGGTTAAGCTACGAGTGGAACTGTAGAACAGGTACCAAAAAGAACCTTAAACGTTATGGTAAGCTAACGCCATCGGGCCTTTATGGACATCACAAATTTTCCCCCGTGCACTCAGAGACCTGTGTGAATGATGTTTTCGTTGCTAACATAAATGTGTATATACGATAGGAATAGCTCGTGCTTTCTATATAAAAGGTGATTATGCTATACAGATTCGTTTAAAGAGGGCCAAAAATGTTCAATTTATTAAGTTCAGCTTGGTTCCTATTGGCGCTCTTCATGGTCCCCATCTCCAACCACGTCAACCCGCAGTTGATCCAGGCACCCACGGCACCCCCACCAACCGCTGGTGCCAGGAGGCCCTTTAAGGCCAAGTCTGCCTTCTCGGCCACGGCGGCCATGGCGACTTCGAGGTTGTACCTGAGGAAGAACTGCAGCAGGAAGAGCACCTGGAAGATATCCATTATAGTGTTGACGGTGGTGGCGGTTATCTTGTCGCCTTCGTCGCTTATTTTGCTGAAAACTGTTTGAGTTTTAATTGAATGTTTCTAACTCTCCGTGTTTATCAAACTTTCAGAGCTTTATCACAGAAACCTAACGCAAATTAACAATGAAACACTGTCAAACGACGAATCAACTTTTGAAATACTGTCAGCAACGAGTCAAACTTTTGAGCTAATACCCAACATTACCTTAAATGGTAAACGCCTCGGGTCTGTAGGGAATTCACAAATTCTACAAGTTTGCCCATGTGTACTCAAAGAAGCGAATGAGGATATTTTTTTCGTTACTAACATAAATATTTCTAAACGATAAGGATAGAGCTCGGGCATCCTCAACTAGAGGTGATTATGTTATACAGATTCGTTCACGGAGGACTAGAAATGTTAAATCCATTAAATTCATTTCGGTGCCGATTTGTGCTCCCTTTGGTACCCATCGCCAACTGCGTCAACCCGCAGTGGATCCAGGCACCCACGGCGGGTACCAAGATACCCTTCATGGCTAAGTCTGCTTTTTCTGCCACGGCCCCTATGGCGACTTCGAGCTGGCTGCATCTGAGGAAGAACTGTAGCAGGAAGTGTACCTGGAAGATATCCACCAAATTGTTGACTGTGGTGGTGGTTGTTTTGTCGGCCTGAGGTGTTTTTTTGTCGGTGTTTGAGTTTCCAATGTGTTGTTTCATGTGACGAAATTCCTTCCAGCTTTTAGTCTTCCTTTTATTGTGATCGCTGCTTCAATGGGTTCTTTGTTCCCACATGGGTTCCCCAATTGCGCTCAAGAACGAGTTTGTTTTCATTAAACTTTCTGTTGCTACTCAAAACCTGAAACATGGAACTTAAATTTTTATCATCAATCTATTATTAGCCCGTGTACAGAGCGCCGTAACTTTACGTCACTTAACTGTGCGATATGTCAAGCGACGGGTCAACTTTTTGAGCTGGCACCTTAATATTGCTATAATGCAGTATTAATAAATCTTCTCATTGCGAAATAGTTTTATCTTTGAAAATTATTCTAACATCTTCAAATCAATCTTCATTATAACACTCCTTAAAACAGAAATGGATAAACTTATTGAACAAGACTCATGGCGTAGTAAAATTAGGTTATTCATTCATGAAATTAGCCAATAAAAAATTTATGGTTTGCATTTGAAAAAAAAACTTTAACAAAGTCGTTCTATATAAACTTCACGGTTTTAAATTATTTCTACGTCGTCGGAAACTATTAAGCTTACTTTAAACAATTCAATGTTAATATCTGATTCATAAACAAACTATATTCATACACAAATATGTTAAATGATAAATGCAACTAGTAATACTTTAAAAAACTGTGTACAATCTAAATATAAAGTAAATCAAATAGACCCCAGACACATTTTGGCCCACATTTTAATTTAATATTCACCTCACAAAATTATTTTAAGAACAAATCGCAACCGGCCATCGTGAATATAAGCTTTAATAAGTCCTTCGGGGAAATCCAATATTGAATTTAATTAAACCAAATATTTCAAATTTTAAACAAACACACTTCTTCTCGCAATTGTTGTGGCCCCTACACCTATAAGTGTATCCGGAGTATTTTCTTTGACTATCACGGAGAGGATTCAAATAAAATTATTGAAGACGGAACAATATGCTCTAAATATTACTTGTTCAATCAGTGTTTGTTTCTATTTAAAAAACTATTTTTAAAAGATATTTTGAATATTTTTCTATTTTAGGGAAATGAGTCATTCAGCATTTGTGTATAAAAAATGCTTTAAATTTCGCATACAAACATATAAACGTTAACCTATTTAAACTGAGAATTTCATTGATTTTATAAACTCAAATTAACTCATATTGTCTTGGGAATTGGTATGAACACTCTATAAAGTAGGTGCATAATCACATAATCTATTTTGTACAGCGTATTTATTATATTTCGACGAAATGCAATTGTGTATGTAGTTTTATTCCACGAATCTGTTCAATAAATGTGCGCTATTTTAATATAAAATCAAATAATTTAGAACATTGAGTAGTAATTTATTGTAATATTTTTAAACAACACTGAATCTTTAAATATACAAATGATATGTCGTTGTTCTTTATAAAATAACCGCATTAGGGATAATGTTTTTCGGAAATCCCATAAATATTCTTAACACGAAAGACCACTCACAAGAAATTCCAAACTTTCAGGGGAAACGAAAACAGAGGGACGTTTTAATTAAATGTCGCTTCGACTCCTTATGCAAATAAGAGGGCAAACTCTCAGAATTAAATCATGGAATAGAAAAACGCTTATTTACATTTTGATTTTTATATGAAGAAGTTTCAGATGTTGGTTTTATACTTTAGTTTAAGGGAAGTATTCCCCGTAATCTTATAATGACTAAAATAAGTAGGGATTTTCTTATTATTGTTTTAAGGGGAAAATTTGAATAAAATTTGAAAAATGCTTACAGTTATTCAGAATGGTGATTATAATTTGTTATTTGATATTTTTAATGGGTTGAAATTCCCAATCTTACTCAATGAATCAAAATATAAATAATCTAATATTGAAAGCAACATAGCAAATATTATTTAAAATCTAGTTTCTGTTTTCATAATTCTAAGGCTATGTCCTGACTACGCCACAAATGCCACAAAGGCAAAAATGTAACAAATTGGCGACTTGGCAGAGTCAGCCTTATGCTATTGCATAGTTTGGCGCCCTTGGCGGTCGCAAATTTGTTGCTTTTGTTGCTTTTGTGCGTTTGATGTCGTAGTGAGGACATAGCCTAAGGATAGTAATTATCTTTTAGGGAAAAAAATATTCGTATAGTTTTACGTTCTCTGTTTGCTGTAAATATATCATATATATTTAATATCAGTTACTCATAACACATTTTGTATTCATCATCGTAAATTTTGTAGGTTTCTTAAAAATGAATCATAATTAATACAATATCTTATGCAAACAAAAATATGCAATTGATATTTAAATTAGTACGTTCTAAAAAAAGACATAGACCCATTTTTTTTTCATTTGAAATTATAAATATTTCTTTTTTATACATTCATAATGGACTTTATTTTAAAAATTATTTTTGAAAATGGATAATCTGGAAAGATGTAATGTATTTTTAGCTTTGAAGGAAAAAAAGTGTCATTGTTCGATAATTTTATTTCTAATTCAAACATCACATTTTCTGTATTAAAATCACACTTTTTAAGCCTTTAGAATTTTCAAGAAACCTTTTAGAATGTTCTCATTGTACCTCACATTTCACCGTGCGCGGAAAATTGACGTAACTAATAAATGTGGCTTCTGAGCAAAACTCACTGCATTATACAATATTTTAACAGCTATTGCCTGTTTTTAAACCTTTATTAATGAATTCAACAATTCAAATAATTTCAGCAGATTCTTTTCTTTTTTCTCACAATGAAATTAATTGAAATTGAATTTTCAGACGATTTCTGTAAAACCTCGTCCTTTTGCAGAAATGTCACTTTTCCGCCAACAAGACGAACATGTCCCGAACATTTCTTCAGCAAGAAACAAGATTAAAAAAATTTCTCCATTCATAAAATATGCAAAGAACCTCGCTATAAAAGCATCAGGACTGCAGTAAAAGTTTTCTTTAATAGCAGAATTTTCTTTATCATTAATGCATCTATGCACTGCTCCCCCAAGGCGAATAGCACTCAAATTAGGGAGGTATAAATTTGATACAAGGCAATGGAGTCGTTCTTTTTACTGTATATGTCGTCTGGTGCGTCGTGCATATGGAGATAAATAAATTGTATTATATTAGCATTGCGATATACTGTGTTTGCTGGGACCATTTGCCATTATGTTCCAGTTGTACATTTTTTGCGAAGCTCGGAATTTGTTGGAGTTTGCGAAGCTCGGAATTTGTTGGAGTTTGCGAAGCTTGGAATTCTCGGAGTTATGAACAATTGAACATTCATTCAAAATAATGTTGTGAACTTAATACGTTGCACAAGTTACTTTGTATTTATATGAGCACATACTTTGTGTGTATATTACTTATTATTATTATTTTTGATTTTGTTTTTACTTTAGTTTATACTTTAGTTTATAGTTATTCTAATAAGACATTAGCATTCGATTTTTATATATAAGAAACAGTTCACTAACATGTTTATGATTTATCAATAAAATATTTTATTGTTATTATTATTGTTAAATTATTTCCAGTCTTATTTTTTTATAAAATTAGAGAACCTTCTATAACTAATAAATGTAATAATTAAATTAGAAAACCTTCTATAACTAATAAATATAGTATTTAATTCTTAGAAATGATTTTTTTGCTGCAATAAAATTTTAAATCCAACAAAAATACTCTGTTTAAAATGTCTGATGGTGCGCTAAAAAAACTTCATGATCTAATGTCCGTCCACTGCGTACAATGTTCCTGAAAGATTGTGTTGCTCTATTTCTTATGTATCGACATCGTCAATTGGCAGACATTAAAAATTACAAAGATGTCACTATTGGGTTATTTATAGCTCTAATTCCATGATATACCAACCACCAAAAATTACACAGATACTTGTCATTATAAGGGGAGATACTTTTTGAAGCTCAATGTGGCTGAGTGGTAAGTATCACGTAGCAGTGCCATGCCACCGGTCCGGGATTCTAATCCCGGATTGGGTAAGGGTAGCTCAGCCTGTCATATGTTCTGTGTGTCGTTAAAATGAGGACCAAGCTAGCTTAGAAAGTAAATAATGGAATGTTCTTGTGGCGGTCAGCACAAATACCCAATTCTAGCCCTTGCGACGGGGTATTTATTTTGTCGCAGCCGGTTCAGTATTGAGCTAGCACGCAAGAGGTCCCTGGATTGAAACTAGGCCTATCCAATCCATACCACTTCAGTGGTGACTTCGGACGTGGCGCCATCTACAGGCGCATATCTGATAACCTTAACGCAACCAATGCAAAACCCTGAGATTCAAAGCAGGCAGCAAAGTCCCGAGACTCACATCAGGCAGCATCAGCACCCCACATTAATCGTTCCTCCTCCGAATCACTAAAAAGGGAGTACTGTTGCGTTCAGCCCAAATACCCAATACTAGCCCTCGCGACCGAGTAATTACTTTGTCGCAGACGGTTCAGTATTGGGCTAGCACGCAAGAGGTCCCTGGATTGAAAATGGGCCTATCCACACCTCTTCATTCTCGTCAGTCTGACCAATAGATAGATTAACATTTCATGCATTGCTTCATTTCACGTAAGCTGAAACGGACACACCTGGCTTTGGCCCTGCGAATGTGCTTACCACACTAATGGAAGATTATATATGTTTTTTCTTTTTATATTCACGTATTTGAGTGTATAACGTGTTGCATGATATGTTTCATTGTTTTCACAGCCATGGGCGGTATGGAAGAGGCTTTAGACGGAACTTCCCCTTGCATTGTTGTCGAGGACGGAAAGCGCAGTGCAGGATCCACTGGAACTCCGTTGTCTCTTTTAACAAAAGGTAAATTGATACATTGTAATTGACCAAACCACGTTATTATTTAGCGAATTCTTAAAAATGGATTTTTTTATTACTAGCTTTATATTTTTCAATAAAACTTGTTTTTAATTTTTGATTTAACTATAGTTTGTTTGGAGGGCTTTTGAGAATATAAATCATAAAAAAAGAATATTTTGAAAATTTAGCTACTCAATTTTTTATCATGTCTAAAAATTTATACATTCCTTAAAGCTATTGTTTTATAATTACATAAATCCACCAGTCTCTGCCAATAAAAGTTCATAAATTTGTTATCCAAACAGAATAAAATTGTGAATCTTTTATTGTTTTTTTGAGTCAATGAAATGACACTTACCATTCAAGTGTGAACCTCGTCTTACTTATTATTCCTCAAATGTATAAATAGATTATAAAATACTTTGAAATACGATTGTCCTTTAACAAAATAATAACCTTAATTCAGAAGTCGCTGATTTAAAATGTTCATTAATATAGGGACTATTTACGTGAGTCTTCCTCAATGAATATTTTAAGTGAATGAAATATCCATGTCTTTCCAAGTAAACAACTTTATTACTACGCAACATTTAGCATTAAAACTTTAACCCCGAGCAAGAAAGAATAAATTTCAATAAACACGGTACTCTATTCTGAAATTTACATAAACAAACAACTTTTTTTTGCTTCAACGCAGCCTAATTCCTCTTCGTAATTTAAAATTGGAATCTGTCTTTTCCCCCCTTCAATACAATTCCAGCGGATTTCAGAACATAAATATTCTATTCAATTTCGATAATTTTCCAACTCGTATCCGATAATCCTTTTAATCTGACACTTCGAAGTCGATGCACGATGAAGTAATTTCTAGGCTGCGACTACTAATACGAAGAGAGTCACAGGCGTTGAAAATTGTTTTTCTGTTGAAAAATTCGCTGTTTGTAATTGTAGAGCTTTGTGGATATTTTCAGAGAATATTTCCTCATAGTTTCCGATGTTAGAATGCTGTTACAATATGCAAATGGCTGAATGACATCCTACATAAAATTTGTGATAGAAAAATCCGTCTTTTAAAAGAAAACTATGTTTTTTAAAAGGAAACTATTTCAGAAAAATCCATTTTTTTTAAGAAAACTAGTTTAGAAATTTAAATAAATATACGATGATTTAAGAATGAATATTAAAGAAAAAAGCAAAAATTTGCTGCAACTATAATTTTGTTTTGTATTCCAAATAAAAATATATTTAAATAAGTTTTAAAAAAAACTCATTTTGATATTAATTTTCTGCATATTGGATTTATCGAATGTTTGTGCCTGTATATTAAAAACAAACGATTGAGTTGATATATGAGGAAAACATATAACTAACGATATTTTTATTAAATATATTATCAGTAGAATTTTTTTATATAACTGGTTTTCAAAACATTAATTATTTTTTTAAAGTACATTAATAAACATCAAAGAATACAAAACAAAGAACATTAAAACAAACATTAGATAATGTTTTGAAGAGCAATTAAATATACAGTGAAATTTAATAAAAACACTAACGCTCGTAGAAAACAATAAAAACAAAAACATAGTAAATTATATGATAATATGCGAATGGTTTGATAATAATGCTCTAAGTATAGGGAACAAATTCAGCTGAGATAGAACTGTTATTATTTACTATCTTCAGTTCCTCATGTTGAAGATTCGACAAGTCAGGGAACTGCTAATTCGGTTCTCGAGGATTCGCCATGAATCAGAAGCTGATTGCAACAAATGTAATTTCGAAGAATATCGACATCTTTTCTCGATCGCCGTCGTAAGATGGCAGATGCTTTTGTGCGAATGCAAATGGGTGTCTATCTCTTAATTGAATTAAATATTTAAAAAAAAAAAACCGTGATGAGTTTTTTTTTTGGATTGTTGGGTCGAATAGAAAAATCAAAGGTATTCTTTGATAAAAGAAAGCTTTATAATGGTTTTTTTTATGTTACTTGTAACGCTAAAAAAACTAACACAATAATGGATAGACATAAATGTACTCATTTTATTAATCTTTATTTGTTTTTTTTCTTAAAAAAACACTATAAACTAAACACAAACGTCAGTACCTAACTAGAGTGTGTTGTTTATATTTTTTACTAATTTAATAGGTTTATTAAATTAATAATTTTAGAACAAAAATTTTCATCACCCTAAAACACGATTAGTTGTAGTTAAATACCTTTATATTTTTTTTTCTCTGAGAAAGATGTATCATTCAAATCTGATTAAATCTATGTTTTCAATTCGAAATGAAAAATTTTGTTTCAAATTTGCTGACCAATGCTTTCAATTCCGAAATAACAGACATAGTAAGTTTCAAATAGAATTTTTACCGAAAAGTTATTGTGTAAGAATCGAGATAAATCATCGCTGAAGGTTGGAGTTTCGTCTACCAACTGCTATCAGTCATCCTTTAAATAGCATATGTAATAAAAACATTAAAAAAATCTACAATTAAATACGATGCTCAATTTTTATACAAGATTATATATAAAATGTTATGAAATGAATGCCTGAAAGTTTAAAACTTGAATAATATTTTTTGGAGGAATTGGTGTATGCAACATACTCATATTTGAGTATTTTTTATTCAGTTTTGCAAATGTCGTTTTTAAAGCTTTATATCAGTTTTTTTTATATATATTTTTTAAACAACAGCATCTTGTTATCAATCAGTCAATGATGATTTTTTTAGTAAAAATATTACTTAACATTTTATTACCATCGTTTAAAAAAAGCTTCATATACTTATTAATTATATCCTCATTATTGTCTATAATTGTCTGAGTTAATTGAAATTACATTTTTCTAATAAAATATAAAATGTGATATACTCAGACAACGTTCAAAAATTATCTTTATGTATGTTCACTACAATCATTTCACGGGTATGTGGTTATTTCTAAAAAAATTCTTTTCAAATGGTAAAATTTCTCATAGAACAATAGCTGCAATAAAAACAATTTTAATTAAAATATCGATTCTGGAATTAAAACCGCCGTGTTTTAAAACTAATTATTTTCGAAGGGTTTGTCTTACACATTAATTAGTTTTTTTTCAGCGATACATGACGCAAATGCCCATGTGACTTTAATAATAATGCAAATTGTGCTATCTGGGTAATATTAACGAAGTAAATTATGTTTTAAAAATATGTAGTTGAAATAAGGAAAAAATGATATGTGACATATACGAAAATAATAAATCACCTAATTACCAAATAAAGTATTTAAGTTTCAATGTCTTTTTAATATCAATATAAATAAAATTAATATAATTTCGTAGTATATAAACAACTTATAGGATATAATATTTCAATTTATAAGGAGGACTTGTCAGTTATATGTCAACCCTATCGAGTTAATGATTTAATTTAGAAATCTCAACTTGTACGAAAGTATTGATTTAGCGCTCAATTGTTTTCACCTTGTATGAAATATGGACTTACAAAAATGTACTTGTGTGTGTTGGTGTATCAAGCGTATGAGTAAGCGGAATGAACTAAAAGAACATATTTTCTCGCTTTTTAAGCTTTGGTAATTTTTATGTATTACTGAACTACTTAATCCCTTCTTAGACCATATTGCTGGGAGACTTGGTATATCATGGGTATAAATAGTACTTGCAGAGACAGGCTAATCAAAAAGCGAAGTTGATTGTTTCGACGTAAAAAGATTGATTCAAAGCCTGAATAATCATTTCCAAGTCTATTAGTCAAACTAGATGGAAAAAATTATTCAGAATGATTTGTGAAAACATCAATGCACCCAAAATAAGTTAAGTTGAAATCTGATATTTTAAATAGAATTGTCAAACTGATCTCTTAGCGAAAGAGCGAAAATCCAAACATCGCAATCAAATGTATAACACTACTAAATTTTTTATTACAGATGTTGGACATGTGATAACACCCCAACCCGTATGCGTTGTTGTGCCAAGAGATGTATCCGACTACGAAGAGCTGCCGCCTGGCAACGAAGATTCCAGAACGTTGCAACCTCAGGAATCATGGAACACGTTCTTTAGCCATCCTGAAGCATCTTTTGTGAGACTCAACTTCTCTTTGCCACATAGCTCGCGATTGGCTCTGTTGGCGAGAAAAAACGAACCCCCTTCAATTACTTCGTATGACATCATGGAGGTGATTGGTGACGAAATGAGGCGATATGTCAGAGCAGCATTGGTAAGTAGTAATTTAACTTATTTTATGCACAAAATTTCTTAAAAGAAAAACATATTTTTTTAAATGTGTTTTTTTACATTGACAAATTATTTACACTAACTCTTCATAACTAGTACACAGATTAATGCGACATAAATTACCTTGTTGACCTAGTATAAGAATGAAAAAACTTTTAGCAAAGACCCTAGAAAATACTTCTATAATGTAGCGATTTTTTTTAAAAAAAGTTTTCATAACAAGTAATAGTATATGCGCTATATAAATCTACAAATCTTTTAGTCATTGATTAACGAAAGTCAAAAGTAATATCTTCAGAAGAAATAAACATTTCTAAACATAATATCCATTCTTTATTGGCTAAGAAGAAAAATGCACTTAGTTCCATGTCCAGTGCTTTGCAATGCAGTACAAGAAAAAAAAACAGAAAAAAAACCCTTATGAATGCTTCTAATGTACTTCAGAATCATCCCCATTTATACCCCACAATATCATCAGATGTCTCAAAACAGTTTCCATTAAGATGACAGACTTCTCCAGAAGAGGTACCCCGACAAAGTATGGCCGTTGTCATTTGCGCATGATGGCACCCGCGCTCTCGTGAGATGACAACATCAGTTACCGTTCGACGTTGTACGTTCTGGCTAATTACATCATTACCTCATAACGGCCCTGTGAGGCGGCACATCACCATCTTGAAGGTTTGACAAAATCATAAGAGTCACTTAATTTGTGGTATGGAACTTTGAATTGTTGTATAAGTAGGTGTTGCAGACTGGTAAAAAAATAAGGCCTTAATAGCTAGGCTAATATATGGCATCAACCTCATAATCATAACGATCGAGGTTCAATATTCAATACGATTATTCCGGACATCATATTGTAATAACGTGTGCCGAAATTTAAATATCCGCTGAAGTCGTAGGGGAGGATCTTGAAATAACTTTAAACACTGGTACTAAAATTTGTTAAATTTTTATACCGACATCGTAAACTGAAAATAAAATTAATTGTTCATTTATTCACCGTGATGAAGGAGTAAATATTGTTATCAATGCGCAGTCGTAGAAGTTTTGGGTTATGATATTTTAGAACTAAAATGAACGATTGGTTTAGATATATACATTTGTTCCTATCCCATGGTTCTTATCTTGGCAAATAACTCCAAAATTACATAATCTTCATTTAAAAAGCGTAAATAATGTGGTTAATGCAATTATGAGTCATTTTTTGATCAAAATAACAGTTAGAATTTTTTCAAATTAGCGTAATGATATTGAGGATAATAAAAGGACGGACATTTTTCTATTGAGTGATGGCAAGGGATTGTAATTGCGGACGTCCTACAGTGCTTAGCTGGGAAGGCATCTATTAAGAGGTACGGTGGAAATGTATTTAAGGAGAGAGTTAAAATGGGACCCGCTAAGGAAGATTATGATGGACTGTTTAGATTTTTAATACGAATTGTTTGATGTTTCATGTTTTTGTAAGTGAAAGAACCCATAATGATATAAGGTTGATGTTTCTACATTCATGCTTTTCGATTATTCAAGTTGTGTTTTCCCCTTGCAGTGCATCCGCAAGAATGCTTAATTCTTAATTTTACGGGCAATTTTGCTGCTGTAATATTTTCGTGAATAAACGCCATTTTTGCTTCTGACAAATATGCATGCGAAGTCTTGGTCCCTAGATATAGGTACTTACATGTAATTTACATATCTACTGGTACATGTTTTTCAATAAGGTACAACTAACACAATTTTCTGTTACACAGCAGCTCAAAAAGAGGAATACGTCCTTTTTCATGGTTAAAAGTGTAGAACGGATTTTCAGAATCGAAATTTGCATAACTGGGTGTCTTCATATTAAAATTAGAACAATCCTTAAAAATTCCAAAAGCAACACCCTTACATAAAATGGTTAAGCATAATCAAATACACTGAATACAAATTTTCGTTAACTTTCATAACATATTTTTTTCATCAATTCATTAATAACCATTATCCCTCAATACATAATTATTACACGCTGATATTAATAAACAATACTGTAGATCAAATCTTGTGAGTATCAAATTCATACTAACAATATGAATCAACAATAACGATTTGCACATATTAATGCTAAATTAGAGTTATTATTTTTAGTTCCGTATATTTTTAGTGACTTTTATTCAATTCTCATAGAAACTATTGGTATGAATATTATTGATACATTTATAATTTTTTTTTAATTTTTTCAAAATAAAAAAATCAGCCTAAAAATATTCACACATTACATCCCGTTCCAAATACATACAATCTCTTGCGAATCGTAAAGCGAGTTTGTAGCTCTAACATTACATACCCCCATCAGCCATGCCTAAAAAAACTCGCCTCCACCATTGTAAAATTTTCTGTTAGGCACAACATCATCTCGAAATGGGGTTCGCTTTAGCTTATCAGCTACTATTAGATTTCCTTTTGCAAGCTTCTTTCAAAATGGTGTAGTATTGCAAGCACCCGACCACCCACTACTGCATTCCTTTAATGTACTTCGTAGGTACGTAGCCCGAGATGGGCGCCATATTGCGGGCGTGAAAAAGTGGTGTAAGTGACAAAATAGATTTTTTGAGTAAATATTACTAAACTGTGCAAAGTTTTTGGACAGGTTGTCATGTGCTATTCTTAAAGTGATTGGTAAATTCGTTGTTGTCTAAAAACGCGGAACCGTCAGGTTTCCATCAAAGGGATAATAGCAAACATCCAATTTTAAGGGACTTTTCTGAAACATCGTATGTTTGCGAATCCTTCACTTTACCAATATGGCAATATTCTTTCCTTTTTTCCCAATGTGGACGCAAAGTTAAATCCAATTGATTCCAGTGAATATGTTTTTGTTATCTATATTTCGGTGAATGGAGAGCATTCTCCACACGAAAATGAAATTTTATCTTCTGGCAACACCCTCCTCCCATTCTTTTCATCCGAAGTTGTTCGAAATGTGCTTTGCTTTCTGAAGAAGTTTCTTAGAATGGTGTGACAAAGTTTTAAATGTTAGCTATCTTTATTTTTTCAAATGTCACTAGCTTTATTTGCAAAGCCACGGATGTACTATTAATATCGGGTATTTGTATATTATTTAACCTTTTAATTTGTGCCAATAGATGTCTCTTCGACTGATCAGCAACCCATCAGGAAATTATAATCACCCTAACCATGCTTCCAGCATTATAATTTTTATTTTTAATTTGGAAGTTCGACATTAATCAGATACTTTATTAGAGATATACTGTTTTAAAGCGAGTACACCTACGTACTAACTATCACTCGATACATATAGACCACTCTAATTAGAAATAACAAATCCCGCCACTCAATACAGCAGATAAAGGTTAAAAGTTAATTAGCCTATTATTTTGGCAGGCAGCATTAATTTAATTTCTTTAATTAATTCGATATTTGAAGCCCCGATGGACATTTCTAAATAGTATGAAGTACTGCATGATGAGTAAACATATTGATTTACAGGTCTAAAAATAGGTATGTGCACAATTGCACACGGCGCAGTGAAGGGTTGAGTTTTAAAGATAGTCAAATTGATAGTATAAAATGTTTGGAAAAATTTTAAAAATTCGATGACTAAATTTTAAAATTTCTATTTTTACAGATAATTACAATAACTTCTAAAAACACTTGTACATGGCTAAATGTAATAAAACAAACGAAATAGAAAACCCTTCTTATAGTTTTTCTACCGATATAAAATACAAAAATAAAGTGGCATAAAGTATTTAATAGCAATTTATAATAAATTAGCATTTCCCAAATGTGATAGAAGTCATTAAATTTTAAAAATCTTTGTTTAAAGCACTGTATTAGTCTTGCCACATGCACTTCAAATTATAATTGAATATTTGTATCATAATTTTTATTAACTTACCGAAAACTGGTGTAATATTCAAAAACACTGAATGATTATAACCCGGTGAAAATCAGTAACTTTCTTTCGTTTCATGCATGTTAAATGATGAGAATTGTTGAAGATAGTTTAGAAAATATTCATAAGTAAAGTAGCAGAACAATAAATACCCTTGAGAAAAGGCAGAAGGATGAGGCCCATCGATGATTGATGGTGATCGATTTAACCACTAAATCGATATCGGAAAATTGCCCCGGCGTTACTTGAGAGCGTAAGGGCCCTGTATATATTGTTACCATTAATATTAGGTTGCTGTGTTTGTTTCGCAGTTCAAAGTTGATGAGGAAAATAAAGATAAAAAGTGTAGTTGAAATAGGTAGTAAACGTGATTTATGTTCTGATAACGTGTTATTTGAATCTTTTGTTATGATGGTTGAGGGGGAGGAAAGTTACGGCAATGTCAACTAATATGGGGTTGCTTCAAAGTTCATATTTAATATGATAGTGTTTTAGAGTTTTGACTGTTAAATGTTACTTTAAATAAACCACAACGAAATTGGACATAATTTTATTGAAATAACTTTTGGTGGGATAATTTTTAAAACAAACGCTAACTCAAGGAATACAAATTTCTGTAGTTTAAATACAGATTAATAAATTAAGATTTAATCAATTTTTCATTAGTTAGAGTAGAACGGATACTCGACTAAGCATTTCAGCTAAATGGAGTAGAAAAATCGAGTACGTTTGATTTATAAAAGAGTAATTTTAAATTATATTTCTGTATTTTTATACTATTATTTTAAACTATTATTTAGACTATTAGACTATTTTAGACTAGATATATTTAGAGAGATTTTGGACTATTATTTAGGCGCGCTGCATAATTCAACAGAAACTGATAGACCAGCATTATTTAAAAATATTTATTTCCATAAGTACGCATAACAGTTAAAAGTATAAAATGATCCATTTAAAAAAAGATTAAACCATGATAGCATAATGCTAACGACATATAATAACTAAACTACTAAAGTTTAACTAAAATTTAAAAAAACTAAAGTTTAAACCATAATTATTAACACATTCTCATTTGTATGTATTTATCGAAAAAATGAGCATAAAGGTTATCATTGTAATCTTTATATATTTTTCTCCAATTTATTGGTCTTTTAATGATACGCTATACCTAAAAAGTAAAATTCAAAATTTCAGTACCTTCTACAGAAAAATAATGGATGTCTTTCATTTTTTATCGAAAAAAAAAACGAGCATTACAGCTACCATTGTAATTTTTATATATTTTTCTAATTAATTTATTGGTAATTTTTACAATACGTTATACCTAAAAAGTAAAATTCTAAATTCCAGTACCTCTTCTGCAGAAAAATAATGGATTACTTGCATTTTTGCTGTCTAAAATATTTCGTAGCAAGTTTGAAGTCGATACCTCAATACATGCTCGTAGTTTTTTCCCGATGCCCTTTGATCCAAAAGCACTCAGGAAAATTGAACGAAAATTTAATGTTTCCTCTTACTTTCCGCATTCAAATGTCAGAAAAAATGTTTGTTTTTGTACTCCCATTTTCTTTCACATTGAACATACACCGTACATCTTTTCATTTGATTGAAATTTTAGAAAATGGATATTTCTTTAAAATAAATAAACAACATTACATTGGATGAAACTAGAGTTTTTATTGGAATTTTAATGCTACATGTCTGCACACATGTTTCTTGAAAATTCAATCTTATCTTCGCATATCTAGAAATTTAGTTGAGGTTTGCAAAACAACCATAAAAGAATTTTGTGTTTTGTGTTTCCTAATGGGCAAAACTTGAACCGAAAATTGAATATTAACATGAATTTAAAAGAATATTTTTATCTAAAAAAACGTAAATAATAAATAATGCTGAATTTTCAGAGTTTTTATTCGTGTTCTTCAATTTTAATTTTGTTTGTGAAATGCAAATACAATGTTATATTAAACAAATAGCAATTTCTACCAAACTTTTAATAGAAATATAAAAAGATGTTGATGTTTCATTTGCATTAAATATTTATATTAAATGCGTAAAAGTTAAAATAATAATTATTTAAAATTATCTAGATTTTGTACTAAATTTAAATTCATGTTTGTATATAATTATGCTTGGTTAATCGAAATAACAATAACTATATAAATTAATCCTATAATTTATCTTGTTTATTAATCAGTAAATTAATAACTAAATTACGAGGAGTAGCTCACATAGTTTACTAGTAAATATTAATAAAACATGAAGTTTTTATTACAAATAAATCTTTTCAATTACAGAAATCGGTTATACAGTTTTTCCTAACATGAGAATAAACAATAAAGACATGGTATACAATATTACAATGCATATTACTTTTTAAATAGTTTCTATAAACATTTAGGGATCCATCTTCAACAGTCACTACATTTCCTGGAATTTCCAACTGCCACAATTTCCAGCATTGCAAGCCTATCTGAATCTGTTAAGTGCCCCTAAAATTCCTAGATAAATCCAGATGGTTTCTAATAGCCAACTGATAACTCCATTAATTTCACATTGTCCGCAGTTTCAGTCATAATGTCCAACTGATATCATCTTCATGGGTTATTCGTGCGTTGGAAACACATATCTGATTGAAATAATGTTCTTGCTATATTACATTTGGTTTTGCATTTTGGTTTTTAGTTGGATGCTGATCAATTACCTGAAACTTGTTTATTACTTTGTAAGAACTGTTTATTAAACTTCTGAATAATTTAATATTAAATAAAAAAAGCATAACAGTAACTATGGTTTATAACCGTGAACTGCATATACATATTCAATTAGAAGAAGAATGACCAATTTAATGCTCAATTAGAAGAAGAAATGTAATAACAATTAATAAAATAATAAAACAAATATATACATTAAAAAAAATTAACATGATGAAACCAAATACTATTTATCTTACCATATTTTCTGCTTGCCATAACTTCAAAAACAATTATTATGATAAATGCGAATCTTAACACAATATAGATTTCTTTTACACCCAAAAACAGATGCTTACTGCAAAAAAAAATTCCCTATTGTCTAATTACCATCTACATTAAATTAAAAGATAGGAAACTGAATAAATTAGAAGTAAACAACGGCGAAATAAATTGGGCTTGTTTAAAATCTGCACAAAAAGGTTCCGAAGCGAAACTGTTTTTTCTTTCTTAATTTCTTCGTCGTATGGTAGTAACACGACACTAAACCTTTCTTAACATAGGAAATACACATCAGACCCTGAGTGGTTAATTATGCAAAAGATGTATCTAATTACTCTGCGTGACTTATGTGAAGGTTTTTTTTAATATCCAAATTATTTACTTGTTTCTTGCACAGGTATCGTTTCACCTAATTGGAGAACCTCTAGTTAATGAGGGTTTTTTCGCCAAGTTTCTCATTTCACGCCAAAGTGAAATTATTTTTTAAAGATGATCCTCAAATAACCAATATCTACCATCTACTTTTAAAAAATTCATTTAAACACAATGTGTTTTCAAACACGTTCACTGAAAACGAGTTCTAAACTCATTCGAAACAATATTTAAAAGAATTTAAAATAAAACAATTGCGAAAAAATAATTCTTTAGAAATTTCTAAATAACGATATTTTTTTTAAAAAAATTAGCGTGTTTATTTAGTTAACGATATTAAATACTGATTACCAGATAGTTTAGTTGTTATCGCTTTTAAAACATATTTAGCTCAAGTTATGGTAAATTAGGCGATTTTAAGCAACGTTAGTACAATATTGGCGTGAAACCTTGAGCATGGCGATAAAAACCCCAAGAACAAGATAATAACCGCCTAATTCATCAATGTCCCTTTTTGTAGCACGCAAATTAGTTTTCTTTTTTTTTACACTGACACGTACTCAACGAATTGTTTCGTTGGTGAATGTTTTATTTGATACTAATGTGTTAAAAAACATTGTTCAAGTTTCAATAAGTCTCTAGGGAATGAATATAATGATGAATTAAAATGAACTGTTATGTTTTGGAGAGTAAATATTGAAATGATAAATCTTTTTGTAGTCATTTACTTACTGTGTTTCACTAATTTGCTAGACATTGAAGCTTAGTAGCCTATTGCATATTTTTTATGGTTTTTCCCAAGAGAAAAACTAATTGCATACATTTATATGAATAAGCTTATTTAGTTAATATTACACTAAAAAGAACATTTAGAATAATATAAAATGCTTTTATAGTTTGAGATAATGGTTGCCTGTTACCAAATTCTACATATATATGCAAAAATAGTACTTATGATTCATTTGTTTTATGTTAAAATGCATAAACGTTTTAAGTTTTTAAAAGCATTAAACGCCACCTCACAGTTCGAGAACTTAAATATTTCAAAATAGGAATGCATAAATGTATCTATATGAAAATTTTGACCTTCTCAAAACTAAGTTTATATGAATTTCGTAAGTGAGACTTAGCACAAAATAGAAATAGTAGTTACTACTTATAAACTGTGTTTATATTTCCCGGTATTACATTATGACGTATTACATTGGTGTCGTAGGATTCCCCTTAATACTTCTATAAATTCCAATTTAAGAAAAGAAATAATTTTCAGAATTTAAAACATTACGTAAGACCAACACACAATACATTTTTATTTTTGCTTTCAAAAGTTTTTCTCAATCTATTTGGCATATCTTTCCTTTTGCATACGTACGTTTCCAAATGAAATTTTTACGATGATTGCATTTCTTCAAAAACTTATCCAACAACTCGTTTGTGAGGACCAGCAATCCCATTCTACAAGCACATCACTATTCAAAGTAGAAATTCCCCTGGCATTCAAAAGCACACGAATTCGAATCGAAGAATACAAAATGTTACTTCTTCTCTAAAGCACAAACTTTATTCCCTTTAAAAAAAGAGAAGCTGCATTCTTTTATTCCCCTTTGAAGCCAGTGATATCCCCATGAGTGGGTTTCAGATTTCAGTCACAAGCTTACCAAATCATATCGTACCGAAGTTGGTACAAAAAAGTCATTCTTGAAATATGGTTGGAATATCGCAACAAAAGTGATACGTCCAGATACATTAATCGTGGGACTGATACAGGGAGGGAGAATAATGTTATCTCTCGCGCATTTGGGACGACAACAATAAAGACTTCCAGAATAACGAATCAATGCTCCAGAGACCCCTGCAATACGAAGAAATGAAATGAAAAATATGAGACTTCGGGCGGCAATCTTCTATTATCCGTCTGTGGTTTCGCTCAAATCGTTGATGTGGTTTGTTAAAATCTTAAATCAAATCTTAAGCGAAAAAAGATTTATCACAATATATCTTGTAAGCATATTTGAAACAATTTAGTTGCTTAGTTTTGGCAATAAAGCTTAATTTCGATCGGGGGTGTACTAACTATTATTAAAATCCTTAAAACAAAATAAGTTTAGTAAAATATTGTTTTTCGTGTAACTTCTTCTATTTTTTTCGTCAATTATGTATTGGAACAAGGGGGAGAGGGTTTTTATTTTCATTATGATTGGTTTTGTTTATACTTTAAATTTTGGTGGATAAAATAAACAGTTATCTGCATACCTATTATTTCCAGTGAAAAATCTGAGACATACCTTTTACTGGTTTCTTACCATGAACCGGGAGAAAACAACTAGGGTGCTTTGCCACGTTTATACGAATTCGTAGTAGAAAGCATCTATAATTAATATTTCGAAATATAATGTTAAAAAAAACAAAACATTATATTCTAACCATTGTTTTTAGCACGTTGTTAGTAAACTAAACTTTGAATTTTTATAGACTATGTAATATTGAATATACTAAGTTAGTTCCTACAAATAACTAGGGATATTATGCATAACATTATCAGTACACATATGAAACCGATTCATGAGACCAATATTAGTTACACGTTTTTCAAACGAATAGATTAAAATGGATGGCAAAGCAATAAAACTCCGAATTGCAGAATTGGTTCCAGATTGTCGAATGACACAAGAGGAAAAATATGTTTTACTAATGCAAGGATCGCAAACGTTGGTTTTATTGTTAGAGATATGAAAAGCAGGCTGTTATCTGTTATATCTTTTTTTATGGTTTAACTTTGGAACTTTGGAATATTGTGAAACTCTTTTAAGTGATTTTGAAAGGAGAAACGTGATAACATAAATATGAAACTTAATATCTATGGACAATGAAATGGAATGAAAAGTTTAAGTTTGTGAAAAATATCTAGTTATTTTTAATGAAAAATTAGAAAAATATATCTTATTTTAGATCCTTACTATACTTATAAATTATGAAATCGAATGCACTATAATTGTGTTGTCGGACCTCCAACACTTTCACTGTCCAGTTTAGAAATGTCACAGAAAAATCATGTGATACGCCAAAGTAAAGTGGGCTAAAGTGTAAAATAGCTTTGATTGGGTGAAGCGTTAGCGAAGCAGGGGAGTGACCCCTGGTTGGGTGAAATTTGGGGAAGAAAATTATTTAGAATCTACGTTAAAGATTGTAATTGCTCTCTTATAAAAAATCTCTGTTGTGAACAATTTGTTATAAGTTATAAGAAGTTGTTATAAATGACAGTTGCTGTTTCAAAACAAACCACTGAAAACTAAATTTACTTAATACTAAATTATTGGCTATCATAAATAAGGTGTTGTTTAATCGTGCGGTCTGCTCAGATAAAGGTGCTTTTATTTAGTGAATTTTTACAACTCAAAAATTTATAAATTAATATATTTCTCATTTTGAGTTCTTAGTATCTGAAAGAAATGTTTTGTTTTCAGCCTCGTCAAGAAGTTAGTTTTTTGCACTTCTTGGAACCCGGAACCTGGTATTTTTCAATAATCAACGACGACAGTGCTACAGTGGGAATTTCTTTTTTGCCTTCATTAGCAAGTAAGGAAATGTTTCGTGCATTCTATTTCGACGTCAAAGTTATTTTTATTTAAAACAAAATATATGTTATATTTTTTATTTGCGTTGGTTAGTTACAAAAAGCTCGTTGGTATAGGCTGCTATGTATATGGAACAACTTAATTCAGTTTTATCAAGGCGTTGGTGACGAAGAATTAAAAATTAATTTGATATATAAATTGAATTTGCAATGCACCTTTATTTTTTAACAGTTACTATTCGACTGTTTTATTATTTCATACATTAGTATTTATTATTCCATAGCCAAACATGACTATTAAACAATATTATTTTGAATAATATAATTACTACCGCTGAAAGAATTTGTTTTCGTATAATACAGATTCGTTACTTTAAACTTTTCACTATAAATTAACGAGTTTAAACAAATAGTTCAACTGAGGGTTCTACCTAGTTTAACGTATGTAAAACCATTACAATTCTGAACAAAAACTATCATTAATTGGTAAACATTACGTATAATATGTATGCGTGAGACTAATTAAAAAAGTAATAGAGGAAAATTGTAATTAATAGTTAAACGTATTTCTTTCCAAATTATAACATTAAAATTGTATTGATGCATAAAAAAGGGAAATTACTTTCCATTTGGTTTATTAAAGGTACGCAAACCCCAAAACGCTCTTCATTTCCAATGCCAAAGTTGAGCAGACAACTAATTACGGTCTATTCATGGTAAAACATGGGCGTGAAAAACCATTTCCCTTGTCATCTATATTTCATAAAATCCTTCCAGCGGCCACGCCCATAATCGGTGGATTTTCGTTGCGTATTTATCGCCTGGCGCGTGCATACAACCCGTTTGTACCAATACACCGGCATAAAAAATTAATCCATCGAAAGCTGGAAGGCGTTCCTTATTCGTAATTCATGGCGCTAATAACTGCGGATGAAAGTTCCTTTGCTCTGCGATGTGCTCAGTTGGCTTGATTAGGTTGTATATGCCATGTCAGTTATAGGTAAATTTGTACTGAGTAGACCGAAAAATCCCATAGCATAAGTAATACATACACTAAAATCGGTCATGAAGTATAAGTTGTGAATAGCATAGTTTAATAATCTAAATTTAAGAAAAAAACATGCGATGGAATATTGAAGTTATGGAGCTGTAAATTACAACTGATAATTTGTAGGAATTACGTATTGTCCATGTCAAGTAAAATATTAAGTATTATTAGATATATATTTAACAGCACTGTCGCGCGCAAAATACGAAATAAAATTTCTTATATTAACACAATTTTTGCTTTACTATATTCTCTCACTGCTGTAATTCTTCATTATTTCGTAGCTACATAGGCTTTTCCAATACAAAGTTATGCACCGCAGTTATCATAGAAGTAGTCGTTACAACGCAGTCTTCCTAAAAGCTAAATTTAAGAAAAATTTTAAACGTTAAACTTTCTAATATATACACGTATTTTCTAATCAATACTAATTTATTTATGGATTTTGTGCAACACAAATTTCGTTCCAGTACGTATTAAATACATTTTTGTCAAAGGAACGCAACGAAATTAGTGACTATCCCGAATGAATTTCTTTCATTTGTAACAAGAAAGTTCTTCTTTTTACGTGTCGGGGCGGTGTTTCTTCTTATTCTTTTTTTCAATTTTTATCATCCTTTTCTTTGGGATTCTAATTAAGGTTTATTATGGTGTCTTTTCTTCGCAGGAGACGTGCCCACCTCGTGCCCAAACAATTGCCATCACCATGGCAACTGTCACCTGGGGAAGTGCCACTGCTTCCCCGGCTACATAGGACATGACTGCGCTGACAGTAGGTGTTAATTCTTTGTTTCATTTCTGGAAGGGGACAGTTCTTATTGTCAACTGTCTGCTTGGAAACTGATTTAGGGAAGGGTGGTTTTGGCGTTTGATTGTGGAGGAAGGCTGCGTGCCATTAATTGTATTTCGCGTAGTGGGAAAGTGTTTTTTGGCAGCTGACAGGCAGTAAATGGCATTCCGCATGTACGAGTGAAGTTATTTGTGTTCTGGTACTTTTTTTCGAGTAAACTAATAAATGTGTTTTAATATAATACGATATGTTTGAAACCTAGTGGATTTCTAAATAAAGTTTAATATAATCTTGCTGTATGCGAGTGCAACACTGTGAAAGATCCTTATTATTCGTAGTTCAAGAATATGTGTTAATTATTTGTTTCATTCCTGGTAGGGAGCAGTTCTTATTATCAACTGTTTGCTGGGAACAGATTTGGTGGTTGGGCGTTTGATTGCGAGGGAGTATGCGTGCCATTAATTGTTTTTCCGAGAAGAGGCAAATTGTTTTTTGGCAGTTGACAGGCGGTTAATGGCATTCCGCATGTTTGAATGAAGTTATTTGCGTTCTGTTATTATTTTTTCTGACTCGACTAAACACAATTTTTTATATTAACAATGCTTTCGGAACCTAGTGGATTTCTTAATTAAGTAATATATAATTTTGCTTGCTGCTACTGCAATAGTATGACACGAAATAAAACTTCACTTTTTATTCGTACTTCAAGAATATGTGTTAATAGTTTGTTTCATTTCGGAGGACATTGTCAACGTCAGGAACGAAACAACTGCCTGCCTGGAAGTGAATTAGTGTAGAGTGGTTTTGGAATTCAATTGAAGTCTTTTTAAAGCTTAGTAATTGCATTTACTTAGGGAAAGTGTTTTTTTTTAAGTTGAAGTACAAAAACAAGTATTTTTCATATGTAGAATAAATTTAACTGTGCAATATTTCTAATTTTTAGAGTTCTTTAAACACGATTTTTTATGTAGGCTCTTGGAAAACGAATTTAATGTAAGCGCTTTGTGTAAAAAAACCAGATATATTCCTTGTTAAAATTTGTGACGTTTGCTTTTGGTATCTTTTGTATGCAATGAACTTTGTACATGTTAATATTTTTTTGTTTTATTTTGAAGCTTATGTAAGGTTATTAGAGTCAACGAAAAATAATAACTATCTATTAAAATCTGATTTAAGGAAGGGTGTTTTTAACATTGGTTAACTAGTTAATCATTTTGTCTACAAGTTAGTTAGGAAAAATACTTCAATTACAGCAACTTTCATTTCTTATGATTGGTAAGAGTAACATCTGTTTTTTATATGTTGAATTGTGAACTTAAAAGTAGAAACCTTTAAAAAATTAACTTAACCTTTTAAAAACTAACTTAATTGTACTGTTAAATTTATATAGCCGAACAAAATTGAAAATCTAATATAATTTGCCAAGTATAATTACTTGTTTATTATGATAGAAAATCGAATGAGACAGAATCCCATCTGCAAGGGTATTTGGGAACAAATAGTATTATTGTTCTGCAAGAAATTCCATAAAATGTTTATACATTAAAAAAAATATTTTTTAAGTTAGCATTACTTTTGCTTAATTTTATGATAAAGTTAATTACTTTTTGTAGTTAAACTTTCTTAGAAATGAAAAATATATTGTGGAAATCACGAAATGGCGTAATATTACATGATTATCCAAAATTCCAATCAATTGATAGGAAATCTGTACAATTACCTGAATATATATCAACCAGTAAAATAAAACAAAAATGCATAAGAAGTTAATCAAAATAATACAAGTTAATCAAAATAATACAATAAGTAATGAAATGTTAATGTTTGTCTGAATTATACTCGTTTTTAATCATAAAAACTTACTGAAAACATTTATTTGATCATTAATATTTAATCCGTCTCCCTTTCAAGAATTGTATTCTTATTTTATTTATTTTGTTTCATATTATAAAATATATCTTAACTGCTCGGATTCTATTTATTATTTTCTTCTTTCTTTATACATTTTTGAATTATTATATCAATTATTTGTGTTTCCCTTCCCATTTGTCTTTTGTCCACTAAAATAATTAATATTTCACCGATGCATTACAAAATTCATTAATACATGTTGTCAATCGTTTATTCCTTGATTCTTTAATTCCTACATTCCATCATTCCATTATTCATTTATAGGTGTCTGCCCAGTACACTGCAGCGGCCACGGTCGCTACGTCCAGGGCTTGTGTCGCTGCGAAATTGGCTGGAAAGGCACGGAATGCAATGTTCCTGTCTCAGAATGCGAAGTAATGGATTGCAATAATCAAGGGCAGTGCGTTTCTGGGAAATGCCAGTGCAGAGGCGGTTACAAGGGTCACCACTGCGAAGAAGGTAAAGCTAAGTCACAGAGTTCAGTTACTTTAATTTTCAGTGTATTTAATATTTCTTTTTCATATGTATTGAAATAAACAGCATCAAATAAATATTTAGTGCGAAAATAAATATTTGTTATAATAAAATATATTAAGGAAAAAGAGTCTACTTGTTTAAAGATTTTCTATGTTTATGCATTAAATAATAATTATTAGTTTTCGTTATTTTATTGATATTATTATAATAAACTAGAACTTATCTAATAAATTACATCAAGTTTCATATTTAAATAAATGACATTAGCATTGTTGAAAATATAGACTTTGGAATTAGTAATAGGTTCATCGAAAAAACCTTGAAATTGAGTTCTTTAGTTTCATGTTATTCGCTGATTTAAAAGGATTTTTGAATTTATTTTATCCAAATAAATAAAAATTAAGACAACGATTACATATTTACGTAAAAATTACTCCTGTTACAGTGGATTGCTTAGACCCAGATTGTACCGGTCATGGAGCTTGTGTGAGCGGCCAATGCTGGTGCAAGACTGGCTGGAGAGGTGTCAACTGCAGTGAAGCAGACAACAGACTGAGTCGATGTTTCCCAGACTGCAACAAACATGGAGTGTATGATCTGGAATCAGAAAAATGCATTTGCTTTGATCATTGGGCTGGACCTGATTGTTCAAGAGGTAAGACCATAGAGAGATAGTAAAACCGTATTGCAAACTTTCTAGGGAAGACATGTAATGAAGAACTAGGAGGGCAATTTGTGCCGGAGTGGCAGCCATGTTGAGGTTAGCTCGAAATGTCTCAATTCAAATGTTGTACTAAATTGTTCTTTATGCTAACTTTAATTTATTATGAACATATTATGATACTAAATGGGGAATTTAAATTATTACATTCATTTAAGTAATAGAAAAAAATTAGAAACAATTATATAATTATTAGTAAAAAGAAAATCTGTTTTGTTTTTAAAAATAGGCAACCCAAAGAGTAAACGTTTACTGGAAACATTGAAATAGAAAAAAATGGAATGAAGATAAAGTGTTTATTTTTACATCAATCACTGTTCATTGAACACCATGTCACAAAGTTACATTGCCAGCAATTCCCGAACTTCCAAAGAAATACATAGAAACCAACTTTTAAAAAATAGATAGAAATCCTACAAAAATTCTTATGTATAACATCAAAAATATCACTAGATAACTTTTTTTCTTTTCATTCACTTTTATAAAAACGATCAATGCAACCCTATTTTAGAAACGTATTGCACGTCTTTCCCTGTCTGACATTTTCATAATCCAGAAAAAAAATATTTTTCCCCTACCCCTAAAAATTCCTTATCTTCCTTTACTTCTTTTAAGTGACAAATTCAGGGCCCGTTTTGATGTATGTATTCACATCGCTTCATCAGACACCCTCCTATTCCAGCTCATACAGATCTATTGATTGGTTTGGGAAAGTTGTTACTGACATTGGGCTCATTTAAAAAAAAATATTGGTGTGAGAATACACTGTTAATCATTTGACGCTTGATTTTTAACAAACATATGGTTCTTAGAGGTTAAAACTGCTATGTAGTGGAATATTTCACCATATTTTCGTTATTTGGTTGAACCATTTATCAGAATTTAGTTTACAAAACCAGAAAAATAGTTCATCAGAATACCGAAAAAATGTGATAAACTATTTCACCACACAGCCGTTGCAGCTACTATAGGAACCACTATTCCGGTGAAACCGAGCACACAGAGCAGTTCGTGTTCAGATAAGAATCAGCGATTAAGAATTTCGTACGAAAAGCTTATTACATTTTTAAAATGTTAAAAACTACAATTTGGGCAAAAAAAAAATTGCAGTTAGAGAAAAACTTATTTCATGTTCAGCGAATCAGCGATCAAAATGTAAGTAAAATATATAAGTTCTAAACTCCTAGACACCGAAACACCTGTTGTCCTGTGTAATAAATGCCTATGAAGGAAAAACTAGCTGAAGAGGATTTCCAGCTTATGTTTCATATCTTAAATATCTAGTACCACACAGTATCGTTTGTATGATGTCTTTAAATCATTTTGATATTGTGATGTTCAGTCGACTTCTAGATTTGATCGTACGATATCCTTTACTATTAGAGATGTAACTACCTTCAGTTTTTTTTTAAATTAGCCTCTAAACCACCCATTCATGGTAAATAAATATTGAATCGTAGTTTCTTTTACAAGAAAATTTCTGATTATGAAAACAGGCATTGCATTTACAATTTTATGTTTTACAAATTAAAAAAAAATTGAAATGTAATTAAATATGTGCATTGGTATAGAAACTGCTGATCAATTTTACGTTTGCAAGGGTTTTTATTTCGTCAATAATTTAGAACATACGTGGAAATGAGGTGGTTTTCGTTAATGGACCAATTTTTTTTAACACTGGTCTTCATTTGGGATCTGAAAGCTTTAATTAAATTCAATAACAAGCGCCATCATATCTCAATTTTAATTTGTTTGACTGATAAAAAAAAAGAACCTGGGTGACACGGATGTCAAGTAGTAATAACGGTGGCAATTATTGTCAGAGATAACAGATTTTAATCCCATTTCCAACATAAACGTTCATATTGTTTTTAAAGAGAACGTTTCAAGAGTAAGTTAAAGCATAAAAAACTCATTAATGCTTTTAAAATAAAACAATTGAAAATTATAGGTTGGAACTTTCTCCAACCATTTTTCTGATATCGAAGCTGTACCCCGAGAAATGGGCGCATTTTCGGTTACATCCCTCCTCACACCCCTAGCCATTTGAAAGGCGAACCTTGGGGGATATGCATGGAAATGGTAATAAAACTACGGAGAAAGGGGAGAAAAAGGAATCGTATATGTATGGGTGATAGAAATAAATGTATGTAAGGGAGATACAAACTTTGCAAGTTGAGAGGGAGGCACTGAACCCATTTGTCACTTGCCCACAATTTTTAAAGTAAATCTGGGAATTATGCTGGGTGGAAACAGGGGGCATAAGTATTATTACGAGATTTACTTTTATGAAATAGAATTTTCGCATGAATGAAGACTTTTTCAATATTGAAATATTAGTTACTACTACTACTACTACTATTACATATATATTCCGGCTTGTGTGTTTGATCGGAGACCCGCTTATGAAGCCTTCGTCAAGTAAGACAGGCACAGAAAGAATTTTTACTGTCACAGAGAAGGGAATATACACCCAGGGCGAAGGCGGGAATCGAACCCGCACCCGTTACAGCGCGTGCACTGCTAGCGTAATGGTCCAAACCACTCGACCATCCGGGCCCAAATATTAGTTACGAGTACTAACTAAAAAGTTTTTTGCTTAGAATGATTATAATTTAAGTGGTTTTTTAAGGTTTTAATTGGTATTTAGGACATAGTTACATTTCAGGAGCGCTTATCTATTTTTCACATTAAGTTAAAGCTTTGACAGCTTAATATTGGGAACAATTTTTTTAGGAACATAAGAACAATATATCCCAATATGGGTTTTTTTACTACTTGTGGGAATTTATAAATTCATATTGTTAATGCGCTTTTCTTTGCACGATCAATATAGGCTACAAACTCCAATTTAGTGGGAAATAATCATTAGTGTCCCTTCCAAAGACAGAAAAATACTTTCAGTTGGGATCTTGTTCTATGCATTCTATGAATATTAAACAACTAAGGAGATTTCAACTATAATTTGATATTTAAAAATATTCCCAAATAATAATTACAATAGAATACACATTTTGAGTCCAACAATTCCTAACACTTTACCATCGAAACACCCTCTTTTAATAACTTCCTACCTAGACTTGATACTTCGACATCTTTATAAGAAAAATGGTCTACGTCATCAACTATACCATGCTCTACATCCACCATTTTTCTCATAAGGTACATATTTGTTTGAACCGACCCTAATAGTCCTTATGCTCACTTAATAAAGCAATTCAATCTCCGCCGAAATCCAAATAAAGGCATTCCTATTTTAGATTCATTAATTATTCAGAATTTAAGCGATCTCCTACTCCCTTTGAAATTCGCTCGCCAAGCGAAGCCAACCCGGAGTACCAAGAAATCTAAAGGCAAAGTCCTTGCCTCTTGAAAGTGCAATTAAGGCTTGAAAGATTGCCTCCGTTTCAAACAAGTCCGATTGTATTAGGCGGGGGGGACTTTGCAGTTTCTGGATTTCGAATACCGTTTGAGGATTAGATTGCCGTGTTTGTCGGGAACTTATAAATAGAGATTCCGTTCAAGGCACGTGTATAATCAATGCCACAATGTACCCTGAAGAATTAGAAGGGAACAGCATTTGAGCTTTTTTTTGTTTGTATTAGAGGATGGAGAAATGGTTCCTATAGCGATTTATCAATTGGAGTGCGAGGCGTTATTTAAAATCTCCGAAGTAAGAGGATTAAGTCTTCTTAAAAGAAGATTTTTCGTCGTTTATTTATTGCATTTTTTAATTTTAAAGATAGATTCGTCTTTTAAATATCGTTGCTCTTTTAATAATTCTAAAAAGGAATTCGTTGGGTTCGAAAATACTGTATAAATAAATGTACTGCTTTTGGTAAACGTTTGCTATTTCCCTCTTAGTATATTTCACCAAGATCATCAATTTTCAATATTTAAGAAGGTTGTGGATAAAATTTTCATGTAGACATAAGCCTTTTTACATTTAGCCATAATATTGTATTAATGGGAATATGATTGAATCGAAACTAAACAATTTATAGTAATATTGAATTCTATTGCTTTACAAACAGCTTAAAAGGTTTTTATGTCTTAATATATAATGCACGTGGTTACTTACAACCAAGACTTGCCAGTTAATTGAAACACGACCGATTCAACTATGATAAAGCCAGAGAAGCCTCTGGGAAGCCACGATATCTATATGGTTAGGATTTTTGGCTGTTTCGAAAGAGAGGGACAAAACCTGTTCGGAACCTGAAAATTATATTTGACTGGGCACGAGTAGATTTTGTACTTTTTCTTCATAAAATCCAACATTTCAACAGTCGGATAGCGTGACGTTATGAAGAGCTGTTGTGGTCTAAAAGTAGAGTATCTATGAGTTGGCCATGATCAAACCCAGAACTCAGCTTTGCAGTCCAGAAAAATATTTTTAATTTCTAATAAATCTCTTATTAATATTATTAACCTGATAATAATAAAAAAAATTCAATTACTGTCATATTCTGTCAATAATAAAAATGTTCTTCAATTTATAAGTAATAAATAATTTCTTCAATTTATTAATAACTAGCAAATTTATACCCGTTCTGCGCACGGAATAAAAAAATATCAAATAGATTCAAATATGTGGACCATATAACCTGTTATAGGATCATAAACTTATTGTTTCCGCTCGTTATAAATTATAAAATCCCGTTTCATTGCCTTAAAATTCCTAAATGAAAAATACGCTGTAAAATGCACTCATAAATGCCATCACAATTCCCTCATAAATACATAAAACCTTTTAGCTCAATTGGCGCGTTTTGGGAAATAATTTGGCGAGAAAATAGATATAGCTACCCACACCCATTATACAGCTCTAACACAATGACCTTCGAACAACCGACCAGCTTATAAATCATTTATAAAAGAAATTGCCTATTTGGCGAATTTTTGTTAATAATTTGGCGAGTTTGGCAAAAAATAAAGACATAAAAACTAATAGCTCTAGTGCGATGGCCTTTATTAACCATCATAGTTCAGTAATAGCTTAACTATACATTTATTGCTTAAATATGCATACATGCAGTCAACAGAAAAATCAATGAAAAAATCATCAAATAAACCCACAATAAAATCCGGGAATGAAGACTGGCGGAATTACGTCACTTGAAACGTGTCAATTATTTTTCAAATAATGAATTTAGTTTCTGAAAGTAATGGCAAAAGAATAAAATAAACATTTTGAATTTTAAATGTTTTCGTTAAAAGTTTTATTTAATTTTTTCAGCCGATGGCACCAGGAAAGAGAAAAAAATGACTGGATTTGAGCGAAAGTGGTGTATTTTTTTCAGAAAATTCGAATTTTCTCTAAAAATGAAACAAATATGAAAAAACTAAGCATCAGGTGCACACGTTAGTATTAAAGGGAATCTATCTTTAAAATTTCGAATTCCTGTGGGCAGTATAAGTAGGTCTTTTACGATCCGAAGACAGACACACAGACAGACTCTTTCTTTTAGTATTATAGATAAATAATTTCTTCAATTTATTAATAATAAATAATTTCTTCAATTTATTAATAATAAATAATTTCTTCAATTTAATACTAATAATTAATTTCTTCAATTTTTTTATAACAAAACAATACCTTTCTTCAATTTATCATCTTCTCTCTTCCTCAGCCAAATGTGGACTAGACTGTGGCATCAACGGTCAGTGCGAGGAGGGTCGGTGCCGCTGCGACCCCGGCTGGTCGGGGTCCAGGTGTGAGCAGAAGACGTGCGACCACAGATGCCACGACCATGGACAGTGTAAGAACGGGACCTGTGTGTGCGTACAAGGGTGGATGGGCACACACTGTACCATTGGTAAGTTTAAGTTAAAGTATTATTTATAGTAGGGAAAAAAATTAAGCGATATTCAAAGATATGATAGTTTTGTAATTTTACCGTGGAGGTGAAGTTATATAGTGTACCGAACTAAAGTACCGAGATCCTTCATTGATAGGTAGGATTAAAAGTGCAAAATAGACCTAAACTAAACTCGATATGCATGCATTAATGCTCGTTTTACATGTATTATTATTGTCTGCAACCTTAGGTAACTAAGCAAAGGGGTTTTAAAGAAGTGTTGGGGTTCTGTGTTACCTCTCATTTTCGATTACGGATAAAAGATAAACTAGGTTTCAGCCATCTGTAAATTCTGCAGAGGACATTACAAATTTTACTAGCCCTCACGTCAGCGTAGTTACTTTGTCGCAGACGGTTTAGTTTTGAGTTCGCATATAAAAGGTGCCGGATTCAAATCCGGGTATGCCCATTCCTCTTCAGTGATGACATCGGACGTGGCACCATCTAAAGTTGCAAATCTGACAATCTTCATTCAACCAAAACAAAGTCCTGAAACTCAACCCAGGCATCAAAGTCCTGAGATTCAAAGCAGACAGCAAAGTCATGGATGAGACTCTCATCAGACAGCAGCATCAATACTCCACATTAATTGTTCCTCCTCCAACTCACTGGAAGGAGAGTACTGTGGCGGTCAGCACAAATACCCAATACTAGTGACCTCGTAATTACATTGTCGCAGACAGATCAGAATTAGGCTCTCATGCAAGAGGTGCGCCGGAATCAAAAACTGGTATACCTCTTTAAGAAACAGATGTCTAAACCCTTCAAATGAAGTGTCATTTATCCAAAACACAAACAATTATAAAAATTAATAAATAATTTTTTTTGATTAAATTAAATTATGTGAAGTATTTAGGACCTTTTTAAAGTCATTTAAGGGAACATAGGGAGCCTTGGCCATGTTTTCAGAACTTTATTTTTATAAATTTTATTTTTACATTAAACATTTAATATGGTAGCACATATTAAAGGAAGTTTTATTGGCAACAAGGATATAATAGTGTAATATAAAAGATGCATTGTTTTCTTTTAGTTATTGTTTTTTAAAACATAGACACCTGGGCCAAGCCTCCCTTATAAAGGGAGGCTTGCCCATACAAAAACGCTTAACTTTAAAGTGCACAATAATAAATATTTCAAATTATTTTTGTAAGCATTAAATACAAAAAAATTATATTATAATTGGACACTTTGGAATCATTTATAAATCATGTTTACCATACTTAGTATTTTGAGTAATACATTTTTATAGTATTATCTATATTAAAAAATTCTAAAATTGGCCATATCAAGAAAATATATTTTATTCAGTTTGTACACACATCAAAATGCACAAAATATAACTGCCTTAGTTTGAATTATCTTTTTATTTTAACGGCACAAACTGGAAACAGTCAAAATCAAAGCGTACCTTCAAAGCTCCTCATTCAGTGCCCTCATTCAGTGCTCCCTCAGGAAAAAGCCAGATAATATCTTTATATTAATCTGGAGTATTATATTATATTTTATATTATCTGGAGTATATTATACTTGAATTAATAATTTAGTTTTCGCAGAAAAAGTTTGATATTTGGTCGTAACTGACACGCTAGTTTTTTTGTTGAGGTTTTGGTTTTGTTGTAAACATGTACACATATTGATAATCAATCGATTACCTACATAAAGTTATTATCATACGTTACTATAAACTGTGTTTGAAGCCTACTTCATTGCACAAACTTTATAACTTAAATATAACCGTAATATAACAGTATTTATTAACTACCACATGGGCTTAGACTGAACTCAATTGGTTCATCTGAAAAAATCTTACAAATTATATCTAAAATTGTTATATATATATATACTTTTTGGGATTAGAAACTTTCTTTTTTTATTTTCTCATCATTGCTAATAAGTAGCTCAATAAAACTTTAGTGCTACTAAAACTTTAAAGCTACTGTCTGCTGACAACAGTAGCTTTAAGTACCATCTATTGTAAAACTGCTAAAATATTTTAAATTACTAAAATTTAAAGGTGTGCTAAGCCTCCCTTATGGTCAAGGCTCTCCAGGTTACCTTACTACATAAATGAAAAATGGTAAGCCAATACTACATTTTTAAAATTAGTTAATGAGTCAAAAAAATCAATTTTAATCTCGTGTAACGAAAACAAATTAGAAGTTGACAAAATAGATTATCTCTCAGATGATTATTTAGGTGTAATTTCCATACATGTACAAATATGTATCCATATGTACAAATTGCGAAACATATAAAAACTAAAGTAACATAATTGAATACAAAACGGACTTCCGAAACTTATCATTAGAATCAGCAGCTTAATATATATAGAAAAACAATGTTTCTTCTTTCATATTTTTTTCTTTTTCAAGTTTTCTATTCAATTATAATACCTGTATTGAAAATCTAAACTTGAGAACTTTGATCTGAAAACCTATTTCTTCCTTGCTTTCAGTACATCGAATAAAATTTTGAAATAAAATATTCAAAATAAATATTTTATATCAAAACCAGTATTTAATTTATTAGGTTTTATTCTCAAGATTTTTCTCACATAAATATAAAGTGTTAAATTCTAAGCATTTTTAGTACGTATCAGCAAGAACAAATAGAATATGATTTAACAAAGTTGCACTGACTTTTATGAAAATAGAAACGTATAAAAAAGAAAAATCGATCGACATTTCAAGAAAAAAAATTAGAAAAGGAAATGCAGAATATGCTTGGTAGAATATCATTTATAGAAAACTAAGTAAACTCAAAACCAAAAACATAAAGCAAAACTCCATAAAACTTTAAATTACATTTTCAATTTCATCAAGTTATTTATTCAGACACTGTTTGCTGATATGGCTCAGAATCAGAACGTGTACTCTAATCTGTCGCACTATTGACAGTTGATCGGATATGCAGTCCCTAATTTTCCGGTGATCCTTAACCTTGTATTTGTCACGGGGCATAGCAATTACGTCAGCCTAACTCCCAAATTGGGAACCGACTTTGCCTTGAGGTAAACATTACAAATCACTGGGGGGGGGGGGGGGGGTTGGAATCGAGATGCCTGTAATTTGGTTTTACGCTTGACCTCAAATAATGAAGGCAGATTGTGGTGAAGCATGGAGAGTTATTAAAGTGTCACTTCAAAGAAATTGGTTGAGGTTGAGGAGTAATTTCACAGCGTAACGACTCTGTCAACGTATGTCTGGGGATTATTTGGTTAGTTGTTTAATTAGGTTCGTTTGATTTTTGAACTGTGATGATATAACTTCCTGTCAGTAAATAATTTTATGACATCATTTTAATGTGTGTAATGGAATCAGTTTGCATTTGGATGAAACAATTATAACATTATTAAATAAACAACAATTAAAGTATTTATAATAATATTTTTTTAAATGCTTCCTTTGCTTTCAAAGCTTCATGTTTTTATAATTAGTTAATAAATATTGAAATTAAAGAATAACTGCCTACTGTTATAGATTGTTTTACATCCCATATAACCGAGCTTTAATTTTTTTCGACTAAATCAATATAACGTAACTTTTAATCAACATAACGTAGCTACATTAAATTAAACTCTAAAAAATGATATAATACAAAGACATTCAGGTACTATTTAGAAAAAAATAAAATATATGGTTATTGCCTCACTTAAATAAACGGCATGATTTGCGTTTTATATAAAGACCCTTTAGACATTTCAACCTCCTACAATTCTCTGAGTTGTATTCTTTATCAGTCGTACCCTTTAAATTTATAAAGTGTATTAAACTACCCTGTCTATGACACTACTCAATCTTCTATCCAAAACTAAACTGTTTAAGGGCAAAGCGTGCACCTTTAAAACACGATAAGGCTGTTAATAAATGATAACCCGGCCTTAGAAGTACAGAACGTCATTCAATATTAAACATCCAATAACAATATTGTTTAAACTTTAAAAGGTATCTATTCCTTGTAAGCTCGCTCATCATTATATTTACGCCAACTAATACCTTAGGAATTTAGAAGAATTGTTGCCAACGATCTTCATCTATAAAGATATACAAGCTGATCTGTGTTTAACTGAAAGGAACTATGTGATTATTTTCTAGTTGCAATTTGAATGTCTGTGGATTGCAGTTTAATAATTGTTTGTTAGGTTAGGTTGGATTTTCGTCGCACGATCTACACAAGGGATATTAGCGACGTGTGTTATAATTCAGAATCACAGTCAGAGCCTACACTTGAGTGTAACGACACGGCAAGGTAAATACGAACAGAACATGAAGTTGTTTATTGTACCAGAACATAACATGGATGGATCGACAAGAACACAAAATTTACAACAGGTCACAGTTAACATGACCGGAATCAGTATGAGTAATTACACTGTGGCGTCGCACATATGTGACATCCCTCTCTTCACATTAAGTATGAAATTACTTTAAAATTCTATTACAAAATTTACACTTCGAGACATTAAACATATTTAGAATGAGTTAGCTACAAAAGTTTAAAATTTAGGCAAAGTTTAAAATCCATATCGGTCCAGCTTTCTCACAACCTTTCCAGATCTTGTCGTAACACAAGTTTCATTCTCTGCACCAGGAGACAGAACGCTGGGAACAGGTTGGTCAGCAGAACTCAGTAGCTCACTCTGAACGCAAGGCAAGTCCTTATCATTGGTCGGAGCAACGGACGTGGTAGTTTGTGTAGATGTCGATTGAGTAGAATCTTGACTATGCAGATCTCTTAAAATCCAAAAATTTCTTCAAAATACTCGGCCATCAGACATCTTGACCATATAAGATCGAGAAGTAGGTCCTGGAGATACAATCACCGCTGAGAGCCGACACTTGAATAAGCACCCAACACAACTTTTAAGGGCGACATTGGACACAATGTTGGGACTTTGAAGCATGTGTAACGTGCACTCCTTCTGCCCTGGGTATTATTTGTCAAACTTCTTAGATGTACAGACAGTCTATAAGCCGACATTTATTTTGGTAATGCTCGGACCCGAACCTGGATCTTTCGCATGTAAGACATGAGCCTTAGCAACTGGGCTTCCCAACACCCATAATTGTTTATTAACTCTTCATTGTTGTCTAACAAAAACATGAAATATCCATGAGGAAATTTTTAACAAGGAGTGTTATTTTTTGAAAAACTGGATAAAAATTACTTTTATTAAGTAGGTATCTTGACATGTTTGGGTTGGGCATGGCATTTTGTAATATTTCTCTTTGTTGTTAACTAAAAAAAATGTTTTATTCTAAATATTTGAAATTATACTTTTTGCACACGAAAAAACCCCGAATAAAATTGAAATATTGGTAAAAAATATTACAATAACATTGCTTAACACAATGACGAGACTTTTATCAAAGTTATGGGATCAGTGCTCCGTATGAGTAATATAATTTTGGTTTAAAGGATCGGAAAAATGGAACCCGGAATTGAAGCACGCATTACAATTTACAAAATAAAAAATGCTTATATCTTATTTCAATATTATGAAGATTATTAAAATGTTGGATTTTTTAAAAATATTATGAAGGATTAAGAATGTTCAAAATTCACACACATATTAATGTAAGCATTAATTATTTTACTATATCTTGACTGCCTGTTTCCTAAAAGATTTCTTTTAGAAAAATTCCATTACTTGGCTCTTTTCGAAAAGAACAACTCTCATTGTAGGCTTTCCATGCCGCTATGGGGCACGGTTCTGGAATCGGACCTTCCGTGCCAGTGTACCATAAATCTCCCTGTAACGGAAAGTATAGATGTGTCTGAAATGACCCCTCGCGTGCTCCATAGATAGAGTAACAGAGAATGTTCTAGAAACGATGCAGGAAGTTGTAAACAGAGCCCTGGATGGTAGTTTTGGTGTGTTTGGGAATTAAGGTGGATGTGTCTGATTTAGGGGTTTTGATGTTTTCATTGGACCCTTTGGGGGAAAAATGTATTGAGTTTGAGTTTAGAGGGTATCATTTATATTTGGGTTAGTAAAAATATTGTTTTGTCTTAGTCTACTGCACATAGAAAAATTGGACATGTATGTTTTATTTTGCAACCTTTACAGTAGTACAAGTGATTTTTATTTGTGGAAAAATAGTAATTTTAATTGCAATTTAAAAATAGTGTTTTTTGTGTCTTCTTTTATCCACAAAAGAAAATATTAAATAAAACCACTTTTTTATATTTATAAAAATATACAACCAAAAATATACAAACCAAAAACAATTCAATATCACACAAAATATATGTTCGACATGCTCAATAGATGTTTTAAGTTTGCACATATATGTTATATTATCATTAAGGCTTAAAATGGGCATGTTTCAGGTCTTCAGCGGCAACAGAAATATTAAATAGCAACAATTACTTTATTGAGACTCAATTGGTGAATACATATCACGTGGGAACAGATGCCCAATCGGATCACGGATAGCAGGATGCTAAAAATTGAACCTGGAAGATATTTTTTACATTTTAAACAAAACTATAATAGTGATATAATACAATAAAATACAATAATAATGTAATATTATTTCTTGAAATATAAATACGCGTGTTTAAATAAATTTTCGTTTGAGTAAACCTCATCAATATATAATCTACAGAATAATCATAAAAATACAAACTTCCAAAATTACATTTCATCACTACCTATTCCTAATCCCTTCGGGAAACTTTTATATTTCTATCATCTCAACAACAATCAAACGGGAGTCACACTTAGAACAGTACGAATGCTAAAGACAAAGAAGGTCAAAGACTATGAAACCCAGACGAGAGAGACGAACATTGATGAGCGGCGAAAAGTAACTCGCCAATAAACGAAAGAAACCCTAAACAATCTCAAGAAATCAGAGGATTCTTTTGCTTTGAGGCAGATGATTTTATTGGCGGCACTTTTAGTTGCTTTCCTGGAAATAGTTTCATGGAAAATCGTAAAGTGGAGAGCAACGCGAGCTTTTGTTTGCAAAGATCGGGACGTGATTCCCGCAAGCTGTGTGACGAAGACATTACGTTTATTGTGGGGAGATTCGTGCGAATGGATTGGAGATATACAGCAAAACAAAACCACAAAAGGGGTTATGTCAATAGAACGATTCGGGGAATGTTGACTTGGCAGATACATGTGTATTTCGATGTTTTGAATGTATCTGTGGAAATATTTACTAGTTATATTTGTGTATAAAACAAATGCTCATAAAAATTAATCGTATTTTAAAGAATTATGAAAATATAGTGCGTTCGCGATAAGAATGAGACAACTTGATTTTCTTTAACTTTAACAAAATATTACTTACATGAATTCTTCTTGTATCAAATTGACAAACAAACATTTTTATTTACTTTGAAATTTTAATTTGACGAATATACACCTTTAAGTCAAGTTTTACGAAGATTTATTCCAGCCGTCTTCATGACATTTTGTACAGTTTCTTCCGATACTGATCTAAGGAGACGATGATATACCCTCTTGAATTGGGCCAAGTTTTTGGGCTCCTTTTTCTCGTAGGAATATTTACATTTCATAATTCTAAAGAATTTTTCTATCCCTCTTGCTTGTGGTACGTTAGGCGCATTTCCCTCCTTGGGTATAAAATCAATATTCTGGTCCCTCAGATACTCGATCACTTCTTTCGTGTAATGACTGGTAGCCATATCGTTCCAAAACAAAATATCTTCCTTCCGATGATGCTAAAGGATAAATGGTATCAGTTCGCTCTTTATACAATGTTGCAAGTAAGTTCTATCATTCACAGTTCCCTCGAAGAACACCGGTTTGGACACATTCCCATCCTCATCCCTGACGTGCCACACCATCACTTTTCTGGCGAATTTCTCTTTAGGTTTTATACTATATTCTACGGGAACAGAATCTGGTGAGGCAGAATGGTAGTACTTACTACCACCAGTAGCGTTGGGATCATATACATGAAATAAGACTCGTCATCATTGACGAATTTCAGTATTGATTCAGATGAAATCAATTTCCGATAACTTTTTAGCAGTTCTTCTTTGCTCGTTGTTTTTGACCTTTTATGTATTTTGGAAACGTTTTTTTTTCTTAAAATCTTTTAAATTCAAATCTTTTTTGATGATTTTGTCCACATAAGACTTCGTTATCTTCAATTTCCGGGCCATTTGGTGCGCTGAAATATCGGGTTTCTTATCCACGATTTTCTTAAACTTCGTTACAAAAGTTGGGTTATTTTTTCGGATTCCTTTTACAAAATTTCTAGAAATTTCACTGTGTCCTTGTTCGTCGTACTGTTTTCAAAGCCGATATAAAGTTGCTTCTGAAAATTTCCGCTTTTTAAAAGTTTAGAGACTACATTCTTGCATCTACTGGCATCGAAATTATAGAATTGTACAATTTCTTTCCGAATAGCTTTCGATAAATGACCTGACATAGTGAACCTTGCAGCAGCAACAATCAAAATCTTACCTTATTTTAAAATATGAGGGACCTACTTTCTTCTGGTAGAGTGACAGTTTGCATATTACAAATTTCTCGCATTACTTTAGCAAATCGAATTGTCTCATTCTTATCGCGGACGCGCTTAATATTGTTTTTTTTTCAATAAAAGAAATTGAGATGATTTACTTTATTATATTTCTCCCTTAATAAATTATAATTTTCATGAAAACCCCACTTTTTTTAGAAATGTGTTGTATAGGGAATAATATTACGTATCTCATTAATTTTCTTATAAGCAACACTGACTTTCAAAAAATTTATGATTAAATAGTAACATTTAATGTGAGTGTAAAATATGTTTTCTTCAAAAATCCATATGGACGGCCATTTTCAATAAACTTCTTTGTTTTATTTGTCCTCCTGTTAAATGTATTGAATTATTACTTTTTCAACAGTATTCCAGTTTTCAAATATTTATATTATTACTCAGAAACTAATTGTAATTGTGGAATGAAAAATGCTTTTCTAATTTTTATTCAAATTTTAAAAGCCAAAAATAACTTAATGAAATACTAAGAGAGCTTATACCACTTAATTAATTTAGTTTTAATCCTATTTGAGCTCTGTTAATTTATAATTCATAAAATTGTTTCATGTTTGAACTTACTTTCCTTATTTCGTGAAAAAAAACATGCGAAAGGATTATACTGGAACTAATTGCAAGAAACACTTATGGTTTCTCAGGCTCAGCAAATAAAAATGTTCTGGTTCTTGGTTAGAGAATTAATGACGAAAATAATTGATGAAGGCATTAAGGTGACAATGCTACTCTTTTATTGAATGATTCTGTTCTTTGTTAACTGTTTTAGTTTACTTAATTAATGTATCACTGCCAAGGTTTTCCGGAGAAAAAAGAAAAAAGGTTTGCTAAGAACAAAATTGTTATCAGTATTGGAAAATAGATTCACTATAAACGGAATATTTTTTTTTACCATACAGATGCTGCTATAAAAAAGATATATGATTTATAAGTAAAATTACTGCAAATAAATCTAAATGATTAGTGAATAATGAAATCACTTTATTATTAACATAACAAATGTAAAATATATCTTTAAAACTTTATCGCTTTAAATGAATTACAAGAATCATTTATCTGCCATCTACAACGATTTGGTGATTTCACTTATTGATAATACGCAACAACTATCTAAGTTTAATCATATTTCTTAAATTACTTAAGTTATAAATTACATATTTATTTTGTAACATCATTATCTTTTAATAAATTAATTAATTATTTTATTTGTATACAAAGCAGTCTAACCTTTATTCTGGGTTGCTTTGTTCTCTTGTTAACCCTTTGATAGATACAGACGTATAAACATGCCATCTGATTGTCAGGTTTTCCCAGCAACACAAAGAATTAAAAAATATGCATAAACATAATTTTTATTAAGTTTTAAAATTTATAGCATGTAGGTGATATTTTTAACCATCTACTACATAAATCTTTTTTTAAATTATATAAATTACATTTTCAGTTAACAATTATCTTCTAATCTCATCTCAAGAAAACAAGTTTACACTTCTGCCAATTTTTTCATTCCTTAGAGGATTAAATATTAAAATTTAACTCAATTCGTATAAGTACATAAATATTGAAGAATCCTTCGCATATCTTTCTGAGGGCTAAGCAAATAGGCTGAAGTGTAAACTTGTTTTCACTGCAGGAGATTTGAATTAAAAATATTAACAGAAAATTTAATTTCTTAAATTTTTTAAAAATATATTTATTTAGAAGATGGTTATAAATGGACCCTCTATGCTTCAAAATTTGAAATTTAATAAAATTATTTCATTCATAATTTTAAAAAAATATTAAATGCATAAATCTTTTTAAAAAATGTGTGCTGATGAAAAACCTGACTGTCAGCTTACGGGTTTATACGTCTGTATAACTCAAAGGGATATATAAACCATTAAATAAAAACTTACGAGATGTCTTTCTTTACAGAAGGATGTAAAGACAGTTGCGGAGGCGGGCCCAAAGGTCACTGTGTCCAAGAGGAGGGTCAGTGGAGTTGTCGATGCGAAGAAGGCTGGGGCGGAGCTGACTGCAAGGCGAGACAGGAGACGAGCTGCACTGACGGAAAGGACAATGATTCAGGTAAAGGCATAAGTATTTTCATTTAGTATTAGAAGTTTAGGTACTAGTTTTCGTTGATGTCGTTAAAATTAAAGACTCGTATTGATTTAGAAAAATAATGAACGGGACGGTTATGTTACCGTTCTTTTTAATTTCTATATTTCAGCTTCAAGAAGAAGTTCTAAAATAACTGAAAGAGCCTAATTTCCTGTTATTTCAATGCTTATTGATTACTATTTTAATACTTACTTTTTTTATTCTTTTGAAATAATAATAGGAAAACAAGCTAAAAATGTAATTGATTTAACGTTTCAGGTGTCGTTTTGTATTAATTAATGTTTGGAATTTACTCCTCAATGTGTTTCAAATTTAGAGAAGATAGAAGTTTGCTTTGGTAAAAACCTTCATGACCGCGTGGCATGCAAAAGTTCCAAGTTAAATTCCCCAAGTCAGTCCAAACTTATTAAATGCATATATTTCTCAAAAAAAAAACTTTCTTTTGAAACGCTTTACGGTTTACAAAGGAAGAATCTTTTTAACACAATTTTTTTTGTTATCTATAATTACCTAAAGGCAAGTTCCATTCTATACATTTTTTAAGAAAATTAAATTAAACAATTTTGTTTATGAAAGAACCAAGCGTATTTTTTAATAAAAACTAAAAATTCATGTATATACAAAATATAATAGATAATACTACATCTTATTTTTAAAAAATCACTAAATTGATTAGCAAAAAAAAATCTTAATTAATAAGTGTTCACATGTGTTACCCTTTTAGCTTCTGGCGATAAACTAATTATTTCTTATTGAATCATCTTAATTTATATTCATTACTTTTTGATATAATAACGCTAATTTTTTATGTTGAGTCGAATTAATAGTTATGAGAATCTATAAAGTCATGTATTATAAGTCATTCTCTTATTTTAAGTAAAGTTTCCGCATCAGAAGTTGGATAAAAATACTTTTTTAGCCTTCTCCCCCCTTTTTTTTTTAACTCGAAAGAATTAAAAATGGAAAGAAGGTATTAATATGCTGGAGATTTCCATCTCTCCCCCCCCCCTACCAATATCGGTTCTATTCGGTTAAATCTTATTTTTTTATTAGAAAGGTATGGCGCCAGAGATCAAGCTTTCATATTTTTGTCCATCTGCTGACGACCATTACTATATTTTGAAATGGTACGGGTCACTTAGGGTAAATGGGTAAATGGTAAGGGTACTAAGGGTAAATAAGAACTAAATATTCATGTATGTACACTATAACTTAAGTTCTGCACACACAATAAAAATAGTTTTCCATAAAATAAACACAATAACAATAATTCTACACAGTCACATTAAAAATAGTTCTACATGACTGTGTTTTCTAAGTGCATTTAATAAATATGTCGAATATATAAATAAAAAATCCTTAAAATTAGTTTGACAATGATAGCAATTACACATTTTCGAATGTTATTTCGACAAAGTATTACAATTGAATATCTTATGCAATGTAGCAAATTGATTAAATCTCGTTATCCGCTAGCAATAATCCCGAAAGCTTGGATCCTCAATACATTATATCTTAATAATATACACTATATTAAGCTTTGTGTTCCGCCCAGCATATCGCGCCAATAGAATTGGGTTCAGAACCTTGTCATTTGCTCATATCCTCAATTTTCCTGAAACAGTTTGCCCGTGGGCTTTGGCGATCAAGATTGCTCTCCAGCGTAGAGTGTCCAATGTTTGCAGATATGCATCCAAGAACATCTTGGGTATGGTATCAGTTTGGCTGTGTTTGTATGCGTCGCACAATTCCCTTGGATTACGTTTATCGCATTTACGTCCATCTTTCCAGATTGGTGACATATATATTCATGGCGAGACTTGCAATCGGTTTTCGGTAAGTGATAAGAATCGGGAATGTCCCCAAACTGTCCTCCAAGTAATGATAATCCTGGAAAGTACTAAAGGCCTTGGAAGTTTTGGCCACAGTAATATGAAGTTATTATTTAATCATGTACACGCATGACGTTTTTTCGTATGTGAGAGTCCCGTATCAGGAGTTTAGATCAATTAATATTTTAACTTCATTAAAGATTGAATCAAGTTTTCTGAATTAATGTATCAGTATAGTTTGTAAATTAATGTTATTTTATTTAAGAAAACCAATACGTTCACATTATGTTTGAATTATGTTATTTTAGACAGAGCTAACGAAGGCAGAGGTTAACGAAATTATAAAAACAGACGCATAGCCACACTGTAAAAAAATATGATAAAACATATTGCGGTTACTTTGTACATCACTATGCTATAATATTTGTTTAACGTTAAGTTCATAGTTTCCATGACACATTAACGTCTTACTCCAATAGCGTTTAAAGAGAAAAGATAAGTTCCTCCAATCGCTGCTAACGAAGCAAACATTTTTGCCGGTTGAGCACAATGTATTTTACACCAAATCCGTAATATGTAAATTAACAGCACTGACTGACTACTTTTATCATCACTCTGTGCTGCTAAATTAGATGATTTTTTACACTATAATATAAAGTTATAGAAAGAATATAAAATAAAAGAAAGATGGAAAATATTTAATAGTTTTATACTTATAAACATAAATTTTATATATGGTTGTTCACTTTGATACATAATATGCATTGTTAATATTAATAAATCGTTCTTCACTAGTAAAACCGAATATTTAATAGATCTACATGCGTTGTACAATATGAATAAACTTTACTTTATCTTAAAGAACACTAACAAGCTCAAACCAAAATAACAGAAATCCAATTATTCATCTACTAAATATACAAATGCAAAGGTTGTCAAATCTGACATTTTCCATGTCCTTTCTCGAGACACACTTTTACCTTTTACCACCAAGATGAAGAAGCTCTTCATTTCGATGTAATTAGCAACTTCTAATTTACATGCGCAAATTAAATTATTCTTTTAACTCTCGTGCAGATCCCGACCATGTCACATCGGAAGACGCACGTGACAAGTTAATAGGCATCTTTTAACTTTTGTTCAGATCCGCGCATATTTTATCGAGTGGTAATTACCGTTCGAGATTATCATTCCTCCTCAGATATCGTTCGTAAATTACCATTTGATTGCGATTCTGCTAATTGAAGGAAGGGACGGGTGCATTTTAATTTAATTTGTACTTCTTATGTCAGAATTAGCATTAGAATATAATGAATGTACTTTGTGTTTGAATTAGATATAAGGTTGTAGGCATGTGTTTGTTCAAGTTTTGAAGCAATCGCGTGTGGTAGTTGAGTTGCTTATTCTCGGAATGCTTCTCCATTGATGTTAAACTGTTGCAATATTTTGTTAGTTTAATATTTTCTATGTTTCTTTAAGAAAATACAGAATCTTTCAAAATTAGTTGGTAAGAATTTTTAACGTATATCTTCCAGTTATTTAACTTCAGTTTGACTATTGAATGCTTAATATTTCCTTTTTGTGATTTTAAATATTTCGTTTAAGCCTATATGTTACTGCCTGTTAATCAAAAACATAAACTGTGGTTCGTAAAATAGAGGAACACTTATTATCTTATATAACGTTACTCCAAAAAACTTGAGGAAACTAGGCTTCCACCTGTTTTCAGTACTAACGATATGCAGTACTGTTTTACATTGTGTAGGGGTATTATACACACAATCTGTATCTAAATAAATTTTTCAACGTATGGCATTCTACTTTATACACGCATAGACTTGAACTTTGTAATTGATAATTTCCATTAATGCACACGCAGTTATAATTAAGAGCCTTTATCTGATATTAAAAGGATAACCCTTTTTTTTTCAAAAATAGTAACACGATAAATTATTTACATTTATTATTTTTAAAAAAAATATTTAACTTAAATAAAAAAAATTCTTTCTCTCTGAATTAAATAAATTTGCTTTTAAAATTATTTTGATAACTTTTTTTAAAAAAATCCAAAGTTTTAATGTAAATTGTTTCCATGTAAAGAAGATGCTTCACGAGTTCTTATTGTTTGAATTTAGTTCATGTAACGAACTGTTATCTAACTTTAAGTTCATAACGAACTGTTATTAACAGAATTTTTTAAACTTATTAAATACCGCGAATGTGGTAACTTAGTTCCACGCATAAAAACCCTTTTCTGACTTTCTTCTTGAATATTTCTTAATCATAGGTCAAGGCAGAGTATCCACTAATTGAAAAGACAAAGCTCATATTTAAAGAGTGTATTTAAAACTAGCAGAGCGTTGGACCTGGTTTTTTCTGTATTTATTGCTCCAGTCTTTCTTGTAATAACTTTAATTTTTAAAACTATATAATTAATAAAATTTTATTCATAATACTCTTTTGCATTTGAAATTTGAAACTTTTGCAATTGAAGACTTTTGCAGAAAAAAATTTCTTCAGAAATAAACATAATTCTGTTTATTTGAACAGTTATGTTAATGGAAATAATTTTTATTTTAAATATGTGCGGTGAAACCAACAATGCAAATTTGCCCATTGGAAGACCATTCGGAGGTTTATGAGAAGTTATAAGCTTGAAAAGGCTTGAGTTAAAGTTACCCGCTTCGTCGGCATCATTGTTTGATATTATTTTTTTTAATTATATCTATAAAACAAACACTGCAATGAAACAATTTATAATTTTAACACACTTAAAACTAAAGATTTTCCGTATAAAAACAAAATAAAATTGACCTTACATTAAAACAACCATCAACCTTAATGCTATATTATTGCCAATGAAAAACCACTTAAAGATTTTTTACCGCAAAAAAACTCAACAACCCCAAAACCTCAATAAAAACTAAAGGTCCCGAGATCCACAAAAACCATCATCAGTTACAACACAGACCATTCATACTAATTTATCCCACCTACTAATTAGCGTCAAAGTTTCAAATTGTCCAAATCCGAATCCCGGAATGAACAGCCCTCAACGGATAGCGAAATAAATAACTTTGTGTCTTCGATATTATCTTCGGGAATTCATTCCCAAAACTTTAAAACTGGAAAAATGGGAAAAGGGACTGTGTGAAATACGATTACACTAATGTTCTCCTGTTTCCTAAGGAATCGATAACCGTAACGGATGGTTCATTTTTCGATAGGAAGCTTTATATGCCAATCCCAACTTTGTATTTAATAAGATATAAATGCTTTGAATTTATAAATTAGAAAATATTCCTACTAATTAAAGAATTAGCTAAACGTATACTAAACATTCAGTTCTCCGTTATAAACATTTGAATGTTGTTAAATTAGTTTCATTAGACTTTATTTATATATATATATATATATATATTATATATATATATATATATATATATATATATATATATATATATATATATATATATATATATATATATATATATAATATATATATATATATTATTATATATATATATATATATATATATATATATATATATATATATATATATATATATATATATATATATATATATATATATATATATATATATATATATATATTATATATATATATATATATATATTATATATATATATATATATATATTATATATATATATATATATATATATATATTTTTTCTTTTAATTAAAGTTAATACTTTTATTAAAGTTGAAGGTTAAAATATCACGGTAAGGCGCCTAAGTAGCCTTGAAGCTTAGTTTTTCAATTTTTACCGCATGCTGTGAAGGTACCACATTTACATACCATATTTTTTATGCATGGTTCCATGATTTCCGATGCCTTTTTTATTTTTCTTCTTGTCTATAAGATACTGTCTTAGAATCGCCATATGTTCCCTTTGGACTGAGAGTATGGAGTAATAAATACATCGATTAAATGAGAGTAATTTAATTGAGTATATTCTTTTCTCGATACTCTTCTATTTGAGGATTTATGAGGCCTGTTGTGCGCACGCAGTATTAACTCAAAGTTACGACTGGTAATTGGAGTATTCGTTTGATGGAGTATTATTTATAAAGGCTTTGAAATGCCTATTTTTTAATTTTAATAGAGTTCAAAAGAGTTTATTACTTGAAGTGCGTAAATATGCGAATGTTTAAATGAAATGGGCTTGAAAAGTAAGGATTTTTGATGTCGTAGTGTAGTTTATTGAAGTATGTGTAATCAAATATTACATTTTTAATTTATTTAAATTAATGTGTCTTTAAGTTTAACTAATACTTTAAAATAAAAGTTAAAAAGGACAAATATTTCATTTATCGGCGTTTTAAATAAAACATTTCTTTAAAAAATATTTTTAAAGGTTTCATTAAATAATTTTCTCAGCAAATTTTAGTGCATTTTTTCTAGACCACTGAAAGGAACAATATGTAGGGTTGTTTGAAGCACGTGTAAAGCATCATTTTTTAAAAAAAAATAGCTACGTTTGTAAATGACACATACTAATTTATTAGGAACTAGCAAATAAATACCCGTACTTCGCACGGACTAAAAAAAAGTTTTAATTGATCCAAGTATATGTACAATTTAATCCATTATAGGATAATAAACTTATGTTATTATTCCCACTCGTTATAAAGTATAAAATACTGTTACTTATATTACCTTAAAAATCCAAAATAAAATCATACGCTATAAAATGTATGCATAATAGTTATCGTAATTTCCTACATAAACATATAAAACCTTTTAGCTCATTTGGCGCCTTTTTGGTAAGAATTTGGCGAGAAAAGAGATATAGCTACAAACACACTTATTATACAGCTCTAGCACGACGACCTTCGAACTATCAACCAACATTATAAATTTTAAAAAATGGCTCACGTGGCACGTTTAGGTAAGAATTTGGTGAGTTCGGCAACGTATTTGGCAAAATAATGAAAACGTTAAAACCTAATACACAGCAGAATAAAATAAACATTTTTAATTTTAATTATTTTCCTAAAAGTTTTACCGATTGTTAATTATTTTTCTATACTAAAATACTGTATTGCCCTATTTCTGTAAGCTACTTGCCAAAGATTCGTAGTCTAGTTATCAAATATAAAAAATAGTTTTTATGGATATTTAAGTTTTAAAATACGCTGTGAGCGTTTGGTCATATATATGTAAAACTAGCAAATTTATACCCGTTCTTCGCACGGAATAAAAAAATATCAAATAGATTCCAAATATGCGTACCATATACCCTGTTATAGGATCATAAACTTATCATTGTTTCCGCTCGTTATAAATTATAAAATCCCATTTCATTGCCTTAAAATTCCAAAATGAAAAATGCGCTATAAAATGCACTCATAAATATCACAATTCCCTCATAAATACATAAAACCTTTTAGCTCATTTGGCACGATTTGGGAAATATTTTGGCAAGAAAATAGATATAGCTACCCACACCCATTATACAGCTCTAACAAAATGACCTTTGAACAACCGACCAGCTTATAAATTATTTATAAAAGAAATTGCCTTTTTGGCAAATTTTAGTTAATAATTTGGCGAGTTTGGCAACGTATTTGGCGAAAAAATAAAGACATAAAACACTAATAGCTCTAGTGCGATGGCTTTTATTAACCATCATAGTTCAGTAATAGCTAAACTATATACATTTATTGCTTAAATAAGCATACATGCAGTCAACAGAAAAATCAATGAAAAAAATCATCAAATAAACCCACAATAAAATCCGGGAATGAAGACTGGCGGAATTACGTCACTTGAAACATGTCAATTATTTTTCAAATAATGAATTTAGTTTCTGAAAGTAATGGCAAAAGAATAAAATAAACATTTTGAATTTTAAATGTTTTCGTTAAAAGTTTTATTTTATTTTTTCAGCCGATGGCATCAGGAAAGAGAAAAAAAAGATCGGATTTGAGCGAAAGTGGTGTATTTTTTTCAGAAAATTCGAATTTTCTCTAAAAATGGAACAAATATAAACTAAGCCTCAGGTGCACACGTTAGTATTAAAGGGAATCTATCTTAAAAATTTCGAATTTCTGAGGGCAGTATAAGTAGGTCTTTTACGATCCGAATACAAACACACAGACACACACAGACTCTTTCTTTTATTATTATAGATTAACACAAATATATTTTCAGATATTAAAATAAACACACCCTAAAGAAGAATAAAAAAAATATCGTACATTATCAGTTTCCATTTAAAAGTCTGAAAAAGTAGTTTAAATGCTTTTCTAAAAAATAATGACATTAAAAAAAATCATAATAATTTTGATAAAAACCTTTAATACACTATACATTATGTTTTAGAGAGTTTGCAACGACGGTACATTAAACAGAAATAAGTAACCAATGCTTAATGTGAAAAAATAGTCATACGTTTAACACAGATATTACGGTTTCGCTAAAGTATACGAAAAAGTTTGGATATAATCTAATGAGTTTCAAATATCTCGTAATACACAAATCGTATATCTCACACTCTAACTAATGCTTGCGGCTAACAAATGAAAAATATCTTACCCATTTTTTCCCATCGAAATCCTAGCTTCGTAAAACATTTTATGCAGATAAAACTGCACTTAAAAAGTGCAATACATTATATTTAAACTCTTAGCCAACAAAGGCAAGGTATTTGCATGTGAATGAGCTTTATTCTCTGTTTGAATACGGTGGTGATTTATTATTTAAATTAGATTAATACTCTTTGTGTATAGCCCTAGGAAGTAACTGCTAAAAATAAATGAATATTTGCTGGCTGAAAGCTTGAAATTCGCAATCAAAAAGATGGATCAATGTAATCTTGAGGAAAAAGGTTTTTATAAGATGTTTGGGTAAACAGAGAGTCTTTTACTTTGTGAGTTTGTACTGGTTAGGTTTAATGGTATTTAAGCGTAAAAAAACGCTTAATTGAGACCATTAGGATTGACTTTAAAAGAGATTATTATGTGATGAAGTAAATTTTAAATATTCGTATTTTCTAGTTTCGTTTTTTTTTCAGTTTGATTTTAGAATTTTTAAAAAAATAAATGATTGATAATTTATTTGTCTGACTTGCAGAAAAATCGTTTTTGTTTGATATTTGTTTAAATTCCCGAGATTCTATTTACAAATGACGTAATTTAAAACAGCCAATACAATTTATTTATAAATAGCTTTTTGTATCACAGTAATTATACTTGATTTGAAGTTTTCGGTATTTTTCATTTTAAATTACTAAAATTCAACTGGTGTTTGCGTATCAATCTAATAAAAAAATTATAAAAATATCTATACCACCTTAAAATCGAATCACTACTTAATTACAACAGATATTGAATTTTTTAAAGACTTTTAATTTTGGTGGTTATAGCATTTTTGTCTTTCAAGGCAAGACGGAGTAAAATGCCATGCTTCTTGAGGGTATTTAATTTCCAAATTAAATTAAGAATAGAGGAGAATATATTTATTCGTGACTTTCCTTGTTAATTTGTAATCTTAATAAAGTATGGTTTTAGAGTACATCTTATATAAATCCTTGTTTATTTGATACCACTTGTAAATTAAAATAAAACCAGAAGTGTTCGAACGAAATAACGGCGTTTTCATTAATTTTCAAATCAATTCTTGTTACTGAAAGATATAAATGCAGAAAATGGATAGCAGTTATGTTTACTAATCATCGTAATAACAATGAATGACAAAGTATTTATTATATTTAGAAAGTTTGGTATATGTTGATAATAATAAAATTTATTAAACTTGTATTTTATAGTAAATATTTAGTTAGGGATTTAATCGTGTTCGCGTTTGAACAGGTATAATATTTAAAAAGAAATCTTTACATCTAAAAGTGTATCAACATAAAGAAGAACTGCAAACTTTTCGATGCAAATAACTATGACTTAAAATAAATTTTATCTGTAATTTCAAATATTAATTACCATCAAAATTATCAACCAGCCTATATATACGAAACATAATTACATTAAGCCACATTTATGTCAGTTATTAATATATGCAGATTTGATTCGATAATACGATTACAATCTCCAATCGAGATGGGGCATCAATAACCTACCCCTTCAATCATGGATAACACACATAAATTCACCTACCTGTCTTAGGAGCTATTATAGTGTCTATAAATACGTCAGTTATGTTAAAGATAGCAGAATGGATCCCTGCAAATTTAACATGCTATTGTAATGTACTTGGAAGATAAATAGGTTTAGTCACGAATCCATGTATAGATTTAGAATTTATATAATACTTATGCTCTTGAAACAGAAAAAAAATGTAAAACTGTTTAATGCATTCGCCTGGCATAAACCATGGCAAGATCCACTGCAACATGTATAAACTTTACTAAATGCAACCATCTAAAATAAAAGTAAAACCGCCATTGCTCGAATAAAGTATTGGTAAAAACCTACATTAAAAATCCCCATCAATGAATTGACGAAAAATAGATTCCTTACAATTTAAAACCCAAAACGTTGGTTGCACTGATGTTTGCTTAGTGTTTCTTTATATTTATTCCTAATTTTTTATAGAAAATTCTAATTTTTGTTCTGAATAAAAAATACCATTCGCTCAAATCCGATCATTTTTTTCCTTTCGTGTTACCATTCGACAGAAGAAATTAAAATGAACACAAAAATTAATTAAAATTGAAATTGCTTTTATTTTCTTGCTATTACCTTCAGAAACTAAATTAATGATTTGAAAAATAATTGAACGTGCCAATAAGCTAAATGTTTTTTTTAATTTTTTTAAACCCAGAATGGAGGTTTTGACGTGATATAACATTGTTATACAATTATGGTTAATTTTGAATTTATCAGGAAAATTGCGATGACAGTAAGTTCATATTGAGGAAGATTTTTGTGATTTGAGGATGTGCATTTTATAGTGATTTATTTTTGTTTTTGAATTTTAAAGCAATATAAGTAACAGGATTTTAATATTTATAATAAACGGGAACAAAGACAAAGCTTATTATCCTATAGCAAATTAAATGACACATATACTTGGATCGATTTGATATTCTTTTAGTCCGTGCGAAGAACGGGTATTTATTTGGTAGTCTAAAATAAAAGAAAAACCACATTGCCGAATAAAACATGGTAAAACACATATATCAATTAAAATCCCCATCGATTATATATGAGGAAAATGATATTCGTTAACAAAGTTAATGGACAAAAGTTAGGTTAGCTAGGTTGAAATGTACATAAATAGGGATATTATATATAGGCTATTAAAGTATGTTCTCTATTTAGTATTTAATTAGCTAATGTATATTTAATAGGAAAAAAATAACACATTTATGGTGTTCAAACTGAGATAGAAGAAATACATGGTACACTGCAAAATGCAGTGTCTCAATTTCAGCACAAATGATGTCTGAATTGAGTTTTCAGACACTTTGGTGTCTTAATTGAACACTCTCTGAAATATTCTCTCATGTATTTTAGACACTATAGTGTCTTAAATATGCTTCAGACACTGTAAAGTCTGACTTTTGATGTAAATGTCAAAATAAAAATTTGACACTTTCAAATTCAGACACTTTAAATCAGACACTTCATGCCATGCAATTCAGACACTTGAACTTAGAATTTTTTTAGATGAAGCGCAATTTAATTTATAAGTAAAACAATCTTTTTCACTTGAAATTTGATAATTATAATAATATTATTCATTAAAAATTCAAAATTTAATTTACTTGATAAATAATTTGATATGCCACCAAAAAAATTATCATTTATTTAGATATTTTTTTAACTGAAGACCACTTTAAAAAAAAGTTTAAAATTTTCTTTTAGGATAATATTTATTATAACATCTATCTCAAAAGTCAATATTGAACCATGATCTAATAGGATTTGGGAAAAAATTTTAGTAATATAAAGGGTTATTAATAATTTAAGTTGTAATATTATTAATATTAGTAAATATATATTAAAAATCAATAAATTAAGTTTAAAAAGTTTCGCTGCACCACGCCGTAAATTTACATCCGGCAGGGGAAAAACCCTTCATTTTCGGTTTTCAGACTAATTCTGCAACTGTTACGTTTAGAAAGAATAGAATAGAAGAAGAGAAGAATAGAATCATAGCCAAACAAACAAGGACGGCGCAACGGTTAGGGAGCTAGCCTTTGGAGCCTCTGGGTTCGGGTTCGAATCCCGATAAGGCATGGATGTTTGTGTGTCTAGTATATGCGGAGTACGTGCTCGTTAAATCTGTTGGGTCCGAAAGTCCTGTGGGTAGTCATTGCGCAGTTTCCCACGGGTAACAAGCAAAACATACAAAACTACTGACAGTTTTGAAAAAGTTTTGAAAGCAATAAATATTAAATTCTTTTTGTTATGTGTTATATTTCCTAATAAACATTAAAATGCATTGTATGTAGGAAAATTAAATCTTTTTTTCAATTGCTTAATTTTTAATAAATATCCATACATTATTTTTACCAAGCTTTTTAAAGTATTTAAAAAATTGTATTTGTAATGTACTATAATCTTTAATATCTGCCAACTATTCAAATTGAAATGCTTTAATTTGAATTGTTTGTAGAAATAAAAACAGATCGGGTGTGGGTCCACAATAATTTCAGATGCATGAAGTGTCTGAAGTTCTGTTGCATATGTGTCTGAATTTTAGACACATTATATGTCTGAAAAAATTAAGACGCCATTTGGTGTCTGAATAGTGTGCACCCTGTTTCAGACGCTTTTTTGTCCGAAATCAAGACACTTCTGTTTGCAGTGTATTTGCTGAAATCTTACAATTTCAACTTCGTTTGAGTAATCAGCGGATATTTGATCCCGTTTGTGTTCATTCGAATTCACCGTTAACTATTCAGATTACCTAATAAACAAATTGATGTTTTTAGTCTTTATCTAAACCATACCTGCCGAGTTTCCGTAATTCTTCTACCGTGATCTTCTACTTTGAGGAACGAAATTACTTAATTGGATCTCGGTACAAAAGGAAAAGAGCGTCGAAAGAATGCCTAAGTGGATTCCGTTTTAGACGCAGCCTTTGTAAGTTCTTGGGCGTGGCAAAACTGACTTGAAAATTACTTAGGGGATTAGACGCAAATTTCGTCACTGCTGTTCTTATTACGCGTAATTGCTTTGCTTGATAAAGCAAATTATTTAAATGTGTGAGAAAAGGCGTTCTGGGCTTCGTTGTTTAGGACGTTTGACCCTTTTTACGGATGCTATCAAGATAAATTACCGTCTTCGGGTGCATACTTTAGGAAACCACATAAAAAACAAGTTTTAGTTACATAGATTGTGTAGAGTAATTTGTTAGGGTTAACAGATGCATTGTATACAATTTTCAAGAGTTTAATTATACACACCTTAGATGTCATTCTTAATTGGGTAAATAAACATAATGAAAATTGAGAAAACATTCATATGATATTGTCAGTCGTAATCAGTCCAATATCAATGCCACTATCGTAATATTGTTTAATAACTTGCTAGTATTAAAAGTTTGGATTACTTTGAATTACGTTTGCGTTTGTGCCAGAATCTATAATTTAAATTTACTTTATCATGGTTTTTGAATTACTTTAAATACTTCCAGACCTTTCATGAAGGATTAAAAACTATCAACCAAATATTGATGAGACCTAATGTTTGAGGTAATAAAAATACTTTAAGTAGTTATGTTAAAACAAAGAACTGTACTCGCCTTGCCTGTGCTATAAGCGGATCGTGGTGAGAAAAAAAAGATCTACCAATTAGTAGAATGTGGGACAGGTGCGTGTTAAATTTGTTGTATTCTTTAGTTCTGAAGGTTGAGTTGGGTGTCAGCTCAGGAGCATAAGCAAAACTACGTAGACTTTTGGTGATTTAAAACCGTAAATTTTACGGTGTTTTTTCCACTGAATTTGCGAGGGATACATATAATTTTTGCATATCTACGAGATGTATATGTAAGACAAACACAAATAAATTATGCATTTTTACAGCAATATTTTTAGTAGTTCCTACTCAAAATTCCCTAGAGAAAGTTTTTTACAAAAACATTTTTTATTATTGTTACTTTTTTCTTCTCAGTGAAACTCAGAACCCTAATACTTTACTGACCTTAATACTTTAAGTAAACCTTTTTACTAACCCAGTTTTTTTTTATTGAATACAGTTTATAACTAGCTATTCAAGTATAATATTCAACTTTCTTCTTTATATATTTGGCAATATTTCGAAGAGCCGTAACCATCACGTATACTGAGAAAAAAGATCCTTAAGCACAACATGATAAGACTATGTAAAACACTCTTCTTACAACATTTCTAGTAAATATCACTAAAAAACTGCTGTAGTTTTCTGGTAATACGTAACCATTTTTTGTTTGTATTAAATCTTGTAGATTTATAAGAAAATATTATGTATCCAACACAAGAACATGGCAAAAATTACCATAAAATGTAGGGTCTTGAACTTTCCACAGAGTCTCCATAATATAACCGTTAAAATATCATTAAGGTTATAGTTCACAATATATTACTTTTTACCCAACACGATCTGTTCAAATGCGCCTCAACCCTATTGCGCCATGACGAGGGCTCCCTGAAGTATTACCTTGAGAATACTTAAAATATGTTTCGAGATAATTTAAAGATGGCACGTATCTTCATGCCGAAGAATCTGATTATAAGGAAAGATTGATTTACTAGAAAATTTGATGTAAAATGCTAGAAAAAAAATATGTAATAGGCAAAAGGGAAATGACTGGCAATTTTTTAAATACTTTTTAATTCTGTAACTTGACTTTTTTTGTATATGCATAGTGTATTTTGTCAGCGTAAATTCCACTATGTAGCTTGATAATGACATCAAACACAATTATAAACCACACATTTGCATAAACCATTAATTTTCCAAGTGGCATAACTTTCCAAAACCCCAACTTCGAACCACTACAAGTCTCATCATTACCAGTTCTAATTAACCAACTTAAAACCACAACCACGCAAGTCTGATTTGGGTTGGTCACCTTTTGTTCTGAAACAATTCCTATTCAAACCGATCTTACACCGTGTAAACCTATTAGTTCTTCACAAGAAAAATGAGCCATGTAAATTCGGACTTGAGAGGGTTTGCTGAAATATTTATCAAATCCTCTCTGAAACCTCCGAATTCTCTATTCTCTTCCACATTTGTCTTCCCCAGAGATACATTTCGTTGATTTCTCCTTCATTCAATACACATACACAAGACATTTGAATCACGAACGCTGATTCAATGAATAATGGATGGAATGGTGGAAACACAAGTCTTCAGTGGAACTTTTGCAACCTATGGATATGTCGTGTTCGTGTAGGTACTGCTCCAGTTTGGTATTAATTGAGATGTAGCCTAGACACTTGGTATTCATGGAGATTGTGGTTTGTGTGGTTTGTACAAAAATAATTATTAGATAATGGTATAAAAATGTGGTGTAAATTTGAGATATTATTTAATTTAAGTGTTTAAGGTTTTATAAAATATAATAAATGTATACAATGAAGTAATTCGCAGTTAAAATAGTGTGGAAACCACGGTTTTTTACATTTAATTATTAATTTATTGATGCCACTGTTTCATTATTTAATAATTTTAAACCACTACATTAATGACACTGTTTCATTATTTAATAATTTTAATTGTCGGATCTTCTGCTATTGAAATTTAGTAAGACAATACACATGTTTGCAAATTCTATTAAAATCGTCGAATGTACTTTTTTTATTTCTAACTATTTTCAACTCAAAAGCAAAGTATTATATATTTATAAATATTGAAAAAAAATTGTTAATACTGTTTAATAATCTGGTTTTTGATTTAATTTGAAATCTATTGTTTAAACAGAAAATAATACGACAGACATTTTACACGATTTAAATGGTTGCAATGGTGGAGGAACTAATTGAAAGCTTTAGCTACAAATATACCATTAGCACGATGCTATGTAATATTTCTTACCTTTTAACCAACTACGCATATTGCTAACAATTAGCAATACGAGTATATAGCAAGTAAATTGTACTTTACAATACACTTACACATTTAAGGTTATTTCGTCAACGTATGTTTTGAATTATCAACAATAGTAGACAGCAAAAATGACCTCAATATTTCAATGGTCATAAAATTTTGGATAGTGAAATCGACTAGACAGACAAAGAAGTATCGAAAGTATTTATTTTTAAATGATGCATATATTTCTTCACCATTTGATATTTTATGCATCTAGTTAACTAGAATTATATTAGTGATCTAAAACGTTCACAAAAAATGATTCATTGATGCAATTCCATAGAGGCCCAGTAACAATAAGTAACATCGCTTTGCATAGTTTCATAGGTATGGGGGTAAGAAACCTTGCTTGAGGAAGGTTCACTTGAAACTTCCATTTCTTCAGTGGGTATATAAAACGACCAAGCTAGAATGGAAACTAAACACTGAGAATTTCGAATCAGTCTAAGCAACTAATAAAGGGAACATCCGTTGCAATGCACTCTGACGCTCCCGGTCTCGTGATCTGAAATGGGTAAAACAAGTCTTGGCCCTACATTGACTGTTGTGTCACAAAGTTTAGTTTAGTAGTCTCAGTTGCAGTTTAGTTTCACAAAAAATGTGGTTCCTAGTAGTTTTCCTAATCCTTTTTGTTTCCTAAAATTGAAAAATGGTTCTACCGAATTCCGAAAAGATCGCAGCCGTTGCAGCTACTAGAAAAATTGAGTAGTAGTAGTTTTAGTACTACTACTAGTTTACTAGTAGTTTTCCTAATCCTTTTTGTTTCCCAAAACTGAAAAATGGTTCAACCGAATTCCGAAAAGATCGCAGCCGTTGCAGCTACTAGAAAAATTGTTATGGTGAAACCAACATCAATCTTTTGAAAACTAAAATGTAATATCATTGTACATTTTCAGATGGTTTGATCGACTGCGCAGACAGCGAATGCTGCACAAAAGACTCCTGCAAAAATAACCTGATGTGTCTATCAGCCCCAGACCCTCTAGACATCTTATTAAGAAAACAGCCACCAGCAGTCACCGCAACATTCTACCAGAAAATGAAATTTCTGATTGAAGAAGATAGTGTGCAAAGCTATGCTCATAGGGACGAATACTCAGAGAGGTATGGACATGTGTATGCATGTGGTAATTTCTGTGCATGTAGTTTTAGGAATGTAAAGTTTGTTCTGATTCGTATTTCATTTCTAAATGTGTAACTTAAAATATGTTTTTGTATACAATGGGGTTGTTTCACGGAGGATCTGGAAATAGCTTTGCGGTTTTGTTTGCATGTCTATTTTAATGTTTTCAATAATGTTGCCAGCATTTTTAGAAGAAAAACTACGAAAAAACACCATTTAATTCTAAAATTACAAAAACATACCATAAAAATACTAGCAAAGCGTTTCACGTTTTTTTAAAGTCACTAAAAAGATTCCAAAATGCAGCTAGTATTTTTACGATATTTTTTTGTAATTTTTAAAAATTCTAAAATAAATTCTAAAATTACAAAAAAATATCGTAAAATACTAGCTGCATTTTTGGAATCTTTTTACTGACTTTAAAAAAACGTGAAACGCTTTGCTAGTATTTTTATGGTATGTTTTTGTAATTTTAGAATTAAATGGTGTTTTTTCGTAGTTTTTCTTCTAAAACTGCTGGCAACATTATTGAAAACATCAAAATAGACATGCAAACAAAACCGCAAAGCTATTGCCAGATCCTCCGTGAAACAACTCCATTGTCATTGTGGTAATTTAGATCGTATGGTAAAAATTTGAAATAAATCTAATTTTAATATATTGAAATAAATTTTGATCACATACATTTGAAAAAAAAAACAGTTACAATTTATGGCCATTTAACATAAAATAAACGAAAAATATATAATTAAATTTAACATATCTTGCAAAGCAATGTAAAATTAAAAATTTCTGGGTAAAAAATAGTTAATGATCAAATGTTGCACACATATAAGACTTTAATATAGTTTATTTGAAAGAATGCGCAATTTATTTGGATTTAATGACATTAAGAAATAAAATAAAAAATACTTTAAAATGGAATGTGTATCGCTTTTCTGCGTTTAAGTTTTATTATAAACTGAAAACAAAATAGGTGAAATTTAATAATAATTCAAAATACGATACGATAAAAAAGTGTATCGAAAATAGCACCTCTACAAAAATTTAAGTTTAATTTATCACAGAATGTCTTTATGCGTTAACATTCCTTTACAAAAGCTAATGTCATTTATCTCAAGAATCGGTAGCTTTTCGTAAAACACTTTTTCACTTCACTTGCCTAGAAATTATTAATGCATCACGTAATAAATTGCGCATTTATAAACTAAATTCCATGACCATTTTTTACCGTTACGGGGCTGCAACAAAGTATGCTGTAATAAATTATCCGAAGATGTGGTCATACTACAGTTGACTAACGGTTGGTAGCCCGGATAGCGTGCTCTTTCGCGAATTAATGACAAAGGCCGTGTGTCCGGCTTAATAAATGATCCGGCAAACATTCACGAATATTAATCTTAAAGACTCAAAGGTCGTGGAAACCGAGTTAAATGCAGGTTGGAATTTCAAATGTGGAATTCCTCTCAAATAGTGGGGATTATTCGGTATGTGTGAAATCCCACAGTATTGTAGGAAGTGAAATATTTGTGTTTTGTGGTTTAGTTTACGCAAAGTAACCTAAGAAAATGACCTAATATGTTATAGTGATTTAGTACATAAGGTGTTCTAAATACAGTTATTTACTAAGTAGATAGGTAAAAATAGAAACGGGAAATACTTAAAATAACTCATATGAAATAATAGCTGATATTTAATTCATAAGTAAAATGACTTATCACAAATATTAAATTTTATTATTGCATTCCATTTATTGGTGCAACAAAATATTAACTATATTTTAGTATAAATTTAAACAAGAATAACTTCTCTTAGAGTAGTATGTATAGATTGAAATTACAATTATCATAACTTATTTAAGTTATACAGCAAGTACATTTAGGGTAAATATTACAAGTTTTAAAAGCTAATTATCCATTTATTAATACTCTTCAAAATATCCAGCTTACTTTTGATCAAAAATTAAGTTTAATTCAGTAGCAGAACAAATCATCTTAATTTTTGGTCCATTTAACAATTGCATAAAAATAAAATAAATAAAAACAATAAATATTTGTTAATAAACTAAATCAACCAAATTAAACTAAGAGCGCAACTAAGAGATAATTGAAAATTGAAGATTATTAGTGCATTTATAATATATAACTAATTATCGTTTTAATACGACCGTAAGATACCTTAAAACGTCTAATTTTCCGAGTGTATGACATGTTAAAATAAACTTCTTAATCTTCCTATTCTTCTGTTTTCATTATTCATAGACACGAGAACAACAACAAATAAAGGTTTGAATAAGGACAAATAAAGGTTATAAAAATGTTTAGGTTCAAATTCGTGAGGAATTATAGTACAAATTGTTTTTAAAACATAATGTAACACAAATTAATTCCTTTTAGTCATAAGAAAATGTTCGCTTACATTTTACATATTGTTTAATATTTTTCCAACTGTTATATAAATGCATACAATTGATTTTATTTACAATATACAAAACCAATTTTAAAGACTTATTTAATTTGAAATTCATTTTCGGTTGTCTTTTATATAATTTTATTTATATTCAAATAATAATTAAATATTGATGGTGAAAGAGTATTTAAGATTTATTAACGACATAATATCTAACTCGAAGTCATTTGAAATGTTTTGTTTACAGTGAAACAGTATAATTAACTAAAATAATGAACAAAAGGTTATTATAAATACACACATTCTTTTCCATAATGACAATAAACACTAGTCTTTATTAAATATTAGGTAAAAACCTTTATGTTTCAGATAACCTATTTAAAATATAAATCTTACGTTTAACTCAAAAATTTTCTTACATGATACCTTTTCACCAATAATCTTGAAATCTGTTATTGACATTTCATTGGACTTAAATAAACATTTACTATATATTCCCTCTTTTAAATTCTTTTCATGTCTACGATATGTAGTGTTTTATCTTTGTTACTTTTAAGGATATGTTGTAAACCACCTTCTCTTTGTTATCCCATGTCTTGTGATCACACGGAGTGTGTTGTAATCCCATTGTCTCCCACCCCATTATGTCCTTTGTGTTAAATGTTTCCCTTTGTCAATTTGAGTTTCGCACCACTTTATGATCAAAAGTGATTTTTGTTAAATAAATGTTTATTATATGTAAATTTGGGGAACCATTTTTTTTGTTATTAAATATCTTATAGAGTTGTATATTTAAGTACTGATATAATTATTGAATTGCATGCATTGAAATTTTGTCAGGGTAACTAATTTCCACACAGAAAAGTATGTTTTGTTAATTTATTGAATTGAGATAAGCAATTTTTGATAACGTAAGTTTTAAAAATATTAAATATATCCATAACCCTCTAAAAGGTTATTTCGTTTGGCTAACTGAACTCATTAAAAGAAACTTTAAATTGTCAGGAACTGAATATTTTTATTTGCGCAAACTGTTCAATGTCCCTAATTTTTAAAGAATAATACAAAAAATAATAGAGTAACCTTTTTAAGTATTTACATAACACATAATTAAATTTTCAAATCGTAATATGGTAACAACCCAACTATCCATTCAACAATTGCTTAAAATTAAAATAAATAAAAACAATAAAATTTTGTTGAAAACTAAATCAACCAAATTCAACTTAGAGCGCAACTAAGAGATAATTGAAAATTAAAGAATATTAATGCTTGTATATGTAACTAATTATCGTTTTAATACAACCTTACATGAAAAATATAGTAAGAATGGCTTATATATAACAATCTGAAATAGATTAGTAAACATTTTCAATACATTTTTTTAAAAATTTAACTTTACTATGTAACTCTACCTCTATAAAATTAATGTAGGTAGTGAGTTAACACGCTTAAAGAAATGAAATACTTTAGATTTAATAGGAAAACGTGACTTTTTTAAATCAATATTTTTACATACATTGTTTCAAGTATAACTGCATCTTTAAGTTACCCTAGCTTAGATAATTTCACATAAAAATATCTGCACGTCTATAATACAAATAAAAATTACTTCTGTTAACGCAATATAGCGTGATTATAAGCCGTTTTACTTAAAACATGGGTATTTAAAAGGTTTACTTAACAATAAATGCCTAAAAGTTAACGGCAATTTTCAAAACATTGACGAAAGGGTGGTACACTAATTATGCTCATTAAAGACGAAACACATTTTTTACATGTTATGACATAATAAATATCGAAATTAATAATGATTACAAACTTGAAATAATTAGTACAATGAAAAAAGTAAAAAAAAAATATGGAAAAACAAATTTAATGATCACAAAACAACAGATAATTAGAATGTTTCACGAAATTTACATTTAGAAAAGTTCGAAATTTTTCCTTTGTTTCAAATTATTCTTCCTTTTTAAATTTATTTAAAAATAAAAAATTTCATTTTTTATATTTATATTTTATAAACTTCAGGAATTGATCAATGTTTACATTTTGTGTTTGTCATTTGTGTCGTGTAAAAAATGTATTTGTGTCTGTTGCTCTGTATGAGCTTATTGTTTATACATATTTTACTCCTACTTATCCCTAATGCAGCCAATTCTGGACTGCCTTTGCCAAAAGGTATGTATACATTGTCGTTGTAACTATGATTTTATACTTTATATCTCAATATAACTTTTCCTCGTAAATTCATCTTAACTTACGAATCTGCGAGTTTTTATAACTATTTGTAATACTTTTTTTATTGAAAGACGTTATAAAAAACTCTCGTTTTTCTCCTTTAAAACAATTTTCATTTTCAATGTAGTTTTAAACTTTATAAAATTTAATAAATTTTAATTGACGATTTGAAACAATAATTATATTCTACAATTTCTAATAAATTATTCTAAAATTTATCGGTATTTTACTTTAACTTTACAAATCGTCTATATTTTATAACCAGGGCATTTATAAGCTTAATGTTTGAGATAAAAAAAAATTGAAATATGAAGCATAAAAAGTATTACAGTATCACTTTAAATACGAAATCAAATATCCTTATAAATCGTTTTTCTTTTTTCTTTTAACTAAAGTTTTATGGATATATCAATTTTATGCAATCAAATACTTAGTAATGTTTTAAGTTTGTGTTTTTTAGTTTGTTTTACTTTTTCATTATTCTTTCTCTCTGATTTCCCTATTCCTCTTGTCATCCTTCCGTTTTGTTTTTGTATGTGTGTGTCCAATAAGTTTTTAATATTGTTTTTACATGTACGTCAGCCGTATGGCTGATTTCTCCGTGTGGTGCAATTTATTTTTTAATGCACTTATTACTACGGTACAATTAAATCTGCTTCTATAATACATAGTGTATATATATGTATTAAGGTACTTTTCTATTATTTAAGCGTTTCAGCAAATTCTACACTTATTAAAATATGTGTATGTTTCGCTACATAATAAAGAAAATTTGTACATACTCCTAAATGATTTGAAAGTTTCCTATTTATTTGCTTTAATAATAGTTCATTTCCTGACTTACGCATAAAGTTCGTCTCAAATAATCTTTGGTAATGTATAACTAAAATTATGAGTTTTAAAATTAAATTATTGCTTAGATACACATTGTAAAACTCAACTAGATTTATTCCCCTTATGTTATTACATCTCAGATATTTGATGTGGATTATTTGTAATTTTCTTACCATACAGTCGGGTCTCCGTTGCCCGAGGACAAGTGGTGAACAAGGAAGGCACTGGTCTGATCGGTGTAAGAGTGAGCGTGGCCACTGATCCGCAGTTTGGTTTCACTCTAACGAGAGTTGACGGTTGGTAAGTATGGGTTGGGATTATTTTGTAGCTGTTTTTTAACTGGTGGGGCAGATTTTTTGCGGCATTTTTGTATACTCAGAGCTTAGAGATTAATTTTAAGCTGAACCACCACGTAGATATTACCATACAAAATTTCACAAAATTGGAGAAGTTGATGTCTAGTGTGCACGCAGGCTTATTACCCAAAAATGCCATTAGCAAAAATAAAGAACTTTTTAAGATATTAATATTTATTCTAGCAATCTCTTAAAAAAAAGATTATTTAACTTATTTTTTCCTGTCTAAATTCCATGTGACACCAAACTACATAGTAAATATTTATTTGATCAAACTGCAAATTAAATATCAATATTATTTTTATAATGTATATTACTATATAAAAATGAATATGAATATTATTGAATATTAACTTCTTTTTAAAATATTTCGATATACAATTTTTTTCAGCAAATTAAAAAAAAAAACACAAGTAAACAAAATAAATATCGTATTTCAACCATTATTAATTAAGCTAAGGTTTTTTTAATCCTTATTTACTCATTCAAAAATTATACATTTTAAATAAAAAAAACACTAAAATGAATCTTCATAAATAATTCAAAACTATTTTTTAAATTTACTTTTTCACTATTTAATATTTATACAGCAATACTTTAAAAAAAAATCATATTACATTTAAAATCCCATCGCACCAGGCTTAATACAGAAAAAAACGATTTTAAATACAAATCTAACAGAAGATGGTACGCAAGACGAAATAAAAAAATATATAAAACATTTATGATGCTAAGCTAGTCGTAAAGTACATATTTACTCATGATGCGAAAACGATTTTTTGTACATTCAAAACTCAAGACCAATTCATCCTCTTTTTCCATAAAATTTACACTTTAACACTAATAATAATTTTATTAATTAAATTCCGATTGGCAGTTTCTTTTTTTTTTAATTTTATAAAAAGGCCAAATGGCAAACTGAATATATTTTAAAAAATAACTTTTATAATATTAAGCTATGTCAAAAGTATATTTACTCATATAAAAAATATACATTAAAATACAACTGCGATTCACCCCCTCTTCTTTCCTATAAAATTTACTCTTGTACACTAATCTATATTCATAAAACAAAAAAGACAGCATTTAAAATCCTATCGCTCGAGGCGGGATACGGAAAAAATAACAATTTTAAAAATAAAAGTCAAAGATGGTACACAATATACATTTATCCTCGGAGATCAGATCGTCTTTAGAAAAGGGAAAGTAAGAATGGTGAGTGAGGAAATAGAGAAGGGGACTGATAAAGACTCCTAGGATAGATAATCCTGGCCCAAACATGTTTCTATAATAATATAAATAATAATAACTTCAGCAATTAATTCCGATTGACAATTTAGTTCTTTTTTTTCAAATTTTTAAAAAAGGCTAAATGACAAAATGAATATATTTTTAAAAACATATATCATGTTAAGCTTTGTCTAGAGTATATTTACTCATAAAAATATATACTTTAAACCACCACTATGATTCACCACCTCTTCTTTTCTATAAAATTTACTCTTGTACACTAATATATATTCATAAAGTAAAAAAAAAACATGCTACATTTAAAATCCCATCGCTCGAGGTGGGATACGAAAAAAAAATAACAATTTCAAAAATAAAAATCCAAGATGGTACACAATATACATTTATCCTCGGAGATCAGATCGTCTTTAGAAAAGGGAAAGTGAGAATGGTGAATGAAGAAATAGAGAAGAGGAGTGATAAAGGCTCCTAGGATAGGTAATCCCGGCCCAAAGCTGTGAGATTCGCGCATAGATCGATAAGAGCTAAAATATGGCAGGGAAGAAGTATTGGGGGGCTTAGGCTTGGCGAGAATTGGACTGAACTCACATTTCAGGCTGTCAATCGCCCAGGGTTTGCTTCGTAATGTTGCTTCGAACGTCGGGATTAAAAAAGATCTTTGGGGAGATTTAGACTGATTTCGCTTACAGTTTCGTGTTTTTATTTTGTTTGTGTGTGAGAGGTTTAGTTTAATAAGGTTTTTTTAGGGTTGCGTTTTGGAGTTACATAAAATAATTGAAAAAACGTATTTGGGATTTTTGAATTGCTTACAATTTGTGTAATTGAAAATGAAACTTAAGGTATTAAACTGATCTCAAATTATAACAGAATTTATTATTTATTTGTTTTGGTATAAATATTTATGAGTAACAAAGCCGAATTCTCTAAGTAAAATAATAGCAAAAAATGAAGCTTGAAAATATTTCAAGCTGCATTAATATGTGTACCAAAAAAACTAAAGTATAGAATAAAGGGTTACATCATACATGATTGTTTTATAGTAATATTAAAAAAAAAAAATTGTGAAAAAAAAACAATGTTTGCATATAATCTTTAAACTAAATTTTAACACTTTAGGCTAGAAAAAATGCCAAAAGAAACATTTAAATGTTAGCATTCAACAAATTTATACAATTTTTTTATTAAATTGCACGAACATTAATTTGAAATAAACGAATATTAGAAAATAATGTAATTAGAAAAATATAGTAATACTAAACTTCGTAAACCAGTACATTAAACAAAGGAAACTTCGGACAAAAAATGAACCATAAATTAATCAATTTTTTTAAAGCATTTATAATTTACGTGCATAAAAAAAGTTCGTAAACTTTTAACAATGTAACTTTTCTTTTAATAGTTTTTGATGATATATTCATTTAGTTTCTTTTTAAAACATAATGCTGAATTGAATATGTATGCAAAACATATACACACCATATTACTCAAATGTTCTTGATTTTTTTTCTAATTCTAAGCGTATGGATTCTTTTAAAATATTATTTAAAAAAATTCTCTAGTGATAACGTCAAATTCCAGTGAACTAAAGTTCTTTTTGAAAGATCGATTTGAATGTATCTGCAATCAATCATTCTAGAGCTATTTTGCTTGACACTTTGTAGAACAAGGAATCTCAATACACTCTTCTGTTATATATGTTTTAAAATGCTTTAAGTTTGAATGTGTAGAAACGCGCATAAACTGTTAAATATCTACACTCTTAAAAAAAAAAGAGTGAAATCCACTCCTATAGGGGAAGTGCATTTTCGGCACCGGAACGGAGTGGAAATTAACTCAGACTGAGTTAAAACCGCTCGTTTGTTTTAAGAGTGTAGGTTAAGATTTTTTGAGATGGATGCAATGTTTCAAATTAATATAATTTATTTACTATCATTTCGTTATGTGTTTTAAATGAAGTAAATTGTATCATATAAAATAACTATTAACATTAAAAACTTGTAGTTCACAATTTATTATTTTTATTTGGTACATACATACGTATAAGAAAAATATGTGAATGCATATGAGGAAACATACTGAATATATAACACTAAATCAGTTATTTAGAATAAAATAATAATGGATTTTAATTTTAAAATTATCGCTTTTTTATGCATACAATTTGAAAACCTTAATACTATACATTAAATTTAAAATATTGTAAATTAAACTAGCTTAGGAAGATATCATGTACTTAAAGGAAACGATACCCAGTCGGTTTCCCTAATCCGATGGGCTTGTCCCAGTGTAATCCGGTGGAGAAAAAATTCAAAGCTTAATTCCGTCAGCAGTATTATATATTCTTTCAAATGTTTATTTTATATGATAAAAGTTGCTGGTTCAAATTTCTCTAACATCATTAGAAGTTACAAATAATAATTAACTAAAAAACAAAATGGAAACACAGAACAATGACAACATACCAAACATAAAAGATGAAAATAATTACGGAAAAGGCAAAACATGTACAATAAAGTAAAGTAAAATAGTAAAGTGGTTAAGTGGAAAAGGTATTCAACTTGTTCTGCACTTAATAATATCTGCAAAAAAACGAATACAGCAGAAAGAGCCGTAGATGTAGCCTTAAATTCATGAATTGAAAATAACAAAAAATAATTGGATCAATTTAAAAAAGTAGTTTCATTTATTTTATTTCGAAAATTCAATAATTATTACTTATCGTTTGCAAAAATCAATTTATATTTTAAAGAATAAATATGTCATATTCCTCGCTTTTAAATAGAATGAAAACATTTCATATCAACATACAAGGATTCCGTAGTGAAATATATTTGACGTCATTTCAAACTGATCGATGTCGCAAAAATAAATTTATTTTAATTTATTGTCTAAAAGAATTAAAGTTTCTCGAGCGATTGTTGCGAATGGCAAATGTGATTTAATTCTAATAAAAACAGGGCCTTTAGATATTTGTAATTCAAAGTTTTAAACGCCAAAATTAACTATTTTCATTAATCTTCTTTCTCAGATTTAATAATTAGACATTATCGTTTGCTAAATTTGTTTAAAGTTCGAAGAATAATTATGTAATCTTTTTAATAAATATTTTTGTCGCCACAATTTCCCATTTACATTTCTTTCGAAAATTCACTTATTTATAGTTTGTTAAATTAATTTACAGTTCAAAAAATATATAATTTGTACAATTGATGCTTTAAAAATAAAAGCGAAACTTAGCATATTTTTTTTATGCCAAGTTAGAATTCTCTGTGCATCTTTCTTCATACATATATATATAGAACCATTAAAAGAACTCTATTGTGATAATACAACAATCCAAACCGAATTATATCACATAAATAAATATTTTTTCAAGTGTGTTTATTTTTATTTTAACAAAAGTTTCTCGTACGTTTAACGAAATGGCAACAGTGAAAATATTGATAAAAATGGAATTTGCATGTTATTTCAATGTAGATTAAATTTTTAGTTATTTAAATCTTAAATAAGTATCTAGTTTAAATTTTTTAATGAAATTTGGCATGTAGCCAAATCTGATTTTTTGCTTCAAAATGACGTATCCCACTTGTCTGTGGGACTTGTGGATGACAACAGTGAAAATATGAATAAAAATAGAATTTGCATGTTATTTCAATGTAGATAAAAAAAAATTAGTAATTTAAATTTTAAATAAACTTCTAATTTTAATTTTTTAATGAAATTTGGAATGTAGCCTAATCTGATTTTTTGCTTTAAAATGACGTATCCCACTTGTCTGTGGGACTTATGGTTCTTTCTGTGAAAGTGGGTGACAGACGGACAGACGGACAGACAGACGGACAGACAGACAGACGGACTGAACGATTATAAAACCTTCCACTTTTTTACGTTATAAACGTAGTGTGGAAGCTAAAAGTGAATTCTAGAGACATTTCAGCCTTTGCAATTATCTAAAAAAACAATTTTCAAATAAATATTCAATACAACTGGAGTAATTGAGCATTGAAAGTTATTTCCCCCTATTGGATTAGCACAGAGAAGCCTTCGGTTGGGGAAGCCGATTTTTGGTCTTATTTTCCCTTAAGTATTAATCAAATACTTTTCAATAAACGTTCTAATAATTACGAATGTCAGACAAAGTTATATATTGCATTACATATATAATCGGAAACAACTATTGAATAATGAATTTAATTTTATCCGTTAGTGTATACTTTACAGTAAAATTTCGTTTGATTACGAATTGCAACGTTACATATGGCATTAGATAGAATATCGGAAACAACTATTGAATATTGAATTTTGTTTAATTCGTTAGTGTTTACAGAAATGCATCACGAGCTAAACTTAAAATATGATTTTTCTAGAAAAATAATTTTAAGGGATGTCTAGACACATATTTCAATTACATATAAATCATTATTAGAGGTTCAAATAGCTCCAGAAAAGTTTCGACACAATTATTATATCACTATTTGTTTGATGGGAAATGACGAAATACATGATGTCACTGTAATTTATTGTCTGCATCCAATGACAATGATTACTAATGTCTGACAAAATAGACAAAACACTTTCACAATATATCAATAACCATTACACAGATAAACATGTATTTTAAAGCAAAAAAATATCTGGTACAAATTATATTCGATTAACTAAATTCAAAACTTTCCTTAACTTAGTTACAGCAGTTATTTAAAATTAACAATCACTCTTGATTATATTTATTTTTAAAAAGTCTTATATTAGTTCAATACTTCCCTCCGTAAACTGTCAAATAAGCAAGCTGAAAAAGAAACAATTTTTCTTCAAAAAGATCCTTCCATATAACCAACATCGAACACTGCAGCTGGATACGAAATATGGGGAGAGCAACATCCAGATTTACTACAGTTCAGCAACATGGTATATCTGTGTATATCCAGTAGTAAATGAAAATTGATAGGTTTCGGCCTTATGTTGCGGAGTCATCGCTTTCTGGATTGTGGTTCATTTTTATTTATAAAGGTTTTCCCTTCTCCCAAAGCAGCGTAATCTCTGAGGTGGTAGTTTCGGACATTAAACTGTGTTCTCTGAAATCATCAATATACGATCAGCGATTGGGGAATGTCGTAGTAAATGTATTGGCATGGCTTTGGTCGTTTATTCATTTTTAATGAGCATCGGTATTGGATGGTGGCTCTTATGGGTTTTGCGCCTTCGTTATTTTTTTCTTTTTACATATAATTACCTAATATGAAACATAAGGTAATTAAAGTATTACGTTGGGTTCAATGTTTTTCTACAAGTTTTGGAGGTGCCTATTCTGAAATAAGTGTTTTTTGAACATTGGTCCATCTACCAGATATTCGGCTGCCATTTTGTATTTCTTTCTGTATGAAACCACTCTACAGCTCGAACTAAAAGAGCTTCACATTTGGTACGCGAGTTCGTAATACCTGTCATAATAAAGTTTTTGGGAAAACCGAGCATGCGCAAAGGGTAGCTACTATAGAATTGTTTAGGTTTTAAAGGAATTGCTAAATAATAGCTACTGACTTATGACTTGTGGCTTTCTTGGTGGGGGGGGGGGGGGGCAAGTTCGGAATAATAGCTACAGGCTACAGGACTTAAAACGCGACGTTCTATTGCGTGTCGGACTTAACCAAACCATGAAGTTATAAAAAAAATAGGAAGAGTTAAGTTCTTATACAAATCGTTAGCCGAATTCTACAGTAGCAACCATTTATTATGGACTGGCCGGCATCTTAAGTTGCATTATGTTCATATCCTTAGTTTCACATCATTGTTAGTTAAATTGAAATAAGGTGCAACCGAAACTTAATTCCTGATGAGGTCAGATAATGACACACATTCTCCATTAGAGAAAACAACATATTTCTAAAATATTTTATGAAAACAATCATGGTCATTTCGTAATAAATCGTATTTTTACAATTTTGAAAATATTAAATTGAAAATTTTTTACATATTAAATTTAGTCAACAAATCTTATTTATTACGTGTTAAGTACATTTGATACATTACTATAATAGTAGCTAGTTCTTTTTATTAATTCGGCATTTTATAGTGCATGAAATATTTTAACTAACACACAAAAAACGGCATGTGCAACATCATGCAAACGACTACCATTAAAATGCGTTTGTCTTAAATACTATCTAGACGATGAAACAAATGCTAATTTAATAGAATTCTAATGGGATCACTTAGACCCAAATATTTTTTTATAAAAATTAAACATCGAGCCAGCATTTTTTATACTACTTTTTTAAAAGTAAAGTACATGACATAAAATAAATTGCATCGAAACGGGACGTTTCTGTAAAACAAGTTTTTCCTTGCATAGAGTGTCATTTGGAAGGAAAATAAGCAACTTTACTGAAGCATTATTAAGTCAGTAAATCTTTTTTTTTCCTTGCATAGAGTCTAAAATTGAATAAACAACTTTACCTGGCAAAAACTAATTTTATCCTCAATAACTTCCATTCATTTTTCTAAATATTGTGTCACAAAGAACATTTAAATCCTTAGTACAAATCTTATTAATACTAATTCCACATTTAAATAATAAAAGATTGTTTAGTAACATTTGAATATCTGGATGTCTCCCAGCCTTGACATGACCCAAAAATTGAAATATCAATAAAAAATATAATTACAATATATCCTTTTAAATTCCAAATTTATACAGAAAATACCATCATCTAAAATCCCAGCTTTCTTGGGCCCTCAAAAATTGATAGCAAAGGTGAAGCTTTAGTAAATCGATTTTAGTCGAAGCAAATTCCAATCGGTTACGAAGGCGTGAGAAATTACATTTCGGAATGCTCAACGAGTTATTGATTGGGGCGAAAGGTGGGGGGTTGGTAAATTAATCGAGAACAAAGAGGTGGAATTTCGCTCGCTTTATCCTATTTGGAAACGGCATTTCTATTTGACCTTAGGCTGATTTGAAGGCATATGATTTGAGTTTGGCATTATGTTTATTTATCAGCATTTTTGAATGATATTTCATATATTTTGGAGTCTTTTGTTTAATTATTTATTTGAATGGAATTTGTTAGAATGGTTTAAAATGCCTGTATTTGTTTTTGTTCGCCGCTGAACGAATGCAATGGAATACAGATTTCAGAAAACTATATAATAACGTAGTATTTAATCTCTAGATAGAACGTAGTTTGTAACTAAATAAATTTAAATTAAAACAACATCTATTTAAAATTACTAGGACAAAATATTGGGTACCCAGCTACTCCTTTTAAATCCTCCAGAAACAAGTTGAACCTTACTTATAATACTTGAAATATATTAGCTTACAAATACACAGGAAACGTTACATTTAACTTTTGTACAAAAATTTTATAAAAAATAAAGTAAAGTCAAATGACTTTAGATCTCACTTTCGTGCCTCGAAAGACTCATGCTTTTTCGAATAAAGAGAAAAAAAATTCTGAAAAGTTAGGAACAAACGAAAAGTAAGGCTTCTGGGTTAAAGGCCCATCAATCAGGAAAGGCGCCGTTTTTTTCATACTGGATACTACTTAAAATATCGGTTTTCCAGTTAGGGTTCCGTGATAAAGTATTAGTCATAAATCATTCTGGGGTTCTTGTCTTTGGAAATAGTAAAGTTACGCTTTTGCGATGGCTATCCGTTCATATATATGATGTATGTAGAAATCGAAAGTGTGGGACATCTGTTTAATGTTAGAAATAACGGGGTTTTTTTATGTGTAACAAAAATATCTTTTATTTAGGAGGTTTAGATGCAATTACTTTAGATGAAATTGCGCTGGGCATTAGTTTTAAATTATGTGTGTTTTCAATAAGGTGTGTTTTATGTTGAAGATAAAAATATTTAATTAAAAAAGACATATAAAATCGAGAAACACTAAGTTAGAAACACTATTTTTATTCAAAATACACAGACGCTATCTTTTACAAAATTTGATTTGCAAGAGAACATATTATGTTCATTGGGCCAGAATTATACTATTTCCGATTACAACGCAAGCTACGAAAATCCCTTCTTCCCCCACCCCTATTAAACAGAGTAAGCGTTGAAGTTCTAAACCAACCTTGTTTGAAGCTCTGCTGTGAAGTTAATCGCAATTGCTTTCCAAACCCAAGAAGTGTAGGGCGAAAACGAAAACAGTGACGCTCACGCCGTTTTCTGTAAAACCAGACAAGGTGGTAGAAGAAAAAAGTGCTTTCCGAGCTTGTGTTGTAATCGGAAGGAAGCTTGGGGTAAAAACTGTCATAAGATTTTTAAAAAAAACGGAAATGACATAGATTATGAACAAAACATCAAAATTTTATTGAAATATTAAGACGTATTCTTTAAAGTAGCCAAATGTAAATCATTCAAAATCCATCGTAATAAGATTACCCTCTTACAACAGGTTTGACATCCTGGTCAACGGAGGTAGCGCCGTTACCCTTCAATTCCAGCGTAACCCTTTCCATCCTCTGAAGAAGACGGTCCTAGTCCCCTGGAACGACATTGTAGTCATGGCGCCGGTCGTCATGTCTGCTGTCTTAGACGCAGACGCCGACTCAGGGCGTCTTACTATGTCGGAAGCCTGCATCGATTACGATTATGACTATATGAAGCCTATTGTGTATCAGACGTGGAGGCCGGTCTCCGAAGGTGGATGTACAGATAATTCTGCTATCATTGCTGAAACACAGGTAGGCTATTTTTCTGTCTTAATTTCGGTGGTAGTTTAAAGTTCGTATTGCATGATTGGGGATGTGGTAGCATATCATGAGTACGTCAAGTCGATTAAAAATGTCAAAATAAAATCGAAAAGATATCATATTATATTGTGTAACAACAGTTGTTTGGTATTTGTAATTTTGAATTAAAAGGGATTTAAGTAGTTGGCGTAGGTAATAAACGATTGAAACGACAGCGCGTCGTGGAGTGTTTTTAAATGGACAAGGTGCAAAACTTAGTGAACCCATTGCTTCTATTGCTCTATCAGTGATCGAACATTGTCATATTATAATTACACTGTAGAAATTTGATGAACAAAATTTATTATGCAGTTGCACTTAAAAAATTTTAACGATGGACCATCTCCGGATAGCAAGGACATATAAGTTCGATTTTTTTTTAAAAAATCATTTTACACTCATATAAAGTGTAAAAAGAATTTCTTCTGAATTCAAATCATTTTAAAAGTACGTAAGACAAAATACATAAAAAAGAACTATGTTATCTATTAATCAACCATTAAACTTACTCATAAGTGGACATCACCCAAATCCTTACCTTGCATGGAAATATAGGCTTGTATGGCATTGGAGGCTTGTTCTGAAGCACGAAAACACTGTGATATAGGACCTTGCACTGAAACACAAGTCAGTCTGCATATTCGTGACGTGTTTATTGTCAGAGAGCTTAAGGTATAGTGACATGCCTACGTTATTAGTAATTGACTGTTTACTATGTAGTTCAAACATCGACTGCAATGATGTACTAAACATGATAAAGATAATCCGAGTCAATAACTTAAAAATATTTCCAACAATATTACAAATCAGGAAGAAAAACAATTATATCTGATTAAATTGGTACCCAAAACAGTTCAATATCAGTTTATATATCGGCGTACATGAAACGCATAGACGTCAATTGTACGTCACACGTACAGAGCTGTCCCAAAGGAGGACGCAAAGCTATCACTGCCAAAATGCAGGTAGAATAGCACGCATCCGTGACTGGGAGATAGTCATAGAAACTGTGTGTTTCGGACATGTAAGGTCAATTATTAGTGAACTCGATTTGAGAGATTATAGTTAAATATGACTGAATGGCGTTTCCATAATGTTCAGAGCGTTGGACACTATACAAGTATAACTGCAGTCATTTTGAACGATACCCGCTTTTGAAATAGATGGTTGAAGTTAGAAAAACAGAAATTGGAAGTATTGATAAGGTTTTATTATTTTGATTGTTTTAGATAATTAAAAAATATATAAATAATTTATTAAAAATGTCTTCGGTAGAGGAATATCTGAAACTTTTACTGGTCGCTTTGGAAATGAAATTAGGTATAATTTCAAAGTGATCATGATCGTAATTAAAATGTTTTTTTCCGGGATTGTAAGTTTAGTAATATGCGATATTTATAGTATAAGTTAAAATTAAAATTTGACAAGATGGAATGGATTTAATTAAAGAAAACATAATTATTAAATTTAGTGTTTGTATGTTTAAATAAAAATAAAATTTTTACGATTGTGACCTATCACTGTTAAGAAATAAGATGAGTACAAATATTATTAGTTTAAATTTACAATTAAAATCTGAAGGGTTTTTTATCATGAAGCTGAAAATGGTAAAAATAAATACTATAGACAGCTTTTTATATTTTCATTCCTTAAAACATCAACGTATATAAAAATACACTTTTTAAGAAACAATCCCAATAATTAATTGATTAATCAAAATGATTAATCCCAAAATTAATCGAAAATCAACTTATTTATATTTATTGAAACAAGTATCACATCATATGTGCTTCAGAATGAGCTTAAATGCGTCAACACAATTGAGTTCTTGAAGTTGTTTTAAACAGTATTCTCATATGTGTTGCAGCAAAAATAAAAGAACTTTGCCTGAATTAGTTATTGATCAGACAACCAGGTATTTATAATCAACGCTTTTACACAACGTGAAGAGTAAACATTAACGATGATAAAATAAAAGGTAATGATGCATTCTCGTGACTGTATAAGCACACAATAGCAATACATAGAAATTATAATAAGATTGCTTGTAAAAACAATGTACAAAGCATGTTCTTCCACATTACTCTTTTTTATTTTATACCTGTAACGTTCGATGAAACATGGCATTAATTATTAATTGAGTAAATGGGTTTTCGACTTTATTATACAGCAAACTGTTATTGAAGTTAAGCGAACATGAAATTCTTACTTTAATAAACGCCATCACATTTAATGCCATTGTTTGAACACGTTTTAAAAACTGCATGTGTTTATGTCACGCAAAGTACTCCTGTAATTTTATAGTAATTACTAAAAGATTGTCTGCTTACTTTGCCTTAAACCGACTTTTGGTATTATTATCGTTAAAGGGTGTTAGCATTCGATATTCTAAATTTGCAAATGCTAAGAATTTGACGCATTTTTACTTATTGCATTCATTTATAGCATATATAATGTCAAAAAATATGAGAGAGTTACTTCATCATGATGCTTTTAGACGTAATTTTTTTTATTCTAGAGAGAGAATAATAAATTATGCCCCTGTGATACTGTTTCATTCCAAATTTCAATTTTCTAAACAATTTAATTTCATGGACAAGATTAATTGACGCTAGTTACTTTACTATTTTTTAGGTATTGTCACTCATACTAAATTTAAATGTCTTACTAAGCATTTTTTAAATAAAATTAATTTTAATGTTAGCTAGATTTTTTTAAAATAAAATTGCCTTTTCTCAGTTTAGAGGTGTTTAGTGAATATCAGCATAGATAAAGAGAAAATTAGAAAACAAACCACTGGGTCATTTAAATTACTATTTTTGGCTTTAACGAAATATCATACTTATAGATAAAGGGGCTGAAGTATATTAAAGCTAAATGTGTACCAGTTTAAATATCAAATTTGCTCCATTAATAAAATATTCAACAAATCAGTAGATTTAACTTCTATTGATTCTGTTGGTTGAGATAATTATTTTTATAAAAGGATTTCATCTTCTGAAATTAAAATTGGTTATTTAAGATTTGTTATAAATGTGATGATTCCCGTTGTTTGTAGAAATGTTCAATACACATTGTCAAGTATATTTTAAAGGTATTTTTGTTTTAATTATTGTCAATTCTTTTCTATTTTCTATTTTTTTTAATTGGTTTTAATGACGTGAGACCTTTAAACACCCCTTGACGATTTCTTATTTCTTCTTTCTTTGTAGTCTTTAATTTTTATACTTGTCATTACTAAGATCTTTCATAATCATTACTTATATTACAACAGAAACTCATATAAAACCGGAATTTAAAACTAACTACCGCTAAAGATGCCATTATTCAAATAACAAATGCAATGAGTTAAAATTATTTTGAACAATTACAGGTTCTCCAAGAAAGCCTCTCCATTCCTGGATCAGATTTACACCTCATTTACCACAGCAGCCATGCCCACGGATACTTATCCACGATTCATCTGCAGTTAACGCCTGATAACATCACCTCTTCATTGAAGTTGGTTCACCTACATATTATCATCGAGGGGATTTTCTTCCAGAAGATTTTTGAGGCCGATCCCGAAATAAAATTCACCTATGCCTGGAACAAGAGGAATGTGTACAAGCAGAAAGTGTATGGGCTGACTACGGCTCGAGGTAAATAAGTTTAAGTTCTTGCTGTTTAGAAGAAAAAGATTTTTTTTAATATTTAAAAGAGTTCAAGTGTCAGTAAGCGTCTCTTTCTCTCACACACTCTTTTTTAAGCAAAATATAACCGTATTTGTAATAAATATTTGTTTTTCTATGTACAATTGTACCGTTCTTCGATCGTGGATTCTTCATATGTAATCTAAGAAACTGATTTTGACATTTAAAAAATATGACAAGAAATTTTGAGTTAAGGAAGAGAACAAGAGGATATAGCCTATGTAGTTTAGATTACTATTTTACACGTTACTATTATACTATTATACACGTTAAATAAAAGTGTTTTTTTAAACACAAATTCAATGTTTAATGCTAGCTCTCATACTAGCACTGCGTACTCACTGATATGCTTTTTAAATATAAGGTAAAATCCAGCAGTGAAGCACTATTTAAGTCAGTCCATTCATCATAATTTCATAACTAACGTCTCCCACACTAACTATCGCGTTCAATCTGAGCATAAACCTAACCAGCATCTCCCATTAAGCTACCATTAATAAAGAAGCAATCTACAAAGCACCAGCCGCAAAGACAAATGGAAAATCCCGCCATCATGCAGACCAAACATGCATTTTATGTGCGACTATTACGAAGAAGCAACCTAATTTCCAGTCCAATAAAGCAGTGTAATGGTCCACTGTAGCCCTGTGCCTCGTAATACCAGGCCGCGCCCATTACCCAACGCAAACATGCCGCGACTTCCGGAGAGACACTGAAATTGACGTATCCCTAATTACAGCAAGTGAGCTTTTACCCTGCGCTCCTGGAGATTAGATATGAGATATTTGTGCTATTTTTAGAGGTCAGTGTTTATCATGTTTTAGATATTTTCTTTAAAAATGAGTTCTTATAAATCCTTCGTCCCGTGATATATTTCCGAGCTGCGCATGTTCAGTTGTATTTCGCCAATAATATTAAAACAAAATTGAATTTATCAATTTAAACGCCAACGAGTAGAGTGTTCAGTTGTAACGCGCCAATGAGAGTAAAACTAACTTAAATTCATCAGTTAAAACGCCAATGACTGGAGTATCCAGTTGGTAAGGCGCCAATGCTATCGATATAGGAACTTTTATTACCGATTTCTTGAAAATAATCTAATCGTTAAGAATCACACATTATAAAAATGTATTGGTCAGAATACAGCACCAGTGCTGGTAAACGTAACGCCTACACTTGTGCGGTAATTTTCAAGCACATGTGCCTCGGCTTTGATCCAGTTTGAATTTCAAGAACCGCAGAAAATAAAGACACTGGCCAAGGGCAAGGTGTCGGAGACTGCGCAAGCTAAGAAACTTTAGCAAAGTTCTGGAAAATTGTGATTACTTTACCAGTTAAAATAAAATATTGCAGAATGTGCTATGAATATCCGGCAAGTGTGCTGCTTTTTTACATTTTTTTTTACAGTTTAGGTGAACACATCAAATATCTGCTCTGATGTGTACTACAAAGTTGCAAAAACTGGAGTCACTAGTTATTATGCTAATTTTTATAGAAAATATTCTCAATGAAAATAATCTGAAGAGCTGCAGTTTATATTTTTCAATACGATTCGTTCTTATTGATCTAAATACCAAGAACAAGTATAAAAAAACTCAGTCAATGTCTTGTACTTCGCTGCCAAAGATTAAGGATTTCATTTCCTGCATGATCACTTTCGGCAAGTGTGACTCACCACATCTGCACGCTGAAGGGATACCCTTGCCTAGAAGGATAATTAAGCAATCTAGTCTCTTTTTTCCTAATCTTGGAGAGGAATTTAAACGAAAAAGAAACACTTCGAACGTGATGAGCCTGGCAAGGTATTAAGAAGGTAATGCGATTTAGATTAAGGCTGGATCTCCATTAGTGTAATTTTCCAACTGGAGTTAATATGTCTTAAAATCGTCACGGTGTTATTAATTAGTTTGTAATGATTAATGTGTTTAGGTGTTGATAATTATGTATTCGGGTCATGTTTTGTCGTTTGGATTTTAAAGTTCTAATGCGTTGTGAATTAGTGAATGTTAGTAAACGTATATCTATATATCAACATGCTGCTCCAGATTAAAGTCACAGCCATTAAGTCATTTATTTATTCTAAGCATGATTATTTATATTATCATTTAGTCAATAATTGAAATATTTGTCTATTAATTATTGTACTTATTTGGCAGGTTAAAAATCCATACCATCCATTATTTGTAATCTCTGGTTTTTTTTCTATTTTTAAAAATTATTCAATTTTCTTTGTTTTTTTACATTTCTAAAACATTAGGAATGTCTGTAAAAAGTATATAAATAAATACAAGTTATATGGAAAAAAACTACAAATTCAAAACAATGACAAGAAACCAAAATGATAAAAAATTATATGCGCGCTTGTAAATTAAATTTTAAACCTGCACACGGAGATGAAAATACTCTTGTATACTTAGCTTTGCCCTAACCAAATATTTATTTTATTATTATTTTTGAACGAAACAATATTTCTACTGTATAAATCAGCATACATTTTTCGTAGAAAAAAAAATTCAATCTTTTTCTAAATTGAAACGCTACAAATACACAAATAATTAAAGTATTACAATAAAATATTACAATTTATTGGAAAAAATATATAACATAAGGGATTTTTCTCCCCTCCTGTAATGTTAGAAACAAACATTGCACTGGCTAAGGCCCGGAGTTGTGTTTAAATAAGAACAATAGAACAAAGCTATCCTAAAAGAAATTATTTTATTTAACGAATATATTTTTAGGAAAACATAGGCTTAAAAACTTTAAATTATTTTTTAAATATAAATATGTCTTTTTAAATAATTATTTAGATTGAAAATACATTCTTAATATATATTTATTTAAATTTGACTCAACTTGTTAGGTTACAAATACCAAATGTTTACTTTTATTTAATTATAATAGAGATAAACCTAACATTTAAAAAAAAATATCATTGCATTTAGTGTCAGTAAAACATGAAGCAAAACATGAAAAACGCACTAACATTATATTATCTCTCAAAAACTATACATAACGAAACAAAATCTTTAAACACAAACTTCAGAATAATCTCATGTAAACACCCACATAATACGAGGTTACGAGTATATGAATATTGGCTGCAAGTACGTGACTTGTCCATAATAATATCAAAATACCAACAACATAAATTTCGAGCTAAAAATTTATATAACACAATTTTTTAAAACAAATTGCATACATGCACAATCTTACATTCAAAGCTTTCTCGATTTCATATTTTCCAGTGTTCGTCGGCTACGAGTACGTGACATGTCAAGGCATCATTTGGACCTCCCACTCTATGACTCTCAAGGGATACGACATGGACACCTCGGAACTCGGCGGGTGGAACCTAGACATACACCACAGATACAACTTCCACGAAGGTAAGGAATATTCTGTTGGTTAGACAAACCGGTAACTGATATATGAATCACTCTCCATGAAAAATGGCAACAAAACATTTTAGTGAAATGAGATTATGGAATTTGTTCTGCATACTTTTGACTTATTATACATTCAGCGTGATATTCGAATCACTGACCTGAAAAAGGGCAAGAAAACATTTTAGTGAAAGGAGAATTTACGGAAATATTTGTGTATACTTGTCTCATTTTACATTCAGCAATTGAAAAACAAAGTTCCGTTTTGTTTCCTCTTCTCAATAATGTATGTATTATCGAATCGATAACTTTGCGCATAGTCCTCCATTTAGAATATGTGTTTTTAGAGTTATTTCTTTGAATGAAATATACGTAGGACGATTTTCATGTCTCTATATCTACCGATCATCTAGAGTGCAATTTTTGTTTAATGAAATTTACCCATACTACACCACCGCAGAAACGTCTACCATTCAACTGGGACAATCACAAGTAATAGACTAGTTTCCACAACTTAGATCGAATATATGATGCACGGTATTTGTGTAACATATAACGTCTATGGCCGTGCCTTTATTTTTATATATATATTTAAAATATAAAATGTGAAATATTCTTATAATTGTAGTATGCTGTCATATCTAAAGTAAACAGTTTATCAAGAATAAAATGACTAGCAAGATTTTATATTTGGGCATAGTCATTTTTAAGAAATAACATTGTTTTCTGGATATATAATCAATCACTTTTACATTTTAATCCAAAAGAGTCAGAAGTCAGTTACAAGCATGTCTATTTAGAACAACTTGATCACGCCTAATATGAATTTGAAATATGGCACTGCAGTAAATGTCATTCTATGGGCTTGGATGTGATTTATAGATGGAACGAGTCAATCGATGGTGTGCTTATTTTGGGAAAAAGTTATTGGCTTTTTAGGTTTATATTTTACGGGCAATAAAAGTACTTTATGAATATATATGCATAATTTGGAACGTAAAAGTAATGCTTGGTTTGAGTTTATCATAGGTAGTGAGTAAAAACGAAAATGTGATAATCATATTTTCTAACGTACTCAAATTGCATTTGTATGTTCTATTCATAGTCAAAGTATAAATAAATAGCCAGTTCTTCATGTTTTCCGAATTTCCAATAGTTAAAGTTTTATTTATCGTTTGACTACTTTCAAAAGCAAAGTATATGTTGTCCAAAAACTCACAATAAGTAATTGTCCGAAAGATAACGAGTTTTTATTCGGTTACTTCGTAAAGTATTAGATGTAGTGTCGCAAGAAGAATTATTATGTACAGTAGACCAAAAATAACTTTATATAACTTAATAACTTCGTTCTGCAATATTTATTGATCTTAGTTTTGTTGGTCAAAACTGTTTAACATACGTTTATGTTAAGTCATATGTCCCTATTTGACTAATTAGAAGTTATTCTTTCAGATTGTTAACATAAAAAAAACTTTAAGTTCTTTACAATTTACTTTACTCACATTTTTTTTTCTATCAGACATACCCAAAAAGAGTTATTATAATACACTATAGTTAGTTTTAAAATTAGTATCTGCCGATATTGTATTAGTTGTAGAAAATACTGTACACAAAACTGTAGCCACAGAATGGAAAAATTTCAAAAATTTCTGTTTAGAGTAGCAGAAAAATGTAGTATCGCGCTTAAAATACTGATTACTAAGAATCAGACATTTGAAGAGGAACCCTATTTTAGTTTCCACACTATATTTATACTGGAAAAGAGTAAGATTTAAAAAAGCTTTGTCCATAATCCCAAACTGCAAACGATGCAGACAATCGTGATATGTCAAAAAATGAAGCGCATTGAAATAGAAGTCATTAAAAATCTCAATTTTATTTCTTCTCCAAAGTACATAAAAATTTTAAAAAAAATTATTCACTGAAGAGATACGAGGTGACCCGGTTTTGATCCCGAAACCTTTTGTATGCATGCCCGTCTGCACAAAACCGTCCTCTCTCTCTGCGACATAAAAATTACTCGAGTGTGAGGGGTAGTATTAGGTACTTTTTCAATAATAGTTTAAATGTCGTTTGTTGATATAAAATGCTTCACTTTTTTTAATTGTAAGCAATATAAAATATTTTTCTAAATAAACATACATTCAGCAAAAGATAACTAACAAATATTGATGAAGATAAGCTTATTTAATTTTGGCCTTTAAAAGTTTAAAATTGAACTAACGGCTGTGTTTGATGCTTATTTTTGTAGACGCATTCATGTTACAAACCTACTTCTTTATTTCTAAATGCTGCTGTAAAACAATTACACTTTTCAGGAGTCCTACAGAAAGGCGACGGTACAACCATCTACTTCAAGCAGCAGCCTCGGGTAATCTCCACACTCATGGGAACAGGGCACCAGCGTCCCATGTTGTGCCCCGAGTGCAACGGAATGGCCAAAGAGGCCCGACTCTTAGCCCCTGTTGCACTGACGTCTGGTTCTGACGGAAGCGTGTATGTTGGAGATTTTAACCTCATACGGAGGGTGACTCCTAGTGGACAGGTCTATACTGTGTTCAGAATGAGGTGAGGATTCTATCGTTGGTATTTATGTTTTGTATTTTATCTGTAACTAGATAGGAGAAGGTGTGGGTCAGAAATTTTGATTCCATTTAACTTCCGTATAATGAATTTTAACGAACAGAGAAGAATTGGACCAAATATAAGTGCTAGTTTTTATGTTTATTATGATATTTTTTAGAACATATTCTTTTAGTGTTTTTCTCTAAAACTCAAAAGAGGCAAATTATGTTTATTTACGAAATTCTGTTCACCTGAGGTAAAAAGGATGGCTTAGGAGTTAGATGTTTCGTTTGGGTAATCATTTTTGTTATTTTAAATTTTTAATGATCATTCAATGGATTTCGTTTTTATTTAAAGTTTGACTTGCACAGTAATAGGGCAAGTAAGATTTTTGACAGAAAAAAACTACTATATAACCAAACAAATTTTTTTAAGTCCATTTTAAGGAAGCACGTATTAAGATTTTAAATTTTACATAATGCATAAGTTATTAAAATAAGTGAGGCCCAGTGGCTTAGTGGTAGTGCTTAGCATTACCACGCCACAGGTCCGGGGATCGAATCCCGGATTGGGCGAGGTTGACACATCCTTTCATCCCTTAAGTGGGTCGATAAAATGGGCACCAAGCATGCTTGGGAACTAAACACTGGGGGTTCCGCGTGAGGCTGACCACCTTACCGGGACATATGCCTAGCACCCCAGAGCCCTTAGTCACAAAAGCTGATATGGGCATGGCAGGACTTGGCCCACTAATAGGCTGTTGTGCCGAGGAGTTTTTTAGTTGAGTTTATTAAAGTAAGTAACATAAATTCAAAAAGATATTATATTTCAGAACTACGGATATGTCCACCCACTACCACATCACTTTTAGCCCCACCGACGGACACCTATACATTTCTGATCCCGAACGACACCAGATACTGAGGATCCATTCCTTGGACAAAGTCGAAGATCCCGAATCGAACTTCGACGTGGTAGTTGGTAGCGGCGATAGATGTCTACCTAGAGACCGAGACAACTGCGGAGATGGGAAACCGGCTCTCGAAGCGAGATTGTCTTATCCGAAAGGTAGGACTTAAGACATTTAAATGTTAATTGTTCATAAGATAATCGCAAAGGATAAAAGCAGCAAATAAAAAACGTTAGCTACCCTATAAACAGATAATTTTTTGCAAAAAAAGTCAACAACAAATAGCGCAGTGTATACTGTCATGGGCTGGTAAACAGCAGAAATCACCACTACAATAAATTAGGCCATTTTTACATAGTTAGGTTAGTTTGAGTTAGAGTCGCACTAAAGCTACACGAGGGCTATTGACGACGTGCATCGTAATTTAGAACTACAGTCAAATGACAAGCCTACGTCTGAGTGAGTGGGCATCCAACGCAACCGTTAAGGGGGACATCGTACGCAGTGTCGGGAGTTTAAAGCATATTTAATGTGCACTCCGTGTACACGGGTTATTCGTCGGACATTTTTGGGACCAGGGTTCTCCCGCATGCAAGGCAACATTTTCAACCAACTGGGCTCCCCAGTTCCCATTTCCCATATAAATATTAGTCTTTTACTTAGCTCTATTATCGTATCTTAAGTGCTTTCAATAATGATACAAGCCATTTGTATAGATAATGCCGTTTTCCTGCACATGTCAGTATATTCGACGTGTTCATATACAATCTGTGATGATATAAAGTCCTAATGCCGCATACTATGAGGCTCTAGGGTAGCTTTGGGTGCCATTGTTGGACTTCGTCATTTGTCCGTGTTCCACAATAACGAGCCCCGTCTCCAATAGCCCTTGTGCCGTTCTAGTGCTAAAATATACAAAAAGAAAATATTAAATATAAATAACAGATTCATCACTGTAACAAACAAATGTTGAAAGATTTAATCGCATCAAAAAGTTTTGAAAGATCCAATCGCAGTGAATTTCAAAATACACACTGTTAGCTCAAATATGTAAACTATCACAAAAAAAAACTGCTTTAACAAGTACTAGTAGGCAGTAGACATAAGGCAAATAAAATAAGGGAAGCATATAAGACAAGTGAGTGGCATATGCAACCATAATGTCTTTATTCAATAAGTGAAATTGTCAGTCAACCATTTCATAACTTATTCCTGAATTCAAGAAAAAATAAAGTGATGGGGATATTTGGTGCGTGATATTAAAATTTGCACTTCCGTGAAAGTTTAGATAAATCTCTTAGTGCACATTATTTATACAGAATACAAAATCTATAAGTTATAATACTCGAAAAGTACGGATATACGTTTCGTTGACAGGAAAATTATATGGTTACTTAAAATTATTCTTATTATTTTATAGAATGCATACTAAAAGTAAACTGCTAAAAAATGTTTTTGTTAAAAAGCTTCTACAAAACTTACAGGTTTTGTTCTTATAATACAACACTCGTAGAGAAAATCGAAAATTAAAACATTTATTTAAAGACATTTGCATATTATTTAAAGTTATATTTTTTTGCATTTTATTCACTTTAAACCGAATTTTGAAATAGAACTATCAACATTTTACTTAAAGATTAAAGTATAAGTTAAGTTTTTAATCTTAAGTTTCTTAACATTAGATTTTGAATTTTTATTTTAAAAATAAATTAAATTACATTTTAATAAGTTAGTAAAAACAAAAATACTTATATATTTATTTATAATTCGTTGATATCTTGACATGGATACAACCTTGAACTTGTACTATTATTTTAAAGTTGAGAGTCCCGCTGTCATTTAATCGTGTTTTCCCTTTGCTTAAACATATATTTACCGAAATAAACACAGACTACCACTCAGTACTATCATTAGGTGAACATCGCTCAAATATCTCAAACCATCCTGTCAACTTTTAATTCCAATCCCCCCGCTGATGGGGCACCATTATACAGCATTACCAGCACAATTTGCATCCCACGTAAAACTTTCTGCAAGTACTTCCCGCGTACTCCTAAGCATCCAACATAAATACCCAACTTTCTGTTATTATAAAGTTCTCTAAATTAATTAAAGCGCCTGCTCTGCCACGGATCAGACATCAAGCGTTTTGGGTTTGATAGTGATGTAACTGATCTTCTGTTCAAAATTGTAATCACTTATATTATTTGCGTTTGCTTTGGCAAGAGATTCGTTTTGCTATACGATAATTAATTCGGAAGAACAACCAACTGAATAAAACCGATAACGAACACTAAAAACTTCTTTTTAGATTTAAACCTACATACGTACCGAAGAACAACTCTTAAAACTGCAAGGAATGCCATGTGAAATGAAAATAACGAATAACCAACCATCTTTTTGAATTCAGATTAGTTATGATTTACTATTGAAAGTCATGCTACAAATGTTTTTGAATGGAGATTGTCGATAAAATATCATATATTTGAGCAAAAACAATATAGAGTTAAGGCAAAAATATAACTCATAATGTAACAAAGCTCAATTGTTTTGGATAATATTCACATCTTTCTGACCATACTCTTTGAACGGTCATTATAAATTAGGAAGCTGACTGGTGCGTTATATATATATTTCTAAATATCAATAACATCTCCAAATATTTATGATTTTTAAACATATTTAACTCGAAATAAGTTGCCGGAATATGGTCAAGAGGGGATATAGGATGGTGGAGCTTGATACTAAATTGTTAGTTATTGCATCAATTTCTTGGACATTAAGCTTTTAATGGAAATTGAGGAGGAAATTAGTAATTACTAACAAATTACTAAATATACCACTAAACCACTAAAAAAATGGCAATCACAAACAAATTCGGTTAAGTGCTTTCTACAACTTTGCCACACTAAATCAGCGATCTGATGATTAATTTTGCCGGAGGGATCCGGGAGTTTTGTTTCCCGTGTCCTCCCGGAATAAGTAGAGGCTGCATCGGGATAAAGAACGGGAAAACAGGAACGGGACCGGATTGCCTGACGAAAAGGTTCTCATTATTCCTGTCTATGTTAAAAGGGAAGTTGCAATAATTAAGATTTTAGATCTCTTCATCTGGAAACGTTGGGTGATCATGTTGCGCGGAGTAATCATTATTTAAATTAAATAAAGTCTTAGAAAGGTATTAGGTGGAGTGACACAAATGATAAATTTCATTTACGTGAACAAAAATATATTATGAAATTACCGTTGAAATATTGGGGAATGTAATTTAGTTTAATGATCAACAATCTATAAATAGATAAAAAAAAAGGTAAACAAACTAGAGTGAATCAAATTATTGAGTTACATCAAAAATGAATCAAGTTATTAATCTGTATTTGTTTTAATTAATGTTTTATAAGGGACCTGTGGTAATTGTTAATGAGTTCTTTTAATTTAAAGCTAGATAAAAATTAGATAGAATGTTTTAATCAAAATAATTCTAAAGTAGAATGTTTTAAAAATACTTAAACTATGCTATACTAAACACGAAACTTTATATATTTTTGAAAGTTTATTTCGGAAATATCATTAGAAATGAAAATATTAGTGCAAAATCTTTTTATTCACTTTTTTCCTGAATAAAAATATCTTTAAAAAAAGGATCATTTAAAAAAGGACCATTTAGGTGTCTAAAATTTAAGAAACAAATTATTTTATATTTTTGTTTCGCTAAACATAACTTCAAAGACTATGAAAAAAATTATAATAAAATGGTGCTTACGATATGCCAAAAGCATTTTAGAAAACGCATGTTGGGTCATTTCTACATCAATGTAGAACATTATGCTTACTATTGTCTGGCAGCTTCTGGCACATATAAAGTCCTTATGAATTTTTGTTTGAATAACTTCGGTTTAAAAAATAAAACAACGTTGTTATATTTAATAAACCTGAAAGTGATGGATAATATGTCAATGAATTGATATTGTATATTTACAATAAAAATTTATCAGAAAATAGATTTTTAATTAAAGAACGAAATATGACACAAAACCATTTATTTTGTTATCTTATTTGGTAATATTTATAACAATGGTTGTTTCTGACATTAATCCCCCATCTGTGGTATTTCGATAAGATAGAATACATTATAAAATATTGCATTAATATACAATAGAAGAAAAACCGAGTTTAAAAAAATACAATTTGCAATAAACCGAATTGTCGACAACATTGTTTATTCAGCTACAAATCTTGATGTTAAATTTTTTATTCTTGGAAATTCAATTTATTTATGCATAGGTTGCTTTGGGAATTGAAACATATTGTTTGTACAAATAATTTGTTAGAAAATAAATATACGCTTTATATATATTTTTTTGAAATGTAACAACTTTTATGAATAGTACTTATGAATAAATTATTTAAAATGTCCTATTATTTTTGTAAAACTTTTATGTTGTATTAACTGTCATTTTTAAATCCCTTGTTTGGAATAACGTTCAATTGATAAAGAGTAAAGAATCATTTCAAATTGTATTAATAAAGTAATATTAATAAATAGCACTATTAATTTATAAAAAAGTTCACAAATTATTTTTGAATGAAATGAGGACAAGATAAACTAAATTATTTCGATAAGTACATTTTTACTTTCAATTTCTTAATATGAAATGCAACGTAATGTATATGTTGTGATGATGTCAAAAATCCGAAATGAAAAATGTTAGTTTCTTACACGTTTTGGAGGGAGATGATTCTAAAAAAAAGTGGTCGTTAAATATTGTTATGTATGTCTGTCCTAAACCACTTTACAGCTCGAACTAAAAGAGATAGTCTTCAAATTTAATAACAAAAGTTTCTAATGCTTGTCGAACGGCATAATAAAGTTTTTGAGAAAATCGCGCTTGCGCAAATTTTAGCTGCCTTTGGACTTTTTATGATTCTGAAATTACCTTAAAGTACATGTGTAGTGTACAAAGTGTAGTGTTACAAACCACTATGTTTTTAAAGGATATGCCATAAACTCTGTCGATAAAACAATGCTTCAGTAGTAATTGTGAAAGTCGTGTAGTGTTACAAACCACTATGTTTTTAAAGGATATGTCATAAACTCTGTCGATAAAACAATGCTTCAAGTAGTAATTGTGAAAGTCGTGTAGTGTTACAAACCACTATGTTTTTAAAGGATATGTCATAAACTCTGTCGATAAAACAATGCTTCACTTTTTGTAAAGATAAAAAAAATATATGCCCATATGAGATTTTCTTTTCCTATAGAGAAACCCTATTTTATGCAAGATTCGTAACTCCTCTTTCATTCATTTTGATCTTGACTAAGCATTGAAATGCTATCGTACAACATTGTATATTACTTAAGTAACTTTAAATCTAATTTCATATTGAATCAGACACCTAAATTTAAGTGGAGCAATTCTAAATTTCTAGGGACCAGAACATTTGTTACCCTGTGTAAATTGATTATAAGGACAGAAGTTCCAATTTTAAAGAAATTTTATATTTACATAACAATTCATAACAAAACATGATTTATATCAATATTTTACAAGTTAATAAGCTTTTTGCGCATAATATTTCTATTTTCTAACGTTAAACGAGGATATTAATTCCTACTTTTGTATAATTGCTTTGAATATTTCTTCCGCAAATTCACACAGCTGCAATCTTAAAAGCTCCATCCTTATAGTACTTAATATAACAACGCAAGAACAATCAACCAGCAAGTAAAACACATTACTTCACGTGATGAGAGCAATATTTTTACAGTTTTCCACATACAACACCAAGATTGATGTGCTGTAGTAAAAGCGCTTAATACCCCAGGGCTTCAAGCTCAATTTGGTGCAACTGCAAATGCCGCGACTCTTTTATGCCGTGTACACTCGCTCGGATTCCTCCGAGGAATTAAATGTGCACCCGCGGTACTCTGTATACGCTAAGTTATTTTTACGCTGGGCCATTTTTATCCGGACAATAGGACTGTTCGGTTTGGTAGTGTTGTAAAAGTTGCATTTCCCTAAAATAAATAATTATTTGCGATTAAGTGTTCCAATTGTGTAACTTGTAGTGACTTCTCATCAAATCTGTCTCCAGTCACAAAAAAATATAATGCTAGGTTCCATTTATAACTCTTTTTAATGAGTTTATGACTTTTTACCATAAAACATAGCGTATTTGTATGCATGATATCCCCGTTTTGAGTTCTACTTTGTTAAATTGGCCATAGCTGCTGGTAAAAATAAGCAAAAAATATGTTTTCGCTTTATTCAACGCAATGCATTTTTGAAAAAATAAAATTGAATGTATGAAAACACTTGTCAAGTTTTTGCTCAATCAATAATATTCCTTACAAGTTACTTGCCTTCACATCTTTATAAAAGTTACATAAACTCATTTGAATTTTGCTTATCAAACCTCTGAAAGATACAGACATAAAAATCCGTCAACTGCCTGTTAGGTTTTCCACCATCTAATATAATTTTACAAACATATTAATTTTAAAGATTGAGGATTCATTTATAAGCGCAACAGAATATAATTAAAAAAAATTAAAAAATATATAGAATTACAAGTTTAATTAATTCGCATACAGTAAAAACAATTTTAAACTTTAGCCAATTTTACTATCACTCAGAATGTTAAAGGATATGTTGTTATTCATACATAAGAGAGTGTTGAAATTTTCCGATCTTCTTATCTTCATCGCAAATTATTTTTCATGTGTTTTTACTGAACATCAGTCGACTGTCAGTTACTGTTTTTTCAACCCAAAAAAGCGAGCAGCACACAGAAACTAAGCGCAGTTATTTGTCCGAGCAGTTTTCGTTGAAGTATGAAGGGGCCATTTGTCTTGGTGTTGTTTCTTGTGCTATGAAACGGCCGTTGTGAGACGGGTTATTAAGAGTCGGCCCGACAAAGTAATGGTGTAGACCTTTAACACAATTAAATTGCTCAATGCCTGTATGAGCAGGAGTTTTAACACTTGTTCTTACCATAAGATAAAGTGGTTGTTAAAAGTAGGTTGAAAATGTACTGTTGGATGTACAGTTGCTCTAGGCTTTTGGAGTAAAGGGAAGGATGGGGTAGTCCACAAAGCGTACAATCCGACTGCAAAATGTATATAGTGACCTTTCCTCACTTTGTGGGCGGTCCTCTATCTATTTTCGTTCTAGGAGTAGAAAATTTTTAATATTAAAAAACGACTAGCTATAAAACAACTACATACTCTGCATATTTATGAATTTGATATCGTGTCTTGTATATAAGTTAAGAATATTATTTGAGAAAAAAAATATTATTTAAAAATGTCTTGCACATGAGCAGGAAAAGAGCAATTACTAATATTCCAGACTAATACTCATAACTTATGTTTAAATGAGCTTTTTTGCATTTAAATTTACATTATTTATATTTCATATAGTCCTTTTAATTTACAAAAAGTTATATTTGCTTTTATTTATAAATAAAGATTGTATGACCATATAACCACAAATTATGGACAACCACCACGGATTATGTTTTTTAAATGCATCTAAATATCCTAAAATATTTTAGCTAAATGTTTATTTTTTTGCAGAAACTTTGTTAATATTTAGATAAATACACTTTAATAGAACTCTTTTTTCATAGAATTAAAGATCAAGGTGGTCCAAAATATATTTTTAATTTGGTCACCTTCTGCGTATCGCAAAATTGCAATAGATATATTATTTATGCACGTAAATAGGTGTTGCAGTGCGTATTACAAGTCTTCAACAGCAAATTACATATTTCAAAGTAGTTTTAAGAAATGTCAAAAAAAATTTAGAAAGCAAATCACCTAAAGATAATTTTGGACATAAGTGTAGTTCAGTGTTGATTAAATCAAAATAAACTGCACCGGTGAAGCTCCATTAAATGATATGATCTGTAGTCGCTGACGAATTCTCACTGATAATGATATCCATCTTCCATTTTTATATTCTAATTTGTTTTAAATTAATAAATAACATTTGTTTCGGTGTTGTTTCTTTGGCCAGGATATGCATTTTATGACAAAACAGTTTCGCAATCCTTGGCTATTCAGAAAATTTATAAAATGCATTTGCACTAAATGGTGGGACACTTATCGATTGTTATAGTCACTAAATTTAACGTGATAAAAATGTTAGTTTTTATCCCATTTCCTATAGTTTGTAGTTTTTCTCGTAATTATGCATACAATACAATATTAAATAAATGTACCAGATGGTCTTTATAATTTTTTACTGAGGAATTTGAACTACTAAGAATATAAAAAGTAATAAGAAGCGTTAAAATAAGTAATAAAATGGATTGCTTTAAGAATATAATTTTGTCAGTTATAATTTTCTCAAAAATTCCAATGATATTTGTGATATTTTACTTCGTGAAATTTAAATTCTTTATATATTTTATTAATATACTTTTATACAGGAATGGCTGTTGCTGCTGACAATACATTATATTTTGCTGACGGGTCAGACATTCGAAAGGTAGACAGCAGGGGGATAATCCATACCTTAATTGGGGATCACCATCATAAAAGACAATGGCGGCCCATCCCATGTTCTGGTACTCTAAAAGTAGAAGAGGTAAGTGCAATGGCGCTTTATTCAAAAGCGTATTTTTATAAACATAATTCTTGTGTGATTAAAGAATTGTGAAAAATATGTTTTTTCATTAAAACTCATAAAAACTCTCAAACTAAATTCGTTTTTAAGAAGTACTTATTTAATGAAATCGGTTAAACCTTAGGTATTTTTCTTAACTTAAGATTGGTATTTGAATAAAGTATTGTATGACTAAGTTTTCTTATTTACATATTTTATTTTTAGGCTAAATTACGATGGCCAACAGATCTTTCCATCAATCCACTAGACAACTCTTTATACTTCATAGATGACCATATGGTTCTAAAACTAACGCAGGATCACAGAGTGATGGTCATGGCAGGTCATCCAGTATACTGCAGGCCCCAGCCGAGTCATCTTAGGACGAGGATTACTGGAGGAAATCTCTTGTGGTCACTGATAGGATTCACATTCAGTCCAACCGGCACTATGTACCTCGCAGAAGTGGACGCCAAGAACGTACACAGGGTCCGCATGCTCACTTCTGATGGCGAACTTCTGCATTTTGCTGGAAGGGAAGGACTTTGCGACTGTGAGTGGCAGAACTGCACGTGTTCAACCAAGGAGGAAGGACAACTTGCTGTGGACACACGGTTGCTGTCTGTAACATCGATTACTGTGACCGGGGATGGCGTTGTTCATATTGCAGATCAAGGTACCTTGAAGATACTGTCTGCCATACCTTACCTACCATCAGCAGACACCAATCAGGAGTTTCAAATATCGTTTCCTGAACACCACGAAATTTACGTATTTAACAAGTACGGGCAGCATATAACCACCAAAAACATTCTCACGGGGAGAACTGTCTACAATTTCCATTACAATGTGAACACCAGTTTCGGGAAATTGAGCGCAGTCACAGACGCTTCTGGTAACAAAATAGCCTTCTTGAGGGATCAAGGAAACAGCCTGCACACCATAGAAACAGCAAGGGGACAAAAGTGCAGAGTTCAAATGGGGAAACAGGGAACACTGGAAGTATTCGTAGATCCCGACAACATGGAGACTGTTTTCGATTACGATAGCAATGGTCTTCTGATTAGTCGTTCCGATGCCGCAGGCAGATCTTTCTTTTATGTTTACGATGACAACGGAAGGTTGACGCAAGTTATCAAGCCAAGTGGTCAAGAGACTTCACTGACCTTTGACCTTGGACCTGATGGAGCATCAGTTATGGCTACTGATCAAAATCGTGGCGAACACTCGGTGGTTACAGTAAAGGGGAATTCCGTCGTTAGTCAACAAGGTAAGTTAATTTAATAGGTTTAAATATTTTGGATTTCTTTGCACAATAATTGTAATCTTAAAAAATTTTCGAATTCAATGAAAAATTTATTGCACTTTTTTATTGATTTTTAAATATAAAAAGGTAATGAAGTATAAAAGTAAACTTACTAATAGAAAAATGTCATAATAGTCATAATTATAAATTAAATTAATATTTATTTTTTAACTATGAAGAAGTGCCTTTCAAAGATATAAAATAGTATTTACTCATATATTTTTGGCGGATATTTGAAAGAGTATTTATGAATTTTTTTATGAATGAAGTGAAATAAACGTGTGTCAATTTTACCAAACAAACATTGATTGAACTACCCATTAAATATTGAAAGTTGAAAAAAAAAATTGAATGAAAACGGATGTTCCCCTATTTACACAGTTTCTTTACTATATCTCAACTTAACAGACTTGTGTCATTGGCAATGACTCCATTAATTCCGACTAATCCATCGGCGGATCTACATTAAGTCGCTCTAGAAAATACTCGAGGCATATTATCTTCTTTCACCAGATGCTACTTATATAAGGTATGGGTGGGAACCCTATTTGGCGGGAAATATTTCGCCAAGCTTTCAATTCGTGGGCAACTGTTTTTCAATGATTGAAATTTTAAATTGAGCACATGCAGTATACATGAATGGAATTAAAAAAAATTACTTATAATATATACACCAAAAAATACTAACCTAAATAAAAATTTAATAGCTATGTCGATGTTAAATATTTATGATAATAGTATTTATTCATTGGCGACCTAATTGTAAGTTTGGCGTATAAACCCCCCAATTCCCAGAAGCTCCACACATTGACACAAGAAGAACTTGTAAGCCTGATATTTTTTTTGTTTTAATCCTATGCATCTCCGTAACCAATATTCATTAATCTTCGTAAGTATTTTTTAGGTGCGAAACCTAACAAGCCCAAGTCATGTAATGACGCGCATATTTTTTCATCGTTTTTATTATCTAGTTTCTAATACGGAAGCATTAATATGATTTTTTTTATAAAAAGCGTCGCAGTCCAGGCAGAAAAAAAATGGATTATTAAACGATGCAGAGAGACATAAAAAACAACTGCTGCAGGAAGCTATTAGAGATTAATTGACGCACTTAAGTTTACGAGTTGATTTTAACACTTCTCATAACTTTTAAGTATGTACAATATTGATAAGTTGTCATTTATATGCTTCATGCATAAATTAAACTCGTTTTCTTACAAAAGACTCATGAGCATGCCGTGGAAAGAAGTAACGATACCTTAGACACCAATAATAAAAATGTATTTCTTATGGGAAAAAAAATTATAAACATTTATGCATTTTTTTACAGGATACTGACGTTTTGTACAATTAAGAAAAAGTACTGTTATTTAAAATAGTTTTTAACTGTATTTTTAAGCCTGATTTAATTTTTTTTAAATCGAAAAAATTAAATATTGTGGATAGTAAGCATTGTTTTTTATACAATATTTTAACCGTATTTTTAAGTATACTTTCCTTTTACTAATAGGGTTTTTTTAAATATAAAGTAGGCATTATTGTGTCGGAGATTCTTGTCTGCCTGTCCGTAACTCATTTCAAATTCAGTTCTATCCATCGAATCTTGATTTGTGTTTTTGTTAGAAAAAGTATGACATAAAGTACCAAGGTTATACTATTTATCCGTTTGTTTAAACGTACAGACGACATATGTCTACTCGTCTTTCGATGGTATACTCAATTGAATCAACGTTTATAATATTTACTGGATGAACTACTCCAGTGGCGGCCCGTGGTCAAAAATGTTGGTGCGATGAGCATAAATTGAAAAGCATATAATGGGCTTGTTTCAACACTTTGTCAAAGAAAACAACCAATGAAATCGTAGTTCGGAGCACGTGACGTTATAAAAAACCAATGAGCTTGTTTCAAGTAGTAGGGTAAGAAAACAAAACAAGCAAGGAAATCGCATTATTGAGAGCATGACAGCATAAGAAATATTCCCATTAAAAAAGTATATAAAATTATATAAAAAATAGAAAAACTTACTTTAAAAAAACATAGTGCTATGATAAAAAATACTTTAAGTATATTTTATCATAGCGGGACTTCATTTTTTTAATAAAGAAAAATTAAAACTAAGAAACAAAAGCATTCCGTTAACACCGAAAAATAATAATCGTTTGAACGCTGAAGCGATGAAGAGTTCAAATTCTTGATTCCCCCATCATCACACATGGCCTATCACGTGTTTGGCAACCACCAATCATATCAGCTAATTCCAACTGCAGCCGAAAAGCATAATATCGTTTTGGGCAGCACTCCGCGCCTTAATCCAAGCAATGCAAGCAATGCATATTCTTCGTCGTCATGGCAACCAGGATCGCGTCCTTCAACCCTTCTCTCATTACTCTTCACGGGCTGCAGTCAGTAGGATTGGGTTATTAGCAGGCAACTCATTTGATACAAAAATAGGTACCTTTTACCAATCCCACTATTTGTACGAAATTTTCAATTTTGGCGTGAAAGCGTTGCATTAAAAAAATGCGCTCCTTTGGCAAAATATAATATTGGATAAAAAAACATATGATCGGATTTGGGATTTTGTTTTAAACTGAATATTTAGGTACAGCCTGGCTGTACTTGCTGTATGCCACGAGCCGCCACTGAACTACTCCCAATGCTAACGGAACTCAGAAATCACAACCAATTTTGTTTCCCGCAAATAGGCACAGAAGCAATATTTACGTCACTTGGTGACACATTTAGAACTTTATCGCAAAATGTTGGCGGTTTTCGTAATTTTAACCTAATACCAAAATGCCTAACTTTGACTGAGTACCAAATTTTTCTATGCATCATTTTGTTCGAGTACTATTTACATAGTTTCTAGTAAGAATTACCGAATGTAAATTTAACTTCTACCGTATATGTAGTCCTTTAAACGTAATTTTAAACAAATATTAAATTTAATTTTATTTTGTAACGCATACCAATTATTAACAACTTAAGGAAACTAAACAAAAACACATAAACACTGTAGAATTTTTAGTTATTTTTATTTAACGAAGACCTCGTTATTTTTTATTCTTTTTACGAGATACTAAAAAAAGTATTGTAATTAAAAACAAATAGAGGAGCGTTGGAGCCTGACACAGTGAACTTTATATAATGGCTTTCGGATACGCTGAATTCTTTTAAATTGACACAGTGACACTGCACAGTGGTAACAGCCGGTATGTTCTCAATATAGATTGCAAAACAATTGAGAGGAACGTCAACAAAAGTATTTACTCTTTCAAGCGCATTAAAATTCAATTTCGTATGCTTGTGTACATAAACTCGTGTTATATAAAGTGATACGAAAGGTTGACAGTTTTTTAGGCATTCACACATTTGTTTTCAATTTTTTTTTTTATATTCTTGTATGACATATTTTCGCGTAATAAAATACAGACCTTAGTGCAAAATAAACAAACTGGACAAAAAATCACAAATTTAGCATTTTTAATTATCTTTCATATATCGCCCTAGTCTACGTACAACACTAAAAGCAATATGCATTGTGTTCAACTGAACATATTATCGGGAAAATGACGCAAAGACTATTGATAATTTTATTAAAACTTATTTTAACTCTAGATTTAAAACATTTTGTTTAGCTATTCTTAAAATTTAAAAATGGAAAGAAATCAAGCAAAATAAAATTAGTAATATATTATTTATTTGTTTTTATAATCGTTTGATTTATTTTCATAACAAATATATTTCATAGGTAAGATTTTATTTCTTAAATTTTGATTTTTGAAAAAAAAAGCTGCATCTTAATATCGAACACTGAACGTTAATTTAAATTAGATTTTTCAATAAATTTATTTATAAATATCTTGGCAAAATTTTCCAGTAAACATATACATAAATTTTTATTTCCTAATTAAGATTCCTTGAAAATGTTTAAATCCTAAAGAGTGGCATAAAAGCAAAAATTAAATTGGAAATATAATGCCTAGTTAAATTTTATAAAATATGAATAATGGAATTCGAAACTTAAAAATAATATAAAAGAAAACAAAAATATATTCTTGCCACATTTAAATTCACGAATAGTATAAAAGTAGAGCTTGTTTCATATAGCAATATTAAAGATTAAAAAATATTTTTTTTAATGAAATTCAATACCAGTAATTTAAAGTTTTAGATTAAAGAGTTTTCGCTTACATGTTTTGAAATAAATTAATAACAAACCGCCAAAAATCAAAGGGGAAAAAATGACGAAACATTTTAATCTCTTTGAAGTGGAAAAGCAGAAAGCAATAATTAAGAGAGAATAAAATGGATGGTACACAATTGTACCCCAAAAAAAAGTTTTGGGGTTTTCTGATAGTTGTATTTTTTTAGCAATTATACCTTTTTCATTCACTTTTAAAAAATAAAAGCAATAGCTATCCATGATATAGTAATTTTGTGTTAATTACACTCTCAAAAAATGGTTCTTAATTGCTGGAGAAGATACTCATGCTTTTTTGTTTGTTTGATTCTCATTTTTTAAGTATGTCACTACTTACTAATGATACACTCTTCAATTTTCTTAAGTAAAAAAGTGGGTATGTTTGTTGTTTATAAATTTTTTATTGCATATTATCCATCAGTTTAGTTTAAAATCTCTAAAGTTTTTTTCATTGTTTTTTGTGTTATACCAGCGAATATTTGTATCATTTAAAACATAAATGTGTTGGAAAGACCATTCCTTTAATTATATCCATTCTAAAATATAAAAGAAGTTAACGTTTGGACTATTTTGAAAAAAAAAATATCCAATGCGTATTTTTCCCTAAATTTAGCCTAAAGTGAGCAAAGTGTCCTCAATTAATTTGACTGGAAGATTAAGCCGAACTATTACTGTTCAATTACTATCTACTTATTTTCTATTATTAAATACCGTTATAATATGACAAGTATCCAAATTTCAAAGATAGGTTCGTTTTTTTTCGTCGTAGTTAACATTGTACCTACATCAAAATCTTTAGTTTAAGGACAAAATATAAACCAAGAGCTACAGTGCCCCGACAAATCATCGTACTAACGAGTGTGGACTGGATACTTTTAGCCGCTATTATTTCTACAATAATTTACCGAGACAACTTTTCATGCATTGTTCTTAATCAAAGTATGTCAATGCCTTATGTTCAGTACTCGTCAAAACATCTGGATACTTTTAACTTTTAGTCCCTAATATATATTTCTACAATAATTGAACAATACAACTTTTTTCTAAACTTCAAGTATTTTTTTTAATCAAAGTATACTCATGCCCTAGGTTCAGATAACTTTTTAACACTTCAAGTAATATTTGGAAAATATCTTCACTTTGCGCATGATACATGGGACGATTCATGAAGTAAAGAACGTAGACTATTAGTGCAAATGTTTTATTAGTACAAATTTATATGTTTCGGTGTGATCAAGATCATTGAACAGGCGGGCGTCTTGAGTTCTACCGAAACATGTAAATTCGTACTAATTAACTATTTGCGCTTATAATCTACGTTGTTTACTATATGAATCTTCTCACTTCAAGCATTGATCCTTATCAAGATATATCCATGTCCTAGGTTCAGCACCTATCAAGACAACAATACACCAGGACGGTGTTATTGAAGTTGAGACTCCTTGGCAGCAAGGATTCGTATGGGAATCCAGACCCCATCCAGTGTTGATGGGCAGCCTACCAGTACAAGCCGGGATGTTCCCAGTGCCTCTTCGTATGACTACTTTTGAGGGTGAGGAAAAGAACACAGTTTCATCCTGGAACTACGACATCAAATTCAACAAGAAGGATAAGGAGAAGACCGTTGCGGCTGTGGAGAGGATACTTGCGGTAAGATTTTTTGTGGAAAAATATAACTTCATGATCCGGTGGAAAAAAATAAAACTTCTTGATTTTTAACCATCTGAGCCTTCATAGGGATACAGATAGCTCTCGTGTAGTTCTAGGGCAATGATAATTCAACTTAACTCTTAGGGATACATGTGTATAAACCCGTCATTTGAGTGTCAGGTTTTCCAACAACACGCATAATTTTAAAAAAAAATATAAATTTTATGAATTTAACTAAATTTTAATTTTTGCGTTACGAAGAAGTATTTTTTAATCATTTGAAAAAGGGATATAATTTAATTTTTTATAAAAATTAAATCTTCAGTTATAAATTTAAATATGGTAATCTTATCCAGTGAAACCAAGTTTATACTCACATATAAGCCAATTTGTTTTGAGCCAAAATAATGGTTGTACGTATTCTACAGGTTTAGGGTAGCTAAAAATAGCCGTAGGCAAAAGTGATGTTCGAAAGTAACGTAGATATTCGGGATGTCTTCAGGCTCCGAAAGTCGCCGGGCCGCGAAAGAGGTTTTAACCAAGTCCTTAGATCCTTAGTCCTGTAGATCCCATGTAATGATGACTTCGAGCAGGTTGCAGTATTCGGATTGAGGTATTGAGAGTATCTCTAGCATATGCAATTTCAAAGTTTTAAAAAGTAGACGATAAAATATTTCGATGTTTCGTGTAATTGGTCAGACTGGACTTAAAGCAAAGAAATGTGGTTATCACACTTTTTTTTTAAGATTTTTTATATTAAAACATAATTATTTTAATATTTTTTATACGACGTTGTTTTAGTTTGGCTAGAAAATAAACAGCAATGGCATGTTTTTGTATATTTCTGAACTGGTATCATTTATTTAGACAAACTTTAGAAAAACTTAGGTATTAAGACAAAACTTAAATACCTGTACCATTTTTTAACTTATTGCGTTCTTTGTATGCAAATTTAGGCTTGCCCTTTAAATAGTTTTATTAGTTTTATCGGACTAAAAAAAGTCAACGCAAATACTTCACACCCTTAGTAGTTCGTTTTATTGATATGAATAAAGTTCAATTGAGAGAAGGGAACGTGCGTTAGAGAGTCAGTGTATAGCACCCGAAATACGTTTAATAATATTACATGTGTATGTCTCATTAATGTGAATATGTGTGTGACAACATATAAGTAGAAACGTATCATGTTGATTGTCATTTTACTACTACCAAGCCATTCATTTAATATGCTTGGTATTATATGGACCTAGTGGAATGCGTCCGTATTCACGGCTGGTCTTTGTCCAGTTTTGCTTAATTTTGGTAGTAATTATATTATTTTGCCTTTTACACTTGTTTTCTTCACTCTCTCAACCTACTGACCTTTATTACCTTCTTGACACCATAAACGGGCACCGTTTATGGTGGAACAATAGAATGGAATAGAATTAGTATAATTTTTAGAAATAGGAAAATAAATATTTCAATTTTAATTTGATCCATGTAAATTAAGCATCTGCATTAGCAAAGTAATTAAAAAATAAACCAGTTATGTGCATCAGTATACTTTAATATAACAATCGTTATGAATTCGAAAACGAAGCAAAATTTAAATAACTATTAATAATGTAATTAAAAAATAATGCGTAACTCTCACTTTTGTTCAAAGTTAGCTAATGATAAATTGTGTAGAGTGAATATTCTCGAACAGTAAACAACGAATCCCTTCTACGATAATCTATCTTTCAAACACTACCATACGTTTCAACCAATCAACGTACTAACTTAACTTCAAACAACCTACAAACATAACTAAATCAATACTGTTGGAACTCGGAATTATTTATACAAACCTTTCAAACTGAGCTGTATCGAGTTTAATAATTACTCGAAAGTCGTAATGTACTGAAATGTTTCCAGTGATTTATCAGTGATAAATCCATTGGCGATTATAATGCTGACAAACCCGGAGCGATGAAGCCTTCAAAATCCAATTCGAAATAAATTTATATCACTCAAAATGCGAACCACTTACGAACCCAAAGCAGCCGAAAAGCTGCCGGGACAACGAATGGATACCACTTAAGGCAGATATGATAGTTTTGGGGGTTATCAGCCAAAATTGTAATTTGTAGCTTAAGCATATAGATAATGTCGCCAAGATCGAAAGTTTGTACTTAGATATATTTTAATAAGTATTACGTGGAATTAGAACGATTTTTAGATATTATTTTTTATAACTATTTACAAGTTCAATGTAAAAATAATCCTGGCGGTTACCGTGAAATTCTGTTCACACGAAATGTTTCAGTGCTCCCTTCTAGTTCGTGTTAACAGGGTTCGACTGAAATTTTATTTATATTCTAAGTTAAATAAACTATTTTTGTTTAGATCAATTTAAAATAAGTATAAAATTAATATGAAAGTGTTAAAAAGTAAACTTTGAAATGCATTTGGCGATGGATCGTTAGTTTGGGCGAATAAAACCCCGATAACTTATAGATACCACTTAAGCCTAAACCCCACTTGAAACTGATGAAATAATGTATTGGGGAAGGAGAAATTCATTCGAAGTTTTAACAATGGGACCGGAAAAAGGGGAAAGTAATTCTCGGAATGTAGATCTAAAAGCAAAGTTCGAGGAGTGGCAAGTTTTTCCGTTTTCGCTCCTAAAGTTTGAACTGCTAAACTAAGCGTGAAGCAATAAGCGCTGATGGAAGTGTTTTCAGGCGTAGTGAAACGTAACAGAATATTTTTTTTCTATTTTTGAGGGTTTTTTTATTTTCGGTTGTGAAGGCGGCGGCGATTGCATGAGGGAAATTGCCGAAGTTGGGAAAACAACTGAGGCAATTTCTATTTTTGTAAGACTTTTTTTTGTCGTGGTGTTATTTTAGCTCTCCAATTTCAATCTTAAAAATATCGAAAATAACGGTATGTGGTTCATAGCTTAGTTGCTTGAAACTCACTTTTTATGACTCAATGCCCTTATAAATGATGCTCATATTTGAATAGTACATTTAAATTTTCAGCAATAATATTTAGGATGAATTAATTTCATCTATAACTAAATGTTATACCTACATAACTCAGGCCCATTATTTGTACCCCAAAAGTAAAGTATTTTTTTTATTTAAAAAAATATAATTATTTAAAACTAAAATACATTGTTGTAATTGATTACATATTTTAATTCATTACTTATTTCAATTAAAATAACTTAAACACATTGCTAAAACATTAATGAAAATGGTCGGGTAAAACGGGACACATCAAAATTGTATCCCGTTTTGGGCACCACAAAAGTATCCCGTTTTGCCCGACCGTGATGCTTTTGACAACATAAATGGCCGATTCCTGAACCGTAACTCACTAGCAATATTTAAATATATGAAATTGTTGTTAAAAGAGCTATGAACAAAACTCAGTACTTTCCGGAATTCTGCCGAAGGACAGAGAAGCACAAGGATAGTTGTTCTGCAGTCGAAAAGAGTACAAATGAAGTAAAAATTGTTAAGTTTGTAGAGTGAATAGTGGACTTTGCAGAAGACATACAAAAGAAGAACATTTATTCAACGATAGAGACAAAAGATATCCAAACTACAAGTCGATGGAAAAACTTTAGAATGACCAATTTGATCAATCTTTACAAATCATACGATGCGGCTCGTGCTCAGCATGAGACGACATCGCGCGCTAAAATGAAAAATTTGCTAAAACACGTATAGACACTTTGAGATATCAACTGAGAATGCTGTCATGGTGGTCGGGAACCAGTTTAACCTTTCTCCCGAGTGATAGCACCACCAGTAAAGATCCGAGGCTCACTATCCCGTTTTGCCCGCCTATCCCGTTTGGGGGTACTTTCCCCAATATAGTTCTTAAATGTAAGCAAAATAGTTTATATCGGCATAAAACAACATTAAAACTGTATATCACTTTCAAACATTAATAACACAAAGTAATTTATAATCGCGAAAAACTTATCAAAGGAATAATTTGAATGTACGTCATATACGTAACCCTTTAAGACCGGTCATCAGATGGGGCTGATTTAAATTTATGAGACTAAATTTTAGAGTTTTATCGGAAAAATGCCTTAAACAGCATCAATGCCAGCAACTCCTTAAAAACAAAGTCATTTTTTATACAAATAACGAATGGTACAAATCAGCTGCTTCGCTATTGATAGTTTTGAAAAGCTTGAACATTATATTTTATACCAGCATGATCCTGATAGCTCGGTCTTAAAGGGATAAGATATAAATGATCTTGCGTCATTATTCATTAATAAAAGAATTTGAAAGAAACACTCGTAATGTTAATTAAATGTATTTTAACTTTTGCATTTTTTTAATTGAAGTACTTTGAATTCAAATAGTTTTTTAGATACTTAATAAATAAAAATTGCAGTGTTCTGAATTTTTTTACGTATCACACTTGTCTGTAGCATTTAGTTTGGGCTATGAAAGTGGGTTATGGACAGACGGACGGACATAGACTTTATAAAACCTTCCACTTTTTTACGTTATAAACATAGAGTAGAAGGTATTTAAAAAATATATAATATAAATATGATATGATCTAAAGTAGAATAAAAAAATGTTCCTCTTATAATAAACCATTAAAATTAACTTTTAACTATTAATAAGATAAAATATGCATGCAAAAAAACTTTTTTTAATTGTGAAGAGAGTAATTAAGATAAGCCTCATAGACTTTTCTAAAAAAATCCGTTGAATATGAATTAAACTTTATCCAATAGTAATTATTCGAGAAATATATGTCAAATAATGGATACTTATAATTTGAAGCCTACAGCAAGAACAATGTGTGATATGAAACAAAAGAAATTCTCTGAAGTATCATTCTACTATTCGATCTAGTTAAGTGGTGCTTCGGAACATGAAAGAAATTTTTTACAGAATTTTTTTTTCACAAAGCATCTTTTTCCATAGAAACCGCACATTTTTTCACTAATGAATCACACTTGAAAATTGCAGCGTGGGCTCTAGAAAAAAGGAGATTGTTCATGAATGTGAAGAAAACAATGTTCCGTGGAATTAACAATCAAAGTCAATAGAGGACTTACAATTTTTTATGCATTAAAAATAGAGAAAAATTTCTATTGTACCCAATGAAATTTCTATTATCCTCCTCAACAAGTAGTTAGGGATATTAAATGCGTATTCAAAGCACAATGGAATAATACTTTGGAGGGTTACTTAAAATATGTGGATAATTAATATAGCTGAGGAAAGTCTGTAAAATTCATTTTTATTAATATAAATATTGTTTTCTTATTTTAAGTTTCAATAGTTCAAGTTGAGGCAATAAAAGCACAGCACACAGTATAATAATATTATAAGTCTTCACAAATACTCTCAAAATTGTAATAGACGGCGGTAAAATTAAATTTTGGCTTAACATTACTGGAATATACTCGTAATTACGTTTATGATCAGAGTCATTTGGATTTTAAAATAAACTAAAGTTACGGAACTTTTACGCATCAAGTGAATGATAGAATAATAGAACATTGAAGTAAGACTTAGAAACTTAATCTGGGAGTCATTATATCAGTCTTATTTAGTCAAATGTCTATTTTCCAGTTGGATCCATAACATGCTTTGTTCCTACGTTCGACCAAAACAAGGATGTTCTTTGTTGAATGATTTTATTTGCTTTATTTTCTTCAATTTTTATTTCTTTTGTATTACTTCGGTTATTTAGTTTTTACAAATAAATTCGATCATTGAATGCTGTTGGTGTTAACTTTGACATCAATAGCTTGTTTGGTTATTATTTAGGTTATTTTCTTTTCAAAGTTTTTAATTAAGTACATTTTAAATAAATTTTGTACTCCTGAAACCGCATGGTACCATTTACTATACAAATGTGCTTTCCTTTTAAACAGATAAATGACACCCAACTTCTTACTGTGGAATACGACTGGGTTGCTGGAAGAGAGATCCTTTACAACAGTTCCAGAAGACCATTTCTAGTTGTGCAGTACGACAGTTTCTCGAGACCAGTGCAATGGCTACCGACGGACACAAGACTGCCTCTAAATCTAATGTACGAAAGACTAGGAAGATTATCAGGTTGGCAGCAAGGTGTTTTGCAAGAAAGCTACTCTTACGATAGGATGGGACACCTGACTGAAGTGAAAAATCCAGATGTCCCGGCCATGAAATATTCGTACGAGTTAAAAACAATGGTGAGTTATGCCTTGTTTTCATTTAGATAGCCACTAGAATATTATAATAATTAAGTTATATTAGGTATTGTGTGAAATTTTATGCAACAATTAATATTGGTATTAAATTACTTTACTTCTGCGGATGGCAAATCACGCAAAGCAACTTTCTAACTATGCCATGAGCTTTCTTATAAATACTAACATGTGTAATTATTACGGTATGTTCCAATAAACATCCAAGATTGTATTTCAACGAAAATCGCAAGACATAATGCTAATCACACCACGGTTTCCTTGGCATATTTTTTAAAGAAAGGACCCATCTTATAATAATTTCGAAACTTATTAATTTATGTATCTCAACGATAACTACTTCCAAAACAATCAATGTCAAATTTCGCAAATGTACGCCTATTTTTTTTGGCCGAAGATGCATGAGAAGATAGAGTAATAAAAGGGTGGATAAGTTTAACTTGTTTTAAAATCAATTATTATATATAATTCAGGTCAATCAGGTCACTATTACCTTACCATTCAATCCATTTGCATTGTACATGATGCAAATGGATCGCCTCATACGCCCCTAAAACGAATAACGGATGGTGTTTGAAGGTCTCTTTTAAAATTGCTACCCTGTATTGTTATAGCACTTAAATCAAACTGCAATTACAACCATACTTTATATTTATCCCATCCAGCCTGCGAAAATCACCCTTCCCAGCGGCCGCAAATTCACCTACCACTACGACGACAACGGCGGCCTGAAATACGTGACAACCCCAAAGGGATCCCGACACTCATTCACGACATACGTTTCCATCGGATTCTACAAACTCCTCTACACCCCTCCAGGCAATACGGGGTCCTACGTGGTGCATTTCAATGACCAGAAGCTGCCCCTGCTGAAGACCTATCCTGGAGATCTCGGGAGGGCTCTGTACAGATACGATGACAGGATGATGCTTACTGCGATTGTTTACGGCGGTGGTAAGATTGAGAGAAATTATAGCGAGTCTGGATTTGTGAACTTTGAGGCGTGGAAGACTCAGGATGTGGAGATTGTTGGCGAGTTTATTTATAAAGGTTAGTTTGTTTTTTCGGTTTATTTATGTGTTAGTTATTTCAAAAGTATTGTCCATGAATGAAAACACATTGGTACAATGTGGTATTGATACACAATATTAATAAATAACCATTGGTACACAATATTTCGAAAACACATTGGAACTATTGTTCTCAATAATTATTAATTTTAGTACTTTATACTTTTAAAAATTACATATTAAAAAATTGACTGCATTTTTTATTAAATATGTTAAATAAATAATTGAATATATTTTAAAAAGATCTTCTAATGATAGAGATTAGGAAGAAATGTTTATTTTATTAGAATGACTCTAAATATATATTATAAATTCTATAAACAGATTCCTTTCCAATGAAATAAAAATAAAATTTAGAATCAGTTGTAGATCTACATTACAGAAAGTTTTCTTTTTTATTAGAATGATGGCGATACACACATATATTAAAAGGTATAAAAAGATTAATTTCCAATGACATATAAACAATTTTAAATCATTTATACATTTCTATTACAGTTCCTAGAACGCGTGAGATATAGCACTGTTTTTTCCATAAAATTAAATCGTGCTGAATAACTTAACATAAAGGCAAAAAATTGAAATAATTATTTATTATATTATTGTCGTCTATGTGTTTATCAAGCAAATAACAATATCCTTTTTAACACAGGTTCCTCCCTGATCCGATGGAAAATTAAATTCAACAGCCCGTTTCCCTTGACCAACGCTGTTTTCACCTACTCTTACGACGGCATGCAACGCCTGGTCATGATCGTCCCGAAGATCGGCAACGCCCAGCTCATGCCAATGGAATACTCCACCAACATGACGACTGGTCGGCGCGATCAGATCGGTCCGTTCCGGTGCTACGAGAGATTCCACAACGAGTCGATTGTGTCCGACGGGGTGGCTTCTGTGACGAGGCAGATGGATCCATTATACAGGCTCAAGTTCCTCTCGATTGTCATCAGCGATAAGGAGGTAGGATTAAAGACTAGATTATACATCATGCTATATAATGTTAATAATATACATTATACTAGATAATATCTTTAATATACAATATGCTATTGATTATGCTAATGATATGCGAAAATATTGTTCAGATCAATACCTTTCTAACTATTTGGAAAGCTTTGATAGGAATTTTTGACTAACAATTAGGTTTAAATTTACATAGATGGTGTGGAATAACGTCTTTTTCAATATTTAAAATATGAAGGTTTAATTAATTTACGACGCAATTTGATCCATTGATCCTCTCGATTCAAGTTCCTCTCGATTGTCATTTGCGATAAGGAGGTACGATTGACCACTACGTTATACACTATGTTATTTAGAATAATACACGATAATAACGTGGCAGTAATCAGATATGCCGCATTAAATATTTTAATAATTATTTTCTTAGGAATTTTTGTTTCCAACACACGTATAGATTCTCTGGTCTTATAAGCTAAGTAGGCAATGTATGGACCACACAAATTGTCCTTTTTTTGCAAACGGAATTCCGATTTCAAATAAAAAAATTATATTTTATAACCTGAAACAACACATTTCCTTTATTACATAAAGGAAATTAATTAACGATTAAACTGTCGATAAAAAATTTTTCTTTGATATTTTACATCCCAGTGATCGAAACATAGATAACTGAAAAGAATTAATTTTAAAACGCGCTAATTATTATTTAATTAGATAAAAAACGCAAAAAGAAAATATTTGGTAAAATTAATAATATAATAACATCACAGAAACGGAACAACTTCAAACATCTTAAAGAATTTTAATTAAAACTTTTCGTCGTTAAATAAAGACGAGGAAGTATTTTTATTGAAATTGTTTCTAGCAGCAGACTATTCACTTTACTATTAAGGCTCTTTCAAATAATAAAATATATTATGGTTTATCAAAATTATTTTGTTTAATTTGAAAGTTTTAGCATGCTTAATAGATAAAAACAATTTCCACTGATAATGGTGCAATAATTTTGTTAAAAATATTAAATGATTCACTTATAATTAAGAATATTATTTTAAAAAAGTGAATGATATGCAATACCGATAGGCACCTTTTATTGGTTTTATAATGTTTTTTTTTATTTGTATCCACATTGTTAAAGCTGTTAACAATTTTTTGCTTGGTTTCACCATAATAAGGTACAAAGATTCACTACTATTTCGGTGTTAGATTGAACCATTTTTCAGTTTTTGGAAACGAAAACCTGAGAAATGGTTTAATCGAATACCGAAAAAAGAGGTGAAACATTTCCCCACGCAGCCGTTGTGGCTATTAGGAACTATGTTTTTAGAGGAACCAAGAGACCAATTTTTAACAGTGCACAATAAATTATGAATGCACTTATTCCGTTGAAATTAATAAGTGACAAAGTCAACGAGTGGTTAAGGTATTTTAGTAAACTAAATCATATGGTAGTAGCATAAGTGTAAATGTTAAATAAATGTGGCTTTCAAATTTGATAGAGCTGAATCAAGCAGAACTTTTGATGTTATACGACGAATTAATTTAAGGGGACACGGTACCGCTTTCAAAAAAATCTTTAATTTTGGCATATTCACTATAAAATTGATGTTTTATTAGTTCAATCTATACTAAAAAACAATATATGACAAAAAACAAATAATAAATATTTAAATTTTTTAAGTTATTTAAAAAAAATATTTTTTTTTGAACATTTTTAAAATGCTAAGGCTTTTTTAAATACAAATATTTTAACCCATTTTTTCTCATGAACTTTAAACTGTTTTACATAAGAATTGGTATTCAAATTTAATTTATTTTCAGTAGTTGTTTTATAAAAAATATTTATTTAGAAAATCCCCAATTATTTTCGCATATTTGAAAAATTTCGACTTTTATTTCTTTTTTTTTTTTTATAAAAAGTTTTACTTTTAAAAACAATTTTAATGCCAATTCTTAATGTTAACATATTTGACAGACTGCATACAAAATTCCTTAGACTTTTATAAATAATTAATAAAACCTTAGTGTTTTGAAAAACTTGTCATCAAGGAAAAATGAACACCCAGAAAAACACATTTAAAGTTTTCATTCGTTTGCATTTTTATCCTACCTTTCCGCATAAAAAGTGGAATAACTTTTTTAAAAATATATCTACACTTTTAAAACTTGGTAGACTTATTTAGAATATTCCAAAAAATAATTTTAGCAAATAAAAAAAATTCGCGATATTTGCCATTTTTGAGGTACTGTGTCCCCTTAAGTATCGAATAACATTTTGGAATAATTTGGTTGCATATAACATATATAATGGATATATATTTTATGTGTTGTATGTAACAGGTTTATATAAATAATAGGATTGTATATAACAAATAAATATTGTGGTCAAAAGTTGTTTTTATTTTTTATTTTAGGTGTACAGAGTAGACATGCAGTACGATAATCGCAACGCCGTCACCCAGTCCAAAATCTATATGAAACACTTGGGCGTCTCCAAAGTACGGGTCCAGAACTACACCTACGACGAAGACGGTCAGCTGGTGGAAATGCAGGGCCGAGACCACTGGAAGTTCCACTACGACCAGAACGGCAACATGGTCACCATGCAGTACATGGGCAACAAGATAGACATTCTTCACGACGTTGGGGACAGAATCGTCAGTTTCGGTGAGACCCCTTATGTCCTGGACGGACGCGGCTTCGTCACACAGAGAGGCGAAGAACGGTTCGTGTACAACACTAAGAGACAGCTGACGCGTGCTTTTAGAATCGGCAGATACGACATTGACTATTACTACGACGGACGAGGGAGGTTGTCGGTACGAAAAGACAACGTCGGCAACGTCACTCAGTTCTTCTATGCAGACACTGAACATCCGTTCGCTGTGACACACATATACAACAATGCTGACGGCCGTACAATCACCATGATGTACGACGACAGAAACTATCCCATGTTCATACTGTTGAACAAAGAGAGCTTTTACATTGCGACGGACCACACGGGGAGTCCGTTGTTGGTGTACGACGTATACGGTGACGTTGTGAAGGAGATTCACAGGGGCCCATACGGACATGTACTCTTTGACTCAAACCCCAACTTTTATTTGCCCGTTGACTTCCAAGGAGGATTGCTGGATCCTATGACGGGGCTCATTCATTTTGGAGACAGAGTGTACGATTCGTTGGTTGGACAGTGGATGACACCAGGATGGGATGATATCCTAGAATCTTTGGGCAATCCGAAAAGGCTACATTTGTACAGATTCAATGAAAACGATCCAGTGAATGTCAATCATGGACTAAAAAACAAATTAGGTAAGCAGCTTTGAAGTTTTGCATAAAATGATTTGATAATTTCCACGTATGCGTTTTTTATTAGTAAATGATTTGTATTACTATATCTTGACTGTAAATAAGAAGGGATAGTTTCAACAGGTGTATTTTCAAAAACAATAATTGGTAAGGTAGTTTGAATAATCGTGTAATCTCAATCTAAATGATAGTAAAAAAACAGTTTTCTCCATTAAAACAAATTTTTCCATTTGCCATGCAATCTAAACCTTAATAATGTGTATTAAATTTTGATTGCGATAATAAGGACTTTTATATTTTTCTTTTGAATAACAGTTAGAATCAAACATTTAACCTTTCGCCTTAAAAAATTAAAAGTTTAACGCTTTTCTAGAATTAAAATGCATTGTATTCTGTCAAACATAGCTCATTTTACACCGCCCTTCATATTAGTTGCAAGAATAAATATATAATGATCCACTCAATTAAACAACTTAGCTACAATTACAGAATGATAGCCATAGTTAACATTATGGTCTTCATAGGTTTAGAACATGATTCCTCCACTCACTAGTAGGATATGAGAATTGTCTAGCGTTATACAGGAAAACATCGAAATCGGGATGTCGAGTAATTGAAGGTATTGTTCGCTTAAGATTCAGTTGGTAGGTGTATCCTCATCATCAGTGGCAAGCAAGGCATACCACGTCTTCCGCCGAGCATAGATTTCAATTAACTGAATCCTGCATAGTAACGGTAATGATTTGGACTCTTGTGAAGCAATTACGAAGCCTCAGAGTAGCCTTGCACTAAAAATGAGGGTGTGGTGTTCGGAATGGTACGGTCCACAACTGCACTGATGAGATGATGCCTAGAATAGGGGATTTGAATTGGTAAACTAGTTTTTAATTAGTGTTGTTCAAGTAATATGTGCTTTATTTTAAAGGACATAGCAGTTTATCCAAGTTAATAGTTTAAATAGGATTTGTTTAAAAAAATATTTTATTTAAAAAACAACACTAGTTTTTTTTAATTCAACAGGTTTTTATTAAGTTTTAACAAATGTGTATTATTTACTAAAAATAGGCATCTCATGTTATAAGGAACTAATATGTTTGTACGCGTTCTAAGTAGTAAACTAAGTAACTAAACTGTATAAGCTACATTTGTAGTTAAGCTGGCGGGTCACTCCTTACCTTTGGGCTTAACCATCTAGCGACGACGTCATTCGATCCCTTTTATATTCTAAAAAATCATGTTTTTAAGATCTATTATCATTCAAATATAAAATTTGCCGGTTTAATCATTCTATACTTTTAAATTATAAATAAAAGAAGGAACCGGACTAACTAAACTTTATAAACTTCAGTAATCTATATATTTAAATTTTGTGTGGAAAGACCCTATTTCTGATTTGATATCTTTTTGATTTCTTTCTTAAAAAGTGTGAAAGTATACAATGCATAATTCCGTTAGAGTGAGACCGGAATAATTGCAAAACTTCCTAAATTTCCTCAAGATTTCTAGGTTCCTTTGTCTTTGAATTGAATTTAGTAAGACAAAACTAGATTACAATGATAAAAGTGTTAGTAGAATTTCCGACTTTTGGAATATATTACGCCTTGTAAGAGAAGAAAGTTGCTTTACTTGCTCATATATGGTTGTTATATTTATACAATGTCATAAAAATACAGTACGTACGAAAAAATATAAAGAACAACAAAAATCCTACTCATACAATTCCTTAGTTAAAGACATTATTTAAATAAAGCTGTTTATTACATAACACAATAAGGATGGCACGAAATGACAAATCCTAAAATTATTTTTAAAGTATCCTAAAATTTAAGCATATTACATATAATGAGATTCCAGTGATTTATTGGCATAGGGACATAGTAATTTACTCTATGTTTAACAAGATTCCGTTCAAAATATTTGGCCAAAATGAACATTGAATTTTAACTCAATACGTCATGTTTGCGATGAAGAAAAAACTTGAACATACACAGAAACTTGATTTCGATAGCAAAAACCATAGAAAAATATAAATTCCAATATCAAAACCCCACCTTCTATTTGCCAAAGAGGACAAAGAAATTGAGAAGCGACAAAAAATAAATATCGACGATTGGGTACCTTCTTTGTTTTTTATTCAAACGAGAGAACTTTGTATCTTCGCAAGACTGGTTTGACAGTGTTGTACTTTGAGCCGGTTGGATTGGAAAGTAATTGTTAATATAGGGTAGTTTACAACTTAAATTTTAAATAACGCTAGAAAAGCATGGGAATTTATATTTTTGGTCTCTTAAAGGCATAGATAGTCAGTCCCCAACGGTCCCCAACGTTATTTTATTAAATAACTCGTCAAAAATTCATCTAAAAGTAACAAAATCTTAGACTTAGGGAATTTCAAAAGGTGCTTGATATTTCTAATTTATTAAAATTGGTTGTGGCTCTTGGACATTTTAGGGTTAGTAATTTTTTTATATGAAAACGCCCTTCTCGTACATGTTTTGTGCCATGCTCCAAAATCACTCCAAATGTTATACATCAACAAAACCAATCAGGTCCAATTCTCTAGGATGGATAACGGCTGAGTTTTCAGGTCATTGATTTATAAGAGAGAGAGATGGTCTTCTCTTACTATATGTTACATATCGTTGGACAAATGACAAAACCACGAATGTGCAGATTCTAGGGATTTGCGGTTTTTTAAAAATAAAACCGCTTCTCGGTTTAATCGGTTCTTTTTTTCCCTCCATTTTAACCGGGACCGGTTAAAAGTAACTAAAAACCGGTCCTTTGAAAAAACCGGCTCTAGTTGCTTGGTTGATTGAACGACTTCGGCTGTCTATTTAGGTTAGGTTTGACTTATCGTCGTACTAGAGTTACAACAGGCGTCGTAATTTAGAACCACAATCATGTGACGAGTCGACACCTGAGTGCAGGTGTCACCCAACGCAGCTTTTAATGGTGACATCGTACGCAGCGTCGGGACATTGGAGCATTAAGTGTACTAAAAAATATATCGAAGGTATGATTTACGAATACTTTTCGAAAAAAACATAAAAAATCGCAAAAAAAACGCCTTATCAGAAGAAATAATTTATATTAAGACCCCATTTTACATTTGTAAACAATGAAATTTAAATTAAAAGTTACGCCAGTTTTTTAATTAAAATATAGCACTTCCTGTGCCCCTTTCTGGAGATGTTTGTTGCCGTGTAAATCGTAATGTGTCATATAAATAGCATTACCGGTAGCATATAGTTATAGATGCCTTAGGACATTATCCGCATCGAGAGTGTTAAATAAATAATTGAACCCATATCATACAAATCCATTATGATATATTTTATGACGCCATAATCCATTGATTTATCTAACTGTATTAAATTTTTCCTTCAGTTTAGGGGCCCGCCACTTGACTGTGGTTCTTAATTACGACGCCCGTCGCCAACTGCCGTCATGTAGCTCTGGAGCGAAGATAATGCAAACTAACAAACCTATAGCCGGTTAAAATGTTTATTCAAACCGGTTGTTCAGTATTAACCGGTTCAGCTAAAGAAATGCTTTTGCCCATTTAACCGAAGCCAAAAACCGTTTTAAAACTGTTTCCGGTTTTCCATCCCTTTGCACATTTGTGTTTTTGCACATTCGTGGTTTTGTCATTTTACCAACGATATAAAATGATAACCCTTACATGGTGCCTTGTTTACTGTAGGTTTAAGTTGGTAGGATAAACAAAGATGAAACCCTTTTATAGAGAAGAAAGGTTCTCATGTTTGGCGACTTATTGCAGGTTATGGCGTAAACACAATCATGTATGTTAATATATGTTATACCACACATATTATCAGTAGTCTCATTTGCCTTTTTAGAGTAGCATCACAATAGCCTAAAAAGTACTTACATAAAAACACAACTAATGTTTACTGTTTAATCTGCCAAATTCAACGGCATTTGGTTGTCATTAAAGTCATGTTATGATGATGTTGGGTTATCAATGACCATCAATAAATACTTATCGGAGATATCTGTGTCTGAAAGAAATACAGAATACTTTAACAGAAGTTTCAGTATAGCAATTTTAACAGCAATTTCAGTTGCAATTTTACCAAACCATTGCAAGTCGTGTCTTCTCCTTATTTCTTTAAATTCATTTCCTAACATCATCAAACTAAAAAGAGTTGACTTATTTCTTTCCTCCTACCCTGCCCATTGTATCGGTTTCCAATAATCTGCAAAAGCTACAAAAACGTTACGCTGCAGTCTTGGTCGTCAGCGACAATATGTGTTTCTTGTTCTGGGCCTCAAATAAAACCTTCAGTCTATTTCAGATTTTTTTTTTCTAGTTTAAGATTTTTTTCTATCTTATCTGAAATGTGTCTTCTAAAATGATTTTGGGGAAAGACTCAAAAAGAAAATTTGTTTTAGGGAGGTTTTGTGTGTATTTTTGGTTATTAATTTCTAGGTTCTCTGAATCTGTCGTGTTGTTCAAATAGTTCGCATTTTTCCCTTTCATTTTTTTTAATTTCGAAACATTAGTAAAATAAAAAGTACAACTTTTTTGTCTACAAAAAGTTAAACATTTCGGTATCCCAATTAAATACAAAGCTTATGAAAAAAAAACTTTATTTATGCAAGGCATTAACATTAGTAAAATATTAACTTAAAAAATATTTTTAAAAAAAGAGCTCATTAGTCATAGTCAAACTCAATATTAAAAACTTTTGATGATTAGGAAGATTACAAAAGACTACCAAAATATTTAAAACCATGTTTAAGTACCTTAGTAGAGAATAGTTAACTGAATCAAAGTGTTAAAAAATGTTAAGGCTATTTTTATATTGCAGATCTGAAAGAATGGATAAAATATCAAGGAATAAATCTGGAAATCTTAGACCTGGCTGCAAAAGAAGTCTACAACAGAGGACCACAAATGTCGAACAGCGATGATTTCGCACCTCTTTTCCTGGATCTTCCGACAGTACCCTTAATATCGGGACTCACATGCTCAGTTCAGCAAAAACTTTTAAAATTTGCGCAACTGACCAGCGTCCAAAGATCCAAAGTCAAACGAGAACAGCTCTACGACAACGCTCTGCCCAAAATCAGCACCCACAATGTACCATTTGGCAAAGGGATCACAGTGTCCAATGTCAACGGACGGGCCGTGGTCAGGGCTTCAGCGAGGGCCGAGATCATCAGAAAGGACGTGTTCTCAGCCGTCTTCAACAACTGTCACATACTCGACCTTCATTTGACCTTCCACGGCCAGGACGTGTTCTATCTCGTCAAGGACAATACCAGACGAGTCGGGGATGACCTCAATCAACTACAGAGACTAGGGACATCTGCGGTCAACACCACAGTCCACGAAAGCAAGCAGGACGAATCGGATGCCAGACCTGCACCAGGAACAACACACCAAGTAGATGTCAGGATCCACTCGCACCACGCCATTCTCAACATCAGATACGGAACATCACCGGAGAAGGAAAGGCAAAGACTGCTGAGACACGCCAAGCGACAGGCCGTGTCTCAGAGATGGGCCCAGGAACGGGACATCATATCTTCGAACCAAAGAGGTCCTCTCAAGTGGACCGAAAGGGAAAAGGAACAAATCCTCAGTACCGGTTTCGCAACGGGGTACCGGGGGGAGTACTTTCATGATGTTGATGTGTACCCGGAATTGGCTGATGACCCTTCGAATATCGTGTTTCATAAAAACAGCGATCGGCATCGCAAGAGGTGATTCTCGTTGCTATTGAATTCTCGGTAATCAAATCGGTTTTTGCCTAAGTGCTATATATGAATATACATGGGGTACCGGTTCTTTAAGAAAGATTTAGAAGAATCAAAGAGAACCCAAGCTGTCTTATTTCTTATCCACTAACCTTGGTTGAATACTGTTCAACAATTCAGTAAAGGTGCCAAGTTCTGGAAAGAAAGTTGACTTTCTCTTCATATCTTAGGTCGAGGGTTTCAAATTTGAATAAAATATTACATTTAATTCATTTGGAAATAATTACTTTATCACATAAGGTGATCGCTTAAATCGTAAGCTATATAGTTTGAAAACTATGAGAGCAAAATGTAAGAGTTCGAACAACGTGCTAATGATATTTTGATAAGCAAATTGTTATAGTTTTTTCATCGGATGTATAAAGGTCTGCTTGTATGGAGTTAAAATAATAATCAATCATGAAGGTATATTATACTTGCTGAATAATCTTATATATTCAATTTTGAAATTATATTATTCCAAATGCGGAAGAATTCACGCATAATTTAGCGCTATGGAAAATTTGAAGTATCGATAACTCGATTTTTAATTTTTGTCAAAACCATCTGTAAGACTAAATATGTAAATGAATACAGATAAATACAAGAAAACGATAAGACTTTTCATGATACTGTTATGGTCGTGTTTTAAGGGCAAAACTTTTTTCTGCTGTACTGAAGTTTTTCTAAATTATGTATTGTTCCTTCTTTACGAAAGTGAGATGTTTTGTCTTTCGCATGCATGGTGTGAAAAATACTTTTTAAAACTTCTGTACATATATAGTCTATACTAACTCTATACATTGCATAAAACATTGATAATTTATAAGTGATACAGAATACTCAAGAAATTTATTTAATTTTATATTAACACTATGTTATTTAACTGATGTGTGAAAACCAATAAGTAACAATAATGTTTTATGAATATCATAAGAATAAGTAATTATTTATTTATAGAATTAAGCATTTCTAATTTTTCCCAAATACAAAATATATAACACATATATTTTAAGCCATTGAAAAAAGGGAAAAATATTTCTTACCCAAATTTAATGTAATATGTTATTATATAGAGCATTGATTATTTGATATATTATGAACGTAATCGATTATCTATCATAAACTCATTTTATAATCTGAGCTCAATAGCTTTTTAAAAGAACTTGCATGCATATCTTCTCTTTAAAAGAACCATTTTAAAATAAAATATCATTTTAAAGTGAATGAAACGATTTCGGTCTACCTTTTTGTAACTAACTGATGCTTTTAATGCGTAGAAGGATACTTCGGAAAATATTAGATTACCCAGAATTGGTCTTCCAAAGATGATAATCAAGTAAATTTTCATGGATACAGTACTGCATTAAAATCAGACTACTAAATTAACATATCATTTATTAAAATTCGTAATTACATTGTTAAAAATGTTTTTTTTTATAAAAGAGTGCTAGGACGTTACCATTTTAGTTTGGGAACAATATTCTCGAAAGCAAATAATTTGAAATTATTAAACTTGTGATCATACTTGTTCTTAAAATTAAATATGTCCTTTGAGATTCATCTTAAAAACTTCAACTATATCCTAAACGCTCATTCGCAACTAGACGTTTTTATAGGATTAGCCCGAATCGTAATATCTTGAGTTCGAATCATCATTGGCAAAAAGCCTTGTTCCCAAAATGGTACTACCCATTAAAAGGATTTGGAATTGAGAAGCGCTGCCATTTCTTTTCCAAAAATGAATGCAAGATTCCCTCATTCTTTTTCTCAATCATTATCCGAAATGAGAACGTGCATGATCTCAAATTCCAAAAACGCATGTTCTTAAACTTGAGAAAAACGCATTCGGAGCTATTTGAACCAATAATATTCTCAAAATTGAGAATTTGAGAACGCATTTTTAACAGTGTATGGATAATTTCAGTAATGTAATTAATACATTTATGTAATTTCTCATGCATGTATGTAGATACTTTTATTATTATTAATTAATGTCTTCTTTTGTGAATTAACTTATTTTGTTACGAACAAATCTGGTAATTTTCTAAACAAATTTTCCAAATACTAAAAGTATAAAAAATAAGTAAAAATAAACACAAAAGAATAATAAATTGGTTTTTCATTTGGCTATGTCATTTTCTAAAAAAATTATCTTAGAAATTAATAAATACAATGGTATTTCAAAAGTCATAAATAACGATGAGAAAAAAAAAATTCTACGAGAAAAAGGCTTTGTATTGTATAAAATATCCTACTAAAAATTGATTAAAACTATAAAAACCATGTGAATGTGTATTATTGAAATATCAAATATGAGTGCAATTTTGTTTAAAGAAATACCACTTGTGAATGGTTCAAGATGGGAATCAACACTTGTTGACCATTATTTCAAATTTGTATTTATTTAACTGATAAAACAAAACGTTTACGTTTTAAAATATTTATTGAACCATTTGTGTAATAAAATATTTTATATGACAGCCTGAGAGTAATTTTTTGTTCAATTACATGCACTGATTACTGTTTTGTTTTTGAATGTTTACTTAAAATGTGATGAAAAATGAAGAATGATATTATTAAAAAAATCAAGTATTCTTAAAATATTCACAGACAAACGGATTTTTAAAAAACTTCTAGTATAAAATATAAACGTCGCTTCGAAGTCAAGAATTCGCACCTTTTCAAAAGTAATACAGTTCTAAGTTTGTGATTTAACATTAAACGTAAATTAACTGCAAACATTCCTATTAAAACTCTTTGACCATTACAAGCCTTAACTTTATTTTTTTTACTGTTTTCTGTTTTTTCATCTACAATTTTCTTAAGCTCAAAAAATCTAACATTGATTTAAATAAATACAAATTGTCTTACGGCGGAAACAATTTTTAAGTTTTTGGTGGGTTTTGTTCGAAACAAATTGAACAAAGAACTAAAATAGCAAATGAAAAGAGCGGCCTTACATACTATTTAATTTAAATCTATATCGGAAACATTTAAATAATTCAGAATTTAAAACTTAGTATAAAATAAAATATTTTGAAAACCATAGTTCCACTCTCCACAATTTTTGTACAATAATATTGTAAATTATCGGAGTCTTTTAATTGTAAATTTTACTATCCTAAAAAAATAATAATGCATAGAATCTATTTGTAGTGTGTTATACACATATAAAACTTATTAGTATTATATAAAAATGCTTTCAAGCTATCAACAAGTAATAATACCTTAAAAAATACTAAAAAAAATTAAGTTTTGTACCAAAAATTAATTCAAATAACCTTTCAGATAAAATTGATATTTTATTTGACATTCTGTATGTTGAAAATTTAACATAAGAATTGCTATTATTATTTTCTCTAAAATCCCAAATCTCACCAAGACGTGGAACGTTGCTAGTAAACTCCTTTCATTACAAAAAAAATCATATGCGAAGTCCTTTGAATCATAAAAACAAAAACAGACTGGGGCCGGCAAATGGAACTTTCCGTTGGGCCAAACAGTCTTTGCTGAATATCAGCATAAGTTGCATATTTCAGAGAGCCCATGATCCGAGACTCAGCACTCTTGTCTATCGGATTTGCCTCGGTCAAATACACTTTCTGGGGTACTTGTACCAGCTCCAACTCAGAATTCAGTGGACATTATTAGTGACCAATCAAATTTGGGAGCCCCTTCTTTTAAACAGTTATATGTAACCAAAGTTTGGTTAACCAAAAATTAATTGCTCAGTCATAAATATTTACTGTTTTGACACTTTAAATTTTATATTATAATATTTATTTTACCTAACGAGATGTGAGTTCTCTTGTGTATGTAAAGCAACGTCATTTTTCGGTTTTTTAGCTTCCACACTACGTTTATAACGTAAAAAGTGGAAGGTATTATAATCGTTCAGTCCGTCTGTCCGTCTGTCTGTCACCCACTTTCACAGAAAGAACCACAAGTCCCACAGACAAGTGGGATACGTCAAAATCAGGTTAGGCCACATTCCAAATTTCATTAAAAAATTTAAATTAGAAGTTTATTTAAAATTTAAATAACTAATTTTTTTTATCTACATTGAAATAACATGCAAATTCTATTTTTATTCATATTTTTACTGTTGTCATCCACAAGTCCCACAGACAAGTGGGATACGTCATTTTGAAGCAAAAAATCAGATTAGGCTACATGCCAAATTTCATTAAAAAATTTAAACTAGAAGCTTATTTAAAATTTAAATAACTAAAAATTTAATCTACATTGAAATAACATGCAAATTCCATTTTTATTCAATATTTTCACTTCTGCAATTTCGTTAAACGTACGAGAAACTTTTGTTAAAATAAAAATACACTTTTGAAAAAATATTTATTTATGTGATATAATTCGGTTTGGATTGTTGTATTATCACAATAGAGTTCTTTTAATGGTTCTATATATATATGTATGTAGAAAGATGCATAGAGAATTCTAACTTGGCATAAAAAAATATGCTAAGTTTCGCTTTTATTTTTAAAGCATCAATTGTACAAATTATAAATTTTTTGAACTGTAAATTAATTTAACAAACTATAAATAAGTGAATTTTCGAAAGAAATGTAAATGGGAAATTGTGGCGACAAAAGTATTTATTAAAAAAGATTACATCATTATTCTTCGAACTTCAAACAAATTTAGCAAACGATAAAGTCGAATTATTAAATCTGAGAAAGAAGATTAATGAAAATAGTTATTTTTGGCGTTTAAAACTTTGAATTACAAATAGCTAAAGGTCCTGTTTTTATTAGAATTAAATCACATTTGCCAATCGCAACAATCGCTCGAGAAACTTTAATTCTTTAAGACAATAAATTAAAATAAATTTATTTTTGCGACATCGATCAGTTTGAAATGACGTCAAATATATTTCACTACGGAATCCTTGTATGTTGATATGAAATGTTTTCATTCTATTTAAAAGCGAGGAATATGACATATTTATTCTTTAAAATATAAATTAATTTTTGCAAACGATAAGTAATAATTATTGAATTTTCGAAATAAAATAAATGAAACTAGCCAAATTTAGCTTGTAAATGTTAAATATAGAATTAATGTTGTGTTTGGTGCGTTTTTTCCTGTTAAACACAAATATGTGGAAGCGAGTTAAGTGACAGATTCTGTTACAAACCTACTTGTTTTATTTCGTTTTTTATAACTATCCCTAGTGTATACTTTAAATTCCATGAGTATAATAAAACAGAGGAAAACAATTACACAATGGTGCATAATTCAATAATACTATTGAAGTCTTGAAATTGTAACGGGTTAGCGGAGATTATTTTCCTTCCTTCTTTTTTAAGGTACCTTATTTTCCGTTAGCGGAGATCCTTTCTTGTTACCCATATTCATATAAGATGTTCGGGAAAGGTATAATGATTCAAGACTTAGCACTTTTGACGATCGGATTTGCATCGGTCAAATAAACTTTCTTTTATCAGTTTCTACTTGGAATTCATTGAAAACTATTAAAGATAAATCACATTCACAATGCCCATTGTAGTTGGTGCATATTGAAAAAAATCCCTTTAACCATTAATAAATTTAATTAAAGAAAAGGAGATAAAACTACGACTCAGAGTTTTGTTAGAAATAAGAACTTTGATTCGCTTCCAGTTCCTTTGTTTAACATAAAATTTTATTAAAGAATATATGAAATATATAAATAGTAGAATTTTAAGGTTACATATTAGCTGTAAAGACATTTTTAATTATGTATTTTTAACGAATATACGTACATTTGATTTTTTTTAAGTTTTCAATAAATGTTCGTATAGTAAAAGTATTTAGTACATTTACTTGATTTCATTTGGCTCAAAATTACGTTAAAGAAAATTGACCCAAAAGTTTCCCCTTGACCAAAACCACTAAACTTAATTCAAAACTTCAAATTTTGCTGGGATTGGCATGTGAGCAAGCAGTTCGTCTCTGAATCCGCTTGCGAGCTTTAACTGAGTCGTACGAGTGAAAATAAAGCCGCGCTTCAGAAAGTGGATGCAAAACTCACGGGGCATTGGCCTGGATCGGTCCTTTTTTTTCTTTATAGCATTTCCCTGATAGGCTGGGGTCACTTAGATGAATGTATTGGTCAGCAAATTTGTTTCTGAAGTTGTTGGAATGCTTTTGCATGGGAAGAGTTATATGAATAAATTTATTGCGAACTACTCTGTGAGCTGAAGGGGACAGGGAACACAACGACGCTTCAAAATATCAAATTTTCATTTCAACTTTCAATCACTAAAATGAATATTTATGAAATTTTTTTTATCTAATAAGCATCTGAATATGGGGATGGAGTTCACAAATTTGGTAGTTAATTTCAATATAACTTTATTTCCAGCTTCATATGTCATTATTTTAAAACACCGATTCTTAGCTTTTAGGTACACTTTCCAGCACAACTATTGCGTGTATCGTAAAATATTTTTTATAGAAATAAAAAAAAGTCTATTCAACGCAATGGACCTCGAGTTTGACAATAAAACATTCATAATTTTAAGTTATTAACCTAAATAGAATTTTTGCGCATTTCTTAAATTAGAAAAATCGTCTTATTTTTACTCACTTAATATCATTTTGGAATATTTTTGGTTCACTGTGTTAAATAGACATGTATACGACATCAAAGAAAATTTCAACCCTTGTAGTAAAATAGAAAAAGAGAAAAGTGTACCTACCTTAAGGCTGAAAATTGGTGTTTTGGAATAATGACATTTAAAGCTGGCAACAAAGTTATATTGAAATTAACTACCAAATTTGCAAACTCCAGCCCCATATTCAAATGTGCATCATAGAAGTTTCTTTGTAAAGGCACGATTCAGTAACAAGTTTAAATGAAAATTCGATATTTTGAGTGGTCGTTTTGTTCCCTGTTACCATGCCGCAAGGGTGGGTAAGTTATCTAACGACTAACGAAGGCAAATGTTAAATGATCCATTTATGTCGCTAATACAACATTGTCTTCTAATTTATACTGATAAACAGATACATTTTATTTTTTAATCGTTTAAAACAAAAAAAGCCTAGTAATGACTATCGGGAACACCCTAGACGTCCTTAATAAAAATCCGCCAAACAAGAAATGCATATAATACTTAATTTTATTATAGTAAATTAATTTTACCCATTTTCGATACATTAGATAATTGTAGATATTTTTTTTAAATTTTAAACTATTTCATACTATAGTATGAGTATCGTTTGGTAAATTATAATTCTTTTTTTTATCTGTAGTTATGTTAAAAGCTTTAAAACATCAAATAAACTCTCTAACAGTAAGATATTTAATCAAATAACAAAAGCATCGCATACTCTAGTTTATTCACAAAAAATTTTACTAGATCACCTCCATTTTTTCAAATTACAAAATCTTTATATACCATCATTTGGTTCAGTTTCCGTGAAACCCCTAGCAAAAGTAAAATAATGTTGTTTTTTATCCTCTGTCCGTAAAAGACATCTCTGTCGTCAGTTGACAGGCAGCCCAATAGAAAGATGAATCATTATACAAATCTTTGAAATTAGCCTCGAGGTAATGAGGCATCGGGCTGTGGCATAGGAACCCGGATTTTGCTAGTATTTGTGCTTGTTCATTTCCAAAAATGTCCCAATGACGTAGAATCCACTGAAAAGCAACGTGATCTTTGGTTTTTAGTAGATCGTAAGCAGTAAAATATAACTTCTATTGTTTGATTCATATCCTTCCAAAACTTAAATTCAAAAAAATAGAAGCATACATCATATTAGAATTGATAAACTATACACGATGTTTGATATCCGACTCTAACACTATTACCATTAATTCAAAACTGTTTTAATATATATACTTTAATTGATACAATGTTTTAAAACAAATGTTTCTAAAATAAATGATATGACATCTGACCTAATTTTATTAAAGAATTTGAATATTTTTTTGTAGGAAAACATGAACTTTCCAGAGACAAAAAAATGCTTGCTCGAAAAGTAAGAAAAATACAGTAAACACTAATTTCTCATTTTGCTAACTATGTTAACATACAAGGCATATCACTATTCCTTAAGCGATTTCAACATCGATGGCTTTGGTTGCATTTAAAAGTTAAAAATTGGTACTGACTAAGGAGAAAAGCCCATAAAAGTAATTCACCCACAAACGTGCTAAGCTTTCTGAATCGGAAACTTTCAGTGCTTTATCTCGCATGGTAATGCTCTGTAGCTTGAAAGTTCTGCGGAAGGCTTTAAATGAGTTTCCATGCCTTAAATGACTTCATTAGCATATTAAAGACTATTGCCAACCGTCCCTTGAGGAAGGCAAAGGAGGAATGCAAACTTATAGGGGTTTTTTCGCCAATGTCACTACTTGGCACTAATACATAAAAAAATTTCGCCAAGATTCAATATATACTTAAAACTTAATTTTCATGGCACCTTATTATTTGAAAATTAAATAACAGATAAAATTTTGGAGAAAAATATTTGTTTGTTGGATTAATAATCCAAAAAGGGTCATATTTTTGGACAATATGAAGGAAATATTTTGGCGATGACAAACTTTTTCACCATATCATTCAAAATAGATTCATTCTCATTTATTTAAACGTATAATTTTCCTTTCAACTTTGGGAAAAAATTGAGATTTTTTAATTGTTAAAACATTATCTATCATCAAATGATTGGTCTAACAAAGAGATGCTATTTATTTAGAATCTAAAATATTTAATAAATAATTTTTTTGACTTCCAACTTTTTTTTTGTCATAGAATTTTAAATTCAGTAGTTTACTTTTGGTAGAAAAGAGACATTAGTGTTTTTCTTTTGAATATAATATAAGTACATTTTACTTACATTTTCAATAGAAGCAATCGCCAGATTGGTGATTTTATATTTAATTTGGCGAAAAATTCGAATTTAGGCGATAAAACCCCCAAATAACAGGGGTTCTCAACCATAAGTTAAATTCAAATGAATGCTTAAAAATAAGGGCAGAAGCAAGGGGGATTTTCATTTATTTAGCAATTGGCTACTGATGGTATTCTAGTTTGTGTGTCGTGACAATGGCAGTAAAGGTTAAAAATGTCGGTAAATGTCTACTTCTTTGGTTACACATTACATTAGTTTGCAACATTTTAGATTGGAATTTGAATCATAATAAAGTTAGGTGTTTGCTGCCCTATTCAATAGAGTTTAAGGACGTCAACACTGTTACGATATCTTTTTAAGCATTGGTACATTTAAATGTAAATATTTTTTAAGATAATTGGTAGGAAATAGGGTAGGGTGGGGTAAAATGGATCTTGGGGTAAAATGGACCACTTTATAAACTCCCCTATGTAACTTAATATAGAATTTATTTTTCTGAACCAATTTTTGTAATAAGATTTTAATAGGTGATTGAAACATATTTCATAAGATAAAAAGTTAATTTCATGAATCTGGCAACCAAAAATAATCCCTTTATAAGCAGTAAAATGTGGTGAGCAAACCATATGACTTTCTAACTTCTGAAAAAAAACTAAGAAAACACTTTAATCTTGCACTGTAATTTATTTATATCATAGAAGTACATACTAGGCAACACCTCGGGCCAATCAGTTAAGAAAAATATTGATTTTCCTTTTTATTATTTCAATTTACTTTGGATGGGGTAAAATGGGTCACAGTTAGGCTTAGCTCTTTTGAAGCAACTTTACGAAAGTTTAAGAGCAGATCATGCTGTAAATTTCTTTAAAGGTGCAGGATTGTTTCCTCCTGATGGAAAAGAAATAGAACACATTATGTTGTTGACTGAAAGAGTCTCTGATCAGCCGGATGTCCCATCATTAAACGCAGTTTTATTACAAGATCCAGCTATTTCAGATGATGAAGCCGTTCCATCTTGTTCAACACCAGCTACATCAAATACAATTGCCACCCTGCCTTCTTGTTCAACACCAGCTACACCAAATTCCATTTCCACCCTGAATTCCTGTTCAACACCCCAGCTATGTCGGATACTCTTGAATCATAATTTCAGTTGTAAGATAAACGTTTTTCTCAGAAATGTCAAAAGTGTACAAAATGAAAGTTTGTAATATTATTATCTGAAGATGCAACTGAGATAAAAAAGAACTTTTGAATTTCAAGTTGTTTTTGGTGCTGTAGCTGCCTCAGTAACCCAAAGTCTACCAAAAGGATCCTCAAGGTAGAGATGAGTTACCTAGGCTTTTATACTACTGCTATCGTTGTTATTTAGATTAGTGGTAGGAACGAGATGGTAAATCTGCGCCCTCTGGCGAGTGGATGATTGATTGAGGTTGCGTGCGTGTGGTAGCTTCCACATCTCTATTTAAAGATCTCAAAAGTTCTATCCTGACAACTCCGTCACCTACGCCATGAAGTCTTACGAAAGCAGTGATAGCCAACTCTAAAAAGAAGAGAAAAGAGTTCGACATAAAGTTGGCGAAGTAATGACGGAAGCAGATGTGATGGAGCGTTTACAAGAAGAAGAACTTCAACTAATGGTAAAATAACCAAGAAAATTAAGAATTTGGATTTTCTTTCAAAATCTAAACGAAAGAAACCAGAGTAAAAAACAGAGCCACCTAAACCCAAGATTGTTGACGATAGGACTGGGAAATGGGTGGCAGTTGAATACAAAGGAAAGAAGTCAATTAAATCATTTGTTGGTCAAATTACACTTATTGATGCGGATGATTTACATGTAAATAAAAATCTAGCATAGGAAACTTTTGTCTTTCCCGATAAAGGGGACGGGGATATTGTAGAAAAGTCAGACGTTATAAGAGCCGTTTTGTAACAACCGCAAACAATATTATTTTGAAAATTTAACATTGTAATTGTGTATCATTAAATTTATTTTATGTGTTATTGACCTACTCTTCTTATTTAGTGTATTCCCTAATAAATAGATTATTATATACTCATCATTTTGCATTATGACCCATTTTACCCCACGTGTGACTCATTTTAAGCAATAGTGGGGTAAAATGGGTCACAACTTATGGAACTAAGTTAAATCCATTTATAATTAAAAAAAATACTTAAACTACATAAAAATGTACTGAATGAATGCAATGTTAAGATGCAATTTTAAAAAATCTGAAAAAAATTATGGTTTTATTGCCAGAGAACTTTAAAGGTGAAAATTGCTAAAAAGTTACCCATTTTACCCCACCTGTCCCTATTAGGAAAGTTTCAATCGTTGCAAATAGTTTTATTAAATTATTAGTTTTATTATTTAATTAGATTATTATTAATTAGTTTTATAGTTTAATTTTTTTATTAAATATAAAATCTAAATAATAAAAATAAAGTTTCTATAAAAACATATTGTTACCCTTTTTTATTCAAATAATGTCCCATTTATTTTGTCCCCTTTTATTCAAATTACAGCTTTTTCTATGTAGTATTTTTATAAAAATCCAATGCAGAATTTTTCGTCATAGCAGTAAGATTTAAAAATCATACAAGAAAAGAAAAATACACAGATATAAAATATAATATTTTTATTTCTCTGCTTCTTTTCTTGTAGACTTAAGTGCATCGAAAACTATTCATAAACAAAATGAGCTTTTCTGTTCTTAAAACTGAAAACTGGATGCATGAATATTTTTTTTTACTTATAGTTTAAGGGGACCGGGTAGGCGAAAATTTCACAAATATCGATTTTTTTATTTTAGTGTGGAAAAATAACTTATACTTTTAGCTTTTCATACATAGCGTACTTTAAACAATCTGACCAGATTTAAAATCACAGTTTCAATTTTTGTACCAAGCGAAATTCGTATGTTATTCAGTCCCGTACTTTATCTTAAACAGCCTTTTACTCAGCATGTATATTTTGATATTTTTATTATGTTCAATTGGTCCCTTGCGATTCAAAAGTGTGTGTATTTTTTTTAAACTTTTAGTAATTATTAATTGTATTGTTTAAAAGACAAGTGTGCATGGATTTAAAGATCTAATAATTATGTATTGTTTATTTGCAATTTTTGTAATTCATGTAGTTGAAAAATTCCCTTTTTTTTGCCGTCACAACAAGTTTTATTTTTAAAACATTAACAAAAAAGTCGAATGCAAAATCCATACCCAATTTTATTAAGTTGTATTCAAACTGTATGTATAAAAAGTATTAAACAGATTAGACAAAAATTGAATCGCAAGGAGTATTTTAAAAATGTCCAATAAAACGTTAATTTTTCCACTAAAAATTAAATTTCTGAAAAAATAGTATTTGTAATTTTTTGAAATTTTGTGTAGTCTTTAAAATTATTGTTATTGAACTGCAAAAAACATTTCATGAACTTTAGGCAAAAACTAAAGGATTTTTTCTTTTGCCTATCCAGTCCCCTTTGAATTGCTGTATAATTTTATAAGGTTATCAATTAAGAAATATTATTGAAGAACAAGATAGTCTCACTTTATTCTCCCCCAGCTTCTCAAGGAATAAGTTAAGCATACAGTTATTTATTATAGTTAGTATGGAATTTATTATTTACATTACTTATATAATTTTGATTTTACGACAGCATTAGCTAAAATGCTCAAAAATTATTTTCAAAGTTCATTGGAATTTCATTAAAAATGATTTTTTCAATAATAATTTTTCAAAACGACTAATGATGTCCAAATGTACCAATGTTTATTATTACCTAGATATGTGACGTGATTGAAATTGGATGATCAAAAAAAAAAAATAACTGTTTATTGTATGTGTTCTAGAACTTCAACATACTTTTGTTGTCACATGGAAATAACTTTAAAACCATATCTTTAAGCATTGGAACTTTCATAGGGGGCTTTGTCGTTTCTTTATGCATTCCTAAATGCAAGTTATACCTTCAAATACGCGCATCGTAGTGGGTTAAACTATAAGGAATTTTTAGATCTACTTTCTGAAATGAAACATTTCGTGATAAAATTTAAAAAAAAAGTGTGTAACTTTTAGTTTTATGAGCATAAATTGCTTCTCAATTTATTGTGTAAATAACCCTGCAAAATTTTAAATTCTTCAATTAGTCGTGAATAACACATTAACATATGGTAATAGCACGTAAAGAAGTTTTAACAATTTTTTTCCACTTTAAGTTCTGCCAAAATAAACTACGTCGAAACGATTTTGCTCACAGACCTATTCAACTCTGCATACACTTTTCAAATAATCCCTACATATCAAAGTGGGAATGAGATTATTGATGATTTGGTGGGGGAAAATGAGAGAATTTTGCAAGAGATTTAGCTTTATCAACATAAATTTCTTCTTAATTTATTTTGTAAACAACCTTGCAAGTGTTAAAATTCTTCAATGAGTCGTACATAGCACATAGAAACATCAGAAATAGCACGTAAAGAAGTTTTAACCATTTTTTTCCAATTTAAATCCTGCCAAAATAATCTACGTCGAAAACCATTTTACTCGAAGACCTATTCAACCCTGCATACACTTTTCAAATAATCCCTACATATCAAAGTGGAATGAGATTCTTGATGATTTGGTGGAGGAAAAATGGGAGAAAAGAAAAAGGAGTAAAGCAAATTTCCACTAGAAATTGAAATCGAACCCCGTAAGGGAATTTCATTTTCGAAATCGGATACTTAACGGGCTCTAACGGGAACCGTGCTCACAATAGTTGCTAATGCCCCATCACATCGCTTTGATGTAACAATCTTGACGGGAACCTTCTTCAAGTATCGGATTTCTTTTTCTATCGTTTCTCTTCTCAAAGAAAGGTACAAAAAAAGCGAAAGAAAGGAAGTCAAATAAACATTATTTATTCAGCTTTCGCTCAGTGGGAAACTTGGGTTTGTAAAAAAAAGGATAGGTATGGGTTTAGAATGAATGGAATTCTTAGATATTTGAATTTGTGTTTTGCAATAGCCGTATCTGACACTTAAGCTGGTTTTAAAGCCTTTATACCTGGTGTCTAGATATAGTGAAGGACAGTATTTATCATAATATAAATTGAGATTTAGAATGATTATGTAAAATTATTTTATATCTGCTGAAATTTGAATGGATTCTTTGTTCTAATAAAGGTGCCAAAATAACACATTTTTATAACATTGTTGACTACACCACGCAACATATAAAATATTATTTTCCCTAAAAAATTTACTATGACTCTATTTAAATTTCTAGTTTGGATTTTTTATGAAATCATTAAAGGTATTTAGTTTTTAAAATAAAATATGAAAAATGTTTTTAAGTACAATTCGTTTTTTATATATATAATACGTTCATTAATTCATATTTTTTTAATTACAATGAGTCCGTATTGTGATTTTCGAATAGGACATTCTTTGGACGACAGTCCGAAGAATGTCAGGAATAATATCATGTTCAATTGTTTATACGAATATAGAATTCAGATTAAAAATAAAAAAATACTTAATACAATTTTGTTAAATCAACAAAGGGTGTTGTTAAACAGAGTTAAAGAAAAGATCGTTAGAATAGTTAGAGTAGTAAAGATCTTAAGAGAGTTAGAGTAGTAAAGCTCAAAACATGAAACAATCTAATCTCTCAATTTCAAAGGCTTTAAATAAAATTGACAGAAACCTACGATATATAAATAAAATATATCTCAGCTGTTAAAATCCATTAAAAGTTATGATTTAGATAAAACAAAATATTTTTACGAGTATTTATTTTACTCTTCAGTTAACGTTGAGTATTTTTTGAGACATTGAAAAGCACGTAACAAATCCTTTTAAGTCAAAATTGTTGTTTTGTCTTATTGCAGGTGATAATGATTATTGTTTATAGCTGATTTTATTAGCGGCTTTAACTCTAGCTGTAGTTTCTAAGATGATTATTCATATACTAGCGTTCTAACATCGTGTTCAGTTTAGTTTCTCCTGAATTCTTTTTTTATTGGGTTAATTCATTTTAAAAACTAAAAATTTATAATTAATTTGAAATCTTATATGCAAAATATATTGAGTTAACTATAGTCAGATATCTATATTTGTATATCTTACAAAAATATGTAAAGCTGTAAAGTCGTTTATCTCATACAGAAATTTTGCACAAGACAATTTCAGATTTTGTTCAAAAGGATAACCAGTTGGAGTTTATTCAAAGATATCAAATAATGCAGCAACTATAATTTAGATCACAATGACACATTTTCGTATTAAATATATTATGGAATTAAAAAATCCTTCTTCAAAATAATATAGAGGATGGTTTTTAACTGTCATACAACAGTATATTTCGTTTAAGAAATATTTAAATGTATAACTTTTTTTCTAGTTGTACATTTCAATTGGTCTTTCTAATCTGTAATTTTCAGTTTACAGAAACTTAACTTGCCATCGAATAAACTACCTTTCGACTAGCTAAACTTTGTAAGACATTTATAGCTCAGACTACTTAACAAAACATTGCGTTTCTAAACTATATCACCAAGCATATTCCAGCCTGGGTTGTTCCATTCCCTCCTAAACAAAGTAACATGGTTCACGGAAGTGCGGCCACTCAGAAAGAAGTGGACTTTCGAGCCGGATATTTTTTTGTGTGCCGCCCTTAACTACACTTCTCGACTAACTCGCTATCTTTTTTCCTCGCCCAAATGTAATCTCGAGTTTCCAGCCAACATAAAGAGAAGGAAATGAATGGGGAACCAACAAAAAAAAGGCCGCCAAGCCCGACAAAAAGCAGCATGCTTGGACAAGTTCTCGTCTTCCAGCTCGCCAAGCACTTGTCTCGCATAATCGCCCCTTGGCGTGATATATCCATGCGTGCCATAAAACTGCGCCATGACATCATATTCTTCTGGACGAAGCACTAGGGGAAGATCGCTAAGACACAACATTATGTTCTGTTGACCTATTTTCTGAACTTTGTTTTTAGATTAATGTTAAACTTACTAGAATTAAAACATTGCATGATTTTCTCTAGTAAAGATAACGTAAGGATCATTCCTTTAATTAGCATCAAATACGTGTATTATATTGTTCTTGTCTATTCAATTATTTAACGAAATTTCAAAAAGTGATTTTTTTACAAATCACATATTTAAATTTTTTTAAAAATAAAGAAATTGTAAAAAGATCGTGCTTTCCAAAGAAATTACCCGACAATAATTAACAAAGTGAATATGGGACTAGTTTAACGTCAACTTTGTGTATACTAATTTAGTTCCACGTTAAATTTGTCGTAATATAAAGTCCTTCGTAACACGTCGCTATAAAGTTGAGCTGAGTGTCATTTACCGACCTTGTCACTTAACCGAGGTTTACAATAGCGAGATCCGTTGCCAGTGGACGATTCGAACGAGGAGGAGCGTGGTTTCTTTGGCGGATAGAAACCAATGTTTGGCGTAGCTGTGACAACACCATAGACGTGTTCTCTCCAGTTTAGGCGAATTAGCAGCCGCATGGTTTTTTTTTGTAGGTATAAGACAACTTCTGGACAGATCTGTGACTTTACGTGGCCGTTTCAGTTGTAAATATACTTTATGTAGCTCTAGTACGTCGTCATTTTAACCAAACACTTACGAAGTAATACATAAAGCGACTGACAGCTGGCACTCCTACTTAACCGTATAGCGACGTCTTACGAAGCGTCAGGACTTAAGACCACTTCATTTTTTGTGGAACTGGACCATTTCATACGACACCAAACGCAACCTTATAATATCATACGCGACGAATCAGAACTTAAAACTACGACAAAGTTAACGTGCACCTAGTAATCACGGTTCTCCAAAAAGAACAAAAGTATCTCCTTTTCCCCATCACTCGGGTCGTGTATGATGAATGCGGCGCAAAACGATATTTTTCCACGGCCCAAAGTGGTCCACAGGGAACCGAATTGGAAGAGAAGGAAGGCAAATAAAACACAGGAGATAAAAGGAGCAGGCTAATACACCCAGCCATCCTTCTGTTGGAAGAGAGTTATCAGGGATATTGGGCCCGGGATGAGTCAATATTAGAGTTGGAAATCTATCTCAAAATAGGGAATGGAAGTAGGTGCTTGGACAAATTACGTTTTTGGACTTAATAGTTTTGCTGGACGATATTGCTGTAACGTATGGCGTAGTATGGCTCTTCAATGTTTGTTTGGTGTTGACTTGTTTTTTTAGGAGCATAGGATAAAACAGTGTGAGGGGATGTAGTATAGAGAGAAAAGGAAATATTGTGTTGAAGATCATATAGGTAGCTTTATTGAGGCAAAACCTCCATTTGATGTATTAAAAAGATGAACTCGAGAAGTCATAATCGATAGTCTTAAATGTTGTTGAAAATTCCCTCAAATAAATAAATGTGCAGTTTAAAAATTATTTTTTAAATAAAAATGTTTTATAACATTTGATTATGGGAACGTCAGCTATTGGAATTTTATGGTTTTGAGCTGAAAAAATGTGTGCTATGAATAAACAAGCTAGCTATGTCATTTTTTTTTGTAAATAATACTCAAATCGAAAATTTGTTTTAATGCAAAGTGGTCTTGATAAATTACAAGTGAAAACTGATTGTTTGCTGAAAGCAGCTTGTTAGCTTAAAACAGCGTTTTCTGCAAAACTGCAAGAAAACTTCTCGGAAAACTGCAAGACGGGTTAGTATTAAAAATTTATAAAATTAAGTTGTAAAGTGAATTCTGCAAAAGTCCGCCTATGTGTACCTCTGGAGTGAAGCGGTTTAAAATGCAATTTATAAATCCAATATCTGTAATCTGCTTCCCAACAAGACTCATTCAAATTTCATGCAATAAATGAGCAAGAGCTTTTCAGAAAGACAGGATATTTTGCTAAAGAACGATGCGAATGGAGAGGATTCAATATTAGTTTGAAAATCCGTATAAGACTAAAAACAAACGGTTTTACAAATATTTGGATAGTCGAGAGATAGACGCTTTCGCTTGACTTTAGTGTTGGCTTTGGATTATGCTGAATAGATTTTTCGCATAACTTTTACTACGTTATCTTCTCTTATAAAAGTGTTATCCGAAGTTTTAAAGGAAGGTGCAAAATGTTTGATTTTCTGATTTTTGAAGAATGCATTAAAAGAGCAATTCATTTACTATTCAAAGTTGAAAAAGTAAATGTTATATCAAAATAGGATTTTTATATCAAGTTCTTTCACTATTTTTTAACCAATTTTTACTTCGACGCGATTGATGTAAAAGTTCAATTTGGAAAAATTTAAATTTATTGTTTTTAAATCATTTTTATGTTTCAATTAATTGATACAGTAAACATTTAGAAAATATTTGAGTTCCTTGCACAATATACTAACATTAGAGTTAATTTTATGTCTCATCTTCACAAATGTTGACTATATTTTAAAATAATGTAATCCATATATATTCGAATATAGTATCATTTGTATTTTTTGGTTATTAGTGATTTTAATTTGTTTTAACAGTTATTAAAAAGTACATTCAATTTACGTTGGGAAAGTTTTACAGAAAAAATCAATCCTTAATTTAACATATTTTTTAAAGTAAGGAACTGAATTTTACTTCCAATTAAATACGTATACTTTATGGTAAGATATTAAACGCATTTGAAACATTTCGACTTAGTTGCTTTTTGACTAAAAATCTTCTTTGTGAATTCAGGCTTTTATCGTAGCATATACACACCTACCCTATAAAAATGCAATCCTTAATTGCCCTTTTTTAAAATTTAAAGAACTAAAGCATACTTTTAACTATTTACAAAACAATATTTTAATTACATTGAAAACTTTCTATTTAGATTTTTCTATGTTTCTTAATTAAAATTCTTCGTTTTTATGTTAGTCCTTTATCTTAAAAATTAAAAAATCCCATCCGAATAAGGAAACACCCACTTACAGCATTTGGAATCTAAAAACACACAATTCAGAAAGCTATGATAATTACGTAGTATCTCTCTTAAGTATACATAAATGAGCCGTTTTAGATACTAATGCAAATTGTGTTATAATTATGCCTTATTTGGAACTTCAATTTAATCGAAGATATAGGTTTATGGGGGGGCATTATATATACGTGTGTACGTATTTATTTATGCAAATGTATTTCAATCACGTGGCTCCAGTGGATTTCCAATAGGCATAGCTATTTTCTCATAAGCATTTCATCTGCAATATTAAGCATATTTGAAACATTAACTAGAAATTATACGTATTATAGACATATTATTTTCCAACAATAGGTGTTTTAACCACATTTCAAAGATGGAATCTAACTAACAATATTTTAAAGTTGTAAAAAACAAATAATACTAAGTCTATTGCTTTAACTAGAAAATTAAAGCGAAAGTAAATATTGTATTTTTCAGATTATTTTTAGCTAAAATCTTTCTCTTCGAAGATTGTATAGCATTTATTATTTTCAGTAAAAAAAAAATAATATATTTCCTTAAAAATAGTTTTTTTTATTTCCAGTAATTAAAAAAAGAATTTTTTAATTCAAATACAACAGTTAACTACCTAGCTATTGAATATAGTACAAAGCTTTATTCGGAAGCGAAATAGCTTTTTTATGGGTTTCCATTTATTTTCTATATTTTGAAAAAAAGCACGTGATACACGGAGTAAAAAATAAATGATAGTGTTCTGCCATCCTTTATATCACTCGTTCTTCGTTATCAAACGAATAACACCAGTCAAAGGGACATCAGATGGAAGTAGAAATGATATCGTGTGAATTTTTTTCTTATTTAAAACCAACTAGGTCCGCATAACTCCATTTATTTACTAAATGAATCTCAAAGTGTAAAAAAAAGTCCCTCTGTCGGTTTTCTTTCCCGCTTCTTCGTTCGTTAACCCCCCCCCCCCCCCGAAAATATATATATAGATATATATATATATATATATATATATATATATATATATATATATATATATATATATATATATATATATATATATATATATATATATATATATATATATATATATTATATATATATATATATATATATATATATATATATATATATATATATATATATATATATATATATATATATATATATATATATATATATATATATATATATATATATATATATATATATATATATATATATATATATATATATATATATATATATATATATATATATATATATATATATATATATATATATATATATATTATATATATCGTAGTGGAAAATTCTGCTATGGATTATTTTTGGCAATTCATATGAATGTGAATGATTTTTTTTTTAAAAATCCTTACAAAAAGTATTTCCTAAATTTCCCTCAGATACAATCTGCAGAAAGAGATTGACTGAAATTTCTTTGGCAAATTCATGCATATTCATATGAAGGCTCTAGTTGCAAACCCCACATTCTCCGAAGTATAAATAAAAAATAGGGTACAGTTCGTTTGGTGGCGGCTTTTGACTATCGTAGATTCAATTGGACGGAGCCGCCAATGATCGTGCAGGGTCCTATATCTTAGTTATGCTTGGGGATAGTAAGTTCTGAAACTAGACTCTTCATATATAGATAGATCCATCCCCACGTGCACTTTGTACTCGAAATTGAGATTATGGATGCTCCATAGAGAAAGGGGCGAGTCTATCTAAGGAGCCCCTCAAATAAAAGAAATAAAAAATCATTTCTGATGCATATTCAGTGATTGTACAATGCAGACTTTCTTATATCCATCTTTTTTGCTGGGATGCAGATCTTATACATGATGATAGAGGCTTTTTAGAAAAGATAGTAATCTTTTGATACCGTTAAATGCCAGGAAAATGTTTTATATGAAAATTTTATTTGATTGATGCAGTGTCAGGTAAGAAACGCAAGACTGAAATTATGTTTGTTAAAATTTATTTTTAAGATTAAAACAATTTAACCGCAAACAAGTTCAATACATAAGAAATGATCAGATATTTTAGGTTTATTTTAATAATTATATATATTTCTAAAGTGTTAAAACCAATAAAACTAAAAATATATTTTTAATTTTATTGGTTTAAAAGTAATTTGCTAATAATTTGCAGGGAACCATAGGACAATGCATTAAACAACAATGTAGCAAAAGTTACCGAATATATTTTTTGTTGTGTTCATGCTCTTATTCACTTTCATATTTATGCGAGATACCTGGATTTTTCGTTCTTTTAAATACATTCTAAAATATTTGTCTTGTTAAGCAAAAAACTTGCTTGGTTGAAATGAAATTGAAAATAAGTTTGCAAAGCTTATGACTGATCGTCTTGAAAACTTTTAACATACGTTTTTGGACAGACTTTGACAAAGAACCTAGTTGTTTCAAAAACCATGGTTGAGTAACGAGGTTGATACTTTTATCGAAATCATAAGTGATATTAAGATATTAAACCCCCAACGAAAGAAACAATTGTTCCACTTTCGAAAATAGCCCCTCACCGACACGTAAACCAAGCTTGAGTATATTTTGGCTATAGTTATTCGAAAAAGAAAGGACAACGAAAAGACAAGACGGCGAGTTTGTATCAAGAAAAAATGTAAAGTACACCTTTAATTATCCAAACTTAAATTATCTGGTATCCGATTATCCGATATTCGCTCTAATTATCCAAATCGTTTTACTCCTTTTTGAAGTTTGAAGGTTATTGGAAGGATGAGCCACCGTATAAAATTGGAGTTTTTCATATTATAGGCAAACCAAATATCCATTATTGTCCATTGAAATCTTATTGTCCGTATTTTTCAGTTATCCTTATAGGGTTCGTACCCAATTAATTTCGATATTTAAATTTCTTCTGTATACATTTGATTCTGAGTACTCTAAAAGGCAGGTGTTTAAGAACACGGCTTTATATTCTTTCCTATTCCAACTAACGCATTTCCGAATACAAAAGGGTGCCTCGCATATTTAAATATTTCATTTTACTCTCTCTCTCTTCAAATCATGCTACAGCAAGAAGAAGATATCGATGAGAAGCAGTCATATATCTATTTCGATAAGAATGATGAGGATAAGGGCATAGATATCGAGGAACTTCAATATCCTCGCATCTGGGAAATAAATAGGGTCTCTAAAAATGAAAGATTTCTCTCAAGGAAGGGCATAGAGGAATTTGATTTAGATTGGTGGATCTGCTTTCTAATTTGGTTTCCATAGTTCGCCTCGACATTATGAAAGAAAAGTTTAACTGTGATTGGGATATGAAAAAGTAATGATGGTAAAAGGAAACGAGAAAAGAATATGACATTCGAAGAAAGAGATGCCCTGAATTTGAGTGGTTAGGGTTCTTACTTAAATGTTTTTTTCATATGTATTCTACTTATATCGTGGAGCTTGCTTTGGAATACTTGATATGAGTTTTACTCAGAAAATGTATAGAGATGTGTACTTCGTACCAAAGAAAATCTTTCTCTTTTCTGTTATTTGAAGAAATAATTTGTAAGAAATATGTAATGGAAAAATGTATTTTCAAGCATAAAGTGAATCGAATGGTTGAAAATAGTTATAAAATCTATTAATTCATAGTTTAATGCAGAATTTGCATTTTGTATTCTAAATGTCTTGTATTAATTTAAGATAACGTTTAAAAATATTTTTCAATTGGTTTCATATTCAATTAAACAATATTAAAAATAAGTACATTTTCATTTAATTCATTTTAAAAGAGCGAGATATAAGAGGACATTTCCAAATTTATAGAATTAACTTACAGCAAGTACGAAATTTTATAAAAGATACTTTCTATTCATGATGGCTAAAAAGAATAAATAAAATATATTATTTTTAAAAAAAATCACAGTACAACAACAAGGAAGTCAGTGCACAATAGTTGAAAAGTCTCAATATTTTCTCGAGATAAATTAAAATTTATTAAAAAAAAAACACCATAAGGTAGCACTATAACTGAAAACTAACGTTAAAAAAATTGATCTTATCTAACGTTTAACTAATTGCAAAACTAGTTTTTTTATTATTAATTACAATCGGGATGTATAAGTACTATTGTAATTTACTCACTATTGTGAAAATTATTAAACACTTTTGTGAAATTTAAACGTATAGAAACAGCCTCGAATGGAGATATTTGGTGAAAAAAGTTTGCCATCTATTTTAATTTAAATATTGTAGTTAAATTATACAACATACAAAAGTACTAATAAAAAAAAATAAGTAACTTTTTATTTGAGAGATGGTTTTATTTAATTGTCAATACACTTTTCTGATATTACGTGATACGAGAAAACATAAAATAAAAAGCTTCGACAATTTACTTACATTTACCCAAAGCTAGTATAATACAACATCTAATAATTAAAGAGTATTTTAAAAATAATTTTGAACTCAATTTGTTATTTTAGTAAATTCGTTGATTTAATATCCAAGATGTGAATAACATTAAGAACTTTAACAATATCGAAAATTTAATTAAGATTTTTCCAAATAACCATTATGATTTTCTCATCATAAAGTTTCCTCACGTTATTCGTAATTGAGTCAAGTGCTCAAACACCCAACAAAAAAACCTCTAAATTATCCTTACGTGTTGCGTGAAATCACATATTTTGTTTTCAACGGAACGATAACATCACGCATTCAGTACGTCATCTAAAGATCATTAAATCAATTATTCATATCTTGTCTCTGACACAAAACATTCGATTCAATTATATTAATATAAACTTCGAAAAAGGAATAAGAAACTGCCATCAGCAACCAGAATTTAATTAAATATCTCTCAATGTCCTTTTTTTCCAACGAAAAAATTTATCTTTTATGGTACTGAAGAAGAAAAAACAGTCACCAAAAAGTCCTTAAACTAATACAAAAGAATGTGCGAAAAAACAGCTGAAAAATGATAAAATTTAATCCTTACCATTTCTAGAGTTGGGATGAAAGTTTTTTTTATTCCTTCTTAAACACAATGAATAGCAAATACCAGTTAATTAAGAAATGTAAATGGATATGTAAGGAAATTACAGAAACGAAATAAAGTAAAAAATTTGTTACTAAAAGAAAATGTTATTATATTTGTTTTAGAAATGTTTTTTTCTCATGTGGTGGAATTCTTGTTTTCTTAAAATAAATATGAAGATAAAGTAATATCATAAATGATATTTTTTAGAAATGGTTTATTTTAACGGACTTTACTAAAATTAGCTATATTTTCAATTCACATTGAATACTTTATTAAGCTAAAATGATACACACTAATTTTATTATTGGCTAGTATCAGACGAAAGACCGTTAAGGACAAAATTGATTTAAGTGTATATGTCGTGATGGCCAGTAATTGATGTTTACAATTCGGCATCACTTCTTTTTTATCAGACCGTTCTCACGATAGAAATGCAATTCTAAGTGGTTAGGAGACGCGAAGACGGGATTTTCGGAGAGTAGGGCCATAAAATAGGCCAATAAATTCATTTTCTTGTCGAGCGCATTGACAGTTGCAGAATTAGTGGCAACTGAATTCCCAGGGGGCCCCTTACTTTTTCCAAGAAGGAAGTCTGCAGAAGCGAACTTTCTCAGAGATCTCATTGGATTTCGGCAACACAGTGAAACGACTGGAAACCAATGACACTTAAATAAGGGCAACCCAGAAGAAACATTGAAACCAATAACAAGCCAGGAGACGGTCCAATAGCAGGAGGCGGGTTCAACAGTCCAAGAGAACCCGACTGATATATGCAGCTGAGAAACTAAAAAAAACTTCATAACTCAAGTGTCTTTTAAAAATAAAAGAACATCTTTTCACTTTGGAACTGTTCGCTGCGCCTTGCCGCCCCAGACCTTGACTTCAAAGAGTCGTGCAGGGATTATGTGGATCCGTACCGGGAAGTCCTTGCCTGAAAGCTCGCTATAGCTTTCCCAACCCTGATGACCATCTCCTTTGAGGAGCCTGACACATTTCCTGGTTACCGACCGGAGTTGGTGGCCGCCCCAACCCCTGATCTTGCCGGACCCGCGCTTCACCAGCAGCTCATCATCAGCTCACTTCTCTACCGGAGGATGTCCCATGAATCTCGGCAGCGTCTAGCAATCTACTCCCTCACCTAGTCCCCCTCCTAACGCAGCCGGACCTTTCTCGTTACGAAGTATAAGCTCCAGTGAATCCTAAGATGTCCGGGATCAGCTACCAATGTGGGAGTATCCGTCACAGAGTAGGAGCGCAATCAGTTCGACAATATGTGAGTGTTATTTTAGATAATCAGTTATCATTTTGAAGGGGCGCAATATACATGTACCACAATTAATTTTATTTGGGAGATTTAATACCTTTATTGATTCACAGTCCATTCTCCAATTCTAAAAAAGAAATAGATCCGTATTTTTTTATGATATTTGATGATTCTCATGACTATAAAAAATGAATTTGAGTAATAATAAAAGTAACATTTTCTTTAGAAATTTGGCATTCTTCATTTAGCACATAGTTGAGATTGGATATTTTAATTCTTTATAGATAATAAGGTATTTGGGAAATTAATGAATCTGAATAGGGAAGTCGCTACCCTAGTTATTATATGTATATTTGTTACACAACGCAACTCATTAATGTACTAACCACTACTTGATTTATGAATTCAGATTGCATGACATGTTTCACATATTTTCTTTAATTAATAATTGTTTTTTGAATACTGAGACCAAACCTCATTGCGACAGTATATAACGAAACCAACTCATCATGTAAAATTGGAAACGGGGTTTATTTTCTACAAGAAAAAATACCAAGATAGTCCAGTAACCAGGTAGTTTTTTCAGGAAAAAAATACAGGAATTGTTTTCTCAACGGTTTTATATGTTTTCGAGGGTGCTTAATCCGAATATCAACTTTGTGAACAAATTCGGGCATGGGAACATTAAAAAAAATAGAAAAAATCCAAAAATTTTACCCCTTTTTTGGGTTTTTCCTTATAGCAGGAAAAGTATTAATTTCTCAACAAAAACGTCAATACAAAAGTTAAAGTACTCTAAACAAGCTAAATAAAAGTCAATTATGTCATTTATGTCAGTCTAATAGTTTAGTTGCTACAGCGCGCTGGAAATCAGGCAAATTCCGCCCGAATGTGGAAAGTCCAAAATTTTCACTTGCAGCTCGTAAAATAGTATAGTCGAAATAGAGTTAAGGGTGAAATTAAATAGAACACAAACTATTCTTGTTGCAAATGGTAGGAAACATGCTTCTAATGAACGTACTAAAAATTGCAACCTGAAATGTCGAGCAAAATACGTTTATAGGCCGCCATCTTGAAAAAACGTTAATTTTTTTCAAATATCAAGAAACCATAATAAGTCGAGTTTGATATCAAATTAAAGGAAATTTTATGTTGAAAAAGAATATACTATTGATTTTTTAAAACTTAAATATTTACAAAGATGATTTTGGAAGGAAACGATGAAAAAACGGCCGAAAATTTTCACTTCACGCGACGGAACCACTCCTTGTAATTATTGAGATGTCCAACAAAAGTTTGCTGCTTTGTGACTCAAAGCCATGCTTCAATGAATAACAAACATGGAATCCCTAATAATAAGCAATATTGAACAAACCCTCATGAAATGTACTAAAAGAATGGAGAAGGAATAACTGAAAGTCAAACATGGAACCTGGATCATTCGAAATGCATTGAAATAACTTATGCAATGAGTTTGCTGACCAGTGTTTCCCGTTGACCTAACTCATGCAAGAATGACGAAAGATTTTGTAGGTCTAAACAAGGTAATGCAATTATTTTATAGACCACAGTCCATTTACTGATTTTTCAAGTGCTTTGTGGAATTCTGTTAATGGAATAACAGATAGTGCAGACAAGGGACATGATTGAAAGAGAAAAAACTAAGCTAACATATCTTTTAGAGGTGGAACTATATTGAAAACTGAACCATGCAGTTATGATGAAAATATTGAAAAAAGGAATAGTTATTGCTGGTGGAAAGTTAATGCGTTGACAAATCTAAAGGTTTTTTTTTAGATTGCATAATCGTCGCATAAGAGCTAGACGAGGGCAGGTTTTAAAATCTTCCTCCCGCATTAGATATTTAAAAAGCTTGAATATCCTGATTTTTATAATATTTTGTGGCGAATTGCATGTAATAAGTATTCTAGAAGAATGGTGTAGAAGGTAGCATTAAAATATCGGGATCATCAACTACTACAGTTACTTGAATTTATTGGGCTATTTTAAGGCTTCTTTGACGATTATTGTATTTGTATCACATTCTGCATGAACAACAGAGTGACCCCTTTCTTTTAAATGGCTTTCCATAATATTGAAAAAGCGTCGTTTAAGCAATTGGAAAGAAAGAAGAGAAGAAAGGTGTAGAAGGTAGCATTAAAATATCGGTATCATCAACTACTACAGTTACTTGCCTTTATTGGGCTATTTTCTTCGTAACTGCTTAGTCAGTTTTTAATAAAGTTCCATCTCTAAAAGGTATGTTAGTTTATTTTGAATATCTCTCCCGAACATGTCACGTTAGCCTTGTCTGCACCATCTGTTATTCAATTAACAGAATTCCACAAAGCACTTGAAATATCAGTAAAAGGACCGTGGTCTATAAATAATTGCATTACCTTGTTTAGACCTACAAAATCTTTCGTCATTCTTGCATGAGTTAGGTCAACGGGAAACACTGGTCAGCAAACTCATTGCATAAGTTATTTCACTGCATTTCGAATGATCCAGGTTGCATGTTGACATTCAGTCATTCCTTCTCCATTCTTTTAGTACATTTCATGAGGGTTTCTTCAATATTGCTTATTATTGGGGACTCCATGTATGTTATTCATTGAAGCATGACTTTGAGTCACAAAGCAGCAAACTTTTGTTGGACATCTCAATAATTACAAGGGGTGGTTCCGTCGCGTGCAGTGAAAAATTTCGGCCATTTTTTCATCGTTTCCTTCCAAAATCATCTTTGTAAATATATAAGTTTTAAAAAATCAATAGTATATTCTTTGTCAACATAACATTTCCTTTAATTTGATATCAAAGTCGACTTATTATGGTTTATTGTTATTTTTAAAAAAAATGACGTTTTTTTCAAGATGGCGGCCAATAAACGTATTTTGCGTGACATTTCGGGTTGCAAATTTTAGTATGTTAATTAGAAGCATGTGTCCTACCTATTTTAACAAAAATAGTTTCTGGCTTAATTAATTTCACCCTTAACTCTATTTCGACTATACTATTTTTCGAGCTGCAAGTGAAAATTTTGGACCTGCCTGATTTTCAGCGCGCTGTAGCAACTAAACTTTTAGTCTGATATAAGTAGTGTAATTGACTTTTATTTAGCTTGTTTAGAGTACTTTAACTTTTGTATTGACGTTTTTGTTGAGAAATCAATACATTTCCTGCAAAAAGGAAAAAACCAAAAAAAAGGGTAAAATTTTGGGATTTTTCGAATTGTTTTAATGTTCCCATGCCCGAATTTGTTCACAAAGTTGATATTCGGATTCAGCACCCTCGAAAACATATAAAACCGTTGAGAAAACAATTCATGTATTTTTTTCCTGACGACCTGGTTACTGGACTAAGAGTAGAACTTGAAAAATATTAAAGAAAGTTATCGAACCAAGCTTTCAATTTTAAAAATTAATGTTTAGGATATTAACAACTACAAATAAATTCTTTAAAGTATCCCCCCTCCCTGTCTGAGAAATTAAATTACACAAACATAAAAAAGAGTGAATGATGTATTTTCACCATTCTCTCTGATAACATTTCTTTTCCCCATAAAAAACATCATAAAAAATTAAACCATCAAAAAAAATTAAACTCTCATTTCAAACATTGAGATGCATTCAATATCTCAAAAAACGTGAAAAAATATTTTCTTTTGGTGGAAACGGAACTTTAAATTATAAATTTAAATAGCATATTTTTATAAAAATGAATATGTTTGAGGTTGGAATTTTTTATATACAAGTGCTAGTGAAGCTATAACTTTTTATTTTTATTTTCACTGTTTCTAAAGTTTTTGTTGGGAGATACATTATAACGCAAACCATGATTAAATTATCAACTGAAAATCCACGATCCTTTTATTCTTCAATTTTTCTAACGCTAGGGTTTATAAAAGTAGCAGTTTAGCAATAAATATCTTTTTTTAATCCACATCTTAAAATGCGTTTCCTTTAAATCAATTAAGTAAATTTTAAAACTAAATCATATACATTTTAATTGGGCTGCCAATAGGAATAAAATATAATTACTTTCTTAAAATTATAAACTGTATGTCGAATTAATAACGTTAATTTATTGCAATTTATCTTGTTTGCTACCCTTTTGGAAAATACCATTTGCGCATATGCGATTTTTTTGAAACGATTTTTATGACGTCTTACATTACATATAAACCCGTGTACCTAATTAGAAGTCTGTAGCTCTTTTAGTTCAAGCTGTAGAATGGTTTCAGCCAAACAGACGGTCCATTGTTCGAAACCACTTTTTTAGTAGAAAAACCTATCAAAACATGTAGAAAACACCAAATCTCTATTTCGGATTTCCCCCCCCCCTATCGCAATACTTTCATTACCTTATATTCCATATTAGATAATTGAACGTAAAAACTCTTTGCCTTCTGAGAATTCACATTCTTCTTTAAACCAACAACACCGGTTCTCGCACCAGCATATTGATTTCCAAAACACGTGAGAAATGTGCACTGGAAACCTAAAAATATGCTTCGCACAAACCAGCTCCAAACGCGCGAAGTATATCGTTAAACTTCACAAGTTTTTCTTCGAGTTTTTTTTTCCTTCCAAAGAATAAGATCGCATTTCCCTTTCCAGCTGGGTTTCAGGATCTTAAAAATATTTATCAAAGAAGATCTCCTTCCTTGCGGAAGTGGAGGAAAGCTCCTTTAATAATAGATGGCGATCTCTTCTTTTTGAATCGATGCTCGAGTATATCGTCTATACGGGATACATCCAGATATTTTTTCTACTCGTTCCAGTATCGCACCTTCGCCGTGAAAATGGCGTATCGGCAAAAATACAATCATAAGGAAGAATCTTCAGAAGTTTAGCTTTTTCATTCAATTTTTTTCGAGAAAAAACAAGAATCAGCTAGTCGTATCTCAACTGTTTTACCGAACAATTAAAGATTTTCTTCCACAGCAGGATTGCTTGGGGAAAATGGCGTATCGGTAAAAATACAATCATTCAGAAGAGTCTTCTGAGGTTAAGCTTTTTCATTCCTTTTTATTACAGACAAAACAAGAATCGACTGATGATATCCCAACTGTTTTACCGAACAATTAAATATTTCTTCAACAGCTGATTTCAAGGGAAAATGGCGTATTGGCAAAATACAATCATTCAGAAGAAAATATCCTGAAGTTGTTTTTTCCATTCCATTTTATTACAGGAAACACAAAAATCGCTAATGGTATCTCAACTATTTTACCGAACAATTTTAAGATTTTCTTCAACAGCTGTATTTTCACAAGTTTTTGTATGTCGTCAAATGGGATAACTTTGGTCCTGGAGGCTAACTTTCGCCCAAGCTTTTCAAGCTAACAATTTTTCAAGAAATACTCTTCAAAAATGCGCTTGCCGTTTTTACCTTGTGTCAACTATGTCTTGACCTTTGAGAAAAAAAATATTCAAGTAGTAAGACAGTAATAGGGTTAAATGCTTAGGCCAAAGTTACCCCATTCGAAGGTACTTTAGTATTTTTACCTCGAAAAGTCATATTGGTACGATACGCCTCTTTACCGCGCATGGTGCTATAAGAACGGGGTAAGTAACGTCTTTGGGAATTGTATGGTGGGAATGCAAATGCACTGCCTCTTGAAAGGATTGCGTCGCAATGAAATAAACTGCCGGATTTTTGGTGAATTTCGTTTTGGGGTTCGAGAAAGATACATTCGAGGTCCATGAGGTATAGCCGTAAAGCACCTGTAGATGCACTCAGGATATGGAAATCGTTGGGCAAAATGCATGGGGAATAAATATAACCTAACGTATTGTTTTCAGTGGAAACTATCGCCTGGTGACTATGAGGATATACATTTAAATTATGTTAAAATGAATATGACGCTTATGGTCATTTTATAGCACCAAAGTGGTCATTTATGCTTATTTAAAAGAATTTATCTATCTTTCTTCAATTGACCAGGATGCCATATAGATGGTATACATAGGTGGGGTTTTTTGTATGGGAATGGATAAGAAAATTCTTTGGGAATTGTATAGTAATAATTTTTTTTTTTTTTTATTTCTAATGGCAGTTATTGGACAGTTACAGTAATTCAAACAATGCGAACAGAACAAGAAAGAAATCACTGCAACAAAGTCCATCAACTTATCTTGTCTCTCGCCTCCCAGTAGCGCTCTGAGAGGGTACTCTTCCGTAGGGCAGAACATCGCAGGAGGTGGGCAGAGTCCATCTCCTCTCCAAGACTGCACAGAGGGCAGATGGGCGAATTAGCAACATTGATGCGAAACAGATGCTTTCATAGGCAATCGTGCCCAGTGGCCAGGCGAAATTCAGCAACTGCTCTATGTCTTGGACCATTTCGTAGCTTTGGGATGGCATTTCTCCAGGATTTGGTGGAGGTACGATTGAGTAGGTCTTTCTGAGCTTGAGCTCTGATAGCTGTTTTGACGAGGCTTTTAGCTGTACAAAAGGCAGAGGGGGAAAACTTTTGCCTTATTGAAGCGCCCTTTTTTGCAAGGAAATCTGCCATTTCATTTCCTGGAATCCCACAGTGGGCAGGAACCCATTGGAACACGATGACTTTTTCAAGAGATTCCAGTCTTTTCATGTGATTACGACAGTCCAGGATGTCCTGTGTTAAGGTATTGTTAGACACAATAGCCAATAGGGCAGCTTGGAGTCACTTAATACCACGGCTCTTGTAACTTATCTAAGTGGCATAGTAGTTGGGACAGAGCAATTCCGATAGCAGCAATTTCTCCGTCAAACGAACTTCCCTCTCCGACAGGAATATAAAAGGAAAAATTTCGGAGAAGACACCGGCCCCTACATTAGGACTATCAGACAGGAGGGATCCATCAGTATAAATCCGGAGCCAATCTGATTCAGGATAGGAAACGTCAATTACTTCAAGAGCAAGAGCTTTCAAAATAACAGGGTCCGTAGAGTTTTAGTAACCGATTGTCCAATATCAAGAATAATTTGATAATTATTAGAAATCACTGGATTTTGTGGTTGGACGATAGATTCGGGTTGACAATGTATAGTAATAATGTAAAACAGGTTTTTATAAAATGATTGCGTTCCAGAATGAATGCGTGAAAGAAACTCCAGGATTTTCAAAAGAATTCCTGTTAGAGATTTGAGGAGGAAACATTGGTTGGTCAATGTGGTTTTCCCGTAAATAATGTTATTGATATGGAAATCTCTATAGAAACGCATTGACAGATTAAAAGTGCTCAGCAGTGCAACATATGAGACATTACTTTTTCTTATGGTTTGATTAAAGGAACTTATAAAATATGTATTTCCAAATTTGTTAGAGACCATTTATTTGTTAATTTTAAAGACAGTCTTACACTTCTTCAATCAGTACTCAGAAATAAACACAATTGTTCCCATGTTAAGTCCCTTGACGTATTATTTTTTTTCTTTACGTTTCATTATACGTTTGCATTCATTGCGTTTTATTATATAGTTGATCGAACAGTTTTTGCTTTTATAATAAAGAGAAAATATTTTCAGGAAGGCAAAGTTTATCATTTCCCGGCTACTGATAGCCATTCCATAAATAGCTTACTGGAAATAGTAGTAATCGCGATACTAAATTTTCTAACAAGGACTTTCTATATTTTAAAACAAGATCATACTCAAAAATGAGCACATAAAGACATTAAGTCTATTTTAACTCATTTCTGAAATATGGACATGCTTAAGAATGAACAGCAGCTGTTTAATTCTTGAGTACTTGCATGGTTTCAGAAATGAGTACAGGCAAAATTCAAACTTGAATAATATTGGCTCTGGGGCAATTTTGTCTATGAAACATGCTCGTATTTTACATTTTTTTAATCAGTTTAAAAAATGTTTTTAGAGTGCATTAGCAGCAACATTTTCAGCACACTGAGATGATATGTTTCGATATATCACTGAAACAAGATTCAATTCTAATATTTAGTAAATCTATTTAAAATTATGTTAATTGTAAAGCTGATATTTGATCTTTATTTAAAAAAAAGGTTCTTAAATTACAAATTTATCATAACTTTATTCGTTGAGGTTTTTTTCCAGATAATATTGATGAAATGAAGATTGATGAAAAATAATAGTTTAGCAAATTTATGCATTTGGTTAAAGTTCTAAGTTTTTTTTTAAGCGAAAGCACTTAAGATTTATGCAAAAACTAAAGAACATAACGAAAAGGAATAAAAATGAGGTCCTATTTAATATTTATATTTACAACTCCGAGCACGAGGCAGAGATTTTTCCCAATATTTACGACATAACTTTGACGAGACCCTGTTCCCGCCATTTCTTTCTTCTAAAAAGTCGTAAGAAAAGTCGTGGAGGCCAGAGTCTACGAAGCCTCGTTTCTCACAATGGACACAAATAATATTTTTACTCGGCGGCATTAGCATTTAAATATGGAGCAAATAGACGACGCTTTCACTCACAGCCCTATAAAATGCAGCGTCTTCAACATTATTCGGTTAAGTTCTGGGGGAAATTCGAAGAAGGCCGTTTGCAGGAGCGGCATTCTGTAGCGTGGATTTGACAAAGTTGTAAAACAAGCTCGATTTTTATTGAGAGTTTAGTTATTTCAGTTACAATGCTACTGTATGTATTTTTCTATTCAAGGGCTAATTTGGCAAAACTGAACTACCTAAATATTTTTACAAGCATTGAAGCTATAATAATACATGCAAGATGCGGTTTTCAAAGACGCAAAGGTTAGACCTCTAACTAATAAATTGTCGTAGAACAGTTTTTAAGAAATAATATTTTGACGATATGAAATAGTAAAATCCACTAGCCAAATTTCTTCTAAATGTTAAGTAACCTTGCACAGGCATCTGTAAAAAATTCCGTAAAACGTATATTTTCATTGAAACGCAATTGCCGGTAAAAAAAAATGTAGCAAAATTCAATAAAAATTGACAATAAAAACACTTACCCATAAACTACAAATAATAATAAGGAGCTTATAAGGATTTTGATTGGTGATATTTAAAAATACTGAAATTGTCCAACGTAAAGTATTGTTTTCTGTGATGTGCTTTTGCTAAAGATTTGATACCATTAGGAATATAATTCTTGTAAAAGGCAAGGTACAAATATATATGGGAACGTTTGGAATTCTTTTTACAAATAAGAATACGCACAACATTTAAATTAATATAGATAAAAAAGAGGAATATGGAAAAATATTCTATTCATTCCTGTCCTTTTTATACTGTACAAATATACTAGCCGTTTAGTTGTTTAACGCGTGCCCAAGTCGTCGGAATGCCTCTCATCGAGAACTTCTTCCTATTACCCGAATTCTCACCCGGCCTTCCATTCTATAGACAGATATGTGTTCTTTCAAAAAAAAATCAAGAGATTTCTCGAATGCACTGCTATATATGTTCTCCATAAATCAGTGGAGTCAAAAGTACTCCACGCCAACAGTTGGCAAGGAATGTTCTGTTGGGTGCCAGCTCAGGTGTCTACTTCGTCACTTTACTGTGGTTCCTCAGAGGTGCACTGAGTAGTATAAGCGCCAAATCATTATTCAATATTCCAGAAATATTCAGCAGGATACTATAACAAATAATTTTTATGTTGAAGAAGTTGTTAATAAATATAATAATGTATGAAATATAATTTTGACTGCATTTCCAGTACAACTAAGTCAAACCAAATGCAGCTATTTATGGGCAAAAGTTTTCTCACAGTACTTTGGGCATTTCCCTTCTTTTTCGAAGCACCATATTCCGAAGAGGCCTGCCTTGCCCTCTTCTTACATGTTTTTTTAGAAGAAAACTAAAGAAAAATATATAATATGGCGAAGTGTTTGACATTGGTGTGCAGTTTGGAATTCCATAAAAATTACGAAAGTTTTAGAGACGCAAATGCTACGACTGGGGGCTCGTTTACAAAAGAAAGCGTCGCTCACTGAATATTAGTTGTCTTCACAGGCAGACAAATACGTTTATATATTCAAACTATATGTATTTTTACGTAACTAAACGAAATATGTTTAGAACGAAAACATTCAAAAAAGTACTTTGGTAAAAAAAAAAGTGAAACATAATTTTAACCTTCTGAGGAATACATACGTTTGCTGTAAAAATTATGTTTTTACAGAAAGAAAACTTTCAGTTTGTGTGCCAGAAAAATACAGTCAAATATCCAGAGAAAATCAGTTTATTTTATACAAAAAATTAGTAATTTAGTTTTAATCGAAAATTTGTAGAGGAAAAAAAAACAAAATTTTCCGACGCCGGCCGAACCGAACAACATTTGACCCTAGTAACAGGTAGGGTTACTCATCACTAAACTACCGCGATGAATAATAAACTGTCGAACCTGAGCTCGTATCACATACCTATAGATATTCAGTTCAAAGCCTTTCAAGTTGAGCTACTTCGGAACACAAATTTTAAACAAATATAAAACAGTTACAAATATTTTAATTATTTAACAAACAATTGAAACACATGTTCAATTGCAGTCTAGCACTCTTTGCGGTGATAGAAACAAAATCATTTTTTTTTACTTGAAACAATATATTTTTACAGAAAAGCTGTTTAAATAAAAGGTATTTTTTAGAAAACATCTGTGTTTTTTTTGTAAAATTAACATATTTTTTTAAAGTAAAATATTCAAGAGACATTTTTTCCAGCAACGCATGCAACAAATGGACTATACAAAATCTTAATTCAATAATAAAGCTTTTATCCAGCATGTTTTAATTTGAAAAACAAAAAAAAAAAAAAAACTACAAGTGAAATACTAATTGCAAGGCTTCAGAACATTTCAGTTTTTAACAAATTGTTAACTTTAATTGCATTCTCACTAACAAAATTCAGGGAAATATTTAAATTGAAAAACTTATTTAAAAAAAATTATGTAACGATAATATTTTTGTAAACTTATCTAAAATTTATTTATATTTTGTTGGTTGAAAACCCCTGTCAAATAGCTAGCTTGAAGTTTCTGTCAAATAGCTAACTTATTCTTTTAGTACTACCACAAAACTATTTTTCCCGGTAAATAATAATAAAAAAACTTCGCATGCGAAGTATAAAAAGCTGGGCTGTCCCTTGTCAAAACTGATTTTACATCAGATAAGAAAACTTTATATTTTTGATCAGAATTGTTTTGAATGAAAGAAAATTACTTTAGTACAAGAACCTTACTCGACGTCTGATTTCAATTGTTTTTAACTCTGAATAAAATTTAATGAGTCTTGTACATTTTATAGGTTATTGTGTTAAATTTACATGATCATTTTAGTTAAATAACTACGTTAACTTAAACTCAAGTTCCAGCTAAATCATTAGAGGAACCAAACATTTTTTGAATAAGATTACTTAACTTACTTCAAAAGCATATAAAATTTAATTACTCATTACTTTATTTTGATTAAAGATCATTGAAGCAAAATTCTTCTATTTTATTTCAAAGAAGGAGAAGAAAAACAAAAAAAAATCTTAACAAATTATTTTCACTCACGCACACAATTCGCTTCTTGAGAAAATTGACTTCGACAATCCCCATCAAGAACAAAATCGAATGGAAGTCCGATCAGAATTCATTAAACTCAAGACGCCTCACTAGTTTCTTGATTCAATTTCCATTCCGTTCCGAAATCCTCCTCGAAGACAACACATTTATGTTGTTTTTGTGTTACAAAGGGGTTTTCAGTCGGCCCGATTCCAAATCAAAGCCAACCAAATCAAAGTTAACTGGACACGACTGCATTACGAAGTGGCATAGAGATGCAACGAAGCATTCAGGATGTAATTACACGAACGCAAATCTGGCAACATCCGAAATTCAAATTCATTTCCCGACACTACAAATAGCAGGGTAATCAAAATGAAGAAAAAAAATCGCAATAAGTAAAAATAAAACTAAAAAAACGGTACTTTATTTTGCTTCGATGTCTTTCTTTTTTTGTTAGTATTATTACTTTTTGATTTTAAGAATATATTTGAAGTAGGATTTCATTCGAAAAAAATAAGGTTAAAAATTTCCAATCAGACGTTTCAAAAGGGATATCAAACTAATGGCGCCGTTCATCAGTTTTGTCATCTACCCTACGCATTTAATTTGGAATTTGTTTTTATTCGTTTATTTAAATGAGGCTGAAAAGTAATTTTCCAAGAAGAATATTTCCTATGAAATGTTCGAAATAAAAATTTATTGAATATTTCCGTAATGCAAGGATTGTGAATTTCTGTAAATATAAATGTATTATCCTTCTTGTAATTGCGTTTACGTTCATTTTGTGAAATATTATTTTTTATTTAAGAGCAGACGGTAGTTTTATTCGAATCCCAAATCAGGCAGCGTGATATCATTATTGCTCGATTTATGTAAATGGAACTAAGTTTTGTTTTATTTTCTTGATTGAAGATTTATGTTAATATTTTTGAAATAGTAGACGTTAGTAGATTTCTTAATAGAACTGTATTATCTTAATGCATAATTTTTATTCATTCGATTGTAATAAATAAGTTTACGTAAGAATCAAATTTAATTCTTTATTTAAAGATTTTGTAAACATTAGTGTATGAAGAGAGTCATTAAATTTTAGCTAATAAATAAGTTAATTTAAGTAAGAGTAGTTAGTTTGAATAAGTTAAATTAGTAAAATAAGTATTAGTAAGTAATTAGTAAGTAAATAGAAATAGTTCCTAAAGGAGAAATGATTTATGTAATTTATACTACTCTCTAAGAAATCTGTGTAAAGTCTTCAAGCGTCGCATTACAAAAAGTAATTATATATATTATTCTTAAAGTATCTAAAAAAACTTCATTTGAGGTAAGTGTCAGTTGCCAATATAGAAATTTTGTCAGAGGTTTTTGCAACTGCAAATCTACTTTTTCAATTGGAATCATTTTAAACTTTTAATTTTAACTATAATATTTAACTATAATTTTACACTTTCAGATAAATTGTGTAAATTTAAATATCTTTAAAAAATTACTATGTATTAATCAAATGATAAATTTTAACTAATTGTAATAAAATTGGAAAAAATACCCTCGACAAAGAGTGATAATTTCTTAACCAAAATTAAATATACCCTGATTTGACTTCTTTTCATCATGAAATTTAATATTTCATTGAATACCCAAATATCTGAAAAACAACTTACAATATTCTGACATTTAAATTTAATTTGTAAGAAAATTTAAATTTATATTTTACAATATATGTGTGTACGTGCTCTATTTTGCTCCTCACTGTGTATATATTTACGCTATTAAACATTCGAATGGTTTTATAATTTCATTTTATATACAATTGACATAACAGCAAAAAAAATATTTTAAAATGGTGTAAATATATTTACAAAATATTTTTATATATAAAAATTACTAAATTACAAAATTTTCATAAAAAATCACTTTTTTTTCTTATTTTATACAAATTGTATACATAACCCATAGAATATAAAATATAGATATTCTTGAAAACTCATATTATTTCATTTAAAATTCACATAACTAGTAAATGTAACACAGATACATGAATAATTCAAACAGAAATAATTTATATTCGTTCTGAACCCAAAACCATTAAATTAAACCAAATGTTTCGGTCCCATTCTATAATTAAAGATTTGGAAACATACACGTTACAAACGCACTCCAATTTGTGTGTTGTAATTTATGAAAAGCTTTTATGTGAATTATTAACAACATTTGGTTTCCCCGCGGATATTTCTTGCACAAAATAGTTTAAAATATTCCTTATAATAAATGGCAAAATTTAATTAAGTTGGTCACATTTATTGTAATAAATAAGGCATATGACTACCAGAAGCAAACGACTGAAATTGGAAATTACTGCGTCTCCGGAATATTTATTTGCAGAGAAATAAGTAATTTGGCGAGACAGAATTTAAGTTGACCCGATTTGTTGTATTTAGTATAATATATAAACTAACTTATTTATACTTTATAACCATTGTTTAAATATTTTATTTTAATTACTCGAATGTCTTTATTAATAATGTATTTAATGTTGTTGGTTCTGATTATGTATTTAAAATATTTGTAACAAACTAATTTAAAGTGAAAACGGAAAATATAATTTAGTTATTTCATTGTTATATTGTTTAATAAATTTACATATGATTTATATAAAGCATACGTCTAAAAACCTAATTTTATCTAACTATTAAACTTAACTTTAATATTACGATGACTGAAAGTGTCCGTCTGCAAATTTCTTCTTATTTCAAAATTTGTAAGTTAAATTTGTTTGTGACTATGTACATTACTATTGGAATCTGGGGAACCTTGGCCATGTTTTCAGAATTTCATTTTTAAACATTTTATTGGCAATAAGGATATAATAGTGTAATATAAATAATGCATTTTTTCTTTTCTAAATTTATTGTTTTGGCTTGTTGAGGCTTGGCCCATGGTAAGGGAGGCTTGGGCCATACAAAAATGCATAATTTTAAAGTGCACAATAATACATATTTCAAATTATTTTTGTAAGCATTAAATGTAAAAAAATATATATTTTATAATTCGACACTCTGGAAGCATTTAAAAATCCTATTTACCATAATTAATATTTAGAGTAATACATTTTTATAGTATTACCTGTATTAAAAAAATCCAATATTGTCCTTATTAAGTAATTTTTTTATGTATGTTAAATATATTTTATTCAGTTTGTACACACATCAAAACATACAAGATATAACTGTTTTATAGTTTGAATCTTTATTTTATTTTTACGGCACAAACTGGAAAAAGTCAAAATCAAAGTGCACTTTCAAAGCTACTCGTCCAGTCTCCCCCCCCCCCCCCAAAGAAAAAATTGGATAAAATCTAAATTCTTTAAATTAATGTGGAATATTATTATACTTGAGTTAATAACTTATTTTTTGCAGAAAAAGTTTGATAATTGGTCATAACTGACAAGTTAGTTTTAGTTGAGGTTTTGGTTTTATTCTAAACAGGAACACATATTGATAATCAGTCTATTACCTTCATAAAGTTATTATCATACTTTATTACTTTATTATAAACTGGGTAATTTGTCAACATTATTTATAGACTTTCATAATTAGTTAACTTAGGAAGCCTTGGTCCAGTGGCCAACCCTCCCTTACATAGAGTGGGCCAAGCCTCCCCACCTAGCCATTTCGTAAAGAATGTCACATGGTGATTTGTAGCTTACTTCATTGCACGAACTTTGTAACTTAAACAAAACCTTAAACCTATAACAGTATTATAAAATACCACATACTGAAACTTAATTTAATTGGTTGGTCTAAAAAAATCTTACAAATTATGTTTAAAATGTTTACTCTTTGGGATGAGAAACTTTCTTTTTATTTTCTCCTCACTGTTAACCCTTTCAGACCCAGTGATGCCATTTGGCATCATCATGTTTCTAATCATAATTTTGAAAAAATAATAGGGCTGACATCTATTGGGATTAATAAAAATATTTCCTAATATAAAAAAGTTTGAAGAATCGAATGTTGTGCTTTTAAATATCATAAATTACTATAGACGATCAGACATTTTTTTCTAAAATGATGATGCCAAATTGTCATTGGGACTGAAAGGGTTAAGAAGTAGCTCAATGAAACTAAGATGACTGTCTGCTGACAATAGTAGCTTTGAGTACCATCTATTGAGAAAATTCTAAAATATTTTTAAATACGAAAATTTAATGATGGGCCAAGCCTCCCTTATGGCCAAGGGTCCCCAGGTTCCAATACATTATATTATCACTTGCTGCAATCATTAATGTTACACAATAATCTCAAAATAGCCAACTTTTCTTTCAAATTCAACAGAAATATGTAAAAAAGGCATATTAATCTTTCTAACCACATTTTTAAATGAATACATCACCAACACATTAGTACATGTTCCAATCCTTAATAAATTAGTTAACTTCGTGCCATTCCAACAGGACGTTATGGTTATACTAGGGACATTAAAGTACTATTAGGATTCTTATTAAAAAGGATAAAAATGAATGTGTAATAGTTTTTGAATGACAATCAATGTTATTTGATTTTAGGTTCCCAGTTAATTTATAAAATACAATTTTAAATACATCAAATAGTGCAGTTTCTTTATTGAATCCGAGCTTTTTATTTGCCCCATAATAGTTATCGTGTAGTTCTAGTATGACAGCAATTCAACCAAACCAATATTTTTCCAAACAACCTTTTATCATTTTTGACTTAGCAGTGAATGGCAGCAAGGCATCTCTTACAGCCTTAAACCACACCGAATTGTTTGAAGAAAGCGAACGATGCTCTTGGACAGTGAAAGCTGTTTATTTTTAGGATAAATTCACTAAGTTCATCCTAACTAACGCTACAAATAATTTATTTTCATCTCACGCAGCATGGCCTTCATGACAAAAAAATCTTTTAATATAAAACAGATGCACATGCAGTGAAAACATTATCAAAACATGATGCTCTTCATTACACCATTATGTGGAAATTACTTCATCTATTCAAATCCAACAGTAAATTTATAGGAGTATTTCTTACTTCACCTTCACCGCCAATTATTCACAAGAACACAATCACCCGCAGTGTCAAATGAATAAAGCCCCATACTATCAGAAGATCTCGCAACCCTTAATAAATCAGGCAACTCCAGCGCAATTCCAGCGTGTGATGAATTAACCTTTTAATTTGTAGCCCGAACGCTTTTAAATACTGAAACTCATAATTCCTCACCAGAATACAGAGAGGCGTCAGCCGGCCTTTGAATATAAAGTCTCATTAATATTTATTAAGGGTACAGAGAAGCCGAATTCCTTCATGTAACATAGGTGTAGATTACGGTGTTTACGGTGCTTCGAATTAAGAGAGCAAGGTTTGAAAAGCATATCCAGTGTCTGTATTGTGGTTGGCGAGGCATGGCGGTATTAGTATCGCATTAATCCATACTCTCCAGAAGGGGAATGGGTGCTAGTGAAAGGTTGAGATTATTAGCGGACTTGTAAGGCTGTTATGTAAATACTGTCAGTTATGTTTGTTTATTGGTGTTTATCTAGTGGTGAATTAGTTTTGGATGGATTTGTAATATCCGTTGTTACATGTTCGTATTAATTCTAACTGAGGTAATGCTATTGTACTACTAACTTATGTGTAAGCCATTTGATAGAAGAATTTTTTTTATTCTAAAAAAAAACTGTTAGAAGCCAGCATAAAATCTCAAAACTCGTTTATAATGCCCATTTAATGGTGCTATATATTACCCATTTAATGGTGCATAAATGTCATTTTAACAGGGAGAAAACTTATTTTAGCAAAGAAAAACTGTTATTTAGCAAATAAAATTGCAAATTCTTCCAGATTTGACAAGCACATCTGTCCCAGTGTAATCGGTGACGCCTGTGATTTTTTTATATTTTTTCTAGCACAAATACATTTATAGTACGGCTGTGTTACGAACCGGGTACCTTCTTGGTAAAAAACCAATCGTATATCGTCCTCAAATAAGGATGATCCCCACATATAGTTTACATCTAACGATTTGGTACATGTAGACAATGGTGACTTCAATTGAATGATCCCTGTTTTGAAGACAAAACAGATAAAAACTTTGTTTGTTGAAGAACGGTTTTTAACTGTAAAAAATATGGTATTTAACTGTTAAAACAACGTGGATTTTACTGTGTATTCCCTTAAATAATCTTTTTCAACTATCGGAAAAGCATGTTCACCCAATCCATCGCCAATTTCTAAACTTAAACAAAGACTGCAGCAAAAACCAGGAACCGGGCTCTCATATTTTTATGGTCCCTGCGGGGCCTTCACTTTGAAGCCATCAAAATCGCAACACGACGCAGTGTGTAGCAGTAAATAACACCTCCAGAAGAAATCTATTGAGCAGCGACAGTAGACAAAGTTGTCCGGCTTCCGGGATATTTCGGCTCAAAGCAGTATACAAGGTTTATGGGCCATTTCGGCCTACCCATCCGAAATTAGTTTGAAACCCTTTTCCGTTTCGAGTTTATTAACTTTTTAAAGCAACGTAAATGTCCCCAAAAAGGGTTTTATGTTTAGAACGATGCAGCACATTTTTAAGGCTTTGAAATGAAAATGGCCAATTTTAACCCCACAAGTCAGAGGAGTTTAAAACTTACTTATCTAATAAAATGGAAATGCTCTAAATGTTAAAGTAAACGTAACTTCGAATGGATAGGTTATAAATTTTATAAGAAACGGATAATGATCGTCTTGTTAAAAGTGGGCCTCTGAGTTGTTTACTTCAGTTAGTTCAAGATTTAAACATTTAATCAATATAACATTTAACCTAATTTGAAGTAGTGTAAAACATCAGATGAAATGACTCATTAACTACATGCACGGTTCATATGTAAATTGAATTACATTAGTGCAATTTAAATTCATCATAACTGTCCCCTTTTACTGCAAGACAGGAATTGCATATTAATGTTAAGAATATTCATAAGTTTAAAGTATTAAGTTAAGGTTCTTTTTAGAGAAAGGATGCAGTTTCAGACAAGCAATAACAAGGTACAGAAAAGTACAGCTGGGGAAATAAAACGATTCACCCTTCATATTTCGGCTGCTATTGGTCAAGGAATTTTGTGCAAGGTGTCATTTTTCAGCAAATAGCGTAAGGAATTAAGAACTGGCAACCAAAATTGTATAAGGGGTCGTCTACATATTAAAATGAGTAGCAACTTTGAACATTCCAATGGCAACACCCAATTTTTTTTACATTTAAATGTTCAGCAACTTCAAAATACCCCAGGTATAAAAAAGAATTATTCATTTTGCATTATTTGCTGAGATATTAAAGCATTAATTTTCAATTCGTTTGGGGGGAAATCTCCAAATTGATAAAGGTAATATTTAGGGTGTTTTTTCGAAACGACAAGCTAGCAAAAGGGTTACCATAATCTCGCCAAAAGATGCTAGAATTAAACCTTCTTCACTAATATTGTGATTTTTTTTATGTTTTTACCTTTTTTTTAAATTTTGGATTTTAAAATTCAGAAATAAAATAAAGGGTAGACGAGAAAAAGTTTTAATTTTAAATTAAGTCACATATACGATTATTTATAACGAACATATTTTCAAATGCGATTAGTTACAATCAGATAGACAAACATAATTATTACATTTAGGTTTTACATTTTATGCAAATTTTTGTTTCATTCATATTGCTACAAAAGGTTGGTTTAAAATTCGGCACACTGGGTCTGGGACATATCCCGACAGCCGAAATCCCGACAAACCAAAATTCCGACAAGCCGAAATCCCGAATGAGTCAAAATCCCGAATGGGTCTAAATCCCGAAAATAGATTTTTGTCCATTTCTCGATTTTTTTTAAATACTAGAGATTATTTATTTATTTTGTTATTTAGTCAGTTATTTAATCAGTTAGTTAGTCAGTTAGTTAGTTAGTTAGACAGTCAGTTAGTTAGTCAGTCAGTCAGTAAGTTAGTCAGTCAGTAAGTTAGTCAGTCTGTCAGTTAGTTAGTCAGTTAATCAGTCAGTTAGTTAATCAGTTAGTTAATCAGTCAGTTAATTAGTCAGTTAGTTAGTCAGTCAGTCAGTCAGTCCGTTAGTTAGTCCGTTAGTCAGTCCGTTAATTAGTCAGTCCGTTAGTTATTAAGTCAGTCAGTCAGTTAGTTAGTCAGTCAGTCAATTAATCACTCCGTTAGTTAGTCACTCCTTTAGTTAGTCCAGACTGACTAACTTAGTCTAACTGACTGTCAATTAGTTAGTCAGTGAACTGACTGACTCACTGACTAACTAATTGACTGACTGGCTAACTAACGGACTAACTAACGGACTAACTGACTGACTCACTGACTAACTAATTGACTGACTGGCTAACTAACGGACTAACTGACTGACTAACTGACTGACTGACTGACTAACTGACTGACTAACTTACTGACTGACTAACTTACTGACTGACTAACTTGCTGACTGACTAACTTGCTGACTGACTAACTTACGGACTGACTAATTAACTGACCGACTAACTAACCGACTGACTAACTAACTGACTTACTAACTAACTGACTGACTAACTAACGGACTGACTAACTGACTAAATAACCAAATAAATAAGTAATCTCTAATAATTAAAAAAAATCGAGGAAATAACATATTATTGGAAATTTTATAATAAAATAATTATAAATAATATTGGAAATAACATACATTCAAAAACATAGTAATCGATATAATTTAATGTTAATTATACAAACAAAATACATTGTATGCACTTGAAACAAGAAAAGATTTTTAGACATTTGACAGACATCAATAATTTGAATAAACATTTACCAAAAACGCTTTTCAACCACCAAACGATAATGCAAATTAGTGTCCAATTTGCTAAGTAATTTTTTACACGGTCCCTAAAATTCGTTTTTTTCAGTATTTTTACAATAACTCGGCAAATAATTGTTGTTGAATTAAAAAATTCGGGATTTTGGTTCTACTTGATCTACTTTATCGATTTATGTAACAAAAATTTGGGGTTGCTATTCATGTTTTATTTTTCTTATTTAAATGTAAATAAAAAAATAATAAAAATTAAAAATTGATGAAAAAACTTGTGTGATTTGTTTTTGGAAGATTAAGAAGTATATAATGAAAAAAAAAAATGTTGGTTTAATTCATTTTATTTGTGGAGGTATAAATAAAAGTTTGTGAAACTTTTTTAACATTATGGGCCTTCCACTTCGAATGCTTATATCTCAACAAATAATGCAAATTAATACATTTTTTTTTGATCTGGGGTATGTTGAAAATGATAAACATTTTTATATAAAAAAATTGGCTGTTGCCGTTGGAATTTTCAAAGTTGGTACTCATTTTAATATGTAGACGACCCCTTATACAATTTGGTTGCCAGTTCTGAATTCCTTATGCTATTTCCTGAAAAATGACACCTTTCACAAAATTCCCTGATCAATAGCAGCCGAAAAACGAAGGGTGGATCGCTTTTTTTCCCCAGCTGTACATGTTTCAATGAAAAAAATGCGTTTAAAGTATACAAGAAGCCTCAATAATATTCCTCTCTTGCTATTCTAACTTATCGTTTCATTTCCTTAACCCTCAATTTTGATACAAATTAAATACTGTAATGTACTAAAATTGTTTTAAAATAGCTTTTCAAAACAATTCTTATTTTTTAATCAAAACATTCATATAACCCATGTATATTATAATATTAATTGCAACAAAATATATAACATTTAATATCTTACTTGTAAAGATTGTCATCTTTTAATAACTCAAGAAAGAACAGTGCTTTATAAGTACTAAAAAAATACACATCATGTCTTTACTAAACGAAACATGAGAAATTAATAGTTTTGGTACACTTTGAACCATTTTAATTACTAGAATAAATTTATTTCCTCTTTATATACCGAGGCATAATTATTTGATCTCGTTTTCCCCAACCATCAAATTCGCCATGCAAGCGAAGAGGCGATGTCAAAAGACCATTCTAAAAATTGTCTTGCTTCCTCCATACTTATAATTAATTGCTCGAATGAAAAAGCACGTAATAAGACCAAGTTCATTAATTGTTAATGAATAACTTCAACAAATACACGTTCTTTATGCAGATTAGGTGGCATAAAAAGACTTCGAAGAGATTACTTGGGAATACTGAGAAGACATGTCCATGAAATAGAAGTTTAATTATCGTGTTTTGCTGATAAGTAATGCAAGCCGCAAAATTAATTAAGAGTTATTTTCGTTGTTTTAATTCCACGACTTAGTTTCTTTTTTTTCATGTGTATAAGATAATACCGTCAACCATTTCAATTATGAATCAACAATTGTAACGCAATATTTTTCTCGTCTTCATAATAAATTACTAAAAAAATCGGCGTGTATTAATTTATTGCAACCCAATGCAAATTGGTTTTAAAATTTAAAAGTTAGTAAAGGTAATTTTTGTTACGAATATTTATTTCTCTTTTTATTGACACTTGAGACATTAGTCTGTATATAACAGAAAACAATAAAAATGATTTTATTAGAGAAAACTGCTTTGATTTGTTTTTTAGCACAAATTAATTATTCAGGAAACAAGTTATTTTAAAATGTTCGACCAAGTTTCTTATCGTTCCACAATTTGGAATCTGCTAATTTACAAGGAATTTTAATGAAACATAAAAATAAAATCTTGAATAAATATATAATTACAATTATTTTGATTCGGAGGTATTTATCATTTACAAAATAACTTCTTTATAATCAGTAAGTGAATAAAAACACAATAAGATTTCAGAAGTTTTTGCTCAAATGTTTTTGTCAACAGTTAAATTTCACTTATATATCTTACTCATAGATAGGCTACTTTTATTTGTTTGTTGTTTGTTTTAGAATATAATAATTATCAGGCAACAAGTCCTTTTAGAATGTTCCACCAAGCTTCTCTTTGATCAACACAATTTACAATTTGCTATATATGTAAAAGGGGGTTTGATAAAATACATAAGTAAAATGTGATATATAAATTAGTATAATTATTTTTGTTCGAGTATTTATCATTTATCAATGTAACTTCTTAATAATCAGTAAAGTATAACAAGGCTTTAGAAGTTTTAAAAATATTTGTTTTGTTATCAGTTATATTTCACATTATATATTACTAGACGCATAAAACTACTAAATTGAAAAAAAACTTTTTCATAGTCCTAAAAATCCGCAAAACGCATTTGCACCAAGAACACCAAGTCTTAAGTTCACTTTAATAAAAAAAAATCAGTATCGCAAACTATTATCGCCGCAGTAAGTGCCAAGTCCTTTCGTAATTTGTCTCGATCCTAAATCTCCTTAATCTCGCATTTATTCAAACGAGAGCCCGAGATCCCCTTCAGTGTCCCAATCAGACAGCGATATGACGTCACTTCGCCCGTGATTCCATCGGGTAATTAGCCTTTATGTTGGACCGCTGTCCACAGCCTTCGGGAGGCGCAGGCTGAAAATTACTGCAGATTAAGAGGGGTGCTGCAGTCACGATATTGCGAAAAACCCGTTACTCTGTTTTCTTGTTGTTTTTAAGTTTGTCCAGATTTGAATTACTAACTTTTTACTCATTTATACACTTGTAAAAAAACGTGTATTTTTGGAACACAAGTATTGAGTACAAATGACAACATAACAATATTGCGTTGTTTCAAAACAAGATTGTGTTGATGACATATGAAGACAAATTTATGTTGTTCCAAAGCAACTGACGATTGGGAGAGAAGGTGATTGTTATATACATGCACAATTGACAAAAAAAACCCTGTAATTTATCAAGTTTTCTAAACTATTTATAACAAAATTATTTCATTCATTTTAAAGTACCGTAATATATATTTATTAAGGCTTAGAATATATTTTTTAACCGAAACATTAAAGAGCAAATTCTGAACTACAATTCGGAAGATTACTTGCGTGCAGCGCCATACAGCAATTTTTGCGTTAACCATGCATTATCATTAAGTATGTCAAACAATACAATGTCTGTATTGTTTCAAAACAATTTGTAAGAACTCTTAAAAACCACAATTGTTTTTGTTTTAGAAACCAACTCAAGTTTTTTTTTCTATTTTTACTCGCATGAGTACGAACTACCTTTGTCTCCGAAAATATAGCATGCCATCTTTACTAGACTTGGGCTTTATTTGCATGAATAAGTGTTTGTAGTACATCTCTTTTGAAATAAAAAATGGCTCAACTAGAGTAGCATTAATATTTGGAATCTAAGGTATTTGGGTACTAGTCTACTAGTGAAAAATGGTAAAGAACCAAATTGTTATCTTATTTAGCTAGCTGAAAACTTGAAACCTCGTGTATTGTAGATATTTAAATTTTTTTGTATAAAAAAGGGTGCACGACAAATATTTCAACGAAAAAACCAAAACTGAAAGTTTTAAAACTTATTTTAAAGACAATAAACTATTCTTATGATATTTGTGATACTGAACATGAATCTGGATTTTGTTTCTTTCTACATATAGAAGTAGGGGAAGGTGTTTTACCTCTGACCATATATTGTTCCTTTGACCACCTAGGCTGTGGTGCCCTCTAGCAATATTTTATAAAAAATTAGTCTAATTAGCATATAGTTTCTCCACTGAAAGGCTTCTGTAGCCTAATGTGAATTATTCAAGCCAAAGAGGATTCCTGTGAAATATAACAATCCATTTTCATCCTAAAAATTTAAGTATTTTCTTCATAAGGTTTTGCCTATTAAATTTTTTTGTGTTATGTTTTTGTTGATAGAAATCATTTCACATAGTAGCTATACACTTTAGAAAATATTGTGAAGCTCTTGAAAATGGTTATTCTAACCCTTAAACTGTAGCATGATTTTTAATTTGCATTGTCATGGTGTTGTACCTCTGACCATGATCAGTTGTTGTTCCTTTGATGAGGTCAAAGGTATAACACTCCTGAGTGAATTTCTCAACTTTTCAACTTTGATGTGTTACTGCTACAATTTTCGTGTATTTAGTTAATATTTTTGACTTAAGTTGTATAAAGATTTAAAAAATGCAGATAAATTTTAACCCTTTGATGGATAAGGGAACTAGATGTAGTTGAAACTTGTTTTCACTCAATGAGATTTAAATTAAAATTTTTATCTGAAAATTTAATTTCTTAAATTTTTAAAAACTATATTTCTGTAATAGGGCATTTCCACGCGTGACTTGCACTACATCGGACGATTTAACAAATTTCGTTTGCGTTGTTCATAATTATTTTCTACTTATTCAAAAAAAATATTGTATGCCAATTTACCCCTAAACATATACTATTTTTAGAAATCATAAAAAACCATTTTCATTTAGTATTTCACTAAAAATTAATAAAAATGTCAAACTGTGACTTACACTACATGAGAGGAAGTCGAGTTTTGGTTATCATTTAAAACTCTCATTTCTTCTTCATAGTGCAGTTAATCAACATTCTACCAGTGCTTAATTTAAGTACAAGGTTTAAAGCTAAATAATTTAATTGCAAAAAAGTGTGTAAATATCATAGGGAATAATTTATTAACATCTTTGTGCGTGACTTACACAACATTCAATTTGTGACTTACACTACACAATGTGAATTGTATCACAGATATGGAAATTTAGGCAACAATAACATAACATATGTAAATAATTTTGAACATGGTAAGTTAAGAATTGCATACATGGTAAAATCATAGTTAGAAAAAGTTACACAACGTTCCCTAAAGTTGGTTTCTGGTAATTTCTTAATTCTTTCTTCAATAGAATTGTCTGAAAAACCTTCCTTCTCAGGCCACGCAAAAAGACTTCCTGACCATTGCAGATGTTTCAGTTTTATTGAATAAGCATCTTTACTAACATTTGCCGCACAAAATATTTAACGATAATTTTCCTACAAAAGGAACTAAAGCTCTTCTTTCAGCATCAAATTCATTTTCAGAAATTTGCTGAGAGGTATTCCTTTTACAACATTTTTAATTTGTTTAATCAGCTGTGTTGTTTTTTGGGGATTTAATGAAATATTGGCAGTTTTAGTAATGTATTTGTTTAATTTTAAAAATCAGAGCATTTTTTGAGTGTCAGGAATCGGAAATATTTATTTTCCTTTGATGAGCAAATATCATTTAATCTCCCTATTTAGCCCTTTATACAATTGTCAGAAATGTATAATAGTGATATGTTTGGGCAGATTTCTTATGCAAAGTGAAAAAATCTTTAGCAGAATGTGGGTCCATTTTCCTGGAAGGTGTGGCTTCTTTTATCCCTTCCTCACTGTATTACCAAGGCCATCAAATGGTCCTTTTTCATGACTAAAGGTGAAGATGACCAACATTGGTGGCAGAGAAATGCCATTCAATGATGTCTAACGGTTGCAACATTGCAATTGAGATGGTGTATTTTTAGTTAAAGTGTTGTCCGTAAAGTCGTTTTTTCTTTCCTTTTCTTTAAAGGTTTGAAATTTTCCACATGCTTAAAGTCTTTCCCTTTGCTCTTTTTTTTCTTTTAACTGTTGATTTAGCCATCTTAATTTAAAATTATAAAAATATTAGAAATCTACAAATATTATAGCTAATCTATAATAGATAAATCAAACAGAAGCTGTGACTTACACTACAAAATTAAAATGTTTTATAAGTAGAGAAAATGCTTTTTATTTTAAAATTTAAAGGTGTGGAATTGCACAAAGGTTAATATAGAAAGAAAATATCTTAAAAATTTTGAAGAAAAGCCTTACTTTAAAAAGTTATAGAAACTTTTATATCTTTTCGTGACTTACACTACAGCGAAAATAGGGGATGTTTATCTTTCTAATTAAGTAACTTTTATTTATAAATGCCGATTAAAAATATGTTTTCAAGATAGTCATTGTAGTGTATTTTAATAATTTTACCAAAAAATCTGATAAAAAATAATACTTGACTTAAAATTCAAGAATTCAAAATGATGAAAAACCATAACACAGGCTTTCAAAAAAAAAGCAGCCACTTTGAAACTTCAGTGTTGCCACAGAGAAAAACAATAATAGTTTTTTATGTAAAATTTTTATAGTTCAAACTTTTCTAAATCACATATAAAAGTTTCAACTGGAATAAAAAATATTTTCAATATTCCCTTGTGGTATGTATTTACGTGGAATTAACTAGTAGATGGTTATAAATAGCCCCTCTATGCTTTAAATTTTAAAATTTAACAAAATTATTAAATTTATAATTTTTTAAAAAACTATATGTGTTGGTGAAAAACCTTACAGTCAGGTCACGAGTTAAAAATATACTCTAGTTAACAAAATTCAAAATATAATAAAATGTCGCTACCCATCTACCATTCTATACATCCTTCTTAGATTCTTGACTATTCTATTCTAAACAATATTTTTATTCTACATCTAGTGGATAATTCTAATGAACTTAAAATATGAATAAATAAGGTGAATAAAATTAAAGAGTTACAATTTTGTTAACCTAAACTATCATGTTCCTAATTATCTTACCCCTTTGTAAATATTCCCTGAATTTTAAATCGTCTATAAACTGGTCAAAGGTACAACAACCCATGGTTAAAGGTACAACTATATGTTGTACCTTTGACCACAGTTTCATTATTTTTTCAAAATTAAATAAAAAATAAAATAAAACTAGAACCATGAAAAAATTATGTATGATAAACCATACGATACAGATTGGAATAAAATAAAAGAATTGAAGTTAGCCTTAATATTCAAGTTAAGAAAATTAAAATTTTGTGAAGTGGTCAAAGGAACAACACCTTCCCCTAAGGTCACAATCTGACATTATCCATTCAGTAGTATTATTTAATTTAGTATCTTGCCATCTAGCTTTCCAAACGGTCTGGAAATGGGTCGAAATGTATGTTTGTCTTCTTTGAATATAATTATAAACAGATATACTTAAATCTTATTCAAATTCGGTATAGTTTTGAAGAAATGATCTCAAAAACAGTTCCAAATGAGAAAAAAAGCGGAAAATAAAAAAAAATCATTATTTATACAATTTTGAACTTTATGGAAATTTTTAAAAAAACTGATGCATAAAATGCGGAAAAACCGGGTCTAACGATCGGAAGGGTAGACCCAAAAAAAAGTTGAAAATTTATATTGCCTTGTGTAACCGATGTAACCTAGCTAAACGTTACTTCTTCTCCATCCGGACTCCAGATTACCAGCCCGTTTACTGAAAGCCAGACTCCGTCTTTAAAGCGACGGACCACTAATTAGTAAAGGGGACGGGAATGGGATTTAAGCGATCTGGGTGAGATTTAACTTTCCGCCCCGGATGCCTGAAAAGTCGGCAAATTACTAAAACATTTAGTTTAGGACCGAGTCCCTCACACGTGACACGGGTCTTCTTGGTATATTCACGATGCTTGAGATTTCATTAAGGTGGATCATATTATGTTGGCGGTTCTTGTAAGGTTTTATTACGTCATAGTTTCTTGTAGTTGTCTCATTGAAGCGAAAAACGGTTGGAGATATAAGTAGGTTGGTGTGAGTTATATGAATGGTCGAATTAAGGAAAATGGAGGGAGAATTAGGAAAATGTTGTTTAGAAATGGGTTTTACCGGAATTATATGGTTTAACAGGCTTGTTTCACGTGACGCAAATCATTTTTGAAATCATTTCTGGATTTCATTGGAGGTTTTCACTGTAACTTTTTCCCACTACATTGTATAACCAATCGATAAGTTATTTTAATTCATGTGGAATTGTAGCCACTCAAGAAGTGAAATATGTCCTTAGAAAACAAAATTTTTGGTTAAATTAAAGATTGCTTGGTTATTTTAAATGAATTTTAATTTATTACACATTAACTAAAAAATATAAATCTTTATTTAAAGTAAATTTCATATTTTGCTAATAAGTAAGTATAAAAAATGAGTTCAAACAATCATTGTTGAAATGTACTTCCAATATATCTTATCCCCGCGACTGTACTTTTACTGTAATGATGGCTTATGCACTTGTTAACTCTTGGCTTATTTTCAAATGAACTCTAGCCAATTTAATATCAAAATAAAATTATCTTTAAAAATAACTCCTATACTCATGTATAGACGTCAGAATTAACATTATGGCTAAATTCTATAAAAACACTCAGAGAAACTTTCATTGTCAGAGGCTTGGTTAACAATAACAACAAAATGCAATTAGATTCGACCTAGTTATTATGCATTGCTCACCTAAACTACAAAAAAAAAACTCAATTAGTTTTCCAATATAAAAAATTCAACTCATTCCAAAATTCAACTTTAATTAAATACAATGATCACATCACAACAGCGACTGGCCCACCACCATGCCTTCTTACTTATCCGGATATTCGGTCATCCATCTTGTCGGATTCACTATGGCCGGACTATTATTAGTTTCTACCGGGAGTCACAGTGCTAACAATGCCCCCCAAAGTCTCCCTTTCAGAGGATCTCGGCAGCAGTAACACTAGTCCCACTAATAAAGACGAGTAGATAGTTCCCGTAAATGTTATTTTGGATGGTTTCAAACTTTCAACCATATAGTTGAAAGCAATTCATATTTATTATAATATTTTTATATCATAATATAATAATATTTTTGTAAGTATATATAACAATGAAACGAGTCTTAAAAAATTAAAAAGAAAATCTTTTAAAAATATAACATCCTATTTAAGCAATATTTCTCTTCCGAATGTTTTCAGATTTATTTATTTTTAAATAAATGTTTCTTCGACAATTTTCCACAAACTATGTATGGAGTTAAGATTAGAATAAATATTAAATGTATGCAAACGTTTAAAAAATACGAAGCTTTGATGTTTTTAATGTTTAGGGGTGTTTTTATTGTGTCTCCTTAGAGAGCTTATGCCGACATCATACTAAAAGCTTGATTTAAGTCAGAAATAAATATGTTACCTAAGGCATTAACTATTATAATGAAAATGATTTTGCAAATGAGTGTATTTAAAAAATTAAATTATTTTAATAATATTTAAAATTAGTTACTAGATAATGCATACATTTAAATGCAAAATTTCCTTAGACGAAATAGCTCAATAGTTATAAAAAATGTTTTTCAATATTATTTAAAATATGAATGATATATGTTTTACGGCCTTCTTAATTTTTAAATATTTGATATTTTCAAAGCTTCATAAATAGCTTCCTCTGATAATTCCTTTGCCATCAAAAGTCAAAATAGGCATGTTTCCATAATATTATCTAGTGGAGTCGACTCTTAAGCCCACCGACAAACACGGACTCTCAATACCACGAGCAGCGCCATCTATGAGTAATTTATTATTTCATTCCCTCCCCGCTTTAATGTATTGTGTGATTTGTAGTGTGATGAGGAAGGCAGTGTATTGCGTTTCTGCCTTGGTTATAGTAGCTTTTTTTCCAACCTCGCCGCTCAAAATCGAAAAGAGCGACAGATTTTTTCATTCGTTTTTGCATTTAATATTTATTATTATCATTTCGGTGGCAGATTATTATTTCCCCCGCTACCACATCGCCTTTATATGAAAACCACCCCTTTTTGATATATATCATCTTTAGCCGCTCTCTCATAAATATTTTTTTAACTTTCTTTTCCACTAGCCATTATTATACGCGCAGTAAGGAAAGAAAAAAAAAGATATTTATACATCTTCAAAAAATGAACATACCTCGAAGAATGATACTAGCGGTCTTCTTAGAATGTATTTCAGACACGGAATGGGAAAGAATTGTAAGGAATCGCCTGTCATGGGTAAAAATATATATGTACGGATTCGGGTCCAGTCAAGTAAAATTTTATTTTTTTATTTTTCGACTGTATTATTCTATTTTTCCTGCCCTCCCTTTTCGTATGTATTTGACTGTGGCTTGTGATTTATGACCCTTAGATGAAATATAGATCCCCGTCGCTTGTAAAAGCAAGATCGAACATATTTTTCCAGAAGGTTTCGAATATGATTAAACACCGTTATTTCTTTCCTCGTGGAGATTCGGGCGCAACTCTCGCATTAAATGATTATTTTCTGCAAAGTTTCCTGCCGGCAGGAAGAAATAAATGAAACAAACGAAGGCAGAAAGTGGACGCACTGGTTTAACATCGTTGTAAATGAAGGTGTTATTACATGATTCAGAACGTCAAACGAATACCTGCTCTAATTGTTTGTTACACTCAATAACCTAATTTGAAATATAAGGTGATGGAATAATTGCGATGGGGGTCGAAAAACCGTAAAGGAGATTGTAGGTTTTCTACATGTTTTGGAGGGTACTGATTCCGAAAAAGTTCAAGTTTATAACATTGGTCTATGCCTGTTTGAAACCACTCTACAGCTCTTAATAAAAGAGCTACGTACTTAATATTTAGTATACGAGTTCCCAGTATATCTGTCGGAAGTCATAATACGGTTTTCGAGAAAATCGCACATTCGCCAAGGGTAGCAGTCAGAGAACCTTTTAGGTTTCAAAGTTATTGCTTATTGATATTACCTTTCAGGGTGTATAATTGAAATTAAGTGTATTGATTCAATAAATAGTAATTGAAAGTCATGTAGTGTTACCCCACCCCTATAATATTAATCATGTAACTGCAGTCAAATCAATCTGTATAGTTCTTCAATTCTGGCTAGAGTTATGAGGCACATCCAGGCGGTGGCCGTTTCAGTTTCTGTAGCCTTGGACCTGAGTTGCTAATTACTTGCCATTGACCATGCCGGGTAGGTATGTTTGACAATGTATCCTTAGTTACCCTCCCACGCAAGCTTGTTTCTCATTTAAGGGGGACCAGACCCCGCAAAATTTTCAAAAATGAGATTTCAATCTTTTTAGTGTTTATTAAACTATGTAATCGTAGCTTTACAACGATATCTTAAAATAAAAGTTTCAAGTACTAGAAGTATTTTTAATATATATATTTTTAAATGTTGTTTAGGTAAAATCCCCTTATGTTTCATAGGTAAAGAAACCACTATTGTTTACTTTAAACGCTTATATCTCAAAACTTACTTTTTCAATGTGCGTGTACCTTTTTCTCAGAATCTACTATAAGTATCAGCCTGAAATTTTTTATACGTATATAAGAAGTTGGTTTCTAAAATTTGCTGTAGGGATTTGAGCATAACGATCTTACATTTTTTTCTTTTTAATATTATTGATGTTTTTTTTGTCTCAAAAATATGTAGTTTCACTTAAAAAATTTATAATCGAAAAACTAAACAACATTTTTTTTAATGCCTCCAGTAAAGTATAGTTGAACATCCATTTAATAACTAGTAAACATTTTATTAATATATATCAAATATATTCTGAGAAAAAGGTACATAAAAAGGTCATTTTAACATGGGCTTCAATGGAGGGCTCCGGTCCCCCTTAACGGCCCCGTAAGGAAGAAGATCTGAGGGATAGAGTATCGTGGGTCGAGTATTCCCTTCCGTCATTTTTTTGAAGTATCCACACACAGAAGTAATTATTTATGTGATAAGATTCAGTTTCGATTGTTGTAATATCACAATAGAGTTCTTTTGATGGCTCATTATATATGTATGAAGAAAGATGCATAGAGAATTCTAACTTGGCATAAAAATATGCAAAAGTTCGCTTTTATTTTTAAAGTATCAATTTTACTAATTAGTTATTCTTCTCTTTTTCGAAAGAAAGTTAATGAACATGGAAAAATGTGGACACTAAAAGATATTTATTAAAAAATATATTGCATCATTATTCTTCGAATTTCAAACAAATTTATAAACGATAATGAGTAATTATTAATTTGCGAAAGAAGATTAATGAAAATAGTTAATTTTGGTGTTTAAAAGTTTGAATTAGAAACAAATTATTAGCTAAAGGCCTTGTTTTGCGAATTCCTTTCTGAGGTGAATAAATAGTGCGTTTTTTTGTTGAGCACAAATATTGTGTGGAAGCGGTTTAAGTGACAGATTCTGTAACAAACCTACTTGATTTGAAGTATCCACACACAAGGGCATACGATTCGAAACATGAAACATACTCTAGACCCAGATAGGATTTCTTTGCCTCTAATCATGATAAAAATAGCCATATTACGAGATATCCTTTAATTGGGCGAATGGGGGCTACTTAAAAGCATAATTGGACCGAGAAGCTTTTCATCACGTATCTCCGTAAGTTGGCCCTTAAACAAAAAACTGGATTATAGTAAAATTGTCTTGACACCACCATGGATAGTTGTAGTTATTAATATACAGCAAATACTTGCAGACTTTTATGTTCAATAATTTTCTTTCATATACCTTGTGATTAAAGTAAAGAATTCGGTTATTATTATTATTATTATTATTATTATTATTATTATTATTATTATTATTATTATTATTATTATTATTATTATTATTATTATTATTATTATTATTAGCGACCGGTCACTTTCAATATATAAGACCAGACATTTTTAGTAATGATAGTTAATCTTAACATATTTCATAGTTATTACACATCACATTTATCTAATTGTGGAGACTCTTTAAAAACTAAAATGCCTGCTCGATATTAAGAAGCTATTTTGATAAAGATTCCACCGTAGCTAATAGCAACATGAAAATCGCAATTCGAAAGAATCATACATGAACTAGAATTGTGTTGGTAAAACAAATATCTCAAATAAAAATCAAAGTATACTAAATTGATTAGTTTAAAACAATATCCGCCTGTATATGATTATTTATTAAAAGTTAATATCTATTTATGCCCCCATTCCCCTGCTCTCCAAAAGAAAAGTCAAGGTTCCGAAAGGGTTAAAAGAGCATTGTAATAACAAATATTCAATAACAATGCGCAATCTAACATGCTAAGTTACGTGTTTGTCAAACCAATCAATTAAAATACAGAAAAAGGTAAAAAGCCTTGTTATTAGCGTTTGGAAATATTTTGTAAAGCAATGGAGGCATTGTGGAACGACAATTAATGAATGACTGCAGGGCTGATGTTGATTAATGGAGACAATTTAAGAAGCCTAATCCATTCCGATGGCTGCTATTGACTGTTGTCCGTATCCATACCATTGTTTTCAGTGGCTCGGCCTTAATTAGGTAATCCACAAGGCAAAAACTGGGAAATGGATGGTTTATTGGATTTTTGTCACTGAACAATCGAGGGAAAGAAAACAACTGGAGTGTCTTTTGTTTGGATTACTTGAGGTTTGGCTCCGGAACTTACGTTTGGAATCGATTCTCATCTCTGATGGAACTTCGAACATGAATGGTGAAATTAATTAAAAAAACGATGCAGTTATTTATGTTCACACGATTGAAAACAAATGTTTTTAAATATCCGTAGCTCTGGATTTTAATTGTTCTAGATCTCAATTAACAAAAAATTGCGCATCTTTTTAAAAAGTCATTGGGTATTCGGTAAAGGAATGCAAGGTCAAGTCTTGACTTTTTTAAGACTAACTTTTATTATGTATAATAATTATAAATAGATAAAAAGAAACCGCAAAATATATTTAAATAAATTTCCACTGCTATGTAAAATTAAATAATATCGTAATAGCTATTAAATTCGTCCGTAAGTTTGGAGGCAAATTTGGTGACTCCTTTTATTCGTTTATTCCATTTTGTGGTATATTTTCCCCCATTTATGTATAATGTTTCTCCCTGAATGTATTTATAATACATCACAATAGTTCCTTACCTAAATTTATTTGTTTTATAATTATTTATATTTTTTAAAGACACAACATACTTTTGCGTGGCATTAAAACCTCCGCACTCCTGAGAATGTCCAATCTCGAGGCAGACGCTTTAACGCCTTGGCCGAAGAAGGGCTATATTGGAATTTTCCTTCCATGTTCCCGATCGTGTTGACAGAGATATAATGAAATCATTTGAGTTTGCATCAGAGGCATCCAGCTTCTTCTGAAAATAAAGGGACGTTTCGAAACTTATACGAAAAATGTCATTAACAAGAGGTCTCTTTTACTTACAAGAAACACATAACTTAAGGCAAAAAAGGTCTCTGTTTTTTTTGCACTATGTCATCCTAGTGGACCCAATACTTTATCTGAAGAAATGCATCTATCACGTTCAAACACCGACCACACATTACGTCACGCATTCGTCCTTTTTTCGCATACATAAAATATATATTATGTACCCATACATTGATTTCTTTGGAAGTCTGATATCCTTATTTTTGCCACGTCGCCAGTGGTCAACACTTCTACTATGAAAGTTTTTCAACAGTTCGGAAATGGATTTTATGATTTGATTTCTTTGGATAGAATGGTAAAGAAATCAGAACAGAAAAATGGTAGATTAAATTCAAAATATTAATTCAAAAACTCCGATTTTTATTGGGTTTACGACTAGTTTTTACACTGTTTCATGTATTTATGAATATATTTTCCAAAGTGTTTCTAGTTTTTGATAACACATTTTATCCATATATGTGTTACATATTTTAATTTTGAACTGAAGGGACTTGAAAATCGGAAAATTAATCGGGACATATTGTTTTGCAAACTTTTAACACACTTTCAAATATTGTACATTAATATTAAAAATGATAATTAACGGTTTGCTTTTGAATTTTATTTAAGATTGATTAAAAAATTTATCAGAAATGCATCAAAAATATTCAAATATCTATTTAAAATTAAACATCCCATAAAATGGGAACATCCTAGTACCCAATTTTGACAGTTTCATTTTTAACAGTTTTATTCGGTATAGGGGGGGGGGGGGTAGGTACATATATATTCCGGCTTGTGTGCTTGATCAGATACCTACTTATAAAGCCTTCGTCAAGTAAGACAGACACAGAAAGAATTTTATACTGTCACAGAGAAAGGAATATGCACCCAGGGCGAAGGCGGGAATCGAACCCGCCCCCGTTACAGCGCGCAGACTGCTAGCGTAATGGTCCAAACCACTCGGCCATCCGGGCCCCTATTCGGTATAACTCTTATTTAACTCGGGGATAAATAAATGTTTAATTTACACTTACATAAAATCATGCAATTTTTTATAAGTATTTATATTTTTATCGTTTCTAATACATTTTGTAGCATATCCGAGATAAACTTCGAGAAAAAGTAACAACATGCATTAACTAAGACTCTAAACCCTACCTTATAAACGTAATCACTAGAAACCTCCAAGGATTTCTTCAAAGAAAGCTGATATTTTCAGGTACTGGTATGCAATTTAACGAAATAAAATATATAGTTGACATTTGTCGAATACGAGGTTTCATATAAGATTAAGAACAGTCATCCGAAATCCTATTTAAAGGTAACAAATGCCCTATAATCCAGTTGAAATGTGAAGATCTATACAGGTCACGGCATTAACTAAGGAAAAGGGTTTTGTTAAGACCGAGAACGAGAAGTGTCCGTTACACCGTTCTATTTTCTTAAGGCTTCTATTTACGTCGAATGACTCACACTTAGCTTTATTGATGTTCGCGAGTTGATGCCAACCAGAATTCACTTACTGCGTAAAATATTGTTCGCAATAACCTGATACTGCATATATCGTGGTACATAAAATTCGTGGTTGCTTTTTTTTTTCTTGGGAAAAAAACTATGAATTTTTTTATGAGTCGACGACATACATTGAAATGACATTTTTTCTCATGTTTTATTTATTTAAAATAAGGTGTGTTTTTAGAGTGTATTTTGTAAAATTTTACAAGATTATGCAAGATTGACCTACATTAAGAAAAATAAGATAAAAAAAAACAATAAAAAGTGTTATTAAAATAAATATTCCATATACATTTCCACATATTCCATATGAAATCCATAAACAAAAAAAAGTAGCTTTAAATTCCTGTCACAGCAAAACCCACAGAACAAATGCTGAATTTAGCACCTTACAAGTAATGGACACGGAATCTATGATGCAACCCTTGCTTAAGCTGAAGCATTTTAGTTTTTCTTCCACATAAAACCAATGCATTGTTCTACTTTCCAAATCCTAATTGTGAACTTTCAGTGTGTTAAAATTACAAGTTAATATTCATTGGCAGATATCTCCAAACGTTATTTACTGTATTTATCTTCAGGTAACTACACTTTTCCATTCGAAACATTTAAAATTTAATATTTAAAATAATGCGTTATTCTGTTACAGAATAGATTACTGGATTACCGCTAAGACTCTCTCAAACACTTTTTGTACTGAACGTTTTATTCCCCCAACGTAACCCCCCCCCAAAAAAAAAAAAATCCAAATAAAATCCATAAACAAATAAAAGCTATAAATTTCTATCGCAGTTCAACCCCACAAAACAAGTGCAGAGTTCAGCAACCCACAAGTAGTAGGTAGCGAATCAATAGAACATGCCTTGCTTAAGCAGGAACCATTTTTTTCACTCTCCAGCACAGTTTATACGTTTTCCTTCCCGGTAACGATGTCAGAAAGGCGTGGGGGAGGACTGGAGTACTCCAGTACTACCCCTGGAGGAACATCTGGGGTGTACTTGATACACTGACTCCTCGAATCAGTTCATTTATATTCCGAGCGCCGTGATTTTTCCTTTACCCTCTGTCGCTTGTTTGTTTGCCTGCTCACTCACGACCGAGGGTTTTTTTGCTGCTTCTACTTTTCTGCCTTGCCTAAAAGCCGACGGGTTCCTGTGTTGGTGCGTGGTGGTGACATCAAAGAGGATAAAAAGAGAGTGGTGTTTGAGGTTTTTTTTAGAAGAGAGTTTAGTTTGATTTATGTCTTTTTTAAAAGAAAAATTGTGATATTTTATAAATTGTATTACTAGTCAGATACAAGTGAAGCATATTTTTCAACTAAGTATCTCTCGAATTGCCACAGACCTTTGCATAAATAATTTTTGTATTTTTTAGTATTTGTATTGCAAATTAAAAATCAATGTTAACTAAATCAAGCTTTTCATGTATACAATGTCAACCAGAGCATTTAAAAATTTATTTGAATAACCAGATTGAACGACAGTGAAATTTATTCAAATTTGATTTCAAATAATACCTATCTAGCATTACTAAATGGTGGGTATAACGAAAATCATTCATCATTTTTCGTTCGTACAGAACCGGCTCGAACGGTCCGGAACCTATCGTACTGTACATCACGATCATATTTGCTTCAGTTAAATTCGAAACCGGGAAAAATGTTTGTAAATGTTTGCAACACCCTTTCGAGGGGAACCCTTTTATTATCGTATCAAAGTAAAATTTGCCCCCTATAGTTTGAATGAGATTAAAACTTATCCAATTTTTTAAAGGAAAACTTGTCAATAATATCAAGTTTTGTGCAACAAAGTTTTAGAACAATGCCATAATTAAGTAGTTCTAATTAGTTTGATGCATTATCACGTTTTCATTTCGAGTCTAAACTAAAAAAGATAATTTGTTTCTAAACTTTCAAAGATTCTAATTTGTTTTGGAGTTCCTAAAAATATAAATTAGGTCTCCCAGGTTGAGTTCGAAATCAGTTTTTCGTTCCTTAAAAGCTACCTTTCCATTGCAAAGCTTTTTTTTATAGGTAATTAAATAAATTTGAAACGTGTAACACATTGCTAGAAACGAGTCTCAGATAATTAGTTGGTTACGTGCCTGCCTAAACATGTTTAGAAACTCGATATTGCGTCTGAGTCACGACTGATAGTTTCTGTGTAGAAAAAATGTAGGATAGCATGTCATATGTGTATGTGAAACCTAACAGATCCTAAAAGTACTCATATGGTACTTTCGAAAAATTAACATTTCGGCATACTTACATCCGCAGAGAGCTCAGATTAATTATAACTTGATCATCACATTTGGTAGAGAGAGCCTTGTCCAGATAATACAAAAAAAAATGTCTCTCAGTTTGGAGACATTTCCGAGTCTATGAAGGCCTTATCCATAAAAAAGCAACTTCATTTGTTGTTTAAACTATTGGTGCCTATACTATTTTCACTTACCACTCAATAAATCAATATACATTTAAAAGATTTCAATGACTTTTAAACCTAAACAGTTCTATGGCAGCTACCAGTTGCACATCTCTACCAATTGATTTTCTCGGAAACCTCATTATGACAACCGACAGCTAAGTCACTTAGCAAATTTGATGTATGTATCTTTTTCGTTTTTCAGCAATATCTTTAGAACCAAATAGTTACATGGCAGCTTCCCTCTGTGTTTGCGCGATTTTCTCAAAACCTTAATATGATGTCCGATAGTTAATGGGAACTCGTGTACCAAGTCTGTAGAGCTCTTTTAGTTAGTATCAGAAAACTCCAAAACGTGTCGAAAACACAAAATCTCCAATTCTGAATCTCCCATCTCATTACTTTTATTTCCTAATATTTCTTATTAGGCAATTGAAAAAAGTTAGAAACAGGGTTGTTGCAAACCTTTAAAATATTTCAAATAACCGTCAGTATGTTTAGTTTAGTTTGAATTATCGTTGCACTAGAGCTACACGAGGGCTACTGGTGACGGGCGTCGTATTTTACAACCAGTCAAGTGACGAGCCGACACCTGAGTAGGCACCCAACGCAACTGTTAAGGGCGACATCGTACGCAGCGTTAGGACTTTGAAGGATATTTAACGTGCACTCCCTCTACACGGGGTAATATTTGTTGGACATTTTTTGGCTGCACGGGCCGTTTATAGGTCGGCAGTTATTTTGGCGATGCCCGGACCCGAACCTGGGACCTTTCGCCTGCTAGGCGAATGCCTAACCGACTGGGCTCCCCAGCCCACCGTCAGTATTAATAAATACTCCTAATAGTTACACACTTCTAAAAAATTCACAGCAACAAGTCAAAATGAAAGATGCATGTTTATCCTTTCCATCCCTTGAAAAAGAGAGTGTTTTCCTCTCTGAAAAGGGCGTTGAGTATTTGTCGATTTTTTTGCTTGAAAATCTCTCTTCTCTGCCACCTCTCTAGTCAGCTCTTCTTTATTCTTTTCAGAGCGATGCTTTCTGAGAATATGTTTTACTGGGATTTACATTTAAGCGACACCCGGGCTCGCAGGGTGAGGTTTGCTAGTTCGTTTATTTAAGATTTCTATCACCTAAAAGACTACTTGACGTATGCTTTTTTATGTAAGAGAACTAAGAGTACTAACACCAGTTGCCTGCTTTTTCGTAAAGTGTGTGGAGAGAAAATCATTAAAATGAAACATGCATTTAGTGAAATCCACAACAGAAGCTTTTTTTTCTATATTTAAAACTTTAAGTGAGTGATTATCAGTTGAATGCAAATATATTAATTAAATTTTAAAATATAATAAGAAGAAGAGACGAAAAATAAGCACTTTTGCAAAATCTTTACTACATTTCTGTTATATATAAAGAAAACAAAAATGGTAATTTTTTTTAAACTGTTGCAACACGTAAATAATTTTCAGAAGGTAAAAAATAGCTTAGTATATCTATCAATAGGCGATACACCTAGTTTAACACCTAGGCAATAGTATCTTAGAATTACAAAAAAAGTGTAAAAATCTAAAGAAAATTAGCTGCAATACAAATATATCGGCACAGGCTACCCTTTAAATTAAAATAGTACAAAAACAGAATCAACATATAATACTTAAATTTGATTTTCATTACCTGTAGAAATGTCAAGGAAATTTTTGTAGGGGTATGAAGAATTTGTTGATTATTGATCCCGATCCTTTTTTTAATAAATGATCTATTTCATAAAGCAGCGGAATCTTTAGAGTATTCGTAAAATAGGTAATGCTTTTAAGTAATGAAAAGAATTCAGAAAAAAACATGTTTTATAAAACTGAAATGTTAAAAAAATTGTCGATTGGAATCAGTAAAATAAAATAAGTCTAACTAAAATATGCAATTTAATTTACAATCTTCTTTTAAAAAATAGAATTCATGGAACTGTATTTACTGTTTAATAGAGAACTCATAGAGTAATATTTGATAAACGTTTTTTACAAGTTAGCAGTTTTTCAGGTTGGATTTTTTTTTTAAATATTGAGAATTACAATTAGTTTTTAGGCAAAATACTTAGTCAAAATTCCACGAAAACTCGAATTAAACATTTATACATTTTTGTTTGTATAAACTAGTTCACTAGAACTATCATATTCCATAGATGTGTCTATAAAAACGCATTAAAATACAGACTATTTTTCTTTATTATGATACTAATTAAGAATGTTAAGCCTGTTTTTTCATACTTTTTATAATTGGAGTTATTAACAGAAACAAGATTCCAATAACGGCAAAAAATATCTTTTAGAAATTCATATTTTTACGATAAATATTTTTATTAAAATGTCTATAACATTTTCATGTCTTGTGATTTATTAAATATCTATTCAAATGATTTTAATTGGTTATCTTTTAAATATAAAAGTTTACAAATTATGTTTAACAACATATAAAAGAGATACATTAAGTTTTAAAATGCTTACAGTTTTTTTCTTTTCAAACTGTACTTTGTGAATTAAAATCTAAATGTTAAAACGAATATTCTAAAATGTATTAATTGGCATGATATTTAATCTTTTACAATGTTCCTGCTTAATTACGAGTTGCAAAGGAAAATACATGATAGGAAATTTTCTACCTTGAATTAGATTTGAAGTATTTAAAACCATGTTTAACCATCATTAATTTTAATTTCAAAAGTTCGCATTTTTAAAATTAATTACAAACCAAAAAAAATTTTTAATTATAATTTTTTTTTTATCATATTGCAGTAATGACTGCTGTAAATAGTATAAAAATGCAAAGGACATGTATCAATGCGTAAATACTTCCTTGGAATTTTTAAAAACATAAAAAAGGAAAATTGGGGATCATTTAATATTATTGAAAATGAAATGGACACTTTATTTTCTCTTTATAATTTTTTATTATTATTTTAATAACGTATAAGGACCAGAAAAGTATATTTTTTCATCGAACTACAATTTTGTAGCGTGTGTAGTACGTTTAATATTGAGTTCTTTTAAACTTATTACATGAAAAATTGTTGTTCTTTTAGAAAATCTGGTTAGTATCAAAAAGAGAGTAATTTCTATACATTGACCATTGTGTTTAAGAGACCAAGATGGTGAAAATTTATTTTGGACTTCGACAAAAATTAAAATTTTTGGGTGGGTAATAATGAAGCACGTTTTTTCCTCCAGTTCTAAGTTTAATTAAATGAATGAAATTAATGAATTTAATAATAAATAATTGAAGCATAAGTTTAGTTCTCCCAAAATATTTAATAGCTTAGAAAGCTAAATTAATAATAGCTTAGAGATATGAAAACTACCTTTTTTTGTCTATCCATTTACCCTAGCCAACCTTACAAAGTAGTTTTTAATTAAATTATTTTTTGGATAGCTGTAACCAGACAATTTATTTTAATCACTTATAAAAAAATATATAACAATACAAAATATAATAATAAAGTTGATCAGGTCAATATTGTCTGTCTCACTCAATCCAGTTTGCAAATTCGTCGGCTTTCTTATAGAAATAAACTAAAGATTGGAAAAAACATTACCAGGAACTGGGAATGTTCTTTTGAGTTTCCTCCGGGATATTGTTTTTTTTAAAAATGTACATTCTGTTTCAGCCGAGAAAGAGAAAAAACTTGTTTTCCGAGCAGATAGAAAAAGGGGTCTTATAATTTATTTTCAACCAAAAACACCAAACAGACGTCTTTCCCCGTCCAAAATTCTAAAGAAGAAAATTCCTTTTGAGGTATTAGCTTTTTTGTCCTTTTATGTTCAGATTAGGGTGAAATAAGCATTTGATGTCAAACTTTTCTTCGTTTGCCTTTCACAGAATCTAGTGTAAAAAAAGAAAATGGAATACTTTGTCAAAGAGTTTGAGCGTTTGAAAGGTTATACTAAAGTGATGCAAAGGTAGTTATGTTTTTAAAAGTGTTTTGACTTTTCCTTCTCTAGATTAGGGAAATTATGTAAATTCCGGTACTTCAAACCGTCGTAAATATAATAAGGTTTCAAAAAATAATGAAAAATTTTAGTTTTTATATTATCTCAAACAAAGAAATTACTTCTGAAGTGTTACGTAATTTTGAGCGAAAATTGTCACCCTTCAATAACTTTAATATCCATTTTTGAAAACAAATTTTGTTACGAATTGAACTGCGGCTGCCCAACAACTTGAAACAGTAACTTTATAATGTTAGTAGATTTAGAAATGGAAGAAGCTCTGTACCTAGTTACAACTTAACCTGATCTTTGCGGTTTTTATGTAATTCTAACCTTGTATCACTTGTTTACTCCTATTCTAACTTAATTAATGTTGTCGAAAAGAAATTAAGATGTCGCGTTACTAACATAACAGCTCGTCTTCCTTTTTTAGAAGCATCATTATAATACAAAAAGTGTTAGAACTTAAAGCTTCTCTTAAAAGTTATTCCAATCCAATTAAACAATTTTCAATTATTTTTAGTACTTATAAGAAATAGTAGGATAAGTAACAGGAAAGTCAAAAGTGAAATAATGAAAGAGTGTGGCAAGTAGGATATAACAGCACAAATAAATCTCACTAACTATCTCTCTCATATAAATTATATCGTGCTTAATTTTTTAGACCAATTTTTAGACCTTAGCACGTTTTGGATGCTTAATTTTTTAGATCAATTGATTTTTTTATTAATATAATTCTATGACATTCTAAAGTATGAAGAATTTATTGTTGTTCATTTGTATTTTTTCCATCAACAAAAGCTTAAAAAACTTTTTTTCCTGAATATTGACTCATCCCTTGAAATATTCAAACGACCCTCAATATATCCGCACCGGATCCAACATCCCTAACTACCTGATAACGTATTCCATTACACGTTCTCTCACCTTGAATGTCCTCCAGATATACCTCACCGTGAAATATTCCTTCATCAGATATACCTCACCGTGAAATATTCCTTCTTCCCTTCGCAACAACCCGATTTCGGGCTATAACAAGCCATTCTGGAACCATTTCACCATGAAAGAGTCCATCTTGGTCGAAAAAGTTCCCGGAGTCTAAGTAAATGAATGGTGCGACTGCATTGCTGATGTTTCGTGTAACATTGGATGGCAGTCTGGTTTCGGGGATTGTTGGTGGTTATTTTACTTTTTCTGCATTTTTCTTTTGTGTGATAGTTGTTTTTTCTGAATTCAATTATTCCATATTGCTCTCCTCATTTCAAATTATGCGATAAACCTACCTGTAAACCAATTAATAGCCTCTATATGAACCAAGCTGTAAATTAAAAGAAGAAGAATAATAATTTAATGTTTAATACATGTCTCACATCTTATTTAATTTATGTATATTCGGTTAGTTAATGGGTGTTAAGACGTAAATCGCAAAAAATATACTTTTCAAAATACACTTATATTGAAAAACATTTACTTCTGTTTAATATAAGGAATGTAAAACAAAGAAATATGTGTAATCTTTATAAGTCGGAGAAAAAAATAATAATTGTTGCCAAAATGTGAACCTTACGGCGGCTTTATGGGTTAAGTGTATGAACATACTGATAAATTAATCCGAATATACTTCGAATAAAATCGGGATTCTCAAGATAGCTCAATGTTGAATACATTTTATGATTAAAACATATTTTATGTTAAAAAACTCAAATATCATTTTTAAATTATTATTTTTAAATATTTGAAAAACAAGAATTTTGCGATAATAAATATGTATTTAAACTCATTTTCCTTCATATTTTCTTTCTTTCGGGATTTTTGTTTTTTCAAGAAGCATTAATTCATTCTTAATATCTTTGGTGATTATATATGACTTAAGTCTTTAAGAATAAATACATTTATTAAAAAAACATTCTCGAAATTCTCTTTTTATTATATAAGCCGAACACCTAAAAAAATTATATTCTTTTTGTATTTATATTTCATTACTTTTTAATTTAAAGTTTAACAATATCTATACACTATAAAGTGTAGCATTACTCCCTAAAAAAGGTGATAACAACCGCTGCCTCCTCGTTTTAGTAACGTTACAGCATAAAGAAGTGCAACTTTCACCAAAGCTGAATAATATTATAAAACAAAACTGAATTACTATTACACCACTAAAATGAAATGAGGTTGAAAAACAAAAACGGAATAAAAAGGCAAATTTAGGATTAAATTTAACTCCTTTTACTATCGTACAATAATATTATACAAACTTGTGATATTTAGTAGCAATATTTGTTCAATCCTTCTTTTACCGGTCCGCCGGCGCCGCTTTACTGAGTACTCAATGCCGGCTTGACAGAATCTTGAAACATTACTTTTCAACAGCATTTATGATTATGCACGCCCTTGGACTCTGTGGAACGTTGCACCGAGTTACATAGCGTTTTGTGGACCCTTTCATTACATATTTGAAGTTTAATAAGCTGACTCGAAAATGGGTTTAACATTACATACCTAAATACCCATACCGTTACACAGTTTTTTTTTACAGTGGGCTGGAAAAAAAGTGACGAAAAGCAAAAAAAGTGTTCAATGTTGTTGTAAAAGTTTAGAAATCTCTTAACCTGTACATGAGAACTGTACAATATTATTTAGATAACAACATTTATGATAAGACTATAAATGATACAAATCATTAAACAAAAATGAAAAGATATTTTTAATTTGTTTGAAACTGAGAGAAAGCGTTGTGAAGTTTATGAGTAAGACTACAATAATTTTTTCTATCCGTATTCAGATTTTGAGGTGAGAAACACACTTTTTTTATATAGTTTCAGATATTTTGTGTGTTAACACTTGTATGTTCTTAACATGTGTATGTTCTTAACACTTCACTTCAAGTTTATTGTGTGCATGTTCTTATATAAGAAATAACTAATTTCAAAAATATTTATAAACATTAGCATTCCCAAAAGTACAATTTTTACTATTAAAAATATTGTTTTTTTAATTGCTAACCACCCTCCCTCTTTGTTAGTTCTAGGTAGTAATACTAAGTATATGCATTTGTTTTGTTAAATCTTTGAATGTTACAATATAGAAGCCCAATGTGAGGATTTTCACAATTCACTCAAATCGGGTTTTTTTATGCAATTTGAACTTAAAATCTGTATGTTATTATTAAATTAAATGCAAAACATATAAATATATGTTTTGCATTTAATTTAATATTTAATTATACATATATAAAATAAAAATTAAAAAAAAACATTTTTAAAAAGTTAATGTTTACTAAAGTAGTAAATTGCTAAAAATATACGTTTCAAAGAAAATAACAATGATCATACAAAATTTTATTCAATATAAAATTGTCTTAACAGAACTATCTGTATAATGGTATTTTTAATGTTTACTAATGTTCAAGTTAATGTTTACTAAAGTAGTAAATTGCTAAAAATATACGTTTCAAAGAAAATAACAATGATCATACAAAATTTTATTCAATATAAAATTGTCTTAACAGAACTATCTGTATAATGGTATTTTTAATGTTTACTAATGTTTAAGTTAATGTTTACTAAAGTAGTAAATTGCTAAAAATATACGTTTCAAAGAAAATAACAATGATCATACAAAATTTTATTCAATATAAAATTGTCTTAACAGAACTATCTGTATAATGGTATTTTTAATGTTTACTAATGTTTAAGTTAATGTTTACTAAAGTAGTAAATTGCTAAAAATATACTTTTCAAAGAAAATAACAATGATCATACAAAATTTTATTCAATATAAAATTGTCTTAACAGAACTATCTGTATGATGGTATTTTTAATGTTTACTAATGTTTAAGTTAATGTTTACTAAAGTAGTAAAATGCTAAAAATATACGTTTCAAAGAAAATAACGATGATCATACAAAATTTTATTCAATATAAAATTGTCTTATCAGAACTATCTGTATAAGTTTTATTTCCTTAAAAATAACTTTAATATTTCACTTGAATTACACTCCAATATTTTTTAAAAAATCCATCTCATAAATAACTATTTTAGTTAAATAGCACTTTTGGTTTTTTTTATAGTCAAAACTATAAAAAAAAAATTTAAAAACATTTATTTTTAATTTTGGAATTTTATAAAGTACAGTTATGTGGATATGATAATTTATGTGAATTACTTTTTAAACTAAACATGACACAAATTTAAATAATATTTATGTCTTCAAACTTCAGCTTAATATTAATTTTTTTTTAAAAAAGGGAACTTTAAACCAAAACTTGTGCCTGGCCACTAGAATTAATATATTCGACGTAACAAAAATATTTGCATTCATCAATCTAATAGTTATGTGTTCAAAGTTCTTTTTTCTTTAAAATATGTTAAATGGAACTTGTTAAGATATGAAACCGACAACTACGAAAAATACCATAAATAAATTATGCGTCCCAGAAATGGTACAAATGCAAAAACGTTGTCTCATAAATTTTCATTCGATAAGAAAAACAAGAAATGAGTAAAAAAGGACATCAATTTCACCCCACGTATCACTTTTTCTATCTAAAAACTACATTTCCTCCATTTTTTTGTTAAAACTTCTATAATATATATTTTTTTTTCAAAAAGAGTATTAGCGGTGGAAACTGATATATATCTGATGAAAAGGTCTTATATATCTTAATTGGTAAAAAGCGTCGATGCGGAAGGACTTTAAGTTTTAAGGTCAATTTTCGATCGAAGTGAGTTATGCTTCTGAAATCGCAATCAGTCCTTGATACTCTTCTTTTAACATTAAATATTTTACAAAGTAACGCAGGGTTGCCAGACGTATCTAATTGCACCCATTTTGGCTGATTTTGTATCAGCCTTGCTAATAAAATGTTTAATTATTAGAAAAAGCTGTTTTGGCAAGTGATTTTGCTTATGTCGCTAAGCCTTCTTAATGGTATTATTATTTCAAACTTGATTTTTACTATCTATTGCCTATTGCATAAATAATTGCCTATAGCATAAATAATTGCCTATAGCATAAATAATTGCCTATAGCATAAATAATTGCCTATAGCATAAATAATTGCCTATTGCATAAATAATTGCCTATAGCATAAATAATTGCCTATTGCATAAATAATTGCCTATAGCATAAATAATTGCCTATAGCATAAATAATTGCCTATAGCATAAATAATTGCCTATAGCATAATATATAAAGTATTGCAATGTTTTCGGAAATCTTAAATGTAGATTTTGTGTTTTCTAGATGTTTTAGAGAGGGGTTCCTAAAAAGTTTTTTTTGAACATTGGTCTTTAGTTTGTCTTAAACCACTCTACTTTTCGAACTAAAAGATATACAGGCTTCAAATTTGGTACATGATTTTTCAGAACTTGTCATACTTTATAGTAAGGTTTTCGAGAAAATTGCGAATGCGTAAGGGGTAGCTGCCATAGAACTTTTGGTGTTTTTTAGTTATAGCTGAAAAACGAAAAGAGATACAGACTTAAAATTTGGTACGCGAGTTTTTAGTACTTATCGGTTGTCATAATATTGTTTAAGAGAAATTTGCGTATGTGCAAAGGCTAGCTGCCATAAATTTCTTAGGCTTTAAAGTCATTGAAGTTTATAGGGTATGAAATTCCATTTAAATGTGTGAATTAATTTATTGAGCGGTAATTAAAAGTCGTGTAGTGAAACACATACCTAGTTTTACTAGTGAACGGTTTTAACTTTGCAATAGGGACGCGCGGGAAACAACTACCAAATTACTAATAGCTAATTTTTTTTCTCTATTTTTAAACAAGCAACTTGGCTATTTTTTGAAAATTTCGTCTGGCAACCCTGAGCAACCGATTCGTTTTCTTTAACTTTGAAGTTTTCGGTCGGAGTACTTATTCGTTGCTGACAGAATTTTTAACGACCTACTGCTCTGCATAAATCATGAGATTGTGCGGTTAGGAAATCGGGAATTTAAAAGTGTGTTTGATGATTTTTTTTATGTCTTAGTTGTTGTATTTTTCATTTGATTCTCTTTTTTTTGGTGATAAACATCTCGGAGCAGTTTCTTGGTTTCAACATAATGTTACGTTTCAATGTTTCATTAAGGAGATGGATATTTGTTTAAATTAAATGGAAAACGTACGAGGCAAAAAAATTACTTCTAGGCTAAAAAAAAATGAAACTCTTAAAATTGTCATTAGTTATTAATATTCTTCTACTCTTCTTGTTTGAATATTTTATCAAAAATTACAATCTTTTATTGCACAATAACGTAAAAAGAAGTATTTTTGAACCAAGTATTTACTAATGAGCAACGTTTGACAAAAAAATATTTTGTTTTAAAAATACAATGACCTAGCTTGTTCTTTTCATAAATTATAAAATACATAAAAAAAATTAATATAAATACATTATTTCGATTTCTATTTATCACTTTAAGTTTTTAACAATAAGCATGGGTTTTTGAAGAATACAACAAATAGTGTTCTTTTTATAAATTTACATTTTAATCAATGTGAATATATAAAACGTGCCTTTAATAATTATATAATTCTTATAGTTTGACTAGAAAATAAAATATGTCTACATGACTTCATTAAGATTATTAAGACAGATAGAATTAGGGATATTTGAATTTAAATTAAAAAAAAAATGAAGAATACTCAGAAGAGATACAAATATTTATTTAAGTACTCCAAGTGGTGTTTTATAAAACTCTAAAAATCGAAAGAGGGGAAAAAATGGAAAAAAGTACGAATAATTAATTTCAGAAATATCCTCACAATAAAAATTCAGAAATTTATTCAAATTAAATTCTATTTATCCCGCAAAAACCTTTTACAAAGAAATCCTTAACTTCTGGTGATTGCATATAGAAAATTTAGAAATTACATAGGTCAGGTTCCATTGAGTGCAGATAATCTTCTTTACCATCTGTCTTAATGAGTGTTATGTACAGATCAGGAATAAAAGCACCAGGGCCTGTCAACCTCAGTGCTGACAACACAAAACTGCATGAAAAGATCGCATTATGAGAAGAATAGATTGCTTTTGAATGTGATATTTTTTATTTATTTCTCTGGGGATTACGCGAATTGACGTGACAGGAAGTTGTGTTAGATTTTTTTTAGACAAAAAACACTAGGCGTATTTATATGTTGGAGATGAAGGTACAAAGATATACAGATCTATTTTTACAGGTTATTGAAAAACCATTAATTGGAAATTATTACTTGTAAAAATGTAGATAATGGACAATTACAGCGTTTTCCATAAACATTTTTATTCAATTAAGCACATTTAAAAACCTCTAAAACTTAAGTATTTCTGGTATTTAAGATGTATTTATTTTAAAATTCCCTTTTTAAAGTTAGCGATACGTCACTTCCTTTATACCTCCATCGGCATAATAAATGACGTCACGTTTGGCTTCTTGTTTTTAGCGTTTTATTTCCTAACATGTTCACTGTTTCGCTTTTGGAACAGTTAAACTTGCTATCATCTTTATCAAACTCAAAAAGTTTTGCTATTTTACAGAAGCATGTTATGTTCATTCCAGTTAATTTCTTCAAACGTTCACCCGAATATTCCGATTAGATCCAAAACAGTCAAGAGTTCTAGAATAGCACACATACCGCGCTCTAGTGGGTATTTTAACTAAACAATCAAACCTGGAACAGCCTGTTTAATTTCCTTGACAGGAACTTGTTAAAGACAATATTTTGTTCTTCTTTTAATAAGGTTTCGAATGAATTGTAAGTTTTACCAGTTTACAAAGTTTATTCAAACATTACAGCAGTAGATCGAAAAATCGCCAAGAACATATCAATTAACGTCAGTGCTTTTTTCAGTTACGTAAATTTTCGGCAAATTTTAAATGTAATTTTTGGTGAAATTAAACATTTTTTGTGAATATTTCAAGCTTATATTCGGAATCTGCAGCTTCTAATCTACCAGAAATATATATATATTCTGCATTTCGCGTTTCATGCAACTTGTCCATTGAGCAATCTAAGCTTTTAATGTAACTGATACCCTGTTGCTGTAAGATATTGTTAAACTATAAGATTTAAAAATTCCTATTTCTACCTGTCTTAAATATTTATGTATCATGTATAGCAATGCTTTATTATCAAGTCAAACTATAAGAATTGCATATGTATTAAATACACATTTGTTAATGTATATTTTCATTTATTAAAATGTCAGTTTAGAAAAACAACAGCTTTTATTGAATTCTTAAAAGCTCACACACATTTTATACAACTTAAGTGATTAATATAAATCAGAATAATGAATACATATAAATATTTTTATATACTCTTTCACAATTTATGAAAAGCACAAGCAGGTCAATGCATTCCCTCCGGTGGAATTGGTGTGATAATTTTTACTCTATCGCTGCATATTTAAGGATATGATTGTTTTTCCTGCGATTTTTTGTTGTTGAAAATACGCTAAAAATTTTACGGAATTAGCACACCAACTATGCTGAAATATTATTTTTATTGGGTTGTAGCCATAAAGATAGTAAATAGTAGCCCTAGGATTTACTATATATACAGTGTAGCACTTTTAAAATACAAAAGATAAAATATAGACTTTTAAAATTAAAACTTTGGTTTTTAAAATAAATTTGATCATATGGATTTATTTGTTACGAACTTAAAAATACGATGTCCTTATTAATTGGTTATTGCTTGAAATTTTTCACTAAACTATATTTTAAGTTTACTTTCTTTATTATATATTTTTTAAACTATTGGCTTTCTATAGATTACTAAGGTATTTTTATCATAAAAACATGCATCAATCTGGCAAAATCATCATTTTTTGAATTTTCCGTATTTTTAAATCGAAAAACTTTGAAAACTTTGCAAACCATATTTAAATCTCATTCTTTTGAAATAGGGCATAGTTCTTCATAATTAAGTCGAGTTTAAAGTTTTCCATGCAAAAAACTTATTTCCTTAAACTACATTATAAAAGATAATGATTCGCTTAATGGTACACTGCAGCTAGGTTCATTAGTTATAAGGCATAGCTAATGGTAAAGGAGATTTTTTTACCTTGTATACAACTCATACATACAAACTAAAAAATTCCACCAACTCAGTACGGGTGGACGCCATTTTTCTTAAAACAAAATTCCCCTTATTACCCACACACACACTGAGATCAAAAAAGTAAACATAAAGCAGACGTCTTCTCCAGCATACCAAGTTATTCCTCTTTCTTTTCAAAAGGGATTTTTTTAGGAAGTTAGTATTCAAGAGCAACGTTTCCGAAATAAATTGGTTCTAGAGCAAAAATCCTTATTTTCTGCTGTTCCATTCTTTAAAAATAGATTAGATAAGCGCATCTAGAGAGCAGAAAAAAAATCATAAGTAAAAAAAATCTCAGCATCTCTATTTGATTACGACATTTTTTGTTTTAGATCGTCTCTTCATCATGAAGAGTGCCTGGTTCGGGTGAACCTTGCAGACGGACCATGAAAAGAAAAAAAAAACATCAAATGTAGACCTACTTACAAAATAATTTATAAAAATGGATCAGAACTTCCATCACATCTAATTACGTTTAAGCTTCAGGTTAAACGCAACTTCAATACTTATATACCGGATTGTCCGTGAAACAACGAATCAAGTCTTGATTGAATGAACGTTGAAAGCCTCTGGTTTGTTTGCTAAGAAAGTCTTTTTTTTTGTTTAAATAAAACACTATATAAATATTTAAATGTTGCTTTCTTTCATTAAGTTTCTTTTTTTATAAACTAATCGCTTGATAGGACTTGAATTTACCATCATCGAAATTCGCCAGTGAATGGTCTAGACTCTATATTTTAGTTTTGCTTTGGAAAATGTGATTTTGTAACAGCATATTATTGCAATGCATAATATTGCATCATTCAATTTTTCTTGTTCATAGAAAATCGAATTTTTTGTCTTCATATTAGAAGATTTCTTTCATTAAAGAATGATGATATTTATTATTATATATGACATACAAATCGTTTTTGTCTCAAGTAGTTCAGTTAGTAAAATATGTCTGAGTTAGCTTTAGACCTAGTTATCCCATATATCATTATATTGCATGAAGGTAGCTTAGTGTGCATACTGCCTTGTTATTTGGGTGCACACACAGTTAAAAATAACTTTACCTGATCGTAAATAAGCCATAGAAATAAAGGTTGAAATGTAACGTCCAACAAAACATCTTCAGCTTTTCTGCTTCGCCAGGTATCGGGGAAATATTGAGTTGTACCCATCTAGTTCTGAAACACAAACATATTTGATGGTTGTGAACTTTTTTCCATTCAAAAATAAGATTTCTTCCTGCAAGAAAAAGAAGACCTTCATCTTAATTTGGTGATGAATGACGAGGACTATCCGGTACGCAGCGCTGTCTCCCGAATTCGCGTGCACCATCCATCTTCGTTCGAGCAACAATTGCCAAGATGTGATAAAGAGGTTAAGAAATAATAAGGGATTACTCGGGGAGGGAGGGCAGAGCCCCCACTTCATCATCCTTTTTCATTGAATGGGAAGCGATTCGACTCCAAATACTGTCACTGCGTCTGAGAAATGACGAGTATTTATTACTATAGGGTCTTCGTAGTTAGCTCGTATTTTGGCTTTATTACTTACGGGGCACGAATAAAGAAAATTCAATGCATTTTTCACACAAAAAAAGTTTGTTAATAAATGTTTGTTTAGTTGTACACAATGTAGTACAACACTGCTTTATAAGAGTTCCCATCATCATGACTTTATCAATTAAAAAAAGGAATGTAGTAATTATTTTCATTGAATGTGAAGCGATTCGACTCAAAATACTGTCACTGCGTCTGAGAAATGACGAGTATTTATTACTAGGGTTGGTCGCAGTTAGCTAGTAGTTTGGCTATATTACTTACGGGACACAAAGAGGATTGATGTATCAAAAAATTAAATGCAACTTTCATACGAAAAGAAAGTTTGTTACTAAATAGTTTATTTGTACACTATATAGTAGATCACTGTTTTACAAGTTTTTCCATCGTTGTGACTTTATCAATTGTAAAAAAAGGAATGTAGTTATTATTTTCATTGAATGTGAAGTTATTTGACTAAAAATACTGTCACTGCTTCCGAAAAATGACAAGTATTTATAAATAGAATCTTCGCAGTTAGCTAGTATTTTTACTTTGTTACTTATGGGACACAAGGAGGATTGATTTATCAAAAAATTAAATGCACCTGTCATACAATATACTTTGTGTTTGATTCTACACAATATAGTAGACCAGTTCCTTCGATAATATTTCATACTTGAACTTTTAAAACGTATCCCCCCTTCTTTTTTAGGAAATTTTATATTTATCTCTTGGAGTCTCATTTGTCATTTTGTTTGTACTGTTTGTTATATGAACTGCAGTATCTGCATGTTATGGGGCTCATGCCTTGGTGCATGCTGTATCTTTATTTGTTCCATAAAAAAAACAATATTGTAGATCACTGTTTTACAAGCATTTTCATCATTGTGACAGTATCAACTGAAAAAAAGAGAAGTATCGTTGTCATTTTCTTTTATTTTTGCAATATTAGAAGCATTTTGAATTATTCCTATTACAATTAATTTATTTCGGCATTACTAATTCGACAGTTTGGATTGTGGTGCCTCATTGAGGCAGCTAATGGGAGAGTGCGATAAGTTTTGGGAACAATTATGGGGACTTGATGTTATATAACTGGTCTATAGGGACACTTAGGACAGGAGAATAAGAAAGAAGACTAACTCAAGTATTAATATTTAGTTTTAGATCCGTAGTAATTTTTTCAGCAAATAATCTCTGGTAGTTTACGCAATCTAAAGTTTATCTAATAGTTTTTACGTTTTCTTTAAAAACATACTTGTTTAGAACCTAACCATTTACTTTTCATAACTAACCGTAATTAGCCGTAATATCTCTTACCCATTAAAATAATTGATAATATATAATTTTATGAATGGTAAGTTGCACGCAGAAAAAATGTAATGGCCATAAGAATATGATAATTACTTGAATAGAATTTTTACTGACAAGGAGTTTCAAATCTGCTATAAAAGAACCATTCATTACTTGATAAATGAACTACTAAATTAACTTAATCATGCAAAAGTTTATTATTCAATACAAATTTCTCAAAACACATTACTTCTTATGAAGCCAACTAAACCTTGCACACAAAAAGAAATAAGATAATTCAACATTGTATGCACCCAATATCCGTAAAAGATCTCTCCACGACTCTATTAACCCCTACAGTAACAATTACCACGAAAAACACCAAGAATAGTTTTAGAGGAACAACAAAGTATTTTAATTACTCTCGATGTACATCATTAGGAATATATTGTAGGCAATTCTAAGGTCTCCTTTTACAACTATTCCGAGAGTTCCCCAAATTATGGTGCCACTTAAACACTAAGCCACCGACTCATAAAGTTAAAGTTAATTTAGTGTTATGTGGTTTTGAGACACTAATGTCCGCGAGTCTAATTTTTCAGATGTAAAGCATACTCGAAAAAGGAAGTGCTAACGATTATCACCTATGTTAATAAGCGAGTCCGAAAGCCGTCCTCAATGGCAACACGTTTTTGGTTTTAAATGCACGTTGTATGGTTAGTTTGACGGTGGTGTAATTGACATTTGTGTCGACAAAAATTATTTTTCCTTTTAATAGCACAATTCAGAAAACGATCTTAAAGCCTGTCTGTGAATTCTAATTTGCGTGTAAATTTTAATGTTTTGTTTCAAATTAATTTATTTTGTGACAATATGACAGTTTTATATTTGACATCTGAAACTTCAAATAACTGAAAGTTCTTAAGACATATACCCTTCTCTGTATCCCAGGTACTGTGACGTTTACATATTATGTAGCCTTTTCTTATAAAGTAAAGACTTTTTGTTTCTGTCATTGTAAAAGTATTCGAGTCAAATGTAAACAAAAACACAAATTGGAACCAAAATCAAAATATGTGTCTCCATTTGACCACTGATCTGGATCTTCTCACAAAAAGAGTTCGTTATGTCTAAAGGTTCTCAATTCTTTCTTTGAGAAAAGATTGTGTAGTGATTGAGGGAGCATTGTCAATTGTTTACATGCAAACACTTAACAGTAACTCAATACTCAGACATACAATATCGATTGCAATAGCACTATTATTATCCAAACTCTGACTATGAGAGCTACAATAGTATTATTTTGCTTCATTCATTCATCTTTGCCATTAATTGAGAGTTCACTATTTTAAGAGTTCACTATTAAAAAAATATCCGATAATCCTAATTTCTGAATTTCCAAATTCAATCGGTTCGTTTGATTAAAGTTCTACTGTTGTTATTTGTAGAAAGTTTGTATTGATTTTTCGATCTCAATATGCCTTCACAATAAATCTTATTTGATGTAGGTAATATTTTTGTCAAATTTGTTGCTTACGGTGTTGTCAAGCAAATTCAGAAACCTACAGTCGAAGTCTTCGCAGTCCGGACCCACTAATGAATGACAATAAATATTTTTCCTGCCGCTTCTGGTTGCGTTATTTTGGTAATGATTATGAGCCTCGGCGGAATTTTAAGTCACAAGCGGCATCGATTTTGCCCTACCTTTTATGCTTTGTGAGATATGAGGTTGTATTGTTTCCTCATTGTACTCGCCTTTTGGAGATGGGACTTTTTTAATCAAGAGGTTTAATTGCGTTCCATAAATATTTCTTCCATCACATTCGACAAAAGAAGTAAATTAAATTCGTCCCCGATAAGGTGAAGAAATCAGACAAGGGAAAGTCTTACAGAACGGAATCGTTCGATTTCAAGCATTGTGAAGTGAAAATGGGATTTTTTTTTAAATGGAGAAAAAGAACTAAAGTCTTTCAATTGGAAAGTTTATTTAATGAAGTTTAAATCAACTATCTCTATAGATCTGGACAATTCTGTAATATGATATTCTAAATAAAATGTATGTGTTATTTCATTTTTTTTTATTTAAAAGGATTCTTTTTACTAGTATATACATTCTCTTTAAATTTAAATTTCATATGAGGTCCGTACACGGAATTCCTTTCACAGAGAGTCCCTACACGGGGACCATGAATGGCGGTCCATACAGAGAGATTGGATGTCCATATACGGAAATTCCGTATACGGGATTCATACGCAGAGTTCTATACTTTGGATTTCTGACCAAATATATCTCCATGTGTCTTTTACGCAAAATTAACAACAGTGTGGTTGAGTAAAAAATACACTCAGAAACAAGGTACAAACAATGTAACTAGTGCTAACAATGTAGACGTACTCTAAATGCATATGAAAATATGTGCGTAAGTAACACATGAATATTTCTGTCCATCAACGAAATTAGTTGTGCTTTCCCAAATAGCCATTATGGGTATCATGCTATTTTCATTGAGTTCTTTAATGCACTAAATTAACTAAACACAAACGCGTCACTAAATAATATACAAATAGTACAACCAAATGTGATGCATTAAAAACCTTTCAAAATTATACTATCAACTCATTACTTGTTTGAAAATTATAAAAACAAATTTTTCCAAAAAGTCAGACAATAAAAGTCAAAATGACCACAATCTTCCTCCAAATACCCGATAAAAAGAGTAATATCTCCTCAAAACAAACACCTCTCGGTCCAGTAGCACATTCATTTCTCATTTGGGCTCCTCACTTCAGCACCCCCCGAAAACAAACACTCATATCTCTGCGCAGTCGGGACAGTCGCGATAGGGCGATCCCGCGTGAAATGCGCCTCATCCTACGATGACCACCGCCGAGAAAGAAGAACGGAAGAGGATGGGAAAGATAGTAGGACAGAGTATGGGGAAGTATGATGTTCTTTGTGAAGTGCTTTTTGAAATTACTTCAAGCTTTGATGAAAATAGCCCGGTGTTTTAATCGATTGCTGACTCAATTGATGAGGTCAGAGAAGCTCGATGTAATGCACACTATCTGTCTGGTTCGAGTTGTCTGCCTTTCTGAAAGAGAGAACCTAAACCTGTTTGGAACCTGAAAAGTATAACCGACCGTGCGCGAATAGGTGTCGTTCTTTTTTTTTCGGAAAAGACGCCAATCGAAATCAAATAGCGAGACGTCAAAAAGAGCTTCTGTTGGCACCAAGCTTTGTTGGGAACTAAACAGTCGTGATACTAAGTCTGTTTGACCTAATGACTGAAACATCTTATTTAATGCTTCCCATCAACCCGGTCAATTGAAATGGGAGCAGCAGGCTTAGAATTTTTTTCGGCCGCATAATTTTATTAGGATTCAGACGAAAATGGCTTTTATGCATTCACACCATGTGAGACTGGTGCACCTTAAATCGCTTTATGGGCCAAAGACCAGAAGCCTATTTGGATGGCACCATTGGTATATTATAAACAGAATGATCCACCACACAATAACGGAAAGTATTTATGTAGAAAGAACTTGCCGATACCTCATTTGTGTATCTTGTGTACAAAGCATAAACAATCCAAACGAAAACTAGTTAGTTTGGGTTATCTTGTTGAAATGTCAACATGGCAATTAATGTCAACATGACAACAACAATACAGCAACATGGCATCTTATAGTCTATCGATAAATATCAAGGTTATAATAAATAATTATATTATCACGTACCAAATAATGTTAAAAATAAGATGAGGAGTTTAGTCTGTTAAAGTGTTATTTATTTAAGCACGCTTCCTAGTGTTTTGAATAGCAAATACTAAACTCGTTTTGAAATCCGTAAATTTTAATTAACTCACAGAATCAAAGTGTATGAGGTCGAATGAGGAGATCATTCTAAATTTTCTAGCTTTCAAATTAATAGATGAAAAGTAATAGTCTAAAAATTAGCGAAAGAAAACTTCTCGAATTTTTTTTTAATGTTTGTTTAGTAAAAAAGCACTACCTCATGGGAGAGCTTTACTTTCTTTTATACATATTTTTAAACAACACATAAAAAAGCAATTACAGATAACCATTTTTTATTCAAAATTCCAGTTAGATTCGACGAAATTCCAAAGGCAATTAACATGTAAAAAACCTAATTGTCAAAATAATAACATTTGCAAAGCGATTGATTGATGATTGTTTAGTACAAAATCACTCAACGTATGTGATATCTTTATTTTACTCTAACAATTAAAACATTGCTTTAAACAATACAACCAAAAACTGTCACGGACAACAAACACAAAAAAACAATATAATATGCAAAACATATAACAATTTACACACTATAACAATAATTTTAATAATAATATAAGAATATATAGTATAACAATATGATTTTCAATAAAAATATTAGCAAAAACCAGTAACATATAACTACTCTTCTTGAAAACGAGCACATATCCACCTCCATCCAAAGAATAAGAGCCCGAAAGAAGAAGAAAGGAAAAACACGGTGTGCTGGAGGGAAGCCGCGGGTACAGGGGTAAGATCGACTTTTCCCACAGAGTTGCCAGTAGATTCCTCCCTTATTTTCTTCTTTACCAGGGCCCGGAGTGATTTCATGCTTCGGCAGCCTCAGATATGGAAAGAAAGAGTCCCCCTAGGCTAAAGAAGAAAATTACGAAGCGTTTTGGATGAGTTGAGGGGGTATTTCCCCCCATCAGAATAGGGCTATGAAACACTTCTCTGTGCATTATTTTGAATGCTTTTATGGAGTTAGGTAACAAGTGAAGTTTATGGCGTTTCATGGAAGTGGATGCTTCAGTTATTTTGTAATAAAGTAGATTGATTGTGAAATTTCAAGTTTTTTTCGATGTTTTTTACAAAATTATTACGCCTCATGTACTTGAGTTGAAAAGTTTCGTAACGATTTTAAGAGACGTTTTATATAGTTTATGTTTCAAACTTCATTCGTTCTGTATTGCTTTGATACGTACATTCTATATAACAACGTTTTATTATATTTAGTTTTATTTCTGATGTTATATAAATTGATAATTTTAATTGGCTTCATAAATTCTTATAGTTACTTGTGCGTAAACAACTTGCTTACGCCAAAAATATTGTTATTGTATTTTGTTTTTAGAGCTGCATTAGTGATTTATTCAAACTTGTAGTGATTTATTCAACTTCCATGCTTATATTTAAACTTAAATTGAATGTATAAATTATAAACTTACTGTTCTATCGTTGTGTGTGTAATCATTACTTACTGCAAATCGTTTTGTGTGTGTTTAATTCCTTTCTTTCCGTAATTATGTATTTGTTTTTGAAAGAAACAATTTAAACATCTGCTCGTCAAGGTACAAGTCAAAATCAGGTAAAATAGCAGGTTTACCAAAATTTTATGAGGCCAGAATTCAAACCAATGCCTCCTAGAAACGTGAAAAAAAACTTTTTTTTATTTAACCACTTGATATTTTATATCAGATTGTTTTTGTAATTGACCTAATAACGTAAATTTTATAAACTTATTGAATTTAGTATTCGAATACTTTTTTTATTTAATTCCGATATTTTAATGGGACTTCTGATACTGATTTCCGGCTTCATAGCGCGAGTGAAGTAAAACCGCGGTTATCAGCTAGTATTTAAATAAACTTAAAAAACATCTCTATATTTCACTCACTTTTTGACCTTATATCCTACTTACAAACTATGTCTACTTACATAAACATACCTTAAAATACAAATATATTCTAGCATACACTGTATCAAATTCAAATCCCCCCATTGAAATCTACTCCTCCTTCTTCCTGAAACTTCTGCCACGAATTCCGGCCTATTGATCGGTGGAAGCAACAGGGGATGTTGCTACTGCAATTGACGTGATGAGAAAGACTTAATAATACGACTGTCACACGAAGGAAGGGACACGAAATTTATTTTCTCCCTCATCAGCTGACAGATGTTACTTCCGAAAGGGCTGGTTTATAAAGAGTTGCATTTAATAGAATGTGGCGCGTTATATTGTGAAAGATTGTAGTATTTTGTTTATAAAGGTGTATATTTGCTGTTTTGATGAGTTTGGAATGGTTTTGGCTTTAAAGATTGTAATACTTATAATTTATTGATAAACTGTGTTTGTAATAATAATTAAATTGATTTTAAATGGAACTAAAGTAACAAGGTTAAATAAAAAGTAATCAAACTGAAGATACATGAAGGATATAACGTTGATTTTTGGAGCAAATAGTTTCAATCAAAACTAGTTGAGCCAAGAATAGATGGTGTTTCTTTCATGTATCTTCATATATCATGCTCAAAGTTGTAGATATTATCTGAAGATTTATCACATTATTAATAAATTATGTTAAGCATTTTAAATTGTAGAAATGTTACTTAGTTTCATAATTAGGGTAATTGGCTAATTTCAGGTCTTAATAATACTGTCACACGAAGGAATTAGGGACAAGAAATTTATTTTCTCCCTCATCAGCTGACAGATGTTTCTTCCGAAAGGGCTGATTTATAAAGAGTTGTATTTAATAGAATGTGGGACTGTATATTAAGAAAGATTGTAGCATTATGTTTATATATTTTGTTGCTTTGGTTTATAATTATATTTAAAAACAAAAAAACTTCGTCGCATTATTGTTGTTTCGATGGGTTTGGGTTGTTTTTGGCTTTTAAAATTGTAGTAAATATATTGATTAATAGTTTTTTGTATAATTAAATTAAATAATAAAATTAGTTTCAAACGGGACTAAAATAAGCTTAACTAAAATAGCAAAGATAAATAAACATTTATTAGATAAATAAACATTTATTAGATAAATAAACTTTTATTAGATAGATAAATAAACATTTATTAGATAGATAAATAAACATTTATTAGATAGATAAATAAAAAGTTATTGTATTGAAGATATATGAAAGTTAAAACGTTGAATCATAACTCAAATAGGTTTAAATAAAAATATTTGCGCAAAGAATAAATGTTGCCTCTATCATGTATCATCATGTATCATGTGCAAAGTTGTAGATATTAACTGAAATTTTTTTCAAATTATTAATAAATTATGTTAAGTATTACAATTAGTAAAAATATGACTTAGTTTTATAACCAGAGTAATTGGCTTGTTTCAGATTACGTATTCCTTTCCGATTTCATTCCTAATTTTCTTTAGATAGGTGCTCCGAATGGGGCTCCATTTCTACATTACCATGATTTACTAATCGAGCCTCGAGGAAGAATATATTTTCATTCAGCATTCATGTTGCCACTTAAGATCTGAAACTTAACCGTAGAAAAGCTTTTATTAAAAAATAAACTTTTAAACTGAAGCTAAACAAAATAAGAGAGTTATCTTTATGTTTCAATTAAATAAATTTCGTTTTGTTTTGGGATTTACGGAAAATATATATATATATATATATCTTTAGTTTTTTATTGTAAAATTGCATAATTAAATATATTTCTTATAGATTATAAGATTAAGCAAAATGGTAGGGAGCAATACCTTACAAAAATGTTTTTTTAAATAAACTGTTGATACATAAAGCGAAATTTAAAGTAATCCTTTTTCAGTTTTAACTTTGAAACGGTTCTCAGAATTTTATTTTGGCTAAATGAATGATTTATAATTTAAGCAACTTTTGACTCACAATGATACAAAGTTTCATATTACATAATTCATCTAACAGTTTAAAAAAATATTAATTTAATAAAGTATTTTTTTAATTATATATCAGTTTGTAAATTTAAAAAAAAAATGCTTTGAAATTGAACTAATTATAACGATAAACACTTAATTTTAGCTTTATATGCAAATGAATAAAAATTGCAATTTCTAAAACATATAAAAATAGTTTATCAGTTCCCTTGAACTTTAATATTTTCCATCTGTGAACACATGTATTTTTCCTCCGTAAATGTTGATAGATCTAATTTTCATACTCACCAAATTAGAAACAAGCCTCCAGAGAAATGTAAATTCGAAAGTCAACTCTGTATATTTTTAAAGGTTTCAGTTGTAAAACTAACATTCTCCGAAGTATAACTAAGATATAAGGTCCGGTTTGTTCATTGGCGACTTTTGACTATGATTAATTCAATAGGACAATTTCGTTAATGAACGGAAGGGGCCTGTTATCTTAGTTATACTTTAGAGTATGTGAGTTTTGCAATTAAACCCTTCATTTGTTTATTTATGCTTGTAACATCTTACATTTAATAGAGAAATTTAATTTAGGATGTTCTGGAAACACAAATTTTACGTCTCTTTTGGAAAACAAACAAGGAAATTCATATTTTGTAGTTTATATGAATGTGTAAATATATTTTTGTTGGTTCTAAGATTGCTAGTGTTGTTGACTTAGTAGGAAATTTAAGTTGGAGTAATTATGTAATAGACAAATGTAAGGAAATTAATTAAATATATTGATTTGTACTCTACAATTTAATTTTTTTCTTAAACAATATAATTGTAATATTTTTTAAATATTTTACTATAAATATTATGCACTAAATTATAATAATGAATTTTTAGATTTTTACAATCCGCATTTTTAACTTATTTATTCACAGTTATAACGTTAATCTAATTTTAGCTTTCACAGGTGATGGTAAAAATATCGTACTTACGGTTGTAATAACGATATTTGATTACGTACTGAAAATTTTAAATTAATTAGATCAATTACATAACAAAGTGATACAAATTTTGAAATCGACTGCAGCCCATGTGTTTGCTATACATAGCCACTACAGATATCTTCAACATAGCCAATACTTGAAAGAATATTGTTGAGAAAACGTAAATACGACATTTTTTCCGGTCGTTCCTAAAATTTTTAATTGACCTAATGTTTCTACTTCACAGTGGAAATATAAGGTCAATTAAACTCATTACTACTTAAGTAAACTAATCATTACTTATTTCTGATTGTGTCATGATACACATTAAGAATTACACTAAATAGTTACATGGTGAAATGGCTCTTAGACTGAAAGTAATTAGCTATATAAAAAAGAATGAAGGAAAAAAAACATTGAGCAAGAACTGAAAAAGGAAACCACTGTGAAACGTCCATTAAGCAAAAAATATATGTATTCATCCATAGAAAGACCTAAAAAGAAAAGCATTTATGAAACATAACGTTTTGTATATGAGTTAGCATTTTTAAATATATTGTCCTACAAAACCATTAATAAGGTACTTAAGGTAAATTTACAAAATAGTGAAAATTTAGTTTTTAATAACAATGTACTGAACGATAATGTTCCTTTCTTTTGTTACAAAATACCAAAAACATTTTAAAGTTATCTTTATTTTAAGAGGGACTGTCAGTCCCATAGAGCTAATGCATTAGTTTTGAAATCACAACTTTTGCAAAAAAATTGTTGTGTCATCCCATTTTTACCAGGTATTGGAATCATCATAAAATCAATTTTAAAAAAATTGAAAAGAAATTAACAAACTGTTATTTAATTAATAATTGATAAAGCTTTAAAATAGTGTCCCCATCTGCTGGGCAATCGGGGAATTTTAAAACTTCAAAAATATATAATTGAATAACTAGATAACATTTTCGTTTCAAATTTGTTTCATTTCGATATTATGTTGATTCCCACACTTGGAGAAAAAGGGCTAACATGGCAAAGCAATACTTCTGCGGAAGTTGTGATTAAAAAAGCTAATGCAATAGCTCTATGGGACTATGACAGCATATCAACATATTTTGTTAGTTGTAAAATAAAATTTGGTTTTTCGGGTATATTATATGATTAATTTTCCGCCATAAACTTTACTTATGTATTGTCAGTTGATATTGTTACAATATTTTGTCATATTAATTTATATAATCATTAAATTTCGTAGTTTTTTAATTTTCAAAAAAATTTCATTTAATTTTGTCCTGTTTTTATGGTAAAGAGGGAAAATATGAATAGTCTCTGCATTTATGTACTAATAAAATTGATTTTAGCTTTTATGTGTCAACCTTTTGATTTTTGTGAATTAGAATATTCGATTGAATTTGGCATCAAAACTAGAACTTTAGTTAATATGCCTGTCTTTATAAAAAAAATTATATTATTTTTTGAAAGTTCAACTGATTAAACATTTCAAAAAGGGGTTTTGAAATAATGTAAAAATTCGATATTAAATTTTTTAACTCTTCAAATATCATTAAATTATGTTATATATTTGCCGAATATATATTTATCCACTTTCAATTTTTTACGTTATAATACTGGAAGTTATAATACTAGAAATTATTTATATATACAAATATATAATTAACTAAGTACTCTTAGCAATATAACATCTTGTAAACTGAGTTATATATTTTAAATTATCATATTTTGTATGTAGTAAGGTAAGTAAGCATTTAATAACCGGAAGTAAAAATATATAAAAGCGTAAAAGCAAATTAATCTAACTCACACACATTTATTATACATTAATACTCAAAATCATAATCACCATGTATACTCATTAATATATTCTTATTTAAAAACATGCCATGACATCATTTTGTCAATTCTTACAGTTAACTCACACAACTGAATTTTTTTTTATCTCGAAACATTTGTCAATTTTCCTCAACCCTCAAAAGGTGTTTTAATTCATCCCCAACCTCGAAACCCATCGCGTAGAGCTCAATTAATCATCGGACTAGGCAACACAGGGCTGCCCAATGACACCATAAAGCCCGCTTTCTCATCGGGCGACCATCGACCATTTGTCTAAGCACGTCATTAACTTATAATGACTCCTTAGATGCTCGATGGATAACCGAGGGGAACCTTTTTATTGTAAGGGATGCGCCCCTAGGGGGGTTTATGGCACCTTACAGTACGATGTGCTGGTATGAAAAAGTTGTAATCCATTGTTTAGGCATGAAAAAATAAATTTATAGACTTTTTAATCTTAATATGTCTAGTCTTTAGCTCAATGATGTGGTTTTAACAAGCTACGTACTCCTCGTAATTTAGAGCCGCAGTCGCAAATGTTGAGGTCCAGACGTGATATGTCACCCAACGGAACTTCGAGAAGAGAAAAGCATTTCTTCAGTGGTCTAGACTTTTTCCTTTGGTTTTTTATAAAGAATATGGTGTAGAATTATTCTCACATAAATATTAAGAAAACACATATCATATTAAATCATTTTATAAAATTGCGGCCACATAATTCATCAAGGACAATTCAAGAAACGAACTATTATATTTCCCTGTCTCTTTACTGAAGAGATTTTCCCTAATGCCACATTTAATATCGAAAAGGTGAGCACCAATAATAGTATTTAAGAACGAATAAAAATGGATCTTTTGTCCTATATATTAGTAAAATTCCTGCACATGTAGGAAATAGTCTTTTATTAAGATATAAAGTCGAAAAAAAAAGTAACATAAGCACTACGGTTTTACTTCAGAATTAAGTTTAATGGCAGTTATATTGTCACAAACCATTATTTTGACAGAAATTTTAGTTGCATCTTTTTCGTACCAATCAAGCATCGGGTAATGTGAATGGGACGGCAGGAGTATAAGGAAGAGTAGGGGGTTTATTATATAGGGAGAGATTGGAGGACCAACACATACTTAAGCACCTTTGGTTCGTAAGTCAGTGGATCTAGCAAAATATGTCTATGTTTGTATCATAAGTGTATTGATGTCATAAGCAGTTATTGCAACGTTTTTCAGGTGCTAAAGAGGGATAACCACGATATTTATCTAGCACAATCTGTTGTTTGTTATTATTAAAAGAAGGTGACAAAACTACGATTAGGGGAATAAATAAATTTGTTCACTTAAATTGTACTTGCAGAATGAAATGTTAATGTTTTATTATTAATGCTATGATCAATAAACAACAATAAACATTTTAAAAATCCGCTGGTATTATAAAAGTATTGTCATTCTTATTTGGAATTTACTCATTTAAGATGACAATTAATCGTTAATATTTATGTATATTTGAGGCGATGTGAAACGCCTTTACCATTATACATTTTTGTTGGCTAAATAGTCTGAACTGCCACTTAAAATAGAAACAAATCTTTATGCCTTAATTTATTGCAATCACATTTTTTTTCTACTTCATTGTTACTCACAATTCCCGTTTAAAATATGAATTATATATTTTTTTCTCATTTTTATAATATTTTAAAACTTTCTTAATAATGCTTTGAAACAACCAATAGTTGATAAGAATTGTTTATTTCTTATATACATATTAATGCATTATATTCTCACAGTAAGAAAATCTAGTAATCTGTAATGCTAATCACCTTTTCGGCCGCTGATGATAATAGCGTATAAACTGACTTATTGCAACTTTGATGTGGAGTTATTCATATTATAAACACGTAACTACTCTCAACAGGTGCAATACATATCAGTGGTTACTGATTTTATTTGTTTAGGGGGCCCGGATGGCCGAGTGGTTTGGACCATTAAGCCAGCAGTCTGCGCGCAGTAACGGGTGCGGGTTCGATTCCCGCCTTCGCCCTGGGTATACTTCCTTTCTCTGTGACAGTTAAAATTATTTCTATGTCTGTCTTACTTGACGAAGTCTTATATAAGCGGGTCTCTGATCAAGCACACCAAGCCGGAATATATATATACCCTACCCCTAACCTATATTTTTAAAGAGAAAATGTCTTTTTTTACAAATTAAGGGGTAATTTTACAATAAATTTGTTGTTTTAAGAGGCATAAAAAATTTTCTGAATTATTATTTTAAAAAAATCAAATTCCGAAGGAATTTAATAATGCTGCAATTTTTGCTATGTTTAGTTTTTGATTTGTTTGAAATAAATGACATGTCATTTCAACCGTTACGGCGTTACTATATCCTTTTGGCAGATTCCGTTTATACCTAAGTTCATTTTGTCTGTTAACTTTATGCGTATACCTAAACAAATGAAAATAATGATACTTGCCGTTTGAATTTAAAACTAAACTGTTTTACCAACTTACCGAGCAACAAAAAAATAGTCACTTAGCATTATTATCCAACTTCTTCAACTTTTGATATAATATTATTAAAAAATATTCATTAAAATGCATAAGTAATTGTGCCTGAGTTTTTTTAGTAGCACTGGAAACAGTTTCATCTCAGATAATTTTCCAAGATGCATTTTTTATGACGTATAATTGCTTCCAGGCGGTAATTTTGAACGATTTATACAGTAAGCTTCACAAACAACAGCTATTTACTTAATGAACTCTCTTGAAACGAGGAAATGTTTAAAATAATATAAGATGTGGTTTTTTATATATAAAATATCATATTTGAGATGGAAACGAAAAATAAACCAAAAAAACTCTTTTTTGCTGTTTCAAGTTTTTACATTGTTTGCATATAAACTCCGTGTATGAAAAAAATAGACATTGAAGGAAAAATCTTTATAAAAACATTGAAGGAAGCATAAGGGAGAAGCAATGTGTGTGTACATTTCAGCGGAAAATAATAAGACTTCAACAAAAAAACTTACAAAAAAAGCTCTTAACTTGATAAAAGAAAATAGAAAACACCGTTGAAAACACTATATGTAGAAAAAAATATAAGAGAACATGTTACTAACGGCCACTGAGTTGAGAGAGGCTCTCATTTTTTTTAAAAACTATTTCTTTTTAACTTTCTCGAATAAAAATCATAATATCGGTTTTATTTACCATCAATAAAAATAAAATTAAAGATTCTAATTATTTTTTTTCGACGATGCGAATAAAAATTTCCTTTCAGTTCCGCGTAATGGTAAAACTTAATCCACTGAGCAATTCCAAAAATCGAAAGAACTTGAAATATAGTTTTAATTAACTTCGTCAAATTTAAATTAAAATTGCCTTTCTCGGGGAAAAACCATCTTCGAATGCGAAGATCTTTCAGTTTGGCACTTGGGTGCCTCTTTTCTATTGTGAAAGGAATTAAACACATGAAAAGACTTTCTCATTTGAATTCCTAACTGCGTAAAAAGCGATCAAGTACGCGGAAGAGTTTCCCTCTGTTATTCTCCCTTTCGTAATTGTAGTGAAAGAATAAGCTTGTATGGAAGCATTTCAGTGGACTTGACCCTTTTTCACAAGTTAGCGATTTCACACAAAGGAATTTCTGGGCTTATTGTGGCGGAAATACAATAAAGGAAGAAGTATTACTTCAACATAAGAAAGACAGTTGTCCTATGCCGTTAAATGAGACTTAGGCCCTTTCCATTGTAATTCCTATTAGGTTCTAGTTGTGGAGGATAGAGAAAAAATTACTTGAAGCGTGTTAAATAGAATTCCCTTTATTAATAAGTATAATTATGAACTCATTATTTATTAAATTTTTCTTGCAAATTATTTTTTTTCTTAATGTGCTCAGATTTTTATTTTTTTAAAAAGAGCTCATTACTTATTTATATAAGTTGAAGTATATTTTATTTATAGGTATGGGATGAAAAGTAATGAGTTTACTTGGAATATATAAATTTTGATAAAGTACAATTTGGTTTTGACTTTTGTAACACAGATTAATTTTCGGGAACAACATCTAAGTTAGGCGTTTTTATAAAATTGCAAATGGCACTGCTTTAAATAACAGATTAATGGTGCACTATGGTTTTGTGAACATCCTAGTGAATAATTGGATAAATTCATTTTAACCTGTGTGTAAATACATGTAGCTTTATTTTATCTTTCTGCTACAGAATCCAAAAAAAAACACTACATAATTCCATTCTTCCTTGTTTTTCAAATAAATATAAAATTTAAGTATCAAAGAGGCAGTCTAAAACTCATTACTAAAAACATATTTCAAATTTCAAAAACTTTCATCTAATATACTTCTATTTCTTCGATGAAATAAACTTCAAATAAGCTCTTTTATTCATATCATTCTAGCCCAAACAAGCATGTATGGCTCGAACATCATTCCAATTTAACAAGATAAAACTAATATTCCGGAAACAAGTTTACTTTGGGAATCAACTCGCAATGTCGAAAAACAAAATTCCAAATTTGAGTTCCTCATCTAATATAATAGAAAATTGCCGAGCGATACGAAAATTTTCTTTAACGATATTTCTTGTCTTTTGTTAGAAATAAAAACCTTATTACGAGTAAAAGCTAAAAAAAATATAAGTAAATCTTCTTATATAACACCATACGTGTTCTTTATTCAACTTAAAACGCCCTCGTATGTACTTTCGAGTTTGTTTTGAGATATTCAAGAAGATATGTTTCAAAAACAAACAAATTTTGCAGGTTTTGCCATCTTATTCAAGCGTAAAAGTAGCTTCATATTTAAAGAAAGTCCTTTACCTTAGATTTGGTTTGAATGCATTGTAAATGTTAACATTTACAAAGCATTCAATGCATTCAGTATTTTATAGGAACTGTGTTTTCAAATGAAGATTTTAATGACAACAAACATAGATATTAAAACAAACATTTTTTTGCAGGTATTGCTATCTTATTCAAGCGTAAAAGTAGCTTCATATTTAGAAAGTCCTCTATCGTAGATTTGGTTTGAAAATATTGTAAATGAAAAGTATTTTAAAGGAACTGTGTTTTGAATTAAAGATTTGAATGCTGTTTGTGAGGAAAATTATAGTTTTTAATTAATCTGATACATTTTACCTATTAATTATAATTACTAAATGAGTTCAGTTTAAGCAACCTGTTTAAGGGTTTCAAAAAACATGTTGTTGTTGTTGTTACTAATGCCACTTGGGAAACCCAAGCTCTTCCCGCGGAGCGGGCAAGGATTATGGCAAATGGGTGCGGTTCCTGAGGAGAGATGCCCGTGTAGAGACCACACGGCAGGAATCCGACTTGGCATCGTGCTGACAGATGCTGCCATCTATCGCCACCTCCACAATTTAGACATGTCCCTGAAGGGGAGGGAAATAGTCTCCAGGGACCTGTACCCGTGGTAAACTGCGCAATGACCGACCACAGGACTTTCGGACCCAACAGATTTAACGAGCACGTACTCCGCATATACTCGACAAACACAACCATCCATGCCTTACCGGGATTCGAACCCGAACCCAGAGGCTCCAAAGGCTAGCGCCCTAACCATTGCGCCGCCGGGTCGGCTCAAAAAAAAAAAACATAATAAACTTTAACACAACAAATATTTTATCGGATAAAACCCGAATGGAAGTCATCATATTTGACATTTGCTCACAGTAACAATATGGCGCACAATAAAGTAAACTTTAAAATTTCTCTTAAAAACACAAAAATTTCATTAAGTATATAGGAAAATTTAATAAAAGTTTTATTAAAAGATCATTTTTGGTGGCAACAATGTGTACTTTTACATAAATCAAGAGTTAAACTAAAAATAACTATAACATATATTATTTTTTTCTCCATTTATGTATTTCGCTATTTTCTTCATTTAATGTGAAATTTATTAAAGTTAAAATGCAATTCTTACAAGTATTAGGAATTTGGATTAGTACAGATTAAAATATGTTAGTTTAAAGAATGATATTTTTGTTTTTTTAAGTTAAGGAATAAAAGTATATATGACATGCACAATACGTGCCACCTAGGGATACGCTGGGTACTGGAACTAGAATAAATAAAATCAACGTTATTATCAGTTACAATTTTACCAAAAAAATATGCAATAGTATCTGCTCCAGGGCATCAGGAACCATAAAAAAAAAAAGTGCTGCGAGGACACATCTAAGGTTATGCTAAGAATTTTTCTGTGGGGGCGGATTTTTAGATACTAGTAAATTTGAATGTATTGCGGAGAGCATTTATTGCTTCTTTTTCGCTTGTTTGTTGCTGCAAACAACGCGATAGAATGTTAAAATATTGGAGCTCGGGGTGAAATAAAAGTTTCAAAAAGAGGTCTGCCGAAATGGCCGAGGCATCTCACCTTGGGGAGAAGTATTTCACGCCCTTCCTATCTCGGTTCGATGTGAGGACATTCCATAAGCATTTTTGGGGATTCTTTTTGTTTGGTTTTGAACAACAATATTTGAGTCGATGAAACTGCTTTGATGGGAGATAGGGTGAGTTATTTGTGGTATAGGTTATGGTATGTGTATGTTTTGAAAGGAATGAAATATAAAACTTAGAATAATGAATAGGGTCAATGATCTTTTACAAATATACGAATTTTTTTTTTTTTTTATTTGAGGTTGATAATGCTTATAACACAACTGATATTTTTATATTTAAATACAATGTATTTTAATCCAATTTATCCCTATAGTTAAAATGTATGACTCATTTGTTAAGATTAAGTTTTTTTTATAAATAAACATTCTCTATAAGACGAATTAAGTTACATTGAAAATTATTTTTAAAAAATAATTTAATAAAATTAACGATTTTATTATTAAAAAAAGCCGTTAGTGGTTTTAAAAATGGGGCAAGAATAAGTTAAAATAGCTGGTCTTACTATATTTTTTTAAAAAATGCATTCGCAATATGGGTTAAAAGTTGGAGTACTATTTTGTCTCGCTTCTATTTATTTTCCTTTCATTTTGTGTGTATCGCATTTTCTAAAATATCAACTATTTCATTCTAACAAAAATAAAACGTCCATGAAAATATCTGACATATACATAAATCACACCTTATTAAAGATAATCATTTGCGAAAATATTTGATAATAAAATTATTTTCCCATACTTGTCAATGTCCCGCAAATTTTATTAATTTAATCTTAACAACATCACTCCTACAACTGTTTGTATGTGGATATCTGACTTATAAAAAACCATACTTTTTTAAGAAAAAGCATTTTTAAAGGTGTTAAATGCCAGTTTTTTCCCATACTTAATAAGAAAATGTCAACACTTTTAATTGTCAAGTTTATTAATTTAGTTCCAGCAACAATGATTCTACAACAGTAAATTTAATGTTTTTATCTGCTTAAGTTATGCATACTTTTTATCCGGGATCTTTATATATTTACATTCTATGTATGCACCTAAAACGCGGGACATTTATAGTTAATAGGTGATTGTTTAGAACTTACCGACGTCGCGTAACATGTGAAAGTTAAGAGGCAGTCCTTGTGAGAAACTGTTTGTTTTATTTCATGTCCAATTCACTTGATCTTTTTTTTTTTTGCTTAACTTCATTGCTTAACTTCAAACTGGTTTATTGTTTTATAAAGTAAAAATAATTTTTTGAAACAAATTCTTTACAAAAAGCCGTTCAACATTTGGCAAACCTATTACGGTATTTATTTTTTGAAAGTAGGAAGGAAGTGAACGATGCCATTGCAATTTGATGAATGTTGTCATTAAAATGTCGCATATAGTTATGCAGACTACTAAAGATTCGTGCAATAATTCATTTCATAAGAATAATACTTTAGAATGCATTTTTTCAAAATAAAATTATCGTCGCTTCAATTACCTTTTCGAAAGAATATTAAAGTCAAATATCATTTCAATTTTTTTTAATCGGTTGAATAAAACAGTTTTAAGTTTATGGTAAATGTTATAAAAATAATATTAAAAAAATCTTGCATTAAGCACTTAAGCTTTTCTTTTCCGAACTATATCATCACTGGGCAGTAAAGAAAGCAAAACTACATAATATCTCAATGGATATGTTCATAAATTATTCAAAGATTTACATCTTTTCTAGAATTTTTTTTCAAATATCTTGTTAAAATTGTAATATTCAATTAAAATGACGTTTATATAGGACAATTATGAATGAAATCTTAATTTTACACATTATTTAATGGGAACTTGCATGTGTCGGGAAATAGCGAAATACCATTTGTAAATGAAACTTCATGCGATTCTAAGAACATCGACATAAATTTTACCTCATCCGACCATTAGTTTATTTTAATTAATTTTCAAAGTTTGCGCTTAGCCCCGCCCTTGAAACGCTGCCTCTGGCCTTCCCTCCCCGCGTGACGTCATAGACCCACTGGAAAGCCAAGATCGGCGGCCGCTGTGTTTTGCGAATGTCACTCTTCCTAATGCTTTCTTATCGCGTCGAATCCATTAAAGTTATGTAAATCCTGGAAAATATTAGTGCATATGAATGTTGCAAAGTAACTTGTTGTAATAGTACCACGAAAAATTACACCAAAAATATATTTCAGCTCCACAGAACGTTTATAAAGTTAAAAGTGGAAGCTTTTAAAATGCTATATGTCCTTTCGTCACCTAGGGCGCGACTAGAAAAGAAATTTTGGATTGGGCAGTTGTCGTAAATTTTATTTATATATTTTAATTAATATTACTTTAATTTAATTATTTTTAATTAAAACTGTTTTAATTGAAAAAAATACTTTTCAATGTAAATAGAGTTATTCCAATGTTAATAGGTTTTTTTTGCTAATTTATTATTACTAATTATGGACATTAACTAGTTTTTTTTACATAACTAATGTTTGTATCATTTAATAAACAATTAATGTTTTATTTTTTAAAATAAAAATTAAGTGCGATAAATAAGGAAAAATCATTAATTACAGAATGTTTTTATTGAGCATTTTAACTTATTAGATAATTTAAATTACTTAATTTGTAGTGCAGAAACTAAACGAATTAAATCAATAATGAAATTAAACAAAATTTCATCACAAAAATTCCATTTAAAATTATATTTTAAATTTGAAAAACCAAAAAATTAATGGACATTTAAAAGAAAATAGAATAATTCCAGGTGTAACTGGCACTGTTGAAGGTCCACGAGCTAGAAATGATTATGTACATATACTGTATTAAAAAAGTTTTAGAGAGAGTGGAGTTGGATAAATTATCTGCCATTTTTAATTTGATAAATTTACAAAGAAGGTTAATGAAGATCGCAATTTTGGAAACTAAAGTATAATTAGAAGTAAATGCTGTGTTTTACGAATTTGTTTCCAAGTTTTATAACTCGCGCGTGTGTGACAGAGGTTCTAGGTGATAGTTACTTTACACACCTACTGTTGTAGTTATTCCTAAAGATGTAAAAAAAAATACGTGTTGACAGTTAGGATCAACAATGTTCAAAAGGAGAAGGTATTTTTTATTTTAATTGTACCATATAACATACTCTGTTATAAACTAAATTGCTTCTTTGAATTCAACTACAAATTAAAACTAAATTTAAATTATGAAAATAACTGCATTAAGAATGAGAAATATTTTTCATAGTTTACAGGGATTGGATGAACTTGTTACGAGAATAATGTACAAACTTGAATCTGCGTTCCACATAATTACATAAGAGACAATATATCTGCTCAACATGTTTGTCGTAACACGCGTTACAAGTCGTTTAAAAAAGCATTTTACTTATATCTAAGTAACTTATAAAATATGTGATTTAATTTAAAAATTGCAATGTGTGTACATTATTATGTCGAATCCCTGTAATAATGAGAAATATTTCCCAATCTTAATACAGGTATTTCAATCAATTAAATTTAATTTTATCTAATTTATATTATATAGTTAAATTATAAGTACAAATACATACAATTACATAATATAATTGCATAGAAATTTATTTATATAACGTAAGTCTGTTACCATTAAGAATAAAATAGCATTCTTTACAACTCAAGGAACATTAAAAAAAAAACTGCTTTTCCAAGAGTTTTGTGGTACTAATACAACAGGTACTTTGCAACATTCGTAGCACTAATATTTTCCAGAATTTACATATTTTTAATGGATTCGACGCGATAAGAAAAGCATCAGGAAGAGTGATATTCGCAAAACATAGCGGCCGCCTATCTCTGGCTTTCCCAGTTGGGTCTACTGACGTCACGCGGGGAGGGAAGGCCAGAGGCAGCGTTTTCAAGGGCGGGGCAAATCGCAAACTTTGAAAATTAATTAAAAATAAACTAATGGTCGGATTGAGGTAAAATTTATGTCGATATTCTTAGAATCGCATGGAGATTATTTTAAAAGAATAAAAAAAATACATGCAAGTTCCCCATTCTAGATCTACAATCCAGTTTGGATATTTACCGCATGTAGGTGTGTATTTATAGTTTAAAGCTGGTCAGTGATATTACCTAGCAATATTTAAATTGTCACAAACTGAAATTTTATAATTCGAATTTATTTTTCAAAATAATTTTCCGTAGGAAAAAACAAAAACAATTTATGTACTTAATGACGTTTTTTGGGGTAATAAAACAGTTTTATTAAACAAGCTTTTTCTACAAATTTTGAGACAAAATAAATTTTTATGCAAATTTTAAAAGATTAAGATTTATGTCGAATATAAAGCAAAATTTTAGAAAAAAAATTTCTTAGAAATTTATGATAACTATTAATTAATAATATTTTGAATTAAGTTGGTGAACATTTGCAAATGTAGAGATAAATAATTATTGAAATAGCAATATTCCAAATGTAAACTGATTTCAAAATAATTTATATAATTCAAAAATTGTTATTTAACAAAAACGTTATTTCTGAAACTGAAATATATTTTTTCGAAAAAAATGTGTTTAGTGGCGCCATCTACGAGCTATTTTTTTAAACGAAGATGTAAAATTCTTTTTAGATAAATTGGATATTAAAATAGCATGTTTAATGAAATCAATAAATTTTTCAAGAATAACTTATTACTGTAATTTGGCAAAGTTTTAGTTATATTAGTTAGCTTTGAATTTCATTTCTTTTTTTGCATTTAAAATAAACAAACGCGAATGCCTTACTTTTGTTGAAATTAAATTCCATTAGAGGGCAGCACGTGATTTGCTAATTCTTTTGATTTAACATAACCGACTTCAAACTGTCATACTTACTTTACTTAACTTTAAATTGCTATTTTTTATTTTATAACTGTAAATCTTTTTTCCCTAGTGATATAAATTTTGCTCAATTTTAATTAAATAATAAAATTTTTAAAGCATTATGTAGCTCTAGTTTTTTTTTAAATTTTTAAAGTAAAGATAAAGTTTTAAAGTAAAGTAAAGTTAAAGTTAAAGATAAAGTAAAGCTCACTTTTTCGCTATTCTATTAATGAGACTGGACTGCCCATCAATAACACTGCATTAACCTTAATAACGCTGTTCGCACCTCTGGCCGAGAAGTCACGCTTTGCTTTGCGTTTTTTTCTGTGGATCGACCACGGGCGGTTTTTGATATTGACAGACATTTTATGCATGAGAAAATTAAGTTTAATTTACTAATAATAAATTTTATTTTTCATTTATGAAATAAATGCAATGTACATCTTCATTTTCTACTTATTTTAAAAATATTTTTTTTTCCAATTTCGTAAGTTATTTTTTTAAGTTTTCAGTTAAATTGTTTTCTATTAAAACGTAATTTTTAAATTTTTTTTAAAATATTGATTTTCATTCAAAAATTCATCCTGAGATTTTATGTTGGCCAAATTCTATGTTTAAATTAACGAATTGACAATTAGTAGAATGTATAACAAAGAGATGGCAGCACCAAAATTTAGAAAACCGTATTCATGTTATTCATTTAATCTTTTATCTAAAGTGAATTTGTGTGTGTGTGTGTGTGTGTGTGTGTGACGAACAGACCAAAAAACTAAGAGACCGAAAATAATAAAGATTTACACAATGATAGATTTACGTTTCTCGGTCACTATCGAACAGTTTTTCGAATTTTCATTCCATTTCTTTTTTTGTTAGAAAAACGATTATTCATATGCTAGTTAATTCTAATTTTTATTTCTGGACCTAAGAGAATGATTACGACGGGAAAAAAGTATTCCTACATTTTTTAATTTCTGTGTTTTAATTATTTTGAAACAATATATAGCTTTTGATACTGAAGAAGAAATTTTTTAAAAAATACGCATTTTTTTGTCAGTTGAAATTTCAAACTTTACATACCAACAAATATATCAGCAACCAGCTTATTCATAATTAATATGGAGAAAATTCCATTGCTCTAGATGAAAGCTACTAAAGCAACCAATTTCATAACGTTATGTTGAGTATCTAACAAGTAATAAGGCCCACCTGGGTAGGGTGCCTGAGGTGTGACACCTGACCAGGCACCCTCCGCAATTTCATAGTTCAAACCTTTCCCTTTTTTTTGTACCTACCTTTGTAGTTCAAAGATTTTACAATTTATGAGTGAAAAGGGAATGTATATGTCTACGTCTAACTGAAAATACTTTATATGTTAAATTTTGTCCAATTAAACATAGACATATAAAAAGCAAGTAGGTTTGTAACATATAATCTGTCACTTAAACCGCTTCCACTCAATATTGTGTTCAACTGGAAAAAACTCGCGAAACACAATATTAATAATATATATTAAACATTTACACGCTAAGTTAAGCTAGTTTAATTTTTTTTCTTTCGAAAATTTAATAATTATTTGTTATCGTTTGCTAGAATAATTTATATTTCAAAATGTGTAATAGTCCTCGCTTTTAAATAGAAGGAAAACATTTCATATCAACATACAATCAAAGAATCTCTTTGTGAAATAAATTTGACGTCATTTTCAACTGATTTATGTCGCAAAAATAAATTTTTTTGAATTTATCATTTAAAATAAATAAAGTTTCTCGAGCTATTGTTGCGAATGGCAATGGTGATTAAATTCTAATAAAAATGGCTTCTTATGCTTTTTAAATGAGCATTAAATTTTGCTGGTTTTTAAATAATTGAAGTACTTTGAATTCCAATTTTTTTCTGAAATTTTCAATGTATTTTAATTTCGATGCGCTGAATTGTTTGACATATCACACTTGCCTGTAGCATTTGTAGTTTTGGCTATGAAAGTGGGTGACAGACGGACGGACGGACAGACAGACACACGAACTGAACGATTATAAAACCTTCCACTTTTCACGTTAAAAAGGTAGTGTGGAAGCTAAAAACTAAACTCTTTGGCGCAACAAGCCTTAAGTGCGCCAATGCCTGCCGTGCCCATTTCAGCTTAAGTGACCAGGTGATGGGGTTCTAAGCATATGCCACGGTTAGTTGGTTAACCCCACGCGGGACCCCAGTGTTTAGTTCCCAAGCATGCTTGGTCCTCATTTTATAGACCCACTTAAGGCATGACCTCGCCCAATCAAGGACTCGATCCCCGTGCCTGTGGCAGGGAAATGGGAAGCATTATCACCTGGTCCTCATAGCCCCTGGTCCTCATAGACATATACATATCAATAAAAAATTCAATGCCCTCGAAAACATTATTAACAAAATATGTGAACATCCAAATTACATCCAAAAACTCCTGCAAGCACACGATTTTAAAAAGTTTACTGTACTTGAATATAAAAACTTAAACTATAGATTTATTTCATTTGATTAAACTGTTTCATTTTTGATTATTGATTACGAAAAAATTCTTAACTATTTGACCAAGGAAGAACGAAGAAACATGCTTTTAACAAAGCATTACACTTGAATATAAAAAAATTAAATCTTTGTTTCATTTTGATTATTGAATGCAAATAAAAAAAATCTTTACGCTTTGACCAGGAAGGAACGAAGAAACATGCTTTTAACAAAGCACATCCCTTTTTATAAAACCAATATTTAAATACCCATAAATCACATCATTTTTTCCCCAAAGAAATAATCAAACAAAATTTCAAAACGACGTTTCTATTCCGCTCCATTAAGAAACCCAGGTAAAAACTAAGCACCCGAGCTTATGACGCTAAGTACGCGGTCCTAAGCACCTTTTTCTACTTCCTGAGTGCCCTGCGAAGCGAAACAAATGAGTAGTGACAACCTTAAGCGCGCTTACTTGCCGCGAATTTTTAACTCTTGACTTTTTAACAAGGTGACTTGTGTGCGGTTAAAGTGGTAGTGATGTTAGTTGGATATTTTTTGTTGCGGTATTGATGCTTGACAAATTGTTGCGTAGATATAAAAAGAGTTGTAAGTTAACTCATTTTGTGGGCAATCAGTTTTATATTTGAAGGGTGTAGTTGCAAAACTAGCGTTCTCCAAAGTGTAACTAAGGTATAAGGTCCGGCCTGTTCTTCGGTGACTTTTGATTATCGTTAATTCAATTGTACAAAGTCGTCAAAGAACGGGCTGGACCCTATATCTGAATTAATCTTTTAAGAATATGAGTTTTGAAACTCGACCCTTCATTTATATTTATATTATTAAAATTTAAACGCTGATGTAAACATTTCTAAAATAACTATATATTTTAAGACTACTCTCGTACATGCTAATTTTTTAATTATTTTATTTCTTCTTTCAATTCTAAAGAAATCATGGCGAACAAACGTAAAAGAAAAATAATAACGGTTTTCAGTATTAATATGCATTGACTGATATTAAGTTAAATGAGAATAAAATTTTATGTTATTATTTTCATCGTTTAAAATAAGTAGATTTTTTTTATTACATATTTGCTGTACTGTTTTGAAATAAATCTATACATTGAAATATTTATTCTTCTAATATATGCATAAGTGTTTTATTTGTTTAACAAACGTAAATGTTAGACAATTTCAAAATGCTACTGTGGTATTAGTAAATTTTTAAAACTATAATATGTTTATTTTATATTGGTAAAGTAAATTTATTATGTTGCGTGGTTACATCAATTTTCAAGTAAACATATTAAATATTCTCAAGTTTTAAAAGTTATCCTTTGTTTTTCTCCATTATTCATTTCCCCCCATCACCATAAAGAAAATGAACAATAAAACATGCCAGAAACAATAGCCTGTCGAAAACTATGTTATTGTTCAATAATTTCGATTTAACATTTTGAAGCACCTCACAGCTAGTGTAGTGTAAAATAACCATTAAACAATTAAAAAAAATTGTGATACTCTTGAAAATAGCACACTAACCGTTTCCTATCACTTGAACTTACTACTTTGTGCTAATTCCATGTAATCTACCTTATTACAATTAAATAATGTAACGTGATTTATTTAATTTGATTTATTTTTTTAATTTAAAAAGCTTTTTCAAATTGCGACTTGCACTACTGTTACATGGAATTAGCCTATGGTCAAATCATATTTTATGTGATGAAAACTGTTTTTTAGAAAAAATGACATTATAAACTTCATACAAAAATATGTGTACTTATCATATTTTTAATATCAACGGGTTTTTAACCCGTTTTGGGTGCATTGTTACTGAACATTTGTAGTATCAACGTGATCTCAAACACAAATCAGGAAATCAAAACATAAATCACTTGAGCAACTCAGCTATCAATAAGAGATAAGAATTCATATCATAAAATAAAGCAAAAAGATATATTGATTATTTTCAAAATGCAAATACTACTATCACTTAGTTTATAACTTAGACTTGATTTTTTTTTAAAATCTTGCAACATAATAAATACTGGATACGAATATTTATTACCAAATAGCTTTTGAGAAATTTCTAGAACATATTGTTGACGAGCTTTTAACAAAAGGTTCAAAGATAATCAGATAAGAGCTTAGTGATAAAAATTTATGATTACAGTTTTAAAAAAGAAGATTGGCAGAATTTTTTTTTCTGTTACATTGAAATTTGATTGTCTTTTCGAGATAACCTTTTCTCATTTTTAAAAGACTTTAATTTCGAACAATCCTTTATTTTCCCTTTAAAAACACAATGGAAAATTTACAGAATTAAAGAGCTTAGTGGAGACGTGCCAAGTGACATTTTTGAAAAAAAAAATTAGATTTTAGTGTCAACGTACATGTTATTTCCTCCTTTAACGATAACAAGTTATAATTTTTCATAAACTTTAAGCATATTTTTTAACTATTTTTAAGCGCTGTTTTTAGTATATCTAAGTGAAAAGGAAAAACTTTATATAATTTTATTTCATTTGACTTTTGTTTTAATTTTATCGTTTTAACCTATTTATCACTTACTAGCATGTTCTTCCACTAAGCTCTTCAATTGTTTTCGTTAAAAAATATTTTACATCTAAAAAAATCAACTCCACACCATTGAAATATAGTTTGAAGAATCAATTCACGTAGAACAAAGATTTCCTTCTTGTAGTTAAGAAGGCAATTAAACTTCATGTTACGTGATTATTTTTATCCCTTTCAACATTCACTAAAATTTATCCGTACATATAAAAATTGAATTTCCTTTCATTTACTACATTAAATTATTATGGAAAAAAACTATTTTCTCAATTGAAGTTACAACATTAAAATAAACGAAATTTCAGTTTTCGAAGATTTTTCACTCAATTTATAGAAGAAAAACATCCACTGCCTAAAATAGAATTGCACAACAACATATCAGCATTTTCCATAACCAGATTTGTCGCACATTTTCCCTAATAGACACCTATGAAGGTGAAATAAGATTTAATTAGTTAAGAATTGTCTATTAAATATCTAATGATGATTTTTTAAGCTGTTACAGGCTGTATTACAAGATAAAATTATCTACAAGGTTCTAATAGTTCCCCGTAAATTAAAAGTTATAATTATTGCAGTCAGAATAAAACTTGTGTTCAAATAGCACAAGTGGAACACAATATTTATGTAAAAATGGCAACATAACAATCTTGTAGTGTTTCAATGATAGAATTATGTTTATGTCATACAAACACAAATTTGTGATGTTCCAACCCAACTGACGATTACGAGAGGACGCGATTATTATATCCCTTCTCGTTTGATAAAAAAAAGTACTGCTTTAACACAATTAGTAATATTTGAAAAAAATACATTTTGCATATTGAAAGTCAACACAAGATTTTTCTGAGTGTATATAATAATTTCCTTGTAAGGAGTGTAGCACAAAATCGTTCACCAAAATTTTTTTTATCATGTCCATGTACAATTCAAGAGCCTCGTGTGTCTTTAAAACTGCACCCGCTAGTTCCAATACATCTGTACTGGACAGGACCTCTCAAAGTTCTGAAGCCAGTGGCTCCACACCAAGTTTAAAATATATGGGGTAAGGGATGGGCATTCGAAAATGTGTTCAGGGGTAAAATGGGCATCGGTGAAGTTCCTGCAGGGAATATAAGTTTTCGTTCTGTCGGGAAGAATTCAAGCAATTTGCTTGGGTGCATAAATGAAGCAGCCACGGCTTCACTTCGAAAAAATGTTTTTGTGATTTTTTTTGCAGCATTACCTCCACCTTCTCTAACCTCCATGCAAGCACCAGTTGAAAATCTGTTCTCCATATCCGATCGCTGCTACACCTGTGTGAGAAGATAACAAGAAGAAAGACCAGAATCGAAAGAAGAAAGAGATAATAAAAAAGAAAGAGCTTTCATTTTCAATTTCCTTCTAAGAAGCGTGCAGAATTGAGGATCGATATCTAATATGATCCAGAGCTGTGTCGTTTGGGTACAGTTGTAACTCACATTAATTTGTTTTTTTTTTTAAAATTTTGTTATTAAAATAAGAATCAGTCGCTATGACCAGCTCACCGAAATTTAATAATTATATTAAAATATTGGTTATCAGATTATCACCAAATATGTTTTGTTTACGCTATTTTTGCTGAATTTGTCAAATTTTGTAGTGCAGATATTGCCTCTGAACAGATATTATATTTTTAGCTCTAGCGCAACGATAATTCAAACTAACTTTGGTTGTCACCTTTGGCTCAGTGCGTTTAATCTAATCACAAAAACACAAACCCATTTTGAGAAACTAAAATGATGATTTATTTACTGCACAAATATTTCTAATTCCATACTGTAAAAACCAATCAAAACAATCGTGAAGATATTTAGATAACCCGACCAGCGGGGAGAGTGCACGACGCGAAAAAGGGAAGATGCATCTGCTTCGGCTAATATCGTTGCTAATAAATCGTTTCATTGTTTTAACTGTTTCGTTGAACTAAATAATAACAATGCTATATACCATGCATTAATACAACATTTCTATTCCAGAAATCATGGGATTGAACTTTGAATCTGATCCGTTCTTGAAGCCAATGTAAACAAGTATCACGTAAGAATGATTACTTTACCGCTGTCAGGTTTTAGCACGATTCCCATGCAGTTTCACATTCCTACATGAAATAATATACTTGATTGTGTTGATACAAACAAAATGGACATGTTTCAGGCTTTAAGTGGCAACACAATATGTGAATGAAAATAATTTATTTCCCTAGCTTAGATTGGTGAATCAATGCCACTTGAGAATTGAGACCCAATCGGAGTAACGATAGATGGAAACACGTCACCTGAAACAAATCAATTTTCTTTTTCGAAAATGAAAATTACAACTTTGTCATGTCATCATATGGCCTTTATGATAGATGAGTTATTTGGAAGACCTGAGCATAGCGAGAAAACCGTGCGATAAAATCTGATATTTTGTATGAAAAAAATCGCCAAATTGCATTTCAGGGATAGAAAAGTGAGATTTTACTCCGTTAGAATGGATTAAATCCGTTCCTTAATAAAAAAAGGGCAGTTTTTCTATGCTATAGCCTTTATAGTTATAGACTTTTTCTATACCGAGGTACGTAGATATGCGTAATGTTGTTGGTGGTGTAAATAGTTTTTACTTTTTATAAATGTTTTGATTCAATTTTAATTTGTTAATAGATTTCCATTTTTCTGAAAATAAAGGTTATGAATCGTATGCTGTTGTACCTTAAAATTTAAAAATAGTAATTTATGTATTTAATACCAACCTGAAAAGTTGTATGCATTTGAGCAAAGGACATTAGACTAATTACAACATCAAAAATGACGATTTTTAAATATATTTAATTTTATCTTCAGAACATGGTTTACAGGGGTTAGAGTTGAAATGTAAAAATACATCGTAACGTTACGCCCACAAAATTGTGGCAGCTGTGCTCTTTCCCGCTACATGGCGCAAAGTTACATCAAAGTTATGAATCAATGTTACACAAATATGAGTGTTTTTACCAGCTTTTGGGGCCGTAGTGAGCCTAGTGGTCAGCGTCTCGGTCTCGGGATCGGAAGGTCCTGCGATCGAGTCCCGGTACCACTGAAGACCTACCGAGTATATGCGGAGTACGTGCTCGTTAAATCTGTTGGGTCCGAAAGTCCTCTAAGTTCCCATACCAAATCAATACCTCTGGGGGTGACAAGCCAATTCTGGGGATCCTCTAGTTGGCCTCTGTCTCTAAAAATTAGATGGATCCACTTATGTGTGTGTGTTGTCTGTTGTGTCTGTCTTACTTGATGAAGGTTTATAAGCGGGTCGCTGACCAAGCACACAAACCTGAATATATATGTCTACCAACCAACCAACCAACCAGCTTACTCCAATTTGGTGCTTTAACGTTATGCCATAAATTTGGGGCAACTTTACTCCATAAAGCTGGAAGCATCTAGGCTACCACCAGTTTTATGAAGTAACATTATACCAAATAGTTCCAAGTATATAAGAAACCTTATTAAAAAGCAATTAATGTTACAACGTGGGCATTCACGTGGGATTCACACCCCATGAACAGAAATTTTAATTTAGTTTTTTCTTCTAAAAATAAAGCTATTATCTACTTAAAGCCGGAGGTAACTAGGTGCTGTAGAGTAACCTTAAATACCAAAACGTTTCAGTTTTAAGCTTCTAAGTTAGCCAAAATAATTTAGCACTTTGGATAAATCTACCTTTTACGTAGTCAAAATAGTTATAGCATTCATATTTGATGCAAGAAATTTCTTATGTATTTAATATATTTTTCTTTCTTATATTTACCAGTTTCAGACTTCTTATGAAAGGGAAAAGTGTCGAGAATGTCGTAAAAAGTTTTCTTAGACCTTGAAGTATGTCTTGTTGATGTATTAATTAGAGAAAGTATTAATTAGAAATCTATGTTATTGTTCAATAATTTAGATTTAACATTTTGAAGCACCTCACAGCTAGTGTAGTGTAAAATAACCATTAAACAATTAAAAAAAATGTGATACTTGAAAATAGCACACTAACCGTTTCTATCACTTGAGTTGTACAATATTTAAATACCGTTTTATTGGATATTAAATTTAAAATAGTTTATGCATATATTAAGCCTTTATTTTTCCTAAAACGAATCATAACAAAGAAATTATCGGTCCATTGAGACGTAAAAAATAATATTATTAACGTTTATATACCCAGATTTCAAACTGCTTTATGCTAATCTTTTCAGTTTTACATTAGGAATATAATGTTTCATTTTATTATCAAAAATAATCTCTTAAAGCATAAAAACTATGAATAAATTGTGCTATCTCTTTAACTGCATATTGAATTCAAAACAATATTCATAAAATAGTATTTTTACATCCGTAGGCAATATAATGTGCAATTTGAGAATTTTTTCCAACATAAATTTGATTTGTTACCCTTTAAGATAAGTAAGTTGTTTGAAAATAAAAGTTGACAATAATGTTTAGAAAAAAAGAGCATTTATCAATTCCAAATGCTCTTTTGCTCCTTGCCTTTTTATTTATTCGAAGGTAGTGAGCTAGAAGCACTTTTTGAATTGAATAGCAGTTTTCTGTTTCCCTCTAAGTTTTCGGAAGTTGGCATATTGTATAAAGTATTTTCTGGTTTTTTTTGATCATAATTCTATTTCGTATTAGCTTAAAATCTATATTTTGATCGATATTTATTGCTTTCCTTCTCGCTTTTAAATATACAGGTTATAGTTTTCTCGAAATTCTAAATTTTTATATTTGTGCTATTGCATTTGGATATGTTGAAATGACATAGTCTTACTGGAAAATTTACATTTTTAAATCAAAGCAAATATGTTTTTATTATAATATAAAATATTTTGTTTTAAATATGACGAACAAATGCTTTCAGTTCTGACATACCATACATACTCATTGTTACACACACAATTACTTTTTATTCGTTCAATGTTGTGAGATTCACCAGTATAGTTGTTCAAATTCCTATCTTTTTGGACTAAAGTTATTATTTTCTATCTAAGGTGGATGTTCATATCGAGCCTATTACATGTCATTCTACAATTATTCAGCTATGCACTTTATGCTCAGTGGTTTTGAATATTTTTACTTAGTTTTGAATTTTTTTAATAAATGTATTTCTATACATATATACATGTAAACATATATATTAACAAAATCATGCATATATTAATATATCTAAGTAGGTAAATTGCTAATAAGTATTATTCTCTTTCAATTAATCCTCCCTTCTGTCAGGTCAATTTACTCACCTGTAAAATTAATTTTGGGCATTATTTGGGAATGCAATTTCCCTGAATGCAAGACAATTGATGCTTTTCAGTCCCCCCCTCCCGTGCATATATTTCCTCCAGGCGATTGTATAATGTTTTCGTTCCTTAGCATGTATACTTCACACAACATGCAAGAGTGATATTGTATTCCGAATACGGGTAAACGAAATTAACTATATATATATGCATTGCTTCTCACCAATAATATTATTGAATCAGCGAAATTGGTCATGTATTTGTATTGCCTAGAGTTTTTCTGATGAATATACGTACTATATAAGATTTTTTGAAAGGAAGCCAAATGTCAGAATTCAATATCTTCTTTTTAGATATTCAAGATTATTTTAAGTTAATGCCAACTCTTTTTACCATACTTTAGAATGCGCGTATTTTTTTAAAAAATCTCTTTACATCTTTACGTTACTAAACTTGAAGAGATGTAGTAGTGTCCTATTTTTAGGACCCTTGAGAGAGTTTAGAGGGTTTTTTTCGTACGTGTAGATATAAATATTTTTCTCTTTTGATTTTGATTTGAGCCCGCCACTTGGTTATACAAGGAATGAGCCGTTAGGAGCCGTCAAATTGCTGCTTGTTTTATGAAGCGACCCGTTTTATGCCACCCACAAGAATTTTGTTCAGTTGGTGTTGTAATATTGTCGTTATAGTCATTGTAAAAAAGCCATTCACATACAATAATTACTATCTTTGACTGATATTTTTAAAGATAGCATACATATTTATAAAATTTCAAATCTTTTGAAAATCTTAGTTATGATACACTGTTAAAAATTTTGTGCTTGGTTTCACCATGATATTGGTTCCTAGTAGCTGCAACGGCTGAATGGTGAAACGTTCCACCATATTTTTGGTATTCGGTTGAACCATTTCTCAGGTTTTTGTTTCCAAATCCGGAAAAATGGTTCAACCAAACACCGAAAAAAAGGTGAAACATTTCACCATTCAGCCGTTGCAGCTACTAGGAACCAATATCATGGTGAAACCAACCAATATCATGGTGAAACCTAGCACCAAATTTTTAACAGTGTAATAGTATACTTATTTGTATTGATGATTTAATAACTTTTCACGGAATCTCGGGCGTGGCGTTCCACAATTGAATTTTTAAAAAAAAATATATAACGTTAATTTTTAAAACCATTTTTGCCAGTCACCTGGTACCGTTTATCACACACATTGTAAACTTTGTGACGAAAAAAAAGTCAGGATTTAAGAAGTTAATACACTAATCAACCAAACTGTTCACATTTGAGTTTTATTAGACCATATAAAACCCAGAAATGATTATTTCAATTTCTTACAGCAAATTATTCTTAATAATGTCATTTACTGTTATTCAGAATTACTGGAAATTAATAGACTTCATGTATGATTAATTGGTTTTTCATATAATTAAAAAAAGTGGACGCATCTAATTATACAGGAAGAATAAATAGTGAGATATAGGATCGAATAATGAAATCTACTTAGTGTTTTATAAGTTAGATAAATAGACTTAATTTAGCCGAACATTAGACGCCAAGGGACTCAAGTCCGTCCAAAAAACTTAAAAACAATTTCACATTGATCATAAAACAGAAAAATAAAACAAGAAAGACAAAGCATAAGGGATCACAAGCATCGAACTGTATAACTTATTGATTTAAGGTCTTGATAACTTATCTATAAACTAACAAAAATGACAGTATTCATTAGGACATAATTAATTCAATAATAAAAATTGAAATTTAATAAGTACGCAGATTATTATGCCGTATTGAATCTAAGATTGAGCCCACAATAAATAAAGTTGTTTAAAAAATGTAAACTAATAACTTTTTTTTACATAATGGTCTAATAAGGAGATAAAATATGGCAACATGAGGATTCTAAATTGATTGCGGTAAGAGTACTGAAAAAAAAAACAGAAATCAAAATTTTTGGTAGCTGAGTTATTCAATTTTTACAAGTAATGTTCCTCAAATATAACAAAACTTAACCTAAAAATTTAGATGCAATCCCAAATAAAGCAACTAACTTTCTTAGAAAATCCCTATTTTTTTATTTATATGCACAAAAAGAATTGCACCACTCTTCTATTTAGAATTTACAAGTTTCTCAAGTACGTACTGAGTAAAATGCTACTACAAGTAAGCAAACTTTGGGTCAATTATTTAAGAACTTCATGACTGAGAACACGCGCAGGGCCTGATCTAGAAAACTCAGACTATAGGTACTTTTTGGGGACCCTTAAGGACAAAGTTGTTCATGACTTTCCGTAATGATGGTTCTAGTTGGCTGATGTGTCTTATTTTTTGCTAACATTTTATCGGCTTCCTTATAACATTGATCAAATCAATCACTTTAGGTCAATGTCTGAGTCAAGGTCCATCTAAAAACAAAGTAGGTTCTTGAAATATTTTAAAAGTTACAAAAAAAATTATAATCAGCAGCATATATTTAGCATAAAAGAAACTAATATTTAGGGACCCCTAAAATTTTAGGGACCCTAGGAAAAATTATTCGATCAAATAATCTTTTTATAGGTATATGAATCCAAACTTTAAATTTATGAAGCATTAGAATAAATATCCAATACAATATAAATATTAAGATTTTTTTTGAATATATGTATTTCTTTCATTTTTTTTACTCAAGGTATCATATAAATGGAAATCAGATACTTTCGTATGGATAATATTAGATAAGAAAATGTTTCAGGAAAATGAACTTTTTTACATGCTGAAAATCTACTCAGGAAAATGCCATGAATATTGTAATTTTAAAAGCAGAAGTCTGCCTTATAAAAATGTTGCTGTTCTTTCAATATGTATATGAAGATATTTAACTATATGTACGGAAAGTATACCTAATGTGGCTATTTATTAAGTAGTTTAAAACACAATTTCGAATTTGATGCGTAATTCTAATACTATTCCGTTTTTTAATAGAACTGAGCCATTTTACCAAAAAATAAAAAGATCATTTAATTTATAATTTTTAAAATAATATCTTTTTTTTTTGCCCAAACATATCTAGCGTACTTCTCTTATGGTTTTTATTTTTATTTGATGATTTTTAAAGAATGATGATATTTATTCATATTTTAGAATATTTGATGTCGGTGCTATTTTTTCAAAAAATTGAAAATAGGGATTTAAAAGAGGGTGGCCGCTTTATGTATCAATTTTTTAAAGATGTGCTTCTAAAAGTGGCTACTCCATAAAATAACTTCAACCACCGTTTTTCTAATAAGCTGAGTAATTTTGTTCATTGTATGCTAGTAATAATATCATAATTCAAGTCAATGTCTATCAAAGTGACCATGTGCTACACAATTTGTGGAATCTTAGTAGCATATTTCTGAGTTAAGTGTCATATTTTAGAGACTATACAAAGCAGAAAATAATGTCAAACAAAAAAATTATAGAGCGTATTGAAAGATGTAACAATCGGCACCGTTGCTTTAGTTTTAGGCCTTTAGTTATTATGTTCCGATTAAAAAAATCATTCTCAAATACAAAAATCAAAATAGCATATTTCTATACAAAAAAAGCTGAACGATAATGTAAGAAAGTCAATAAAAACTTTATAGGAGGCACTAAAATCTTAAGATACATATTCTTTGCAAACTTAATACCTTTTATAACTTTGTATTTGAAACTTTTTCTCGATGTTGTATTGTTTTCAAAATAGAAATGTTAACGTAACTATTTGCCACTAGAGAACACTGGGTTCGAATCCCGGTAAGGCATGGATGTTTGTGTTTGTCGAGTATATGCGGAGTACGTGCTCGTTAAATCTGTTGGGTCCGAAAGTCCTCCAAGTTCCCATACCAAATCAATACCTCTGGGGGTGACAAGCCAATTCTGGGGATCCTCTAGTTGGCCGCTGTCTCTAAAAATTAGATGGATCCACTTATGTGTGTGTTGTCTCTTGTGTCTGTCTTACTTGACGAAGGTTTATAAGCGGGTATCTGACCAAGCACACAAACCTGAATATATATGTCTACCAACCAACCAACTAACTAACACTGAGAACAGGCTTTTTTGTGTAGCACTAGCCACTATACATATACACTATACATTGAATCAACTTTATTTCTAATACAATAACTGTTAACATCTCAAAATTGGGGTGGCCACTTTAGGTGCATTTTATGGTTTTTGAAAAAACGCCTTATTAAACCATAATTTTTATCCGAAAATAAAATTTAAATAATTTAATAAAAGTGACCAAATAGGACACTTCTTTTATAAGAAGTATTTAAAAAATAAAGAAAAATATCAAAAACTTCCTTCCTTATATCATGCGTTTTGTAAAATATTTAATTGCTATTTTTAATAAATACTTTTCAATTGGTTTCCATACATTTTCCTCGATTCCAATAAACAATTTTATAACTTTAATAATATAAATAAATATTAATCTGCATCTTGAAGAGTTCGAATACAAAAATATTGAAATATTGAGATTTTCTCAAAAAAGTCAATAAAACCTAGCACAGGTGTGTTTTCTTTTCTTTCGTATTTCAGAATGCGCTTCAGAATATACAAGATAAGTTTTTATTCAGTTTGCAGATATGAAATGCAAAGTACATTGAGTTATACTTTCAGTTCAGTTCGTTCTCAGAAGAATGCTGTATATATGTATATGATATTGATTATATTATATTGATATATTCTCTTATATCATTTCTTGTTGTGTGTATGCATAACAAACTTTTGCTTTTATGAAATTCGATGGGAGATACAGCACATAGAAAAAAAATCGAATCTAGGTTGACTCCTGAGCCAGGAAATAGTCGATATCGTTCGGAAGATCTCTACAAAATACATAAATTTTAAATAAATAACGTGCTCGAGTAAAAGGTTCTTCGAATTTGAAATTAATAAATTTACTTTAAGTTTTAAACCTTTTTGCGGGCAGTTCATTTTTTGAAATAAACTCAAAAAACAAATCATGGCCCAATAAATCATAATTTCAGTTGTAAGATAAACGTTTTTCTCAGAAATGTCAAAACGTGTAGAAAATGAAAACTTGTAATATTATTATCTTAAGATGCAACTGAGCTAAAAAAAACACTTTTGAATTTCAAGTTGTTTTTGGTGCTTTAAATTGTGAAAATCGTGATCAAATTTACCAGCTTTCATTTCTAAGTTTATTTTAACACACTGTTCCAACTCACCTCGTATATTGATTTTCAATATAGTCATTGCAAATTCCGGACAAAAAGTCCATTTAAGGTTTTTTTTCGTTATTTTCAAATGTAATGGGTAACTACTTACAGAGTTTGTCGTAAAACTGTTCTTGTTTTCAAAAGCAAAATATTTAAGAGAATAACGTTGGAGATGGGTTTTTTTCGCACATAGTGAATTGATGATTTTCAATACTTTTTCAAATGTCTTAGAATAAGAATTTAAAAATACGTGAAGTTTGGAAAGATTGTGTGATACAAATCAGTAAAAGAAAAATATAAACATTAGTTAGTTTCATTGGCAGTTGAATGCTTGAAAACATAGAATTTTCCTATATTATATCTAATTTGCCCATGCTATTCAATAATTCGATACATATATAAATTTTTATGGTGAGTATGGATAAAGTAGTATGCAATATAAAGTCCCAATATGACAAAAACAATAAAAATAAAAGTAATTCAATTTCGTATATAGATTAAACATGTGAAGTTGGTTTTTTTAACACTTGCATGGTAAATTTATTTATTGCACAATAATAATACTAATTATTAGGAATGTAAAAAAATATCCAAATTACCTCAACCACTTTAATACATACAATTATTTGTTCTTGGTCCCAATCACCCTAGTTTCAAATTTAAATAAGCCAAAAAACCAGGAGCATAACCAGTTCAGGACATTTTGAACTACATTTGGACGCTTTTGCTTTTTACCCCTGTGCAAAGGAAAGTGCAGTCTTTCGTCTACCGTCATAATGGCCTCTCTGGCGCCATCCCATTTGTGAGGTCCTTGTAACCGGTACTGGTAAGAAACACTTGGACCAAACACCAACTTCCAGAACAAGGGAAAGTCAGTGAAAAGCAGCTTCAAAAAGTTCGGTTTGGCACCGATTTCCGAAGCCAGAGAGTCACAGAACTGTATATAGTCCACCTTGAGGGATATTTTATCGTCTGGTAAGTACCTTTTGACATTGTTCGAATGTCTCTTCTGTATTTCTTTCATCATGGCATCTACAGGAGGCAACTGAACATTGCCAGCAAACACTTGAGCTATGTATCGGGTCTGTAGCTCACCAACTGGAAATCCTGGCCCGAATGGTAGAAAGAATCCTACAAACGCAAGCGTTGCGTGTTTCAAATGGGGTGGCCAGATGCACTTATATAGATTAATCTGCAAATCCTTTTCTTGGACAACTATGCCATCTTCTAGGAATGGAAACTTCCAATCGTAGCCAGTGCCCATGATGACACTGTCTGCATTCGTGACATGATCTTCTGAATCGAAGACAACTCCAGTTTCAGTAAACCTTGATATGTTTCTTTTTTGTAAGACAGCGCCAGAAAGCAACCTCGAACTAATGTGGTCATTTTGAACGGGATCCTTGGCAAACACATGAGAAATTGGTTCAACTGCATACAACTTACTATCAAAAATTGGATCTATGTAAAGCTTTTGGAATAACCAGCCTAAAAGACCAGCTGGTAAAATATCAAATAAATGCATGAAGTATCTTCGGATGACGGAGTAGTCAATTGGATATCCGTGAGGACCAACTCTACTGATCACGTGGGTACCAGATTTTGTACTGAGATAAACCTAGAAGTAAAATAAAACCATTTAAGTACATCATGAATCTTCTAAAGTTCATCTTATATCTTTCATCATAATTTTTTGATTCATCAAAATCCGCAAGTAAAGAAAAAAAAAAGAAAAAAACGAGTTTCTACAGGGACGCCAAAACAATGTAAGTGATAGATTATTTGAATTTTTCTTTTGTTAAGGTACATCGTGTATATAAATAATTATTTTATTTTGAAATGGGAGAATAACCTAATTTTATATAGTTTTCAAAATTTGTTATTATTGCAAGTGAAATATCAAAAAAATTAAGTATTTGAAATTAATTTTAAGAACTTATTTCTTTTTATTTTTTTAATGCATTAAAAAAATTACTTATTTTTAGTCTTTCATAAAACATTTTATTTTTTGCAACAGAATACATCCCTGTCCTTCGCACGGTTGTAATGCAATTAAGCGTGTATCGATACATTTTGGGTTAAAACTTCTATATTAAACCAAAACACGGACCATCCAATTTACAGATTAAAAGACGTTATTTTAAGTCAAAGGCTTAATTGAAGAGCTTAGTGGAAAAACATGCTAAGTGACAATATGGTGAAAATGATAAAATGAACTTTAAACTTTTTCGTTCGGATTCAGACACGTTATAAATGTTACTTACATATATATATAATATATATATATATATATATATATATTATATATATATATATATATATATATATATATATATATATATATATATATATATATATATATATATATATATATATATATATATATATATATATATATATATATATTATATATATATATATATATATATATATATATATATATATATAATATATATATATATATATATATATATATAATATATATATATATATATATATATATATATATATATATATATATATAGTTCTTTTATTTAAACTGACGATATTTCACAGTATAAAAATTACATTTACAGTGATTTTTTTTAAAAAATATGTATTAAAAAAAGCAAACAAAAAACCGATTTAAAGTTATATAACCTTTCTTTGAGCAGAGATATTTTCAACTCCTCAGTTTAAATCAAAGAGTTATTAATGGGGAAGAAATCATAAAACAAAACAGGTTGATATCTTTTACAGTTCCTGAGAAAAATATCCCTAACTGTTGAGTTGAAAAACCTTATATTTCAGGAAACGCAAAAGAAAAGTTAAGGTATAGGTAAGAGCTTATATACAGAGTTTCTGAAAAATCTCTCTATATTAAAAAAAAGTAAGCTTTTTTTATCTGTACGACGCAATTTTTATAGTACAACTCCAATTTTTTTACTGAATGTCTCAATTGGTCTAAGTTTCATGCCCCAAAAATATTTTTTTAAAATCTAATTAGTTTTTAATTAAAAATTAAAAACTGCCGTTTTTTGCCGAAAATCGATATAAAATCGATATAAAAAAAATTTGGGCTTGCCAAAGTTTCCGAATTTTTAGTATTTTATAGATTTTTCATTTATCAACAAATAAAAAAAAATTTGGGAAAAATTTTCATATCGGATTTTGAGTTATGGATTTTTGAATTTTATTTTTATTTTCTCCAAAGTCAGACTTTTTTATCTCTACGACACAATTTTTACCAATGTTCTCCAATTTTTTTTACTGAATGTAGAAAAAAGTTTAGATATCATGTCCACAAATTTTTAGAAAGAAATTCAAATTAGTGTTTTAATTAAAAATCGGAATGTGGAGTCACCACCAAAGCTTATCTCGCCAAGCAAACCAAAAACGAATCAAACCAAACTCTTTTGACGAGATTATTTGGAAAGTGTGCTGCGACGAGACTATAATGAAAGTTTATAATTTAAAATCTGGCATCAGTGAAAGATCGTTTTCAGTTTTGATTTAAAAGCGAAAATAAATTATTGTTCTTTTGAAATAAGATATTTTAACGGAGTGAAAAAAAATTCCTACCCAAAACTCGCAGATGAAGCCAGAAAAAAAGTTGCTTTAAACATTGCGCCAAATGAAGATATTGGAAAAATACGCCAATAACCCAACATTAAGCATGGGCGATGTAACAGGTTGTTTGTGATTCGAAATTTGTTGATGTATTTTGTATATTTATTTTCTTCAAAATGCATACACTTCATAATGCAACATATAAACTGTTATTATCAAATATTAATATTTATTATTGGCACCGACTTCTATAGCACGGACCAACTGAACAGAATTGATTGCGATTACATTTGACGATTTTAGAACTGACAATCTAGCGATCAATAGCCAAGCCTGCAACCTCGTGATAGTTGTTTGTACCGGTTGTGGGCAGGTACTTAGCATCGGCGATATTTTAAATTACTCATTCCAACCCACTGAGATAAAGAATACTGACCTGGAGTTCTGCATTCTACCGGTAAGTGAAAACGATACTCCTACCTTATTTTTTTGTCCAAGTAGCGGAAACGTACTTAATTTGGTAATTTGGTAAACATTCAAGTTCAACTCAGTAGATGTTTAGTAGATTCGCCAAAAATCGCAAAATAGCTTTGTGGCCTGAATACGCTAGGTGTTCCAATTTTAAAACGTAAACAATCCCAATCGTAATCAGGCTTGTACATGGATCGTCGTCAATGGGGAAGTAACACCTAGCGTATTCAGGCCGGAATGTTATTTGACAACTTTTGGCGTTCATGAAAAAGTAAACACAGGGCTTCTGCTCACGGAAAGGTGTCGGTAGCGTGAGGGAATAGTTTCACATTATGTTTTGTTTTTATCATGACTTGAAAGCCCAGTAACGTTTTAATGGTCGAAATGTTGTACGCCTTATACCTTACGAAATTATCCCGTCTGGGCCGCAAGTTTTGAAACTCGAAAATCTTTCGCCTCCCTCCGGGCCGTCGATTGTGGCTACTCGGCAATCCTCCGGACCGTCGAATGTGGCAACTAGACATGTGAAACTACGTTGTGATTATAATTTATTTAATCAAAAGTTGTTAATAAGTTAAATTATTATCGGACTGCGGCCGATTATAATAAAATCCGAACCAAACCTTACACACCTTTTGAACAAATACTCACCTGCACAAAAACCGGAATTTTCAAAATAAACCCATTTCAAGCGTTACTATTGTTCGCATAATTCTTGTACGCTGTATTTTCAACCAAACCAACTTAAAAGTAAATTAGTTTTCAAGATTTGGCATCAAGATTGTTGTGAACATCCATTGAGTTGAAAGTTGAACTGGAATGTTTACCAAATTAAGTACGTTTTCGCTACTTGGCTGCAAAAGTTAAGCCGCCAAATCGAGACAGGCCTGAATACGCTAGCAGTACCATGGGGAATTATATTGACACTAGAATTGATAATTGAATACTACGGACCAATAACGCATAAATTATATCATCAATATAATACGAAATAAAAAAAAATTGGATTAGTGGAACACCTAGCGTATTCAGGCCGTGATGCCATTTGGCAACTTTTGGCGTTCGTGAAAAAGTAAACACATATTCCTGTCATTGTTGTATGGCTTTTTTTCTCCCCGTGACGTATTCTCTCGGTTGCATTTCTTGAATTTCTTTCGCTGTTTCTGCTCACGGAGTGACTCCCTCCGGGCCGCCGATTGTGGCCACTCAAACCGTGATATCCTTAAAAAAACCTGTGGTACCCCTTCTGGGCCGTCGATTGTGGTAACTCGGCAATCCTCCAGGCCGTCGATTGTGGCCACTCGAGCCGTGGTACGCACTAGGGGCGAAGCCCCTAGTGCTTATAAAAAAAAACGACTAAACAGAAATCGATAATCTTGGTCTTAAATTAAAGCTATAGATATGCAAATTAAAAATAAAAGAAAAACAAAATCTACATTTTTGACCCAAACACCCATCCGACTCGCCTTAATGGACCACCATGTTCATTGACACAAAAATATCATTTGTTTCAAAAATGTCACTTAGCACGTACTTCCACTAAGCTTTTTAATTATGAACCAAAAGCGTACATTTCTCCCATTTAGCATGTGCGCCTGAGTGCATTGTCGGTTAAGGCCTCTTGTCACTGAGGATACTCTTTGGTGTTCTACCAGCCCCTAGACTTTCCTATAAACGACTAAATAATCTACAAATAAATTCAAGTGTATGTGACTGGTGCACGTTCAATAAACAGTTTTTCAAAGCCCTGACGCAGCACGGGAAACAGCTCAGGTGTCGTCATCGCCACTAACCGTGGTTTTAAAATATCTACAAAAAACGCGTCACCAGTAGCCCTAGTGTAGCTCTAGTGAGACGCTAGTTCAACCTAAACCAATTAAGAGTGATTTTAGAGACAATTCATTGGCCTAGTGTTTTTTAGATCTTGCCGGCATAATTAGAAAGAAAATTAAATTTTCAAGTAAGGAAGTGTCGAAAAGTTCCCAGCGTAATATCTGAAGCTTGGTATAGACTAATCTAGAATATAGAAGTCGACAGAAGAACAAAAGTAGTTGAGCTTATCGCCCACTCTACTGTATAATTTCCATTTGTCACTCGACAACGGTCAATGTACCATAAAAGTTAACTTTGAAACCCCAGGTACGATCCAAAATGAAAGCGGTATTTCTACGACGCCATTGGGATCCATATTCCCACCACTAAATTACATTTATTACTTCAAAGTTAACCCCTTTTCGTGATGTCTTCGATGAAGGATTGAGGACGCTTCGCGTCAACAATCGTTGGTTATAGTTCGATTTCCGATTGATTATGTCCACAAAGAAAATTCCATTCCCTCTTGAGATCTCCTATCAAAGGTTATTACATAATTCAGAATTTTGGTTGTCTTTTTACTGTTAGATTTTTTTACATAATAACTATGCTACTATTCGAAACCTTTGGAATATAAACACTTACTCTGTAATTATTTTCATAAAGTAAAACATTATTGACTTACTTGTTTCGCAACTCTACTGATTTCCACAGCTGCATCCAAAGCTGAGCATCCCATTCCAACTATCACGACATCCTGTCCCTTGTATTCGGAAACACCTTTAAGTTCATGCGTATGCACAATTTTGCCTTTGAACTCCTCCATGCCAGGAAAAACAGGAATCTTTGACCTGTTGATGTGACCGACGCTAACCACAACGGCATCATAGGTATCGGTTGTCTCAACCCCAGATATGGTGTTCCTAACAGTCACCAGCCACCGTCCAGTGTCCTCATAGTCTTCAGCCCTCTTGCAACATACGACTTCATGGTTGAGTCTTACGTGTCTCATCAAGTCCCGTTCATCTGCGAAATTTGTGATGTACTGGTACAGTTCGCTGTGTCGCATGTAGTTGTTGTATTCCTTTGGTGGAGGGCAGTTGCTGATGGCTCCCATCTCTTTGCTGTGGTTGATGATTGTCGTGGGCATGGTGGATCCCACGCCTTCGATGGCCTTCTCTCTGTAGCACCAAGTTCCACCTACTTGGTCAGTTTTCTCGAAGCATATCGGATCGAAGCCTTCTTCTTTTAGCATTAAAATGCTGCCCAAGCCGCCAAAACCACATCCCAACACTGCTATTTTCATACTCTTTTTCGACATGGTTTTTGTTATAGAATTTTTTTAAGCTTCGAATGCATGAGTAAATTTTTTGATAAATGTCAAAGGGAAGACGAACTTCAAGTATATAGAGTTTGATAATAAATAACAAAACTAGATAAATAGAAGTTATCTAAATGTATTGATATGATTTCTTTGACGATAATGCAAGTTGAAATGATAAAAGAAGATAAGTCAAGCTGTTTTTAAGTTTATCATTATATATTTATTTTCAACCTTTCCTGATTATACATTAAAATGCGTACTCCAGACTGAAAAACCATAGAACTTATTTAAAATCCTACGCAATTAAAATTATGGGTTAACTTTACAAAAAAAACAACATATTTACAAAAATAATTTAATTTATTTTAATAGATTTCAACTGTAAACATATACTGCTTAAAGTAAAAAAAATTATACATGCTTTAAAAGAAACTGGACAATTTGTTTGGGTTGCCAATACCATTAACTTATTTTTTAAAAAAATATATCGGTATAGTTATTTAATAAAAAAGTAATCGTCTATCAATGCATTTTCTAACATCTCATATACATGTTTTTATAATGATAAACTACTATAATAATGTTCTGTTGAAAATATGTTGGTGTTACAGAAAAAAATGTCAGATGGTGTGCCAGAAAATACCTTAATTTACAAATAAAGTTTTTTATATACAAACAATTTGTAATTTTAACGTAAAAGACTGTTTTTAAGAGAAAAAATAAAAATAAAACGAAATTCTACCACGAAAGTCGAATCCTTGGTAACTCCTGTTACAGGCGAGAATACTGACCCCAATACTACCGCTGAATAAGGGTTATTGGTAGTGGTTGGAACCACTTATGTTTAGATATTCACTCTAACACTCTTCTCATTGAGCTACGTCGGCAGCAGCTTTTCAACAAAACTTTTAAAGTATTAAATAAAAACTTTTCATGAATTACATACCGGGTGGCCCAGCGGGTAGTGTTTGAAACAAATGAAACAAGAAGTTCATAAAGAACTAAAATAGCCTACTTTCCTGTTACTTAAATACTTACTGAAGTTCTAATCGGGAAAAAAAACTAGGTTCCTAAAGTAAATATCATCAACAGCCGTTTCTACACTAGATTTATACAAATTAGAAAAAACAAGAAGTTCATAAAGAACTAAAATAGCCTACTTTCCTGTTACTTAAATACTTACTGAAGTTCTAATCGGGAAAAAAAACTAGGTTCCTAAAGTAAATATCATCAACAGCCGTTTCTACACTATATTTATACACATTAGAAAAAAAATCGAAACACAGCACCCAGCTATAATTTAAACTTCTAAAAGCCAAAATCAACTATTTTCCTTAATATTATTTATCATCTGCTCATGATTTATTTGTAGTTCGAAGAATAATTAAATATTTATTAATAACAGAAGTAATGAAACTACTCCGAACTGCATTAAAAAATAAGAAATGTAAATTAAAACTAAGCATAATTGCATGCAAAAGTATGCCTTACCGCTTTCTGGTAGATAATTAATGAATAATCAAAGAATCAAATTGTGCTACATTTTATCACGTCATCCAAACTGATTCATGAAAATATTATTTTGCTTCAAATATGTTTAAATAAATAAAGTTTCTCATGCCATTGTTGATTTGGCAACAGTGATTTAAATGACTCAAAATTGAATTTCAATGCTAATTCAATGGGAAATTCGCCGAAAGATAGTAGATTTATGTCCGTCCGGACGTACAGACAGACGGACAAAAAGTATGAAAGTTGGGTATCTGAGGTCATAGCTTTCTAACAAAAAAAGAATTTTTAAGATCCGAGGGATAGAACCGATTTTGGAAGAGGGATACGGACAGACGAAGACAGACAGACAGACTACGAACAGACAGCATGGACATCAACCGCATTCAATACCTACAGTGATTAAATGACTCAAAATTGAATTTCAATGCTAATTCAATGGGAAATTCGGACAGATAGTAGATTTATGCCGTCCGGACGTAAGACAGACGACAAAAAGTATGAAAGTTGGGTATCTGAGGTCATAGCTTTCTAACAAAAAAGAATTTTTAAGATCCGATGGATAGAACCGATTTGGAAGGGGTACGGAAGACGACAGACAGCGGAAAAAAGATGACATCAACCGCATTTCATACTACAGTGATTTAAATGACTCAAAAATTGAATTTTAATGCTAATTCAATGGGGAATTCGCCGACAGATAGTAGATTTATGTCCGTCCGGACGTACAGACAGACGGACAAAAAGTATGAAAGTTGGGTATCTGAGGTCATAGCTTTCTAACAAAAAAAGAATTTTTAAGATCCGATGGATAGAACCGATTTTGGAAGGGGGGTACGGACGGACAGACGGACATCGACCGCATGTCAATACCAACTTTTTATTTTTTTAATTCTTTCGAATTAAAAAAGAAAAGTAGGCTAAAATCGAAACACAGCACCCAGCTATAATTTAAACTTCTAAAAGCCAAAATCACTATTTTCCTTAATATTCTTTCGCAAATTAATTAAATATTATTTATCATCTGCTCGTGATTTATTTGTAGTTCGAAGAATAATTAAATATTTATTAATAACAAAAGTAATGAAACTACTCCGAACTACATTAAAAAATAAGAAATGTAAATTAAAACTAAGCATAATTGCATGCAAAGTATGCCTTGTCGCTTTCTTGGTAGATAATTAAAGAATAATCAAAGAATCAAATTGTGCTACATTTTATGACGTCATTCCAAACTGATTCATGAAAATATTATTTTGCTTCAAATATGTTTAAATAAATAAAGTTTCTCATGCCATTGTTGATTAAGCAACAGTGATTTAAATGACTCAAAATTGAATTTCAATGCTAATTCAATGGGAAATTTGCCGAAAGATAGTAGATTTATGTCCGTCCGGACGTACAGACAGACGGACAAAAAGTATGAAAGTTGGGTATCTGAGGTCATAGCTTTCTTACAAAAAAGAATTTTTAAGATCCGAGGGATAGAACCGATTTTGGAAGAGGGATACGGACAGACGGACAGACAGACAGACGGAAAGACAGACAGACATACGAACAGACAGACAGATGGACATCAACCGCATTTCAATACCTACAGTGAATTAAATGACTCAAAATTGAATTTCAATGCTAATTCAATGGGAAATTCGATGACAGATAGTAGATTTATGTCCGTCCGGAAGTACAGACAGACGGACAAAAATTATGAAAGTTAAGTATCTGAGGTCATAGCTTTCTAACAAAAAAAGAATTTTGAAGATCCGATGGATAGAACCAATTTTGGAAGGGGGTACGGATAGACAGACAGACAGACGGACATCGACCGCATGTCAATACCTACTTTTTCATCTTTTTAATTCTTTCGAATTAAAAAAAGAAAAGTAGGCTAAAAATAAAAACAAATAAGAGACATGAGAAGAATTTAATGACGTTTATTGAATGGACATATTGGGCAATTTATGATAAAGAGGTTCGAAGTGCCCGCCATCTTTAACAAGGACAGCAGTTAGGCGGTTCTCGAATACAACCATACTCCATACACCTTACAAATAACTTCCTCCTTCCTCCATATCCTTTTGTTTTTTGTTTGTTCTTCCCTCCATACTCCTTTCTCTTTGTGGGAAGCTTATTTCAGCTTTTGTGAGAAGTTCCACAAAAAGAATTGGCCAAACAAAAGGAGTATGGCAGGAGTATGGATGAAGGAGGAAGGTATGGGTAAGGAGTATGGAGTTTGGTTGGATTCGAGAACCGCCTAACTGCTGTCCTTGTTAAATATGGCGGGCACTTCAAACCTCTTTATCATAAATTGCCCAATATGTCCATTCAATAAACGTCATTAAATTCTTCTCATGTCTCTTATTTGTTTTTATTTTTTCATTTGTTAGCCTACTTTTCTTTTTTTAATTCGAAAGAATTAAAAAAATGAAAAAGTAGGTATTGACATGCGGTCGATGTCCGTCTGTCTGTCTATCCGTCTGTCTGTCTGTCCGTACCCCCCTTCCAAAATCTGTTCTATCAATCGGATCTTAAAAATTCTTTTTTTGTTAGAAAGATATGACATCAGAGACCTAACTTTCATACTTTTTGTCCGCCTGTCTGTACGTCCGGACGGACATAAATCTACTATCTGTCGGCGAATTTCCCATTGAATTAGCATTGAAATTCAATTATGAGCCATTTAAATCACTGTTGCCAAATAGACAATGGCATGAGAAACTTTATTTATTTAAAAATAGTAGGTATTGACATGCGGTCGATGTCCGTCCGTCTGTCTGTCCGTACTGTTCTTCCAAAATCGGTTCTATCCATTGGATCTTAAAAATTCTTTTTTTGTTAGAAAGCTATGACCTCAGATACCCAACTTTCATACTTTTTGTCCGTCTGTCTCTGTACGTCCGGACGGACATAAATCTACTATCTGTCGGCGAATCTCCCATTGAATTAGCATTGAAATTCAATTTTGAGTCATTTAAATCACTGTAGGTATTGAAATGCGGTCGATGTCCGTCTTTCTGTCTGCCCGTATGTCTGTCTGTCCGTATGTCTGTCTGTCCATACCCTTTTTTCAAATCGGTTCTATCTATCGGATCTTAAAAATTCTTTTTTTGTTAGAAAGCTATGACCTCAGATACCCAACTTTCATACTTTTTGTCCGTCTGTCTGTACGTCCGGATGGACATAAATCTACTATCTGTCGGCGAATTTCCCATTGAATTAGCATTGAAATTCAATTTTGAGTCATTTAAATCACTGTAGGTATTGAAATGCGGTCGATGTCCGTCTGTCCGTATGTCTGTCTGTCCATGTCTGTCTGTCCATCTGTTTGTCCGTATGTCTGTCTGTCCGTACCCTCCTTTCAAAATCGGTTCTATCTATCGGATCTTAAAAATTCTTTTTTGTTAGAAAACTATGACCTCAGATACCCAACTTTCATACTTTTTATCCGTCTGTCTGTACGTCCGGACGGACATAAATCTACTATCTGTCGGCGAATTTCCCATTGAATTAGCATTGAAATTCAATTTTGAGTCATTTAAATCACTGTTGCCAAATCAACAATGGCATGAGAAACTTTATTTATTTCAACATATTTGAAGCAAAATAATATTTTAATGAATCAGTTTGGAATGACGTCATAAAATGTAGCACAATTTGATTCTTTGATTGTTCATTAATTGTTTACCAAGAAAGCGGCAAGGCATATTTTTGCATACAATTATGCTTAGTTTTAATTTACATTTCTTATTTTTTTAATGCAGTTTGGAGTAGTTTCATTACTTTTGTTATTAATAAATATTTAATTGATCTTCGAACTACAAATAAATCGAGCAGACGATAAATAATATTAAGTTAATTTGCGTAAGAATATTAAGGAAAATAGTTGATTTTGGCTTTTAGAAGTTTAAATTATAGCTAAATGCTGTGTTTCGATTGTTTTTCTAATGTGCATAAATCTAGTGTAGAAACGGTTGTTGATGATATTTACTGTTAGGAACCTAGTCTTTTTCCAATTAGAACTTCAGTATGTATTTAAGTAACAGGAAAGTAGGCTATTTTAGTTCTTTATGAACTTCTTGTTTCAAACACTACCCTCTGGGCTACCCGGTAATAGTTTAAGGTAGAAGACATATTATAGATTAAGATATATGTCAAATACTGCGGTGAAATACACGTGGTTCTGTGTTGGATCATTTATTAATAATAACACTGTGGGGTCTAATGGGACACGTATAAACCTAGCTTTGTATGCTTCTCTTGAAAAATCTATATAAATCTCTAATATATTATTCAGTAAAGTCGCCAAAAACTTTTTAAAATTTCAATTTTAAATGTTTTGAACTTTTTCGTCGTATAATAAGAGAAAGTTCAAGTAGCTTTATTGCTGACATATTTTTCCACCTTCGATTTCATTAATTACATCTGAACAGAGCTTGATGAAGATAAATGATTTGTTGCTGGTAAAATTTGCTAAAAAGCCAACTATTCTTTATTACGTTGATATTGATTTATGAAATAGAAAGTGATAAACTCCGGGTAAGCTAATTGAAGAAAAAGACGGTCTTTTTAAATTCACGTACCTTGAAAAAGAGGACCAGTTTGAGATAAATTTTCAAACATTTAGCTACAAAACTATCTTTTCCAGTGATTCAACAAAAATTATGGGAATATCTTCCATTTTGAGTTTTAACTTTGATATTTCACCTTTCAATGTAAAATAATTGTTTTAAAAAATAAATTTTTATTATGTAAGTGGTGTTTGCTTTAAAATTTTATTTTCAGGTCATTTTCTGATTCCTTTTCCATTTAAAAAAAGTTAATTAAGTCAACATTTACCATGTCCCATTACCCCTGCACCCTGTCCCATTAGACCCTACATATGGGTGCTAATGGGACATTTACATGTTTGCTTTAAATGCTCAGCAACTAAAATATGGTAATGTTTTGACAGCTGTCGAATTGCTTTTTAAGTAAACGGAATGTGCAGTTTATGAGCTTGTGAAAAAATAAATTAAAATTCTTGTTTTTTTGCTGAAATACAGAGGTTAATAAAAAATTGTCCCATTAGCCCCCACTCTTCCCTACAGTGTAAGAACACTCAACGACAGGAGAACCAGAAAGTAGGCCTTGGCTTTATTACAGTGTCTTTCTACAGTGAACTTTATACTTGTAGTAAGTTACATATTTGGTTAAGTTTAAACATTATAAGGAAGTAGAGTGTCAGACCAAAATATATACACACTCAAATGGATTGATCCAACTGTCCAGTCACGATGAACGTAGTCTTTCCATCTCATGGTGTAAGTGTATTAGGACTTCTTTGCATGCTCAATATGTTAGATACAATCAGTAACACTTCAGTTTTCGCAATTTCTCTTTTGATAACGACACTAACTTACAATCTTCAATTCTTTAAAGTTTGCGTTTCTATCGGTTTCCATTTTTTATTATCAGTTTTATTTTGCTTAGTAAAACTCTTTAGATAACATATCCCAAATGTTTTTATCCTTAAGTAAGTGATTCATTATATAAAAAAACAGATATGCAAATTCTTAACTACGGAATGCACTGAAAAAATATTTGTTAGAAATATTTATTTTTCCTGATTGTTAGTAGTAGGTAAAAATGTTACATGGCCTTTCAAATTTAAACAAAATTACAATCTAGTTCTAAAAATTTTCATAATGTTTTATTGTCCAAACACTCATAGAAAATACAACACATAGATGTCGTTAAAATGTTTGATAAAATCTTATTTTGTTTAACACCCCAAGATTTTTAACCGATTGCAATCAGTTTTTTTTTTAGCGGCTCAGTGGCTGAGTGGTTAAACGTGTCCGCCTCGTAAGCCCAAGATCGCGGGTATCGAGCCCCGGCTGAGTCGTCGAATTTTCTGGATGGGAAAATTTGGGCGCATGTCATATGATTATGTGCATTAAAAGATCCTGAGGGTCATTGGTCTTGGGTTCATTCGCAAAATTAAATCTCGACATACTTTAAACATCACAGAGAGTCAAGATTCATGTATCACGTCTTTCAAAATTGTATCGAGAGTTCCCTACATGGTGCACATTAAAAGGCATCTAGTTTGGGTAATATGCAGAGTCTGCAAACGACTTGCGCCAATATTGCAGCCCATTAGAGAAAAAAACAATCAGTTTTTGAGAATTTTAAGTATTTGTATAACTTTATTGACCGACAGTCTTGCATATTTGTCTAAGAAAGGCAGCATTTCAAGAAATAGCTGACCTACCTATTTTGCAATACATATAATGAATATATATATATATATATATATATATATATATATTTTATATATATATATATATATATATATATATATATATATATATATATATATATATATATATATATATATTATATATATATATATATATATATATATATATATATTTTATATATATATATATATATATATATATATATATATATATTATATATATATATATATATATATATATAATATATATATATATATATATATAATATATATATATATATATATATATATATATATATATATATATTTAAAATCTATGTTAAACTATGGTTCATTTTACACAAATTCACAATAGATATTGCAAAAACATAGATAATGTATTGTTCATATATAACATAAAGCATTAAGATTTTCAAAATCTTTGATCAAAATAGTTATGATTCCAATATTTTTAATATAAAAGTAACAGTCTTAGTATTTTTTTAATGATAATCATAAGCAACGATTCTTTGGGCTCCTTCCTCTTCTGAAGAGGCCAATGCATTCTCGCGTCGCTTGTCATGATGGCTTCTCTGGCCCCTTCCCATCGATGCGGCCCCGTAAGTCTGTACTGGTATGCCAAAACAGGACCAAACAACAATTTGACGAAAAGCTTAAAATCAGTGAAGAAGTACTTCAGTAGGTTAGGTTTTACGCCAAGCAAAGAACTGATGTCGTCCATATATGGAAGATAGTCAACACGAAGCGACATCTTGTCATCGTATTCGTATCTATTTAAGTTCGTAGAATATCTATCTTCGACGTCCTTTAACATGAGTTTCGTGGAAGGGAGTTTTAGTTTGCCCAGCAGGACTTGTACTATCCATCTGATCTGCAGTTCGCACAAGGGGAATCCTGGTCCAAATGGAAGGATGAACGACACGATAGCCAAAGTAGCTTTCTGGAGATGCGTTGGAAAAGCACATTTGTACAAATTGATTTTCTTGCCTTCCTGAACTATAATGCCGTCTTCTAGAAATGGAAACTTCCATGAGTATCCAGTGGCCATGATGACAACATCTGCTTTGGTTTCTGAGGTTTCTCCTTTGAAAACAACGCCATTTCCTGTAAATCGTTCTATGTCTGGTTTTTGAATGACCGATCCGGTGTGTAACTTTGTGTAAATTCCATCACTCACACTCGGATCTTGACAAAGAAAAGGTTTTTTGGGTTTTACGGCATACAATCTGTGGTCAAATAAAGAGTCCAAGAATACTGACTCCACCAACCAGCTTGAAAATTTAATGGGCAAAATTTGCAAAAGGAAAAACAACCAACGTCTCGCTAAAATACTGTCGAATGGGTATCCATTCGTAGCAACACGTTTCATAATATGTGCACCACTGCGAGTACTTAAGTAAACCTACAGGGAAAAACAATACATTTTTTAGGTCAACAAATAAATCATGAAATCTGAAAAGTTAATAAGTTATCCTTTACTTATCATTTAGTACATTAGTTTTAGAAGATAAAAACTTTTATAAAAAAAGGCATTTGTGAATGTCATGAAACTTTGCGTAAGAGTTATACGGTGCCCTTCAAACAGAAAGTTCATATAAAAAATACAGTAAAGAAATTTACGCTTTATGATATTTTAAACTTAATCATCTAAATTTCAAAAAAAATATATTTTGCAATTAGTTTTGTAAATAACGAAGTAAAGGTATCCTTTCAAGATGTAAATATCATAGTAAAAAGCCAGTTAAGGGGACGCGGTACCCAAAAAATAAAATCCGGTATTTTTTTTATCTCTAGCATTCAAATTAAACTATTTTTACAAAGAACTAACATTCAATAAACATACACGAAAAATTGATAAATATTGAAACGTAAGTTTTTTAAAAATTAAAAATTTTAACGTTTTTTCAAAATACTACTCCTCCTGCAATTTAAAGAATTTTTTTCAAAATGTTCCCACAACATCTATTAATAAAAGTTGGTATGGATATTGAGCTATCAGTTAAACAAAAACAGTTATGTAGCTTTATGTATAAAAATGGCCACAAAAAAAATTAATTTTCAACTTTATCATTTTTTTTAAAAAATCTATTCACACTAGGCCTTATCCTATACCATCTTTTGTTAAACTTATATATGTTTCAACACAGGAAAAAAATTTGGAGCTCTACATTAATTTACCTAAAAGTTTTAGGGTTTTAACCATTCACAAGCTGAAAAAATTAAAAATTTTAAAAAATCAACATAAAATTTCCAAAACCATTTTACCAAACCACTGTATCATTTTCAATAAACCTCCACCATTATAAAGGATTCGTTCTTTTTTTGCAATATCCTTAGCTCACAGCATTCGAGCATGTTTAATTATTTTCTGAGCAGCCCTAAATTTTGGGTACCGCGTACCCTTAAAATATTTAAGAAATTTAAACAAAAGACTATGCAATATTCACCTGTTTCGCCACATTGCTGCTTTCAACTGCTGCATCTACGCCTGAGCATCCAGTTCCAACAACCACAACAGTCTTATTTTCGAATTCGTTAACTCTCTTCAAGCTATGGGTGTGCATAATTGTACCCTTGAATGCCTCTTGCTCAGGGAAAGTCGGCATTTTCGGCCTGTTTACGTGGCCAATGCACACCATCACGCCATCAAAATACTCGGTTGTCTCTGCACCAGTCAACTTATCCTTTACCATAACGTCCCATTTACCAGTGACATCGTAATCCTTGCTCTTTCTGACTTTGGTGACTTCCGAATTGCACCGGATGTGCCTCACCGCGTCGTGTTTGTTCGCATATTCCATGCAGTATTGAAAGAGTTCGTCGTGTTTCATGAAGTTGTTGCATTCCTTCTTAGGCGGGAAAGTGCTGACGGCAGTGAGTTCTTTGCTGATGTTGATGTGCGTTGAGGCCATTATGGAGGGCACACCATCTACGGACTCTTCTCTGTAGTTCCATGTCCCCCCGATTTTGTCTGTCTGCTCAAAGCATACAGGTTCCATGCCGACTTCTTTGCACTCAATGATGGAAACGATTCCTGACAATCCACCTCCAATTACAGCTATTCTCTTTGAAAATTGCGAAGCCATTGTTCTGTAAATAAGTGAAGTTTGAAAGAATATTATATATGTTTTTACATTCTTACACAGTATGCATCGAATGTGTTAATAATTTCACCAATATAAGAATAACAGCAAAATAACGCAAATTTGAGCAAAAAAAATATATCAGCTGTTTATTTAATTATTATTTATTAATTTTTTTGAATTTCTCAATATATTCTACAGATGGGCGACACTATTCTAAAACGTTCTTATTCTTAATAAATAATTAAAGAACCAGATGCTATTTTCCTTTCGAATTCGTTTTATTTTGCTGTTGTGGCGATTCTTAAACGTGGTGAAAAATTTTATGTCAATGCTTTCGAAGAAGTTACAATTTGAAAACTAATGCATTAGCTCTATGTTTCTCACCATCCCTATGCTGAGGATACGAATTATAAAGTTTTTAATTATGTAAGTGTTAAGTGGCAACACAAGTTCTAAATGAGAATAATTTATTTTTTGAGCGTCAATTTGTGAATCAGTGCCACATGGGAAAAGATAACAAATCGGAGAACCAATAGAAGAAACCCAAGGAATGAAAGCTGAGAGGACTACGTCACCAGAAACAAACCAATAACAAAAATATTCCATTCGAAGCAGACTGCGTCGTTGAAATTTTAGGGGGGGGGGGGTCGAAAAAATTAGAAAAATTTTTAAGTAAGTGTATGTAATATTGTAAAAAATCTAAAAAAAATCTTTTTATTTCTGATCATCTGCCTCCCTCTAAACAGCCGATGGAGGCTAGGTTCTCCCCCCTTCCCCCCATCCTAACCAACCAGAATAAAAATTGGTAATCAAAATCCTTAAGTACAGAAAAGAAGAACCTAGGTAATGGGCAATGGCGTCTACCAGACGAATATTTCTGAGTTATATTTACCATAAACAACCCATCACTTCTTTATAAAGCTTAAAAAAAAACACTTGCAGCTGACCTTCTTATGTAAATCTCACGCAGTTTGTATAACATACAATTCGATGAAATGATCTCTCGCATATTTCTTTTGACCAATGATATTGGTGCAATTTTCCCGCCAGATCTTAATAGAAGTACTACATTAGATTGTTGTTTTAGAAAAGGAGGGAAACATCACATATACACTTTTATTAAATGCATCTATTTGGTCTACTTTAAATTAGATGAAGTTTAATAATGCACTGCACTCTCTCTCTAAAAGTACTCTAAGAGCTTATTTTGAAGTGTTATGGCAGTGATCCCGGTAAGATTTACGTAATTATATAATTTGAATAATTTAAGCTTGTTAACCCACTGAGGGATAAGCAAATTGGCTGATGTGTAAACTTGTTTTCACTGAATGAGATTTAAACTAAAATTTTATCTAAAAATTTAATTTCTTAAATTTTTTGATTGAAATGACTCCTCCGTGCTTTAAATTTTGGAATTTAAGAAAATTATTATATTTAGGAACGGGGACTTTTTCTGATTAGTGATAATTGTTGATTTTAATAGATAATTTTTGAAATGACAACAATTGCAGAATCGCAATTTTTTTAAATTAAACTCGCATTATAAGTTATTTAATGAATAAAACCTTGATTTGATACATTAAGCGCTTAATGCTCAAACTACATTAATGAACCGAAATGCTCACACTAATTATTTGAATTAGTCGTCTTAATAAGTGTCATAAAATCTATTAATTCGTCAGTAATTGCCTTACGATCCTTAGTTTCAATATCTTATAGATGAGGCTGGCCATCGTCTGGCAATTGCAGTTTAACCATTCATTCAGTCACAAAAATTTCTGTTTTCAAGTGTTGCATTCATAAGTGCCAAAGAAACTACATTAACTACTTAAAATATCATTTTACTATCATATTTTTTGTACATAGGGAGCGTCCATAAATTACGTGAATTGTTTAGAGGGGGGATGGGATCAAGCCAAATTTCACCAAATATCACGTGGGGGGAGGGGGGTTCTCGTCAAATATCACGTAGTTTTTCTCCGTAAAAAATTCAAATGGCGCAAAAGTTCCAGTAATTTTTTTCTAGACTTAAAATTGGCAAATCTTACTTGATAATATTTCTAATAACTAGCACTCCGAAGTGTACTAAAAAGTTTTAGGGGAAAAGAACGACCCGTTCTTTCATATAGATTCGATTGGCGTTCGCTTCTTTCTGTTCTCTTTATTAGTTTAAATTCAGACCAAAGGCAACATGTTCAAATTATTTTCACACTTCACAAAGAAAAAGTAGACAAAATATGCATCGTTTACGATTTTGAAATACTTTATCATCATCATCACACGATGCAGCTGCTGTTTTGACTATCCAAGTTTGGGGTTTGACCTCGATTTGTTATGTGTTTCAAAGAGTCCCGGGTATCGAACGTCCAAAAAAACAGTGTAGGTTGCAGAAAAAAAAAGGCGGTCTAGTGTCTTTTTCATTGGTGACTCCATTTACAATTTTGAATACTTTAAGGGGACGCGGTACCTAAAAAATTAAATCCAGTATTTTTTATCTCTAGCATTCAAATCAAACTATTTTACAAAGAACTAACATTCAAAAAAACATATACGAAAAAATGATTAATATTGAAACGTAAATTTTTTCAAACAATTAAAAATTTTAAGGTTTTTTCAAAATGCTACTCCTCCTACAATTTAAAGAATTTGTTAATGGATTTTTTTTCAAAATGTTCCCACAACATCTATTAATAACAGTTGATATGGATATTGAGCTGTCAGTTAAACAAAAATAGTAATGTAGCTTTATGTATAAAAATAGCCAAAAAAATAAATTTTTTTTTGTATATTTTCAACTTCATCATTTTAAAAAAAAAATCTAATCGCACTAGACCTTATCCCATACCAACCTTTTGTTAAACGCATATGTTTCAACACAGGAAAAAAATTGGAGCTCTACATTAATTTACTTAAAGGCCTTAGGGTTTTAACCATTCACAAGCTGAAAAAATTAAAAATTTAAAAAATCAACATAAAATTTCAAAAACCATTTTACCAAACCACTATATCATTTTCAATAAACCTCCTCCATTATAAAGGATACCTTCTTTTTTGCAATATCCTTAGCTCACAGCATTCGAGCATGTTTAATTATTTTCTGGGCAGCCCTAAATTTTGGGTAATGCGTCCCCTTAAATACTAATTTTGGAAAATGTAACGTGAGATTGCGGGGGAGGGGGTTATCGAGACAAATGTAACGAAATATCACCAAGGTGGGGAAGGGGGTGAGTAAGTATATATATATATAAATTAGGGGAGGAAGAATTTTTTAACAAAACATATTCTAGGGTAATCGGAAGGAGGGGGGGTGTTGAGGGCGTTTGAGGGGGGGGAGGGTGCGTCGTTAGCTCTGGGGGGATCGGCACCTCTGCGATCAGGTGTCCACTTCGTCACTTGACCAGGGTTCCAAATTACGATGCGTAACTGGCTGTGATAAATCTTCTAAAGGATGCTAGAAATATACTGCCGGAAACGTTTCAACATAACAAAACCTTGTCAAAAAAGCACCATCTAGCAGCAAATATTCGATTTTTAAATTAATAATAATTAATGTATAATAACTAACAAAGCAAAAGATAAATAAAAGTAGTAGACGATAATCATATTAATAAATTATAAATCTATTTGGATACTAATTAATTTGATCTCACCTCCATAAATAATGTCGGTAACGGAGCTGAAAATCTTTCATATAATAGTTAGCTTGCAAATATTTGAATTGATATGAACGACACTTTTGTAGAATATAAGTGTTGCTACTTATTTTGTAATACTATTCCAAAGTAAAAATTATAAAAATAATACATAACTTCTCTTTTAACAGCAGTAACGGGGGCGAGAATTCCAAAAAAAAAAATTTAAATTTTATTTACTTTATTTGAGCAAAATGAACCCAATACTAATAAAAATGAAATCTTTTACCTATTTATCTCATAAAGAGATTTATATTCTAATTTTTAAAGCCACACTAATGGCGAATACTCATCTCTAAGAAGTTTTTAAAACTCAAATGTAATAGTAGCGTAGATGAGAATTTTATCCAGGTTTTGAAACTTAAAAATACACTTGTAAAAAATATTTGATTGATTTAAGTTAATTCTTTATTTAACAAATATTTATTTAAAAAGAAACACACGGTTAAAAATATTAAGTATTTAATTAAATATATTTTAACAGAGTTTAACTTTAAAAAAAATTGTGCCGGGACGCAACACGGAGGTGAGGTTTTGCATGGTTTGGTTAATATTTAACCATTTAACAATATTGTAAGAACATGTTAAATTATGTGAGAATATTCTTTAAGCTATAAATAATTATAATCAAGAAAAATTTTTAATTATAAATATAACTATTTTCTAAAACTGGTGCCAGGACAGAAATCTGCCCTTTTTTGAAGAATTACCCATATTTAGAAAGCATACAGACTGGTGGTTGTGGAATGGATTTTCGTTTGCCTGTGTGTAGCTTTCCATGAAAAATGAGTTTAATTTTTTAAAATCATCAAATGAATCATTTGCATAAAAATATTGAAATGTCAATTTTCCGTCACAAACATATTCCGCCCCAAGAATTGTAACGGTTATGGCTCTGGACCGCAGGTCTGGGTTCGACTCTCGGGTAAGGCTTCGTTGCTAATTGTACCTATATTAAGTCTTGTAATTGGGTGGAATACTGTTAAGATGTTTGTCGAAATAAATTATTAAAATTAATCCTTAGCCTGCAAATGTGCTCTCTCAGTTAAGTAGAAAAATAAATTTACGATGACAACAAAGCCGTCAAGTTTTGAACTCTCTCTTTTCCCGCAAATAAATAATTATTCTGATATTTATTGATTAATTCCAAGTACAAATTTTTAGATTGTTTTACGTATATTTTTCCAGAAATATTTTTCCTGTCCCCCCGTCGATCGGCTATCCGATTGGAATTCCGTTCCCACGTGAAATTGATTGACCAATATTGAGGTTCAAGAAATAACTTATTTTCATTTAGCATTTCTGTTGCCGCTGAAACTTGCCACCTGAAACTTGAACCTGTTGTTTTTCTCAGAGAATTAAAGTAAACAGATGATTATTTAAAAATTGCGAAAATATGCCAAATTCTAATTTGTTTGTCCTTATAGAACGTTAATTGAATTTGTTTTGTTTTTTTATAAAAGATATTGTAGATTTTTTTGAGTGATAGGTGATTGGGAAATAATGATAGCGATTTAAACATTGCTCAGTACAATTGATTAAAACAATTTTAAACACTTTTTGTGTTTGTTTAATCAAATTTATGGTTGAAATATCAAGTTCTTTAATTTTAAACAGTATGAGGCTTTTTGATATTTGATACGTTAGTTATACCAAACCAAACAAAACTAAAGCACATTATAATTTTAATAAAATTCTTCAATCGTCAGAAGCGACGAAAGCGCGGATAAACAAATGAAATTGCACTTACGATGCTTAGGTCTTGAGGTGATCCTTTTTTGATACAGTGTAATTCAAATATTTGAATTTCAGTTGTTTTAACGTTTACAAAATTATAATTATTATAATGCCTCTTCCTGGTAGCTTTTCATGCGTTCAAGGACACTTACCGAAAAAAATGCCCTTGGACTTCCTCATGAACTGTTTCAGGTTTGAAATATTATTCTCGCCACGAGTCGGGCTTATAATCTTGATCTTGCAACGTAAATAATCTCAAATATAAAACGATCTATTAGGATCTAGAATTATAGAATATTAAGCTTCTTCTCGAAAACTACTGCTCCTGCGAAGTGTTATGTCTCTGTATTAGGAAAAGAAGAAAAATAAAAAAAAATGAGATATATTATCTAAATGTATGTGTATGTTTTTTAGGGTATTATGTCTAAAATACATATATGTTTAGGTTTTCATAAAAGCAGTACTTCCAGAATGTTGAAATATTACGGGTTCTATTGAATTATATTTTATTAGTAAAAATAAAATAAATTTAAAATATACTTATTTGAAAATCTTTCACATTATCATACATATGAATTCATACATAACAAATTTTATGAGTTATGAGACATTATTCATTGTTCACAAGTTGCAAAACTTTCATACAAAGGTAATTTAATGTACGTATGCTAAATTAGTATGAGCTTGTTCCATTTTCTTACTGCCCCTTTCCTTTCGAAGAGGATAAAGTACACGTTCTTTACACTTAAAAATGGCCTCTCTTGCACCTTTCCATTTATGAGGTCCCTGTAATCTGTACTGATATGATAAAGAAGGCCCAAAAATCAGTTTATTAAACAGTTTTATATCAGTGAAGAATAATTTAGAAAAATTCGGTTTAGCACCAATAAGCGAAGCAATTTCATCCAAGAACTGGACGTAATCTACACGAATGGATGACTTGTCACTAGGGGCATACTCCTTGACGTTTTTCTTGTATCTCTTTTTTGTATCTTTCTCCATTTTATTCAAATTAGGAAGGTGGAACTTCCCAGCAAAAACACTAGCCACCCACCTAGCCTGCATCTCCCCCAAAGGAAAGCCGGGACCCCACACCAGAATGAAACCAACTAGTGCAAGCGTTGGATGCTTCAAATGCATTGGGAACGTGCACTTGTACAGCTGGAACACACCGTCTTCGTGAAGTACGATGTCTTCTTCTAAGAAAGGAAACTTCCATGTGTACCCTGTCGCCATGATGACGGTGTCCACTTCCGTTATGTGCTCATCGCCAACGAACACCACCCCGTTTTCCGTGAAGTGGCTAATGTTCCCTTTTTGTACGATGGAGCCAGATAGCAGTTTGGATCCGATGTGATCGTTGATGACTGGGTCCTTGCAGAGTAAGGGATACTTGGGATTGATGGTGTACATTTTTCGCTTGAATTTTGGTTCGACGAAGACTTTCTCTATGAACCAACTGCACCAGCTACGAGGAAGGACGTTCAGGAAACCGGTCAGATAACGACGCATGCATTTGTAGTCCATTGGATATCCTCCGGGTCCAACTCGTGTCATGACTAGAGCTCCAGTTTTAGTACTAAGATATACCTGACAAAAGATAAAACAGAATATAGCATTTATTCATGAAACGATCGATCATACATTTTTAAATGTTTGAAGGCATAATTAATTATTAAAAAACTTCTATTAATTCAATTGTTTTAAGAAAAAAAAGTTATTTTATTATGATATATTTTTAGTAATGTATACCTATTTTATTTATAAGGAGCCTAGAAGCCAAGGAAGATAAATGCGCCAAGTAGTTGCTGTGGAGTCAGACTTCTTATGGTATAGTGGTACAATTGAATCATAGTATACATATAGTGCTGCTATCTAGCGAATGGTATAAGTATAACTTCCGATGACAGCTACTTTTCTAACCTTATTTCCCTCATCATCAATGTATAGTACCAAGTACCTCTTGCTCCTCTGATATATTTTTTCTAGGTGGAGATAACTAGTCAACAAAAAGTTAATATCAACACGAAATTAAAAGCCACTAAGTGAAACCAAGACCAGCGCCTTCTAAATAGCAAAAAAGTAATAATGTTGTAGAATGCTTTAAATCTTGTTTCGACTAAAGTACTTACTTGTTTTGCAACGTTGCTCGTTTCTACTGCAGCATCCAGAGCCGAGCACCCAATCCCAACGACGGCAACTCTCTCGCCTCTGAACTTCTCGACACCTTTCAAGGTATGCGTATGCAAGATCCGACCTTCAAAGCTATCCAGTCCTGGAAAGTTCGGTATCTTTGGCCTGTTTATATGCCCAACACACACAGCTACAGCATCGTACACCTCAGAAAAGGTCTGCCCACTCACAGTGTCTCTCACTGTCACGACCCACCGTCCGGTCTGGTCGTAGTCTTCAGAACGCCTGATGCTTGTCGTCTCCATGTTGAACCTTACGTGCTTCAGACAATCGTGTGTCGTCCAATACTCCATAAAGTACTGGTACATCTCACTGTGTCGCATGTAATTGTTGAATTTTTTGGCTGGAGGAAAGTTGCTGTAGGCTCCTAGCTCTTTGCTGTGGTTGATGATTGTCGTAGGCATGATAGAACCCAGTCCTGCGTATGATTCTTCCCTGTAGCACCATGTCCCACCGGGTCTGTCGGTCTTTTCGTAGCATACTGGTTCGAAGCCTTCGTCTTTGAGTTGGATTACGGTGGTAAGTCCAACGCAACCAGCACCAATTACGGCTATTCTTTTCTTCGAGATAGGTCTGCAAAAGTTTGAATTATGGTTTAAGGATGAATAAAGAAATAGTGATAATTTTACATAAAAAATTTATAAAATTCTTGAAATAATTAATAACATAAAACATATAACAAAATCTTTTTTTTTTAATTTATAAAGGACTCGAATTAATTGTGCAACAGCCAAAGTAATTATGAATATTTTTTAGTAAAATAATTAAATTTATGACCCAACTAATAATAAAAGAAATATATAAACTTTGAAATTATATCTAAAGTTAAAGATCTTAAAAATTTATTTTTATAAATTTCTTAACTATTTGAAGTAATTTTGTTAGTTTTTCTAAAACACACACACGTGCCAGACGAAAATAATTAAGTTTATTTATATTTCCTGTAATCTCTAAAGATTACAATCTCACGTTTGAACTTCCTTGTTCATACGATATTGGAATGACTAATTTCCATGGCATTAAATAATCTTTTCTAGAACAAAATCTTTAGGTTTTACAATATAATAAGTGGACTCCCAGTTTCCTGATTTTATGCATGCACTTTTTAATAATTTTAACTTTTGCAATTAAAACAAATTGAAAATTATTAAAAGCTAAAGAGTATTTAGTATAACTAAAAATTGGTTTACAATACTTTACTTACGCTAGGCATTTTAAATTTACACGTTTGAAAATATTATGGTATTCAATATAAACTGTTATAGCCAATTTATTGATGCATATCATTTAAAAAAAGCTTGATTCCACTTGCCCCTGTCCGTCATTTCACGACGAAATATTTTAATATATGTCCTTGTGTATCTGGACAGGAGTGGTTTCACTATTCAAGTAATTGTGTTTGAATATAAATTATTATATAGACTTGAATCAAGCAATATAGATTATTATGTAGACTTGAATCAAACAATATAAATTATTATATAGATTTGAATCAAACAATATAGCTGATTTTCCTAACATATTAAAATTAAAATATTTGGTGACTTTGTTTTAATTTATTAAAAACATCAGGTAAACTAATGTACTACAGAATATGTTTAATAAATGAGGAAACGTACTGTTTTCAAATGATTCAACGTTTGTACTATTTTACGATTTTACCTAAAATAATGGTTTTACCTAGAAACCCTTATGGACAATAAAAAACCTCTGTTGCTTGCCACCTCTCGTAGACACAAAAATAAATTTAATAATTCGAAAAAAATATAATAAGCAACAGAAAGTGACAGACAGGGATGTTTCCACTGGCCCGTGTCCTTGCCCGCTGTCCCCAGGATACCTTGCAAGTCAATTAAGCCTTAAATATATATATATAGATAAGTCTGCCGTGAGCTGGTAAACTGCAGTAATCGCAAAAATGAGTTGTACCATTTTTGATCTGAAACAAATTTTTTCTAGTATGTTTTCTTAATTGTTAGAGTAATTGAGTACTTGCGACAATGGTCCAAGTCATTATGGAAGTTACTGCAGTTTAGCTATGCCCACGGCAGAAGTATACTTACATGTTTTTACTAGATTCTTTTCGAGCTTTATTTAAATCATTTTCCTCAGATTCTTTTTGCCGAAACGTAATTTGTCGAATGCTACTGTTGAAAATAAAATTTTAATTAAAAACGTGCGAATAATTTTTTTTTCATTTGTGTAATACAAAGAAATAAAAAAAAATACGCTGTATCAGTTTTATTTTTTAGCATTATAAAATGTATGCATTTTTTAAATAATTTATTAAATTAGTTTCCCTAGTAGTTCATGCCGTATAGTTTACGGAAACCATGTTTAAAAATCAAAGAATAATATTCTTTTGTGGCTACTATATAAGTCCCAGCAAATTTTTAATAATGAAGTTGCAACACGCTTTTCAAATTATTTAAAATGTATTTTATAGCTATTTATTTATACAATTTTGTAAAATATATAAAGAATAAAAATACATTTAATTTAACCATATATTTAGATTTTCTTATTTTAAAGTCTTAAAAGTATTGCTTTGTCATGTAAGCAGTTTTTCACCAGGTGTAAGAATTTTCCTAACAACAAAATAAAACAAATTTGGAGGAAATTATATCCAGTTATTTAATAATTGTTAAATTATAAGATGGTGTCGCTCTCTTCATAATGTATTGGTGCAATTCAAACTAAAGAATAATAATTACTACCAGGTCTCTCTGTACGTAAGCTTAGTAAACATACCAAAACGTTGGCAGAATCGATGGTGATTAAATTTTTTATTATTTGATTGATTTTCCTTTTTTATGTATCAATTTTATTAGAAATAAATATTTTGGCTGAAAACTTTTGCCTGACAGATAAGTTATTGTATTATTTTTGTCACCTTTCTTTTTTGTCTTGACTGGTATTGAAATCCCTGTTGACACAATATACTCCATACCACTTGGATCTCATATCAATATCTCCGTCTTCTTTTAAATTCTGAAAAATCATAAATTAATCTATATGTTTTGTCTATAGCGTTATTGATAAGAGAAAAATTGCAACTTTTATTTAAATAATTATTCAAGGCTTTTGGTTTAACAATAGAAAAATGGTTCAATCCAAACACCGAAAAAAAGGTGAAACATTTCACCACACAGCCGTTGCAGCTACTAGGAACCAATATCATGGTGAAACCAAGCACAAAATTTTTAACAGTGTACGTCTTGCAATTTGTACTTGATTTGTAAAACAACAATAAATTAGATTAAATTTTTTATTTAGTTTAAAATATTTTTTTCTGTCATCTCGCAATGAAAACAAAGTTTATATGAAAGAGATGTAAATATGTTTTTATTTTCTTGATGTAGAATGTAGATATACTAATGTAAATGCTTAATATATTTATGATACAACCAAATATTGAATAATTTGATTTTAATCACAAAACGTAACCAAAACTATAAGCATCATACCACAGTTTACTGAAATTACACATTTGTTTTTTTTTTTACTTCAAACTTTTAACCATTTCAATTATGCCTTTCTTTTTCTAATTATTTTCAACAGAATTAATTGTGTTAGTATTTAAATAGTTTTTGTAAGGCCAGCTAGCACAAGAACATTGCAAATTGCCATTTTAAGAGGATTTTTAGTCCCATAGAGCTAATGCATTAGTTTTAGAATCACAACTTCCACAGAAGTATTGCTTTGTCATGTTATCCATTTTTCCCCAGGTATGGGAATCAACATAACATCGAAATGAAACAAATTTGAAACGACAATGTTATCTAGTTATTTAATTATATGTTTTAGAAGTTTTTAAAATGCCCCAAACGCTCAGCAAATGGCGACACTATTTTAAAATTTTATCAATTAATAATTAAATAACCGGATGTTATTTTCTTTTCAATTCTGTTTTAAATTGATGTTATGATGATTCCCATACCTGGTGAAAATGGGATAAAATGGCATACCAATTCTTTTGCAAAAGTTGTGATTTCAAAACTAATGCATTAGCTCTATGGGACTGACAGTCCCTCTTAAAGAAACATCTTTTACAATCAGTATAAAAGGCTTTCACCTTAGTTGAACATTGATGACAGCATTTAAAGGTTGTTGTTTTTTTATCTTGTTTATTTTATGGTAAAATGTGAATCGTCTTTTAAATTAAGTATATTCCTCCCCCCCTCCCTCCATTCATATTTATTGAAAGTTTTGTAAGACAACCAGGCATAAAAAATTCCAAAAACCAACAACAACTATAACACAAAATACATAGATAAGAAAAAAAGAACGCTTCTACATCCAAGGATATATTAATATATATTTAACGGGGTCTTTAAAAGACAACTCAAGTTCTTTTAAAAATAAAATATACATATATACATTGGGTAATCTTTTTATCATCAAACTCAAATAAAAGTTTTTTATTACTTTAAAAAGAACAACTAAACTCTTAACTATATTCTAAAATCTAATTTTACGGGGGAAAAAACGAACTACAATTAAGTTTTCGCTCAGATAATTTCTCCAAAAATATTCTGCTTAGAAAACTTTGGCAAGTCAAACGAAATGTTTTAAAACCACCTCATTAGGCTACTCTGAGACTCGGTAACTCAATTTGCTGTTCAGTAATTGCCTTTAATGAACGTTTGGCTTCCCACGAGGCTTTAATTTTATTGGTTGTTCTATCTGGGAATATATACTTGCCCGTCAGCAGCAATTACGTTCATTTTGAAAAGGAATCCATTTTGATTATCTTAATTTCCCGGAACGATAGCGATTCCTTAAAAGTAACTACCGTTTTATGAAGCTTACTCACTCGACGAATTACAGAATAAAGCTAATTGGGAGGAGGGCCTATTTTATTACAGCGTCAGCACTGTATTGGCTAAATGAGCGGAACTATATTTAATGAGTAATGTCAATAACTTTTTTTTAATTTCATTTTGTCTCTCTAGGTATATTGTTATCTTCTTATTGTTAAATAAAACTCAAGAGATTTATTAATATGAATCGAGCATTAAAATTAAAAATATTAGAGATGGATCGATTTAATGACAACATTATCAATGTATTGACTAAATGAGCGGAACTATATTTAATGAGTAATGTCAATAACTTTTGTATTTCATTTAGTCTCTCAAGGTATAATTTTATTTTCTTATTGTTAACTAAAGCTTTGGGGATTCACTAATAATAATTAGCTTAAAGCTTTAAATGTTACGAATTTAATTGCATACATCTTCAATTTATTATTATAAATTTATATTCATAACATATTTTTATATAATAATTTTAATCAAGCTTAATTAAGTAAGATAAAATATATATTAATAAATATATAATATATAATATTAATTTATTATTACATTTAACATTTACTTACTAGCTTAGTAAATTATATAAACTATCAATATTTATGAGTCATATTAATCAAAAAATTACTTACTTTCGCTTGATTTCATTTATGGGGTCATTAATAATAATTACCCTTCCTTATATTAGGAATATTATTTCTTAAGTTTGTGTTTTGAATTAACTTCGAATTGTGTAATTATGAATTATATATAAAACGTGTAAAGATAAGTGTAAATACTCAGGATAAATCCATTTATATTTCCAAGTGTAGGCTTAGGTGTATAAAAAGTTTTATAAGAGCTAAAAAGACAAATCCATTCTGTAAAATTTAAATTCATTTTCGCATCGATTAAATAAACTAAACAATTATTTAGCTTAATTAACAACCTTTGCGTAACAAGTTATTTCTTTAGTTACATTTGATAGAAAAAACTTACATATTTATACCCCATGAGAATTCAAATTATATTTATATTTTTCAGAAACAAAGATAAGCAATTCACATGATCTATGCTTTCTTAAAATAAGTAATAAGAAATTAGCAAAAATTTGACTCAAAATAAATTGAATGAATAATTAGCATAAATAATTGTTTCTTCACTTTGAAATTAGCACTAACTTTTAGTGGGTGAAAAAATGTATATACATCTGAATAACATATACTGTTTGCACCTGAATAACAAAATAACAATCTAAAAACTTAGGTTTACCTTAAACTCTTATTTATATATAAAGTATAGTTTATATTATTCGCACTAGATGGCACCACGACTTACTAACGCGCTCACTACGTTAGTATGAGGATAGATTCGTCAGGAATTATATCATTAATATATTCATTCAGCTTTATTTCAACGAAAATTTAGGTGCACACAAAAAATCAAGTGGGAGAACCCCTCCCCCAGAAAAAAAAAACCCTACTAAAACTTAAAACAACAATCGTGTTATTTTATTATTTCCTTTTTTGCACCTGTATGGTGTGGTAGGTTAAAGCGCTGGATGGCCGCGTATGATACATTCATAGGTTCTGTCCTCGTTCCATACAATCTATAGACAGATTAGTTTGGATTCTCGATAATTACAGAATAGCTGAAAAGCGTCATGCATATCAGCTTGGTACACATTAAATTTGTTGTGGTCCAAAGACTTGAGGATTGAAGGTTGCGTTCGGTGCCTGCACGGGTTTTAGCCTTTATAAATATTAAATAAATCGTGATGAATATAAATAAAAAAAAAGAATTCTTATCAAATACGAAAATAAATTTTCTTAAAAGCATTTTGTATAAAAAAATGCAAATTATAAATTATCACGTGCCAAAAGTACCAATTATCACAAGTTGAATTAGTGATACATAACTATACCAAAGAGATAAAAATGTGATCAGAGTAAACAGAGACCAAAAGTTCCCATACATACAATCACAATGTAAAGTCTCCATCTTTTGAACTAAAATTACATGATCAATAACTAAAAAATAATTTAATATTTTCTATTTAATTTTTATTGGCGAAGTAACTTGACGAAATATGTCAAAAATCAATACCAAAACTAGTAAATCAATGCAATTAACCAATATTAAACCAACTGAAACTTCTCTCACGGAGTATAGCTTCTATTAAAATGTGAGTGAAGATTATCTAACACAAATCAAACAATGCTTTCCCATTACTATCACGGACTTCTCATTACTCACAACAGAAAACTACTTTAAACTAAAAATTCCTCGCTCTATTTATCTCCCCTTAATAAGGTTCTCCATTGAATTAGTGACACTTCCGCCCTTAAAACGCAATCCTTGTGAAATTAGTGATACCACCGCCCGAGACAAAAGGTGTGTTCCTAATTTTGAGAGTAAATACTCGTACATACAATTATAGTGTGGTGTCGTGACACATACAGTGTGGAGTCGTGACACTCACAGTGTGGAGTTCGACACATGAAGTGTCATGTGTCTAAATATTACACTAAAACCACAAAATAAAAATAAATAAAAATAATTAAAATTTTATTGTTGAAGCAAAATAAACTTATTTCAAAAACCACAGCATTCCTTTTAAAACCAACTGAAGGTTTTCAATTATATGACCTACATTTATAATAGAAACGTCAATAAAGCAATGCTCTTTTCTATTTTACTACTCATTGCCCCAACCAAAAGTCACATTAAACAGATACCTAGTCTATTACTCTTCTCTGAATGAGGTTTCTTTTTTAAACTAGTGACACAACCGCCCCTGAATACAATCCTTGTAGAATTTGTAATACAACAACCGGAGACAAAAATTTGTTTAGATTTTCATAAACAGGAAGTACTTTTACACACAATTCCAGCCTGAGGTATCCATGTCTCCAACTATAGCTCTGAAATTCATGACCAGTATGTATAAGTAGATGAAAGAATTCTTTAAGAAGAATACTTTAAAATTTCTAAATTTTATCGGTAAAGCTAAAATGACTAAATTCGACAAACAGTGCAAGAAACCACGACATTTTTCTGATTAACCACTTTTAATTGAAATGGAAATTCTCCGGGAAAAAAAGTATCTATAATGTAACAAAAATCACACCACCCTACATCCAAACAAAAGACAGAAAACTGCATTAAACTAAAAGTTCCCTGTCATGTTAGTCCTCCTGATTTAATAAGTCCACCCCCTTGAGTTAGTGACTCCACTGCCCATAAATGCAATCCCTTGTTGAATTAGTAACACAACAATCCGAGACAAATATTTGTTTCGACTTACAAAGACATGGGGTACTTTGCATACAATTATAGCCCGAAGTATCTATATCGTCAACTATTGTTCTTATATTACATGACCAGTTGCTAAGTAGCAGATAAAATAATAGTCTTTTTTTAATTTAATAATCAGTGAAGCGGAAATGGCCAGATTCGACAATTAGTACAAGAAACCACAGCTCTGATTAAACACTTCTAAATCAAGGGAAAATCCCCAGAGAATAGTGGTGAAGATGACCTAACAATAATCGATCCCACAATCCAAAATAAATTCTCTTCAATCGCACTCTAGGAATTATCATTACCACCAACAGAAAACTACACTCTTAAAACTGTAACTCATAAATATAAGGCACAAACGCATTGTGCCTCCTATTACATGAATATAAGCGGTACCTTGCCAAGGTACCTTTTATATTTAAAAGGCACAACAAAATAACAGGCACAGCTGTACGATCAAATCCCTTAAACGGCATCATGATAGATGTGCCCTCTTAAAATTCACCGAGACGTTTAGCAAGCACAAGCGAACCTTGAACTCGAGAATGCGCATGCGCAATAACAGCTGAATCGTCTAACGCTAACGTTTAATGGCGGATTTTTTCCTCGATCTTTTTTTAGCAGTTAAAGTAAACATTTATTTTGTTTGGTTAATTATGAAAATAACTAATTATAAGATTAGTGATTGTTGGTGGCATCATGATTTAACTGTGACTGTAGTTGAACCATATTATACTTGTTTACATTCTGTGCCAAACTTCATTCTTCATCACGTTTTTTATTATCTTTTACTATCAGACTATCACCGTTCAAAAACTTTTTACACTTTTAGAAATGGGATCTAATTCGCGTAATAAGCGTACTAAGTATGTATTAAGAGGCACACCGTAGCTGTTAATTTTAGGAGGCACAATGTACCTCCTAATTTTAGGTGACACAATGTACCGCTTAATTTTAAGAGGCAAAAAAGTTCACAATGTGCCTCATATTTAGGAGGCACAGTTCTAAGAGTGTACATAAGACTAAAAGTTATCTGTTCTATTAAACCCTGCTTTTAATAAAGCCCTACCTTGAATTACTGACCCTTAAATACAATTCCTGTAAAATTAGTGATACTGTGACCCAAGGCAAAAAAAAATTGTTCAAAGTTACAAAGACAGGAAGTACTTTCACATACAATTCCAGTCTGAGGTATCAGTGTCTCCAAATTGTGCCGAAATTACATGGCCAGTTACTGAGTATTAGATGAAACAATTGTTTACTTCAATGTTATCGGTGAAGCCAAAATGACCATAGTCTTGTAGAATATACTGATTTCCTTCGATCAGTGCTCTACTTGACTCATTAATAGAAGGTTGTATTGCAGAAGGTGATATGCATTTGAAAGAAGACTAGTTGTAAACAGGAACAAATGTATAATTTATTTAAACAACTAAGGTAGAATAAACTAAGGTAACTAAAAGGTAAAATGTTATGCTGTGCTTAAGGCACAGTGCTACAGATAAGCGAGACTGCCGGAACATGGGCAGTGCACGCTTATATAGAGAATCAAATACATCAACATTTGCATATAACCAGAACGAGTTACATAAGATGACATATTGGTTGAAATAGTTCGTTTCACTAGATCGTTCATTTTACTAGCACCACAGGGCTCCCCCGCAAGTCGATTTCTAGGGTAGACGAAAGTGAACTTTCCTCCCGCTCCTTGTTGTATAGGTTCTTGAGTCTATTGCTTGTGGTGCTGAAGAGGAATCGGGATTATTTTCCGTGAGAAAGAACGCTGGTTTTAACCTATTAACAGAAACGTTCTTTTCGGTACCTTTAACGCTGAGCTTGAAGAACTTGTGGTTTCGCTGAATTACTTTGAATGGTCCTTCATACGGCTGTTGAAGAGGTTTACGGACGCAGTCTTGGCGCACAAATACGTGTGAGGACTGCGACAACTCCTTGGCAACGAACACGTCGGTTTTTGAGTGTCTGGACGTAGGAGTGGGTTGCAGCTTCTGCATGGTGTCACGCAGACGATGAACGAAATCAGCGTGAGTAGGAGTTTCCGCTGAAGGAGAAGACCTAAAAAACTCTCCTGGCAGTCGCAGCGTCGTACCGTACACCATCTCCGCCACACTGACACCAAGATCTTCCTTGACACAAGATCGAATACCTAGTAAGACACTTGGTAGTACCTGTACCCACTTGTCAGTCGCCTGGCACCTAATAGCTTGCTTCAGTTGCCGATGAAATCTCTCGACTAGTCCGTTAGAAGCCGGGTTGTAGGCGGTGGTTCGGAGCTTTTCGGTCCCCAGGAACTTCATCAGCGCATGGCAGAGATCAGACTCGAAGGATCTACCCTGGTCGGTAGAGATGCACTCCGGAACTCCGAAACGGGATATCCAACCTGCGAAGAATGTTTCGGCGATGGTCGCAGCAGTCTGGTCTACCATCGGGAAAGCCTCCGGCCAGCGGCTGAACCTGTCTACACAGGTCAGGACGTAGGAGAATCCACAGGAAGTTGGTAGAGGACCCACCACATCGACATTGATGTGGCTGAATCTGCAACTAGGAAGAGGGTAGTCACCAATGGCAGATTTTGTATGGCGGTGGATCTTGTTCTTTTGACACTCCAAACAAGCTTTGCACCATTCAGCTATGTCTCTGCCCATCTCCTTCCAGACGAACCGCTCGCGCAGCAGCTTGGTGGACGCTTTCACTCCTGGATGGGCAAGGTTGTGCAGCGCTGAAAATACTTGAAAGCGAAAGAGTTTAGGTACATAAGGACGAATAGTTCCTGTTGAAACATCACACAGCAATTTTACATCGGTTTGTGGGAAATCAAGGTGCTTTAACACAAGACCAGTATCGCAGTCTGACAACCGTTTAATTTCCTCATCAACCGACTGATCTTTAGCCATGCCCTCATAATCTATTTGGGACGGGACTTGCATTGAACATATGCGTGACATTGCGTCCGCAACGCAATTTTTATCACCCTCCAAATAGGCGAAATTTGTGGTGAACTGACCCAAAAACTCTAAGTAACGCTGTTGGCGTGGGGAACAGTTCTCGGTAGCGTTTTTGAAAGCAAACGTGAGAGGTCTGTGGTCCGTAAAAATGACAAAATTTCGACCTTCCAACATGTGTCGGAAATGCTTTACAGCACAGTATGCAGCAAGAAGCTCGCGATCAAACGTACTGTAGTTTCTTTCTGTCGGATTTAGTTTTCTAGAAAAAAACGCCAATGGCTGAACCACATTAGAGCAAGTCTGTTGCAAAACGCCTCCAATTGCGATCTCCGAAGCATCTACCATCAAAGAATACGCGGCATCTGCTTTAGGATGCGCCAAAAGTGTTGCTTGCGAGATCGATTCTTTACAAGCATCGAATGCCTCAGTTGCCTCCTCAGACCAAACGATCGTCGTTTTGTCGCGCTTTTTCTTACCTTTGGTCAGATCATGCAATAACGCCTGCTTTTCGGCAGCTTGTGGAATGAAGCGATGGTAGAAATTTAATAAAGCTAGAAAACGCCTGAGCTCATCTACAGTTTTGGGCAGTGGGTAATTGAGCAATACCTCGACTTTCTCTTGCAAAGGAGAAATACCTTCTGCTGATACTTGGTAGCCTAAAAAAGACAGAGTGTCAACAGCGAACAGACATTTGCTGATATTTAGCACTACTCCGTACTGGGAAAACCGTTCGAAAATTTTCTCCAAATGAGCTTTGTGTTCATCCTCACTTTTTGAAGCGACAAGAACATCGTCCAAGTAAGCGTAGCAAAAGTCAAGTCCTCTCAAAACTGTGTCTATGAACCTTTGGAAGGTTTGAGCTGCATTTCTTAGTCCAAAACACATTTTTACGTATTCAAATAAACCTATTGGTGTAATTACGGCAGTTCTCTTGACGTCTGAAGGTTCCATAGGGATCTGATGATAGGCTTTAATCAAATCCAATTTTGAAAAAATGGTTTTACCTTCCAGCTCTAAGGCAAAATCGTGGATATGCCTTATGGGATACCGATCTGGTTCAGTGATAGAGTTAAGTTTACGAAAATCTCCACAAACTATATTCACCGTTACTTTTGCGAACCATGTGTATGGGACTCGCCCATGAGCTGTCCGAGGGTCTAATGATGCCCTGTTCTAAAAGCGATTTGAATTCTTTTTTTAATGCTGCTAATTTATCGGGGGACAAACGCCTACTTTTAGCAAACACTGGTGGACCCTTAGTGACTATGCAGTGTGTAACTGCATGTTTTTTGGGTGCTTGATTAATGCAAGGTTTAGTTATATCAGGAAATTTCTTAAGCAAATCTGCGTATGGCAGGTTTTCCGCTATTGTACTTAAACCTAAAGATGGTGTGCCCGTAACTGATCCTACTGTACTTAAGGAAGTTACGTTATCAATCAAGCGTCGATTGCGAACGTCAATCAAAAGTCCAAAATGTTGTAAAAAATCTGCCCCCAAAATAGGCATTTGAACATCTGCAATAATAAAGTTCCATGAAAAATCTATACGTAAATTTAGATTAAGTGTTAGACGAACAGAACCATAAGTAGCAATTTGTGTGTTATTTACAGCGAAGAGACAAAAGTCGTCCTTTTTCATAATCCCTTTAACAAATCTTTTCGGGTGTACCGAAACGCATGCGCCGCTATCAATTAGGAATTGCTTACCGGAATACTTGTCGTAAACAAAAAGACGACTCATTCGTAGGCTTTCATCCGTGGTCGCCATCACCGATGAGCCTGATCGTTTTCCGGTTCGTTTTGAGCTGCCCTGAAACTACAAGGTTTATTGCAGTTGAGGGCTCTATCTCCGTGGCGATAATGATACCAACACATCGCGTGTCGGCGAGTAGCTGCCGGAGACCGTTGCTGACCACGAGAATTTGACCTACGGCGGGGACGTTCAGAGTCATGACCTCGAAATCGATCTCTAGAAAGCCTTTCTAAGCTCTCCTGCAGAGCCGAGATCTGTTTTTGCATTGACAACAGTATATCGGGTGGGGTACTTTGGACAGCAGCGACAGATGAATCAATACCGGACACCTCGGTAACCTTATCAGCAATAGCTGCCAAAGCCTCTAAATCACCGACCCCCACCGATAGGATTTGTTGACAGCTTAACGATAAGCGTTGCATCCATAACTGCTTCAAAATGTCGTCATCCAACTTATCAGCAGCGAGGTGCCGCATTTCCCTTAGCAATTGTGACGGTTTTTTGTCACCCAACTGCAGTTCCTGCAACAAACTCCTAAGTCTGGAAGTTTCACTTTGGGAAAAATGTCCAACAATACGGTTTTTTAACTGGTCATATTTACCGTTCGCGGGTGGATGTCTCACTAGATCACTAACATACGTTAGGATTTCAGTATCCAAGGCCGCTATAACCGAGTGAAACTTTGTATCCTCGGAAGTGATACCTGCAGTATAAAACTGCGATTCCAACTGCATAAACCACAAGTCAGGACTTGCCTTCCAAAACGGCGGAGCTCTAAAAGCCACACGTGAAAGTTCATGTGAATAATGACCAGGTTGGGAAAGACTGGGATTTGGAACACCATTTGGGTTAGAAACATTAGTAGACCCGTTGGGATTAAAAGGAACTTTGCTAGAATCCATAAGATATGGGGAGGTATCTCCAGCCTTAGCCATGATTAAACAACAAAATACCAAAAAATTGAAAAACCTTGAAAAAAAACACTGGTCTCGTGTCAAAACCTCTCAACTTACCCACTTACCAGAAATTGCCAAGTCCAATGTGTCAGTTGTTCGCTCCTTCATCACGTCGCTCCTTCATCACGTCCGGGTCACCACTGTAGAATATACTGATTTCCTTCGATCAGTGCTCTACTTGACTCATTAATAGAAGGTTGTATTGCAGAAGGTGATATGCATTTGAAAGAAGACTAGTTGTAAACAGGAACAAATGTATAATTTATTTAAACAACTAAGGTAGAATAAACTAAGGTAACTAAAAGGTAAAATGTTATGCTGTGCTTAAGGCACAGTGCTACAGATAAGCGAGACTGCCGGAACATGGGCAGTGCACGCTTATATAGAGAATCAAATACATCAACATTTGCATATAACCAGAACGAGTTACATAAGATGACATATTGGTTGAAATAGTTCGTTTCACTAGATCGTTCATTTTACTAGCACCACAGTCTTTTCCACAAATTAATCCAAGTGAAAATCCTCAGGGAATAGCAGGGAAGATGATAAAACTAAAATCAAGCCCACAAGCCAAACAAATGCATTTGCCTCGCACTCACGGAATTATCATTACCCCCAACAGAAAAGCACATTAGACTAAAAGTTCCCTGTCTATTAATCCCCCTGCCCTTAATAAGGCCCTCCCTTGAATTAGTGACACCGCCGCCCCTAAATGCAATCCTTGTTGAATTAGTGATACCACCACCCAAGACAAAAGGTGTACTGAGACTAACAAAGGAGGAAGTTGACAGAGCACTTAGGAAGATGCTATTGGCAGCTGGAATTGCAATGTAATGTGTTAACAAGATACCTTTCAATGGCATTTATTCTGTCTTTAATTGCAGTTTGCAAGACGGGCGATGCGACATTAAGTGTTTCGAAGAAAGACATGCAGTAAAGACACTTAATTTTGGGTTAGATAACATTTAATGTAGAGATACAATGCTTTACTGATTATACTGTCAATTATAATACGGTTTAATAGATAGGTGTTATATTTCTTGAATGTTATAGATGATTTTGAAATAATCACTTTATTTTGAAAGATAAGAAAAAGACAAAAAAAAATAATAATGAAAGTAAAATTCAAATGAAAAATAATTTTTTATGAAAAAATAGTTGTGTATCTTTATTCAAACTGTAAATTTGTGCTTTACTATTAAGTTCTAGATTCATTTTGTATAAAAATATTTTTAACTTCTAAAATTTAGTTTAAGGTTCATTTAAAAAAAAATGTTGCAAACTTTTTTTTAATAAGGTGATTTGAAGTTACAAAATATGACAAGTGCATATATATGAAAAAAATATCATTAACATTTTAGGCAACAATAACTTGTAAGTTTGATGTTTTATTTAGTTTCACATGTGCGGCTTTAAATTTTCTTGAAAATAATATTAGTTTGTATCGCTAGCAAGTTAAAAGATAGTTAAGTGCAAATGATTAATTTACTGAAGTTTTTATTATTATTTTTTTGCAGAAAAAATTTCGGAAATATTTTTTAATTAATTCCCCGCATAATATTTAATTTGTAAATATTAATAATATTTACAAAAGTGTCTGTATGTTTAAACTTCAATAGACTTTTGAGTTTCTATATTTTACGAGAAGTTTGTAATGGCTATCAATAGATGTTTTTATTTTATAGTTGTTTCTATTTGACTGGCAATAGCGGTTTTTATTTATAATATAACTTTGTTAACTAGTTTAGTTAAATGTTTTGCTTCGTTCAAGGATTTCTTTAACAAACTGAATATTTATATATTTTTATTAACGTTTGACAACTCTCACACAGCTATAAATAAAAATAAATTTTAAAACCCAGGTTTTTTTAATATAAAAAAGTAAAATATCTTCAACCTGAATTTTTACGAAACGGCAGTACCACATTTTATTTTTCTCAAATGATGAATTTCTTTGATAAGCCGACTTTCTCAAACGATTGGAATCGCAAATCCATCAAACTCAAACTTCGACCGACTGTTTGCGTTTCAGGTTCCGAAGTTCCTCTAAAAGAACTACACATAAAACGAAACGCGATGTGAATCTTTACAGTAAAAACGCAGTTTCCTAACATAAATCGCCTCTAAAATCTACATTCCGATATACGAAAATTTCACTTTTGTAAATACGCTGTTCGGACCTAAATTACTTCCGAGTTCTACAAAAAATACTTCTTTTTGTGATTCGCATAAAAGATAGAACTTTCGGATTGGGTGATTCTCTGCTGGATTTGTTTTTTTTTTTGTTTTTTTAAAAACTGCTTTCCAGCTTTTATTTTCTTTGACTCTGAAAAGAACTCGCATGCCCTGCTGCGTCACATGGAATGTAAATGCCCGAAAAACAGAAACAACGAAGCAAGAAAAACGAACTCGTCCAATCGTTCCCAATAAAAGAAGGCTGGATGTTGTATGGACCAGGCCATTCCCGCTGTTTTTTATTCTGTGAGACATCATATGAAATTGGACAGATTTGCTGCTTTCGGTATCTCGCAATCTGGCCGTCTATTTGTAGATGGAGCCAAAATAAAAGACGGATTCTCTTTGATGTTATTATTTGACTAAAAATGCAGTTTTAAGATTGAAGACATAAAATATAAGTCTATTTTAATGTAAATTTTCATGTTTTCTTTGAGTATATTCAAAATCAAAAGTGATTTTTGAAACATTTTTTATATGAAACACATAAAATAATTTGTTTTGGTAATATATATTCGTTTGTAGTGGCAGCACCTAAAATAAGTAGGATTTAAGTGATATAATTTTTAAGATGAACCGAATGGCTGTAAAGTATTATTTTCTTAATGTACCAAAGTTTACTATGCATTACTTGGTATATCATCAAAATGGGACTTCGATGAACAATTAATAGTACACGGCAAAATAATGTTTAAGTGAATAGTAAATGAAGTGTAAAATTCAAGTACAAAGTTTAAATGGTTATATAAAAAATAAGTGGCATATGTAGACAAAGTAAAAAGCACATACAAAATGTATTGAAAAAAATAGAGTTTTTTTAAATGGTTAATTAATAAATTTATATATATCCTGCATATTATTATGCTTTATATACCCGGCGTTACATGGATGTACCCTTAATATCGGTGACTTGTATATTATGTAAACTTTAATTTTATGTCAATCTATTTTTCCACCCACCTTGGTCAGCACTCCATCAGGATATTAAAATCACCCCTCTTCACCCACCCACCCACGCTGATTTCAACATTGTTAAAAAATGATAATAATAATGTCCAACTGCGGATTATGGCACTTCGAAGAGTTTGTAGATTTGCTTATAATTAATTTTCACTTGCGCAGATTTTTTTCAAATTTAACAGATGAAAATTTTCAGTAAAAAAATCATATGCCTTCAACAATGCACAATGCTATTCCTAAGGAAAAATCTTAACACTTTTCACTCCTCATGCCATTGCGAATTTCGAAAAATTCTGATCTTTGGGGGCATTCGTGTTTTGACATTTCGAAGCAAGAATCGTATGGTTACTTGTCTCCGTCTTGAAGATATGAAGAAATATGTATATACCGCGTTTTCTAAACTACTGTTTGTACCATTGTTACGATGTTAATGTGTGGTATATGAGGAAAAAGTAGGCATGCAAATAACAAAAATAAACCATTTTCTAATTCATGGAAGCTTTGAAACAAATTTAGAAAATCTGTAATATTCTGCTGAAGTTGTCCAACTATATTACAAAGTTAATGAAGTAGACAAGTATATTAAATAAACGACTAGTGCATTACAAAGTTTCCTACTCGTGAACTAGTTAAAACTATTTTTCGATTGCAATTCAAGGACATTAATTGACAATTTCATGGCATCTAATTTTTCAAAAACGTAAGCTTATAAGCACAGGCGAAATTAGTACATTCTTCGATGCGATTGAAGAGTAAGCTCAGAGGTCATCGCAATAACGAATCAATTATCTCTAGAATCTTTTAAACCAATTTAGAAAATCTGTGATATCCTGCTGAAATTGTTCTAATATATTGCAAAGTCAATGAAATAAAACGAATATATTAAATAGACGAACAGTGCATTACAAACTTCCTACTTGTAAATTAGTATTAACTATTTTTTTGATTGAAATTGAATGACATTACTCGAAAGTTTCACATCATCTAATTTTTCAAAAACGTAAGCTCATAAACACAGTAAAAATTAGTAAATTCTTCGATGCCTTGACGAGTAAGCTCGGAGGTCACCGCAATAAAGCAATCAATCCTCCCTAGAAGCATTTAGAAAATCTATAATATTCTGCTGAACTTGACCTAATATATTGCAAAGTTAATGAAATAGACGAATATATTAAATAGACGAACAGTGCATTTCAATGTTTCCTACTCGTATTAAAAGTTTTTTCGAACGAATTTCGATGACATTACTCGACAATTTTATGTCATCTAATTTTTCAATAACGTAAGCACAGGCGAAATTAATAAATTCTTCGATGTCTTGACGAGTAAGCTCAGAGGTCACAGCAATAACGCAATCAATCCTCCCTAGAATAAAATGGAGTTAGCTGAGTAATGGCTCGCTTTCCATCCATCACTCTCGAGAAGACCGCATTATTATATTCTCGTCCATCATCAGTTTTTTTGCGTGGAGGATATTAGTTTCCTACGTACGAGGGATAATGAATTGCTTTTAATAATAGTAATGACACCGGGGGGCCGTTGCTGAATTCCAGTGGTTCCACTAAGTGAAACCGAGGTATTGGAGGCTGAAAAGGGAATGGGCGCGCTGGACCGGGGGTCTCCAAAGCAAAGTGCATCAGTGTTAATCCTATGGAGAAAAAACTATTTCCTCTGTCACATTTCTCCGGCTGTATTGAATATTTTTACAAGCGGATTTTTTTATGTGATACATGTAGCGGACTTTTTGAAATTGGTTCGAATATTTTTTTTTAATTTTCAATAAATAATTTTACACAAAATATTCGAAGCAATTTCAAAAAGTGGGAAGATAGAGACCTATAAGTTATCTACATTTATTATTTAAAAAAAAAACCGTTTGTAAAAATATTCAATACATCCGGAGAAATGTGGCAGAGAAAATAGTTTTTTCCCATTGGATTAACACTGAGGCACTTGGGTTTGGAGACCCGCGGTCCAGCGCGCCCATTCCCCCTTAAAAGAATTTTTTTTAAAAATCCAACGTGGCAAATTGATACAGATTTTCCAAAGAAGTGTCAATGAGGAGAATTTTTGTTTTGTCATTTTATAATATTTACATGGACCGCTTAAAATGGTAATAAGGTTGAGGAATATATTTATCGTATTTGATTCAGGAGATATAGTATATACCGTTAAAACTTTCTTGCTAGGTTTTACCGAAGAAATGGTTACAAGTAGTTGCAACGGCTGGTGGCGAAATATTTAACGATAATTTTGGAATTTGGTTCAACCACTTTTCGCGTTGTGGTTTCCAAAATCTGATAAATAGTTCAACCGTGTAACGAAAAAGTAGTGTAACATTTCAGCACGCAGCCGTTGCACTCTCGCACTGGTTGCACTGGTACTTGGTAACATATTTTTTTGATAAAATAAAAGTACTAAATTTTTAACAGTGTAACAGCTTTGTTCGTGGGGCCCTACACTTTTTTTTCCATTATTCACTCGTCATTTTAAAAATCATATTTATTTTTGCCTTTACGTATCAAAATTAAAAAAAGAGAAAATAATCTAATGAAGTGCTATTTATCTCGAAATTAGTGTGAGAACTTTTTCAAATCATTTAAAATCATTAAAATCAGTTAAAAATTCTTTTTAGCATATATTAACTCTCTACTATGCTAACCATGCAAAGGGAAAGTAATTAATATCTTAACACAATCAAATTGAGATATAACTATCTCAATAACCAGTATACAGGTCAAAAAAAGTCAAATGAACTTTCAGGACAAATATTCCCAAGGAAAAACCTTCGCATTTGATTGGGTTTAAGTGTTTCGAATTGCTATAAATTATGCTATTGGCGTGTTAATAAGCTTATTTTAAGCAGTAACAAGTGTTATTGCAGAAAAATACAAGAATTATCTTCAGCAAAAAAAATAAATAATAAAGTCCAAAATTGACGCCTTCAAAACATTCCTCAATAACAACATAAATAAAATTGGTAGTTGATATTTTTACCCATACTTTTATTAAGGAGTTACAAATTTGAATCAATATATTATTATTAATGTTTTTTTTTTCAGTGGCAAAATCAAAATTCAGGGATACGACCATCAAGTTAAAGAACCAAATCTGTGAATTAACAACTAGCAGAACAATAGCAAAAACCTTAACTAGACTGAGAACTGGACATCTGGGGGGAATGAAAATCCAGCCAGACGGCTCCAGAAAGTACCCCACCTGCAAAATCTGCCTCGACATAGAACTAAGTCCAACACACATTTTCTCATGTCCAGCCATCCTTGCAAAAATGCAACAGATTAGTGACTCTCCGCTAGATGACCTTTACTCCCAAAACTGTCTTCAGATTGCTGAGGCTGTGTGGAACACACACGGTCACATCTAATACCTCAATCTATCCATAGACAAGACAACAACAACAACAACAATGTTTTTTTTTTTGGTATCATTTCTAGGATAAAGTATCTTACTGGATCAAATATTCTGAGTATCCCCAACTTTCTTTACAGTGACAATTTTTAGATGCTATTGAAACTGTTTTCTTATTTATCGCTGTGCTCAACAGAGCAGTTTTTACGTTCATCCTTGCATGTCGCTTAGATAGGATAAAAACAATTCACGGATATTAGCTTTATCCAGTTAAGAAGTTGTGAAAAAATACTTTCACAAACATTTTAAATACGGATAATTGGATTACATTATAGTATTAATGTTTTGTGAGATAAGAAAGCAATTCTTATGTTGATGTTTAGTTTGTTGTTGATTGTTTTGAAGTACATGTTTTATGATGTTTAAAATAACTGTATCAAATGGGTTCATGTTAAACTAATGTATCAATAAGGTTGTAAATGTTTAAAAGTGTAGTGTCACGATTTTTTTCTTTAAAAAATTGATACACAAAATCTTTATATTTTTCGTTCATTTAAAAAAACAATAATGATTAAAATTAACCGTATGTATTTTATTCGAAAAATATTTGACTTTTACAGACGCATATAATTATCTATCTAATGTCTATTCCATCAGAATTTATTCAGTTATTTTTTTTAAGTTTTAAATAGAAGCAAGAACTTATTTAAATAGAGATACATTTACTATTAAAAAATCCCATGAATATTTTATCTTGGAATTTTTTGTTGGAAAAAGAAGATATGCTTTTGGCATGATTCTGCTTCAATGAAATATTCATGAGAGGACATGTTATTTTTAACGAGATTTTCGTAAACATTTTGCTTTTGTGCTGTATGTTTACTGGGTATATCTAGTATGTTTTACTATTTATAATAATTTAAGTTAAGTATATATACATTTCAGAATATTGAATGCATTTGAGAAACTTTAAATGTATAAGTAAGCTTAAAAAGTTTAAATGGTAAAATGCAAAATTTATTATAAGTACTAAAGTAGCAAACTGTAGTATATTATGAAAGATTAAAAAACGAGTATTACATATACTGAAATAAAGGTTATGTAATGTATAAAAAAATTATAGAGGGAACAATGTAAACTCTAATTTAACTATCTCTTCTCACAATGCTTCTTTAAATAAGTGTAATGAATAAAGGAAATACAAAGAAAGTTATTGATTTATAAGTTATAAATTTAATGTAGGAAGGTAAGCGACTTTGGTTTTGCTATTAACTATGTATAATATTATATGATATGTAGCAGGAAAAATGTGATACTGAGAAAAATAGGTTATCATACTTTTAGAGTATTATTCTTTACTGAATTAAGCCCAAGATGTGTATAAACATAGTTTTGGGAAATCTGCCTTTTAGCTTATCGTTGGCATTGAATTCCTACTACAATAATTTTAGAAATGTATTTAAAAAAATAATTTTCTTGAAAATAAATCAGATTTCTGTGCTTCTATGAACTGATCCGTAAAATATGTTGAGTCATGTTTTCCTCGATCATTCTTAAAAAAGGAGAACATGAATGATTTCAGTCAGAAAACAATCTAATAGAAGCTATATGAACACGTGGTGTTCTCAAAATTATAATATTTTCCTCGAAATTTATAACTTATTTTGGATAGCGTTAAAAAGAAACAAGATTACAGTTTGAATATTTTCTCAATGGTAAGATAGTAAATTAATTAAAGTTAAATAATTACTACGATTCAATAAGCCATATATAACTCAACTGCAATGCTATCGACGCAAAAAACAACCCGTTCATAACTAACATCTAATCATAGAATATTAATAATGACCTCGGTAATTATATTACCCCCTAATACGCATAAAGACAGTTACACCAGCTTTTCGCCAGCATTCGACGCTTTGCCAGAAATGATTTGTAATCTTTTGGTTCCGTGATCATTGATGGAACCTTTAAGATGGCGAACTAATTAAGTTAATAATCCGAAGTAATTATACCTCTTCGAAATAAACGAGGATTTCATGTCGGTTCCGAAATTTCGATTCCCTGACGTAATTAAATACTTTCGATTTTTGTTCTAATGGTGTTCCAAGACAGACGAGAATTTGAACAAGATTCCTGGTGAGTTTTGTGCTTAACTGAATTCGAATTCACGATTCCATGGAATTGGAGAAATCGTATAATAGCATTAGTTTAATTGTCTTTCGAAATTTATTTCAAGAATTAGTATTTAAAATCTAACAAGATTCTCGATATTTATATATTGTTTGAATATTTATAAATGTGATGTAAAATATTTTGTATTGTCCTTTGTTTTTAAAATAACATTACAATTAAAAAAAAACTTAAAAGAATTATGTTGCATACATTTGAATAAGGATAAAAATATAGCATTATTCAGCAATCACTGAAAAAAGATTAAATATGAAATGCTATTTTCGATAAATAAGTAAATTATAGGGGTTTTGTTTTAGATTAATTTATTAATTTGAAAATATGAGTCAATGTATAATTGTTTATTTATGGCTCAGTATTTAAAAGTATGTATTTGTTTTTAAAGAAATAAAGTTTTAAGATAATATTTGCCCCAGAAAATGAGGAACAAATTTGCAATGCTAATAAAAATGGAGAACATAAATGGCGGGTTTACAGCAAACACCTACTAACGCACGTTTTCCTTTATGGTTATCAAAGAACATTTAAGTACTTGACATAATTATCAATTCTCTAGCTTGTTTCAGTTGGTAGTATTTCCTTAAAAAAGTTTTAGGAGAATAACTTAACCGACCTATATGAAGTTTAATTCATGTTCCGTATAGCAGATACAGATTTCTTTGTGTTATAATTTAGCTTCCACACACGTTAACGTAAATTGGAAGGTATTATATCATCAGTCGTGCCTTCTTCCGTCTTTTGCCGTGGTCCACTTCAAGCCAAACTCAAATGCTAGATAGTGTGATAAGACTGACAATATCATTCTGCTTGTTTCAGTTGTAGTTTCCTTAAAAGTTTAGGATATTTAACACGACCGTGATTTGAGTTAATCCAGTTCTGTATATCGAGTTGACAATTTTCCAAAGTTGTTGTTAGTTAATTTACTTCCACACTACGTTTATAACGTAAAAATTGGAAGGTATTATAATCATTCAGTCCGTCTGTCTGTCCGTTTGTCTGCCCGTCTGGCTGTCGCCCACTTTCATAGCCCAAACTACAAATGCTACGGATAAGTGTGATACGTCAAAAAATTCAGCGCATCGAAATTAGAATACATTGAAAATTTCATAAAAGAATTCGGATTCGAAGTACTTCAATTATTTAAAAACTGCAAATTTTAAAGCTCATTTAAAAAGCATAGGAAGCCATTTTTATTAGAATTAAATCACGATTGCCATTCACAACAATCGCTCGAGAAACTTTAATTCTTTTAGACAATATATTAAAATAAATTTATTTTTGTGACATCGATCAGTTTGAAATGACGTCCAATATATTTCACTACGAGATTCTTTGTATGTTTATATGAAATACTTTAATTATATTTAAAATCTAGGAATATTACATATTTATTCTTTAAAATATAAATTAACTTGTGCAAACGATAAGTAATAATTATTGAATTTTCGAAATAAAATAAATGAAACATGCCAAATTTTTGCATGTAAATGTTTAATATAGAATTAATGCTGTGTTTGGCTCATTTTTAGCTGTTAAACACAACTGTTGTGTGGAAGCGGGTTAAGTGACAGATTTTGTTACAAACCCACTTGTTTAAATTACCGATCAGTGGTCGAAAAAGTTGTGCGTATCTTACGCACACGCCATTCTTTACCGTGGAATCTCTAGCTATAAAAATTATCTAAATTTACAAATGTTTTATTTGTTATAGTTTTAAGAGACAGCAAGTTATGCATTTTTTAAATTTATAAATTTTATAATTTTTACTAAATTTCAAAATTTGAAGTGTTGAAGAATCTGTTATAAAATCAAAATGCTACAATAAGGTAAGTAAAGATATTGAAGTTTTAATCTTATTATGATCCAGTAAAAACAAGTTTACACCTAAGCCGATTTCCTTATCCATCAGAGGCTTAATATACAACGCCATTAGTATGAGATACAACATAATGTCAGTTATGGAAATTTTATCATTATTTCATATTTCAAAATTTAATTACTTATATAAATCTTATCAGTCTAAGGATTCTCCACAATAAGCACTCAAAGATAAGCAATGTTTAAAAAATATCTTCGGTATGAATACAATTCACTAAAAGGTTAATATTATATTAAAAAGTAAAATATAGAAAGTATTTTTTTAATTATAATATTTAGTAAATAATTAAGTGCAACACAAAAAATATAAATCTCACCAATATCAACCCAAACCACCAAAGATTCCCGCAAGAGCTTTTAAAGAAACAACTTCACTTATCTCCTGATCTTTGACTACCAAACAAGCATTTACACAACGATTCGCTACAAATCCACAGATTTTCCAAATGGCACAGCGGTCATTGAGGTAGCTGAATTAAATGGCCGTTCACTTGTTGCGTATTACGGAATTCATCCATGGGCAGTCAAGGCATTCAGTTGGGCGACGCCGGTAACCGAGGATTTCCAATTGGAACTCAACCAAATCATTACTCAACATGGAAATCGTGTTAATGGCGGAGGCACGCTTCATTAATCCTATTTAATTAAGTAGCCTTTTCATGTTGGATGGTTTACGGACACATGAAAATGTTGGTGTGGGAGTCAATAGGATGTGAGTTGTCTATAGACAATGGCAGTAATGTTATTCGGGAGGTAATGAAGCGTATAAAGACAAGGGTCTCCAAACTGATTCGAAATCGAACAGGGTTAAAAAATAACGGAGAATACGTTGGACTCAGTGCCCGCTCTGGCATGTTAACCAACCCGGACAGAACGAAAAATTGCCACCCCATTTTGAAGACAAACAATTTAAATTTTTTTTTTTAAAATTTTAACTAAGAAATTTATAATAAAAATCTAATTGAGTCTAATATTTTAATTTCAATGAAAATGGATATAAAAATATACATTTCAGATTTTTTTCTTTTAATTTGTACATTAATGTTGGTTGGAAAGATTATTTGCCAAGCGAAAATGAGATTTTTGCTTAAGTTTATTTAAGTAAACGAAATACAATATCATAGTCTTGAACACAATTTATGTAGGCCAATCTAAGTTACAGGAAAAAAGAATTTAAAAGACTAAAAGCTAACGTTTTTATTCGTTAATGAAGGTGTTAATGGTATTCACAAAGCCGTCGTTAATGCGTTAATTGGGAATTCAAGATTATTTTTAAATGCCAAAACGGTGCCTCTCAGATGTGCAGCCCGGGTAAATGTCTTTTAAGACAGCAAAATATTGACGAAACCAGGAATATTTTTTCTCTCCTTAAAAATTTGTGGAAGTTAATTATTTTATGCGATATAATTTGAAGTGGTTATTGTGAGATCGTTTTTTGCCAAAGTAAAGAAAATTTTAAGAAGCCCACGTATTAAACTATAGAAATTTCGAAGGCATTTTTAGATTTTTTTTAATTTTGTATCTTTGGAAAATGTAGAAATATCACTGAACTGCAATGGTACGCAATAAAGAATTGCACATGTAAATCAGTTATTAATAAAAAAATAGAAAAGTTTTAAATATTTGAACCATTGTTCGAATTGAAGTAACTTCATACTTCATTTGTTAATACTGATTTCTTCTCTTATTCCCGTGGTACGTTTTAAAAGAAATATGTGACACGTATTAAAATGGATTTATTATCGGATATTTTACTATATTTTACTGTGTGGAAACTACTTTATCAAATCCGATTTTTGTGTGTTTCCTTTTGCAACAAATGCTGGCAATACCTAAGGCTTAATTCAATGTGTCTGTACAATTATATGCAAGGTAACATTATATTTGATTGCATATATAAAGCATGTTTCACTAACAAACATACAATTTTTCACATACGTTATTTATTTAAGATATCACAATTTCATTTCCATCGTAAATGCAAATTCGTAACTCAATTTATATTGAGAATTATCTAGAATTTTAGTTACTAATCAACTCAATAAAGTGTTTACTCAGCATCTGAATTTAAATTCTGATCAATGCGTCATATGCGTGTTGAACTGTCCCCACTTTTATTATCCTAATGAAATTGATTAATTTCAGAAAATCCTTTTTCACGAGTTTCGAAACACTGGACAATATTTATTCGTAAATTTATCATAGTTTTAACTGTTGAATCTAAACCCTATTAAAAAATATATATAAATCGACACTGTTAATTCTGTACTATGGTAGACAGGTATATGGTAGAAAAGCCTCAACATGATTGTGGTTTATATTTTGAAAGATTTCGTAGCGAGATTCAATAGAAATACTTAAATAGAGGACGCTAAATACGCCTGTGCTAATTTCAGTTCATGTCTACACTAAACTAATCCTCAATAGCAGCAACAAAAACCAGGTAATTTTTATTAAATGGGCTAGGTAGGTTGAAGCCTATACATAGGCCAATTTTGAAGATGGCGTTAAATTGGCAATTCATTTATAAGTTTTTATCTATTATTTAAATTTTTAATATTTTTATTTTATTTAAACTAAATGAGCTTTACGATAAAATAAATGAAAAGCTAATGAACTTTATCCTTGTGTTGAATAAAACAAATATATTGAGCAAATAATTAAGTATTGAAGGGGCAGAAAATAAACGATAATCTTTTGTGTCATTCTTTTAATACGGCTCTGCAACTATGTATTCCACAGTCTAAGTTAATATCCCTGGGAAGCAGTGTTGTTGTTGTAGGGATTGCTAGCAGTATATGCTATTATACACTCAGAAAAAACTTATGTTGTCTTTCAATACAAAACAAGCATTTCTAAAATGACTATAAATAGCCAATATTCCTGTTACTCTCTGAAATTTCTATAAAAAACAAGTGTATTTGTAACAGTAACTGTCACCTAGAACCTCTTTCACATAATATTTATACATCTTAGAAAAAAATTCACCAAACACAGCTATTAGTTGTAAAATAAACTTTTAGTCACCATATATGCATATTTTCATTTAGTTTTTTTCACAAATTCCTTTATCGTTAGATAGTTGAATTTATTTGAAGTTCTAATAATAGTTAAGTAAAATTGCTTGGGTAATATACCAACATCCATTCTGGTGACAGCGCCCAAACGCAAACTACTTATTCTTAAATATCGTATTAACATAAAGTATGTACAAACCCGATATTTTCGAAATAGTTAGCAATAACAAAACATGAAACAACTTTTAATTCCATAAATAAATAAAGAAACGTACAATATAACTAACCAGCTTTTCAAGCAAAAAATGCAACCACTTTCTATTTTATCTTAGTAAACAAAATCATGTGAGTAATCGAAATTCCACATTGTGCTACATTTTATGAACAGGACTATTATTATTCCGAACAGGTTTAAGTGGCAAAAAAATTCATTTATTAATTTTTAATAAATCAAATTTCCCAGGTTATTGTTGATGTGTAACAGCGATTTATATTAAAAATGTTGTTGTTGTTTCTAATGCCACTCGGTAACCGAGCCCGGAGTAGAGAACTACCCGATTTTAAGGCGAAGTGGGGCGGCTTCCGTTTTTATTGAGCGCCACAAGGGAGGAAGTCAGTAAAAATAATGAATTAAAAATAATGAAAAATAATTAAATTTCAATGATAATTCAATAGGTATTTTGTCGACAAACACGCAGACAGATGTCATCCGGACGTACAGATAGATGGACAAAAAATATAAAATATATAGATATCTGATGTCATACCTTTCTAACAAAAAAATAATTTTTAATCATCTTAGCATGTCAATATCTACTTTTTAATTTTTTTTTAATTCTTTCGGATTAGAAAAAATAGAGATTGGATGTCGTCTTAAATAGTATTTATGCTATTAATCCATATAAAAACCAATCACATATCAACCTTGTACTACAGCAAAACCAAACGGGCAACGCAGAGACCGAAAAAAACCCAAACAGGGAAATGGAAATGATTTCCAAGGAAATGACCAGTAGCTATGTTTTTTTACACCACTTTCAAATAAAAAAAAAAAACAGAAAAAGTCCAAATATTGTGTTTTTTCCCAGTTTAAGTTGTGTTGAAACAATACAAAAATGCGTTGAGACCAAATAAAAATGCATGGTAAGCACAAAAATATGGTTGAAGACGCATCCAGCATGTACTCTTCAAAAATGTAGTTCAGCATGTGCACTATAATGTTTCGGATAAATAGCTATAAAAAAGCTTAAAAACATATATTCCGGTATTTAAAATGAATTTTATAACTTTTATACAGATTTTGAGAAAAATATAGTTTATAGTTATAAAATATAGTTTATATATTTTTTTCAATTGCCCATTGCTATGGCGAACGTCCGTTGTTCTGGTACAACACGAATTGCTGTTCGTGTGTTATCGACAACACAATACTTAATACTGTGTAATGTTACAATTTTACACAATACTTGAGTTCCACTTGCGTTCTTTGAACAAAAGTTTTTCTTAGTGTAACACAAAACAAATATTGTTCTTTATTTATACAAATATTGTTCTTATTAAGTATTTTTTTTTATTTCAATCCAGAGTAAAACTAAATATTTAGTAATTTAATAAATTTACTTAAGTAGAAATTTGCATAAAAAACTAATCCAAATATATTCAGTCTTCCTCTTTATGTTATGTTTTCTTTACCATTTACAGAAAACCATTTTTATTAAATATCAGCCTAACTTTATCACAATAAAGCAAAAAATGATAACGGTTTAAAATTAGATACTCTTGTCCTCGATGCACCTTTAGGCCTAAGGCAACGGCCAAGAACGGAAGTCTTGCGACTGTAAATGCTGTCTCTAGAAGTTAAAAAAAAAGAAAAGTTTATATACCTCTTGTGTCTTGAAATGTTTGTATGGTGACATCCTTGCTGAGTTAGGTTAAGTTCTCGTGTTTGCTTTGGTGAATTACATTATTGGTTTAATAATATTGTAACTGAGTTTTTAGATAAAAATTATTATTAAAATTGTGTCCATAAATTATTTTAAAAAAACCTACAACAAACAAACAGACATACATTAAAAAAATCTATAATTCCGATCTCCAGAGGTATTTTTCGGTAACATTCATTCAACCAATCGTGCGCTTAACATGTAAACGTAGTGCAGTTTCATATAACTGATATCTCCTTGAAAAAAAGTTTTAAAAAATCTCCTATTTTTAACATATACTGCATAGAATTAAATTATAATATTTTTGTTGAAAATATCCAAATTTCCTAAAATTATGTTTTCCGGAGAGGGCCCCAATTTATTCGGATAATTAATAATTGGAGTTTGACACTAGTAATCGTAGAAAACTACAGAGTTACTTGTAGTTAACTATAGATTATTGCAGAATTCAACATTAACAGGCCACCAATATAATGGACATGTTTCAGGTCCTGAGTGGCAACAGAAATGCTGTATGAAACTGAATTTTTCTTGAGCTTTGATTGGTGAATAAATGTCATGTGGAAACAGAACACCTATTGGAGCACCGATCAAAGGAGTTAAGGAACGAAAACTGGAAGGAAGTACGTCACCTGAAACAAGCCAATTCTAAAAAAAATCAAATATATTATTAGTCAAAATCAATGGGTAGGTAGGTTGGTAGATGTATTTTCCGATTTTTGTGTGCTTGATCAGACACCCTCTTTTAAACCTTCGTCAAATAAGACAGACAAATACAGAGTTTTTAATGACACAGAGAGGGAAAGTACACCCAGGCAGCAGGCGGGAATCGAGCCCGCACACGGTACAATGCGCAGACTGTTAGCAAAATGGGTTGCAATCAAACTCACTAGGCCGCCTGGGCGCTTCAAAATTAGTATAATGTTAGTTAGGTCTTCGTCAAGCTAATATATTAAAATGGAAACTAAGGCATTGAAATGCATGGGAAGTTTTCGTTTGCTAGCTTGGGGCAATAAGATATTCAGCATTTCTATCAAGAATTCCATTCCCTTTTTGTTGCATATATTAGGTTTTTATTGCAACAAACGTAGATGGAGAATCTTCTGTTTAGCACAACTTCTTCAATTTGTAAAGTGTATTTTTTGATAAATTTTCTTTGACATAAGTTTTAATACACTTCATTGATTAATGTTACATTCGTTTATTAAAGCATGGTAATTGTAGTGGAAATATTAAAGTTATTCGAATTCCTCTGAATGTTTCAAAATTGTAAAAACAAATATTAAGTTTGTAAAAAGATATTGCTTTGAGTCTTTTTCGAAATTGAAGTTTCAGCAAAAAAAAAATGAAATGTAACTTATGATATTAGTGAGCTTTGATTCCCTTTCTTTGATTTTATTTCATGTAAGTTATTTGCAAAAATATCATTCTATCTAAAATATATCGTTCTATATTATTTATTACTTACACCTACGTTTTTTGACGGAGATTTAAATGTGGGCTCATATACAATACCGTAAGAGCTAATTCCAAATGGATTAAATACTTTGAAATAGGGTATTGTAAATTGGATTGAGCGTAAATGGTTTTAAAATAAGAATCGAACCATTTATTATTTTATTTTTCTTGTTAAATGTAAAATGTAATCAGTTTTTTTTTATACTTTTATAATATAAAGTCTCTTACTATGCAAGTTATGTTATTTTATGACAAAGAGCTAATAACGTATCGTATAAACTTTTATATGTGCTTCGATTTAAAAAAAATTTAAAATTTAAACTTAAGTACTTGAATTAAATACCCATACCACCCTTTAAAACCATACATGTATTTATCCTGAAAATCCGAAAAGAGTATGGTATTTGCATACCGCATTCTCCCTCCCATAGCCTCGTCTCTTAAAAATTCCAACAAATCCCCCAGCCTTACCTCCTAATACCTAACCGGGGCACTTAAAAGAGCCCCTTGTATTGACTAAGTCAACACGTTTCAAAAGAGCGATAGGTATAAAGAGACCGTAAGTTTGTTTTTCCAAGTCCTTAGAATAATTTCGGCCGAGAAGCGATACGCTTCGAAGACCCTCTTAGTTTTATGGTGGAACTTGGAACGAGATACCCCCGAAATGGCTGACATATCTTCTTGTGTCGGTAAAAATCTTTTATAGAACTTTGGAATGTTTGAAATTCGGCAACTTATGGTGGAAGTTCTTCCAGGAGCTAAAGGGGCTACTACCCGTTTCCTCTTGCAAGAGAGTGTCGTGTTTTATTTATATAAATTTTGTATTTACGTACTCTTTCGAGTTTGATGCTTACAAAGTAAATCTATATGGATGTTAGATCAAATAAAGTGGTAATCCAGTACCACTTTTCTTAGATGACAGAGTAAACAAAATCGGGTCATATAAATATGTTTACCGTCGGCTCTTATTTTTTTCCGTGTGTGAATTTATATATATTGACTTTCTCGACGGTATATGGTTTTGAATGTATTATTTTTATTAATTATGTTGATTCGTATATTTATCATTGTATATTTGCACCTTTTGTACAAATATTAAGAATAAATGTATGAGTGATTTTTATTTGTTTAAGGTGCGATATGTGTCTTGTATGCGCATGTAAGTTTAGATATTTCACTTAGCTACTTTAAAATTTAAAACATTTCATTATTTTCTAATATTTGAAGTAAATATTTTCACGAAATTATTGCATAAGGTTTAATAATATGTCCAATAGAAACCAATTACCTGACATTTGCTTGATTGTAATTCGTATAATCATTTAAAAGATATATAAAAAATATATTTTAATGATTTCAAATAAATATTCTTTTCATTAATAAAGAACATTAATAAAAAAATCATTAGAATAATACATGATGTAAACATATGTTTTAGATATATTTCACAAACCAAACATAATTTTTCTTTCCTACTTTACAGCCTAATGTTTACTTTTATATTGGCATGCTAACATTTCATCCTTCAAACTGTTTATTTTTTATTTTTAGATATATTTAACTATTAGCTTTAAAATATTTACTTTATCCTTTTAATAGCCAAAACGTTTAAAAGCAATTTTATAAATTTAATAGCAATCCTCAAACAAGCGACCCAAAAAACAGAAGAAATTTAGACACATCGTTATTCGAAAGAGCATGAGTTTTATATTTAGTTTACGAATTCTAGTCATAATTCTTTACTACAAAATGGCGGTCTAGTAACACCTCTTATTAAGGGGAGTATCCCAAAATCGAAGAAAATATCGATTTTTTGGTGTTCTAAAATACTGTTTAAACCCTACAGTAAGTTTTCAAATAGTTTCAAAACAATTGGAAAAATATTTTTCACATAAAAGCCCTTTTATTTTATTTTCTCATCGAACGTTTTATTCTTTAAATTGATTTTACTCAGTTTGTAGTATTTGGTAACATACACGAACTAAAAATGCTAAAACTCCAATATTTTTTTATAAAAAAATGTAATTTTTTAAAAAATATATCTACGAGTACATTGCATGTAATTAATGATGGGATAGTGAAAATATTGGATAGATTTTTTTTGATAAAATCAAAAATTTGAAAATTGATTTTTTGTGTTATATTTTGGTGTTTACCTAAGATAATATTTTTTTCTTCTCCGAAACTATGCTTAGCGTCAAAAATTCAAACCCTAATAAAGTTATTAAGAATGATTTGAAACTTCTTACAAAATTTTAAATCTGAAGTAGAAGAAAGGTATTCAAATATTCTTCAAAAATTAAAAGAAATAATAGTTTAAATATTTATTTTTTTAAATTATATATAATCTGTGTTTGAGATTATTTAGCACTCATTGTCAAAAAATATTTATGTTAATATTAATTTAAAGAAAAAAACATTATAGGTACCGTGTCCCTTTAAAATAATAAGTGTTTTCTCGAATAAAAGTTTTCACCACGAATAAAGACAATTTCATTTTTAAGATTACTCCTTTTTTTGATTTTTACACGCACGCTAGTTTCAGAGGCGAACGTTTATTGTCATAAAAGTGGTAAGAAGATTTCCGCATTAAAAATTTAACATTATCCATATTTTTTGTTAGTTTTCGTGTTATTTGGCTAGGACTTTTCAAAGTTTTTACTCAAAAGAAGGGTTTGGTCTTAAAGGATTTCTTTGTATAAGAGTTGGGATTAAAATGGTATGAAGAAAGTAATTAATGGCAAACAAAAGGCTTAAGACATTTAAGTTTGAAATCTAAAAAAAGAAACCAAAAACTTATTGCCTTCTTGACATCAGCAATTAAAAAAGTGTTTAGACAGTAAAATTTCAAACTGGAAATAGAAGGTGTGTAATTTACTTTAAAGACTTGCACAGAGTTCATTTCGATAACAGTTCAATAACTTTGTAAGTATTTTGAGATTTTATGTTAGACTTTTTATGAGATATGTTAGATTTGAAAATTAATTTTACTTTTTGGAGTGAAAAACCTCGTAAGCAATACTCAATATGCATTCTACCTGTTTTTGAAATCTAATGAAAAATTTAAAAAAAGATCAAAAGACAAAAATCGACAACCTGCTAATTGTAAACTTGAATTAAAACAATAAGGTAGAACTAATCCTGACACAAAAATATTAAAAAAAGCAATAATACAGCATTTTTTTGTAAATTTATCACCATCACATGAACAAACAATAATAATGTTTTATTTCATTATTTTAATTAAGATTTAAAATATTGTTTTTATTCATACTATCTTACTATATATACTTATACGTACTTATCTTATTTAATTCGTTTTTAAAATAACTATTGATAGATACATTTAATAACTACTATGTCACGTTTCATTTTCTAAAAAAAGAAAACAACTCTCCAATAGTCGAACAATTTCTTTTTCTTTGAAAAATAATGATTTAAAAAGAAGAAAAGAAACAAAACATTGGACAACATCAAGGCAGTGATAAACTTTGGAAAAAAAGATTTATCAGCAGTCTGCTTACGACATTTTTATCTGTTAACTCACAAGTAGAAGGGACACAATAAAATATCATCTGTCAATAACAAAAGATGCCAAGCTTGCGTTTGTCATTTAAGATTTTTTAAACAAGAGAAATGGAACAAAACAGATTCGCGAAAAAAGTTTGGTGTTTTTGACATAGGCAGAAAACAGGTGGTGACACTGTTTGACATGCATGATGACAGGCGATTTGGTATTGTGGGATGAGTTTTCAAAAATCTGTGTTCGTTTGACTAAGTTGCATTTGATACTCGCATACTTTTAGCTATTTCGAAAGTCATAATATCATAACTATTTTTGAGACCAAATTATAAGTAAAGCTTCGACTTCCTAAAGGCAATACCTTATATAGGTACTATAGTTATAGTCATAAAAAACGGTTTCTATATATTAGAAATTGGCTATGAGTTGCAATATGAGGCTGTTTATATAGTGCCACTAAAATTAACAGTTTGAAAGAATTTTTAAATTAAATGACGTAATTGAATTGCTGGAAAGTTAACAACAAAATTGTGAACATATAAATGAAGTTAGATTATATGCTCCTTGTACTCTCTAAAATATTTTTGGAGTGGAAATAAGAATATGATGCGTACTAAACGATTAGCCCATTGCAACCCAGACCCAAGAATTTGTGCTGGGTGTTTCAGAAGTAATGGTGCTACATAGATGTATTTCTAGGCAGAAATGTTGCCAAGCTCGCCAAATACGTCCAAAATGATGGAATTGAGTTTTTGATATATTTTAGTCCCCGTGCGAAGAATGGGCATTGTTTTCCCGTTTAAAACAAAATAAAGCAAAAAAAATAAGGAAAAGTTTAAATTCTTTATAAATAAATCATAATCCTTTAAACTTTTACGATTTTTGGTCCGTTTTCCCAGTTAAAGTATGATGAAGTTTTCATATTACAAATGCATATTAAGGAAGGATGATATTAATATTTTTTGAGAATTCAAGTTATGTTTACACACAAGAAAGAGATTTAAGTTCACAAAAGTGTTTTATTATACATAAAAATAATGTGTAAAATAAAACTTTATTCTCCACTATATATATATAAAAATACATTAAAATATAAACTTTTGAAAACATAACAATATATAATACATCTTTAATAATCTATCTTCGTATCTATAACAATTTACAAGATGACTATAAATACATTTCAGATTTTAAAAAAGTGACGAATTAAAATCTGCAGTTAGAATGAAATAGGTTACAACTGGAACACTCATGGGGCAAATGAATTTTGTTTGAGTAAAATAAATGAGGCAATGTAATCAATCAAGGATTCATATAAGCTATTTCTCCTTGATTCGTGTAAGCAAAACCACCTCACGGTGTATTAAGATCATATTTCAGTTCTCAATTTATGTTCTCCAAACAAAATTCCATTGCTTTAGCTATGTTCTCGTCAAATTTCAAATGCTTCTTACTGAAGATTCTGATTTTACAACCATTTTAAACCGAAACCTATATTATAATCATCCTACAAATATAATATCATAACAGTCAGCTATTGTAATGTAAGCTATTTGTAATGACAGACTAATTTCTGCGCCATGAATTGCGCCCCGAACTTGGAGATTTTAACTTTCGGTCTGGTCCCACATTTGCAGTTGTTCGTGTAGCAAATGCATTCGGCCGTGCAGCAATCTATGTCCTTCAGGCATTCTTCACCACGGATTTTACAACTGCGTCTACAGGGTGAAAACATAAGTTAATAAGGCATTTAATAAAAATAGATCCTATCAATATTAACTGTTTGAATAATTATTTTAATAGACAGGAATTTTATTTTTAAACTAAGAAATAGTAATTCTTCTTTGTTGTTCTTATTGCGATTACGTATGTGCCTAATTTAAGCTTTTTTTGATAATTTGTGTTAATCTGTACAGAAGATTATTTTTAGCCGATCCTAGCTGGCACCACAGTAAAATAGCTCTCAGTTCCGAGATTATACTAAGTCTACATAAAGCATAAACTGACAAAAAGGTAGCCAAGATCGAAACAGTATTTATTTTTTTAAATATGACTAAATTGTAAATGTAAGCAGGATTTTTGATATAAACTCGTAATATAAATTGTTCTGACCATTCAATTGTGCTATGAGTTGATTATTTTAATTCTTATATCAATGAAGAATTAAAATATTTTCACTTGGTGCTGTATTTATATCAAGTAAGTGATAATAATTATAATATAATAAGTAATAAGTAATAATAATAATAATAATATAATAAGTATAATATAATAAGTAATCAGTAATAATAATAATAATAATAATATAATAAGTAATAATATAAATTGTCCTGACCAATCAATTGTGCTATGAGTTGATTATTTTAATTCTTATATCAATGAAGAATTAAAATATTTTCACTTGGTGCTGTATTTGTATCCAGTAAGTGATAGTAAGTAAGATCCAGCAAGTAAAGAATATTAAAAAAAGTTTTATTACACGTACTGGGCAGTTTTTTGATAGAATGTCTTATTAACGATTTTAGTAGTCAAACCTGACTCTTGGGCGTGCCACTAACACCTTCGGACCGACCAAATACCGTATTTCGACAAGACAAATAGACGTTAAAACAACGTCCGCACACACCGTAGGAGTCGTCTAGGGAATAAGTTAATTAAGCGTGCTCTGAACTAACTTGTGCTTACTGGGTTTAAGTTATTTATTAAAACAAGAAAGCTATTCGTTACAACGATGCATAATCCTTTTCTAAATAATTTCCAACCAATCGACTAAAAACTTCCTGATCGCTTAAGTGTAAACCAAATATTCCATTAACTTTCGCTAAATCAATAGCAAATATTCCAAGCGCCACACTTTTCCGATAGCCCAAACCAAACACAATCAAACACCCCGAAAAGAAAGAAAAACTGTCCACAAATTCAGGAAAAGTTTCACGCCTTCCAAAGATAAGCATATTAGCCCGAAAAAAGAGAAAATTCTAGCATTTAAAACCTTATGATATTTAGCTTATCTCCCACTTCAGTCTTGTGTTTACCCAAATTGTTCAGGGGAGAAATTTAATTAAGTTTGCTTTCAGATTTGGATAATTTATATTTATCGGGTTACTCTAAACTCACTTAATGAGCCTATTACCAGGGTTGTCAAATTGAATTTCCAAAATAACCAAGTTGCTGTTTAAAATAGCAAAAATTAGTCAATACTAACTTCTATTTCGTAACTTTCATTGTAGTAATACTTCAGGTAAGTCACTTATGGCACGATTAAAAATATATGCTTTAATTTTGAATTTAAGGTTACAAGTAAACATACATTAAAATGCTAAAATAAAAACGAACAAAATGCTGAAAGAAAACCTCATTATTGAACCAAAAATAGCAATCTAAGTAAGGCTATTCAAAATTAACCAAATCCCAAATCACTTGTTAAGACAGTTCGACAAATGATTTAAATTTGTATTAGTCAAGAGGATTCAAATAACTTTTGGCAAACCCGCAATTATCGAATGCAATTTAAGGTACGTTTATTTTCCTGCGAAATGGAAAATCTATTGGTGCGACCTTCATTTAGAGAATTGTATCCGCCTTTTATCGGAATGATTTTTTATTGTTTTGGAAGCATTTGAGTTATGTGTACATTATCTATTAAAAAAGAAAATTATATGAATCATTAATCTTAAAATGATTCCTTTCCCATAACAAAAATATCCCCAAACACAAAAATTTAAGTTAAAAAGATGGAATTTTCTGAGGAAAATTTTCCCTTGTAAACGAATTCTTTTATATCCAACGTTAGAATCAATAAATATTTTATCAGCTTCATTAATCCTGAGTAGCAAAGAACTGATGATGGGCTTGATTTGATTTAAAGACTGATGATTTATTATACTTCTATGTTAAATGAGCTTTTTTCTATATACTTGATTGTAAAATAATTTATATAATAAATTAATTTTTTAATTGTTAATTCAAACAAAAATCTGTAGAATCTATCGAAAAAAAATTATAATTCATTTACTTTTTTCTAGAGATATATTTGGAAGTATTTTATCCGAGAAAAAGTCAAACAAAAAAAAACATGCCTAAATATTAGGGTGGAGTGATTTCATATGCTGAAAAATAAATATTCTTTTTTCCATATCTAATAGCATGAAAAAGTTGTATTATGATATACTGAATAAAAAGTGTAAAAACTTCAGAACTCTAGTTTAATGTCTTGATGGTCCACAATCGGGTTTAATGTTTGAAACACACGAAAAAATTCCCATGTTAATCTCCCATAGGAAAAGTGAGACTTATATTGGGAACCTATTATGGCTTCATTTATACGAAAAAAAATATGGTTACAAATAACAAAAAGCAATGGACTTATAAACCTTGAGAATAAAATATTTTTTGTGTGTTTTTTATAAAAAAAAATATAGTATTTTACATAAAATTTGAAAAAGGGCGGATGCATCTCCGACTGGAAAAGTACGAATGACATTGTAATTGATGACAGATGCTGTAATCGGAGGTTCTGTCACAGTTGAAGAGCTTAGTGTAAGAACATGCTAAGTGACAAAAAGGTGAAAACGAGAAAATGAGCTTTAAAGTTTATCGTTTTCACTCAGATCTGTTGAAAACGTTACTTGTAAAGCGTAAAAAATATACTAAACTTAAAGTTTATGAAAAGGGGGGGGGGGGGGGGGAAACGAAAGGGGGGTATCGTTAAAGAAGTTAGTAATATGTTTATTTACACAAAAATCTCAATTTTTTCAAAAAAGTCACTTAGCACGTTCTTCCACTAAGCTCTTCAGTTATGTTGGACCAGTCGATGATGTCGATGTATTCCTTGACATTGAAGTTAAACTTGGGAAGCTCAACTCTTCTTACAATTTTCCTAGTTAGCCTCATTGCTTGCTTTATCCTTCTTAAAGCCGATTCCATCACATGTGGGCATGTGGCCTTCGTCAGTTATCATGCAGAGGATAATGTTTCGGGATGACCAAAGTATCCATTACGTCGGATTACCGGATGGATAATATTTTTGAGTTTACGATTCAAGTATTGACATTTATTTATGGTGTCAAAAAGATGACAAACTCCATATTTTTAAGAAGGCTTGTTCCTGATTTGGAACCCTTCGGAGCATACACTTTGCAAACAAACGTTGCCAATATCTGCACGCTTTTTGAAGGTGCAGGTGTTCCAACATACAACCTTAATATTCTGTTAGCAGTTGTAATCCCCCTAGAATGACAAATGTTCCCAGGCGTCCTTTACAACAGGTCAGTGGAACACTTTCCTGCAGAAATTCCCTTGCAAATATCCATCAAATACTTTTGCTCTGTACTAAGGGCTTTTAGTAATGTTTTACAAACGACTTGGCAAAACTACTTCAATTTTTTAAAAACTGCACAATGGAAGCTCTTCACAACCAGCCAGACTTTCCGATCGGACCAGAATATGCCCTGGGTCCATTTGTTACTCCATTTAAATGTTCAAACAAATGCCTTAAAAACAATTCATTGCCATGCAGTTGGCAAATAAAGTAATAATAAGAATGCATTTTACAATTTAAACTATAATGGAGCAAACTTACCCACTACCCAAACTACGGCCCTGACTTTTCATAATAACTGTTATGCTGCTGCTTATATAGGTTAAACATAATGTAAAGCATCCATTCCTATGTATAAGAGCACTTTTCTATAATTTAAAATTCCAAACAGGTTCACTTTAAAAAGCTATAAATTTTTTTGTGATTTTTCATCAAAATCGCGTATTTTTAACATTTTTTTTCTCGAGAATTAAAAAATTTTGAATAGCATTTGTAAAATATTGTTTATGATAACGATATATAACTGAACGATATTATTTTTTTTTCAAAGTATGAAACGTAATCAGTAAATTCTGGCGGTAAAATTAAAAGGAGTTGATTTTTGGCATTTTTTTCAAACTTCAACCGCTTTGAGGCAGCACATAATATTAATTAGGATTTTTTTTATTATTTTTCCAGTAATCAGCATGACAAAACGCAACTTTTGAGTCCTATTAGAAGTTTTTACTCAAAAATTTATTTTTTCGTCCCACCCTACTGTATAGCCAGCACATTCGTATTTATAAATTCATGTGACCCTGATAATTTAACTTAAAACTTTAAAAAATTATAATACATGTTTTAGTAAGATGTGAAACAACTTTTTTTCAACTATTAGAAATGTTAAATAAAAAATATTTTTTTTCACTCCACCCACTAAATATGTCATAGACAAAAACGCATTTTTAATTATTCAAAAATTTATCAACGGAAATAACATGAAAAATATAAATATTCTTGAAAAATGAGTAGCTTAATATATAATTAAATTCAGTAAGATTATCTCTCAAATATCTCTAAAATATATTTTGTTAATTATAAATACATACATTAAATATATACTACTTAAATTACTTAGAAACTTTTCACTATATTTTGAATAAACTAACTTCTTTAGACCTCAACTATAAGACTAATCCTCTAATCTAATTATATTTTTATGTATTTTACGAGATAAACAAATTGTTTCTTTGAAGCAATTGAAATCTTATTCATTTTAAAATTTCTTCCTCGAACCTTTTTTTACTCAATGAATAGCGCCGAGAACAAATTATTGGAGGTTGAGCTTCATTTTCCAATTCAAGACAGCGCGGTTGTCTTGGTGATGGAAAGATAAGAGCCTTGATGGCGTTACAAACAATAACATACCTAACTAATAAAATGTACAGAAGGTATTTGTTACGTTTAGTAACTGTTGTTCATGTAACTGCTGTCTTAAATAGTTAGATTTTAATAAGAACCATTAGTAAATAAATTCATGCTAAAAGCTTATGACAGAATATTGCATATTATTCTAAACATGCTGCCTTATCTTTTTTTTTGGCAAACATTTGTAGGAAATTTAACTTTTATTTCATTAAATCACGTACTGCAATTATGTACTTTCGGGAGAAATATTTATTACCACACCTATAAATGTACAAAACAAAAATATTTCAAATACCTTTCGGAACATTTGTCTCTTTGAAGCAATAGAAATCATTTTCATTTTTAATTTATTTCCCCACCCTTTTTATACTTATTGAATAGTGCCGAGAACAGTTTAATGCAAGTTGAGCTTCATTTTCCAATTCAAGGCAGCGGTTTTCTTGGGGATGGAAAGATAAAAGCCTTAAGGGCGTTAAGTGTTGTTCCACAAAACATCTTTAAATTTTTTAAGCGAACTCGGTGCATTTTTTACTCTTTCAATAGACAGTGGCGAATCGCCCTTAGGACATTGAAAACGCTATTTCAACTTATATAAAGAAAGTCTGTCAGATAATTTAATAAAAGCATATAAAAAGCGTGTTTAAGTGAGATCAAAGATAATATATACAGTCTTCCGGGAAGCGTATTAAGTTATGCTTTAAAAAAAAGTTATGTTAAATGATAAAACAAACTAATGGATATAATGGATATTTTTTCAGATGAACTTTTTTACGATAAATATTTCAGAGCAAAGTTGAAGTCAACAGTATTACTTTTATTTGAAAATATTTTATACTTTGATACGTTTTTTGTTTTGTAATATTTAGTTTGTACTTTTTTCAACTACACTAAAAATTAGAAATTTACTGGAGCAGCATGGTAATTTGAAGGAAGGTGAAAATTTAGCTGATGTGTGTTCGTTTTCACATTTTTTTTTTATTATTTAGCAATTAGTAAGTAACAAAATCGGCATTTAAATATATATATATATATATTTAAGAAATTTGTAAGTTTTCAACGGTATTGGGTTGTTTCACGTCATGGATGGCAACAGCTCCAATGATTTGTTTTCATTTGTTGTTTGGAATTACTTTTGTTTTGATATTCGAAAATGAGTTTTCTAAGAATATTTTATTTATTAAATTCCTTAAATGCCAACTTCTTGATGTGCTGTTGGTTGTTCTAAACATTTGTTAAAGACAGCTTGCAAAGAAAGAAAAGTTTGTTTTCATCCATATCGGTCAATTTGACAGTGAAACTGAAATAACCAATGAAATCGCAGTGTGCAGAAAAATGAAAACAAAAGCGTCACATCATCTGTAACATTCCCGTTGTTGCAGGTCATAGGTAGGTTGATGCATATATTTTCCGGTTTGTTTTCTTAATCAGCGACCCGCTTATAAACCTTTGAAGATTGTGAAATAATTTACTCATATATTAATTATTTTTGTGTTATTGGTTTTGAAACACTCCAACTTCTCAAAATAGCAACGGTGTATAGCAACGAGTTGAAATATTTCGTCTTTTCAAAAAATAATTTGGAATTTTGCAACATAGAATTTTTCTGACTAATAAGTTGCAATAGTTGAATTTTCAAGAAATAAATACTTACTTGCTGTTTATAAATTTGTGTATCTTCATCTGGGAAACTGGTGGTTCATTTGAAGGTTAGCATCCGTTAATTTATGGCGTAAATTACGGGTACATTGTATTTATTTTAATCATAATTATTAATAATGTTTAGTTAATGTTAATGTAATGTTGTTTAGAATACTAAAGGTTATGGGAAAGTGGAAAAGATTCCACAGCCAAGTGACGTTAATTGCTTTTAATTACAGTTTTACTTGGTCGGAAAGTGGTGCACACTATATGAATTCGTGTCACAGAACATTGGAGGCATCAACAATAATTTTGTGAATTAAAAGAAGAAATTTGGAAAATGTGATAATTTTTTCCTTACTTATGAATGCTATGTGTTCTGGACTTTGTCTTGATGTGTGCTTGTTCTGAAAGATATAAGAAAATTCAATTATTATATGTTAACTGAAACATTTTAGAAGCATACAAAATAACTCTTTATAAAACTAAATTATAAAATATTATTGAATTGTAATTGTAAATATCAAAATGCAGTTAGACATTCGAAATAATTTTAAGTTAATTTTAAATTATTTCGAGTCATTTTGAAAGTTAACAATTTCAACCCTTTGTGGCCCACTTTAAATTTTCTTTTCATTCTTCTTATAAATTTTATTTTCTGTCGATTTAAATTACAAAAAAGGTAATTTTACTTAATGAAATTAATTTTCATAATTTTTTTCATAAAATAATCTTCTAATAACTTTTTGTTGTACAAAGAAGCATGAAAATTGATACCTAAATGACTAATAATATTTAAAAGTAGATGTAAACGTTTGTGCTCACAGAGTATTTTATGAAATATTTAAATAAAACATCAACTATTGTATAAGTAATACCTGTGTCGATAATGAAAGAAATCACTAGGATAAATAGAAAAACTGCTTTTCTGTGTTTAAATTCATTCATTTTGAAATTCCTAAAAAACCTATAAAAATAACTTACATGTAACACAGTAACCATCAGACATATAGAGATAAAAGCAACCACCAGATTAAGGACTATATTATAAAATTTTTATTGACGATATCCATAGAAAATTGGAATATTTTTTATTGTAATATAAATTTGCAGAAAATTTAAATAAAACAAATGTTCTATCCTCTTAAAATATGTTATTAGAAAGCAATTTATTTATTTGTTTTGTCAAACATAATTTATACATTTTTTTCATTTTTATAATGCACAAATTTTATTTATCTAAGTATAAATTTACATTCAATTTGATTCCAATAAAAGTAAAAAATAATGTATTTCCTTATACATAAGGCTGCACATATATTTTTTAATAGCAAGTAAATAATAGTATATACAAAAAGGATAACTCAGTAAAGTGACATCCCCACAATGGACCAAGGCCTGCTGTGTCCATTTTAGCTTTTCTTACCAAGAATTTTAATAAACTTCCCTGTTAGATGGTCAATCTCATGCGCAACCTCCAGATTTGAACCCCTCACCTGCATCGAGACAATGCGTAGCGCGGTAAAAATATACTTCAGAGTGCCCCTTGGCGAAATTGGTGATTTTTGTTTTGCGCCAACCCTATTTGTGCGGAACACCGTGGAAACCGTAAACCAATCTGAATCTGAACATTCGAAAATAACGCTTTTATCTAAACCAATCAGAATCACGATTGCTAAAGAAAACTAAATACATATTCATTAAAATATAGACGTTCCCATAAAAGAAACAGCATCGCCCAGCTTGGCGAGTGCACCCTCAAGTATAACCAAAATCGACTTAAACCATTTTTGTAAATAACCTATTCTTAGCTTATTTGTTTTATAAGTTGTGATCATTGACAAACCAATAATTTCGTAGTTGGGATTTCAAAACTAATGCATTATGGAACTGAACATCTGAATATCCCCCTAAAGTATTTTTTATAAATATTGCGTTGATTGAATGATTGTTCGCCTGGCGCAACTTTATGGATCTATGCAATTTTCTAAAAGTTTTACAAATGTTATGTTCTTGTTGATACCCTCAATGTAATAAAAATCGTTGTTGCTTGAATTTTTAATGTCATTGTGAATGTTATTTAAATATACTATCATATAATTAAGTAGACTATATTTATTTTCATTTTCATGGGCAACAAAATTGCAAGAGAAAGAAATGATAGATAAGAAAAAGTGAGAGAAACTGAAAGATAAATGAAGTAAAAATGCATTGATGTAGAAAGAATTATTTACTCGGCATAAAAAGTAAATTATTATTTTATGGACTGCATGAGGAAGCTTTAAGCAACCTAATTAAATTAGAAATTTGAAACTTTCTACTCTTCAATTATCATTAACTCAATGCCAAAACGGTTTTTTAAACAAATATTTTTTGAAGGATTATTGGAAAATATCTTATTGCAATTACCAGTGCAAACTAAATAAAAATAAATATATTTTTAACCTTAAAGGTAAATAACAAACAAAACCATTAAACTAATTTAACTTTCAGGTAATTTATTTAGAAAATGAGTCTGCACTTTACATACACAAAAATATTCCAAGTATGCTTACGATTAAAAAAGTTAATGAATGTATACAGTTGAAATACGAACTTTCCTTAATGATTGCTTCTTTGTGATGTTTTATGGTGGTAATTTTATATTTTACTTCCAAAAATGTATTTTCAATTTAATAAAAAACAAGTCACCCGATATTCATTTTCATCTTACTCAGAAGCTTATTAGTTAAATAACTTGATTCTTCTTTTATCCATTGCTCCTTAGGAAATATGAAATGATTTTATGTAAATCATTTCTTTTGTCATTCATTACAAACTTAGTAATCGAAGTTCTTTTTTTTCTTCTCCTTTACCCAAAATAAATTTGCTATGCAGCTGATTAAAAACTTTTCTTTTATCACTAAGAATGTTTTTTATTGCATGTTTGATGGTGCTTTTTTGAGAATGAAGAAAAAAAGAAGCAGGATTAAGGCACAAAAAAATATGTGGGATCATTAACAGAACGGCGTTATGTAAATATGCATGTAGTCATTTTTTATGTTTCGCTTTTGTTAAAAGGCTGATGTTTAAAAGCAAAAAGTCATAGTTATTTCAAAAAGAATAGCGTCATGCTTCAAAATAAATTAACTTTATTTCATTCCAGGGTAAATTTAGGCCGTAATGATGTGTATTCTTTCAAAGAAAGAAATATTTTAAGCGAGCAGAATATTTAAAGGTTTTTTTATACTTATTAGTTTAAAGTTTAAATAGTTTAGAATAGTTTTCAAGCATATTTGGGCTGTTGTAAATATCTATACAAACATTTAAGTAAAGTTTAAATCATAAATATTTTACAAAAGCTTTTCAGAACATTTTTTCTAAAATTATAAAATAGACAATGTTGTAATAACTTTCATAAAGTTAAAATACACATTTTCATTAACCATTTCTTTAAAAAAATATAAAATTGAAATTATCTATGCAAAAATTAAGTACTTAAGTAACATAAAAGCAAATATCGTATTAATAAATTGGTTACCTAAATGGATATTCTTAGAATTTGTCCTACCTTTATAACAGCAAAAGTTTTGAAGAGCGCTATTTTTTTCAAACTAACCACTCTATTCAAACTATATTAAAACCAATTCGTATAACTCTGAATAGGATCGTGATCTCCCAACTCAGCCTGGACAACATTTTATTCCATGACGTCACATTATAAGCAGGTGACGTAGCAGGTGTTTCAGAACACGAGTATTCGCTGTCTTCCTTCGAACTGTCCAGATATGGACAGGAATTGCATAAGACACAGCAAAATGAAAGACTAGATTAATAAAAATGAATCGTTAGTGGGCGTGAAATATCCTCTCAATTCGCTCAATGTTATGATCGGAGTTGACGAAACATACCGCGTCATAGAAATGTGCTACTGCATCTGTCCGTGCCTAATTGAAATCGCGATGTGTAGCTCTTTTTGTACGTAAATAAATTTCAGACGAAGTTGAGAATAACTTTTTAAACCTCCGTCCTTTTAGGGCGAATAAGACTGAATGACCGCGTGTCTGCAATTCAAAGTGTCTTTTTACTAATCCAATGGGTAAAAATATTTTCTAAGCCTCATTTCTACGGCTGCGTTGAATATTTTTAAGACAGGTTTTTTATTTGATAAATGTAGCTGACACACACACTTACAGGGCTCTATAATCACAATTCAAATTGGTTTAAATATTTTGTTTTAAAAATGATTTATTGAAAATTGGACCAAAATTGATTCAAAATATTCGAATATCAAATACAAAAGTAGGGTTATAGAGTCCTGTAATTCAGCTATATTCATCATAGTTAAAAAAAAACGTTTGTAAAAATATTCAATACAGCCGAAGAAATGTAGCTTAGGAAATCATTTTTTTAAGCGTAAATGTTTAATAAGAGGGTTAGATAGGTACCTCAAAAAATTGAAGGCGATATTTTTACACTTACTTTCAATTCTTCTTTTTTTACAAATCATATCACAACAGTTAAAATACATTATTTATTGCGAACTTTAAAATAAAATGTTCTAACATCAATATTCCAATTTTTTGAGATTCAACTTGGTAATAACCAATAACAAAAGATTTTTTTATAGGCAAAGGCCTAAGGTACTAGCCGATTCATTTTTGTAGCAATTTTCCCAGATTTAACTTCCAAAATTACATAGAAATCAATTGATTAATTTCATTTCGTGGAACCAAAACAAGCAAATGTTATTATTATTAGTATGTGTTTACCAAAAAAGCACTCCCCGACAAAAACAAATAAAACATACATTTACAGTAAGAAACTGTTAAACACGGAAGTAGTAGAATAAACGAAGATATCAAACACTCACGATTCAGTTTAATCAATAAAAATAACAACTTCTTTTTATAGTTCTCATCATCTTCTTTAAACGCCACTTTCTCTAAATCACCCGAGGAATTGAAAGATTACATGGACATTTGGATAATGTTTTTTTCCGAAAGGAACAAAAAGAGATATAATCAAAAATAAGTAATTTGAAACACGGTACTGATTTTGTGATCCTTAGACATAGTAATTATTTTTATATACAAATGCTACCTAACAATATAATGAGCTGTCACTTTCAGGGTCATTTTTGGGCTCAATTGTTTGACTGGATGTATGACATGCAGTCGGTGTTTGAATTTCAGTTTCGTTTTGTCTATAAGCACACTAAGCTATTTCAACGGTTCACATTGTCTCTGAAATTTGATTTGATCGACGTTTTATGGACAGTTTTTGGCAAATACCCAGATAAATAAGCGGATAAAGAAGTGTCAAACAGGTTGCGACCGGCATTTTCCCCTTTGTTTTCATCAAGCCGTGAATTCCTCATCTAGCCGTGGAATTAATCCTTTATTAAGTGTGTGTGCTTAAAGATTTAAATACATTTTCCCTTGATGTTACAATGTATTTTTTTTATTTGTCTGACACAACGTCGTCTCGGCTTAAGATATTACAAAAATATATTTTCATTACAAACAATTAAAACTATATTTTTTTTACCTTGGTTTAAGGCCATGTGCGAATGCATCTACCCCTGAAAGGTTGTCATATTCCTTTTGCCTCACTTTTAGCAGACGAGTTCTACGCATGAGGTTTATGCGTTATAGTTCCCTTCGAACAAACACAATCCAGTTTATGGCGCAATGTTCTGACGGGATGTTTTGATTGCCAAGGCGAAGGACAACCCTTTACATACAGGAACAGGCACGAAGCTTCCCAGTCTGGACTACGGCCAAATTAATACAATCCTAATTGCTTTGTTGCTCAACACACATCACACTGTGGGGAATGTTTGGCTTATGAGAGATGATGGTTTTGTCACATTTGAGGGACAAGTCTCCGAATTGGTGTTGTGTATTGTAAGTGCTGTATCTTAGTAATAAGAGGGCGTATGTTATTCTTGTTGAAAAATTGTACATTGGCCGTTTTCATAGTTTTAGTAATTAAGTATAATGGTTTGTCATTCTTTCATTGGCTTATTGCCAACTCATATTTAAATGGAAAATAAGTTTTATAATAGTTAAAAATTTTAATTACGAGGTTACTATATATTGGAATGAGAATTTTTATAAAGATTTTTGTGTTTACTTTTTTAAATATAATAACAATGGGAAGTAAATTCCAAGATAATAGAAATAGAAGACATTTTTGAGACACAGTGGGTTTTTTTTTTAATTTAAGAGGTTTCTTAGGTATGTTTATTTTAGGTAAGTTTTTTTTATTAAAATGTGTAACTAATAATTACATTTTAATAAAATATATAAAAGTAATGTTTTGCATTTTATTCGGGGACCCTACATGCGGAAACTGAACAATTCGTTTCCGGTTGGGCCTTCAAAAAGATTGGGATTAATTAGTTATAACATTCTGGAATTAAAACTAAACTAAATTAAATTAGTCACGCACCAGCCAGTTAGTGGGCCGAGGCCTGTCGTGCCCATTTCACCTCACGTGACCAAGAGCTCTGGGGTGCTAGGCATATGTCCCGGTAAGGTAGTCAACCACACACGGAACTCTCAGAACTCTGGAACAAGTTATAATAATAAGGATTTTTTGAAACAATATTTTGTTCGTTTAACTTATGTCAAACATTTAGAGTTCGCCAAAGTTGCAAAATATTTCGCAGTTGGTTGCAGTAATTATCTTATTGGTACTTAAAATATCTTTAGTTGTATTTTTTGGACGGAATTATTTGGTCGCATTTCTGGTATTCGTTTTTCTGGTCGCTTTTCTGGTATATTCTTCTGTTACAGTTTTATTATGAGAATTCAATTAATTTTAAATTTAATTTGAAATATATGATAAAAATTAAGTAATGTATGATTCCTACAGTTCTCGATAGTGCAAGGAATGTGTGAAATATTTACAGGCCAACCTGGGCTTAATGAGGAAATCGAAAGAAAACCAAATAATAAATTGCAAACTAAAATAACAATGATAATGAAACAAGTGATTATTTTGTTAGTTGTTTGTAACTAAGACTTTTATTAAAATAAATAAAAACGAGATTAAAGAAAAAAGTTACAGAGAAAAAACCCTATCAGAAACACCGAATTATTTGAAAACTTGGAAATACTTAACAAAACATGGTTTTGTTTTTTTGTCAATAAAATATTATTTTTTCAGTGAAATTGCAGCTTAAGAAATATAATCAAAAACAGGTGAATATTATTTTAAATTTTGTGTATTTTCATGGTTGGATTTATTACAATAAGCGCCACACTAGAGCTACATATTGTGATTTCATGATACTTAAAATTTCTTTTTGTACTTGTGTATATTTTTTGTCCAACGCTTTTAATAAGCAATGTTTTATCGAGTTATGTTTTGAAGTTTTAAAATAGCAATCCGTCGAAGGTTAAAATCAACAATTACTGTTTGTGTAGTAGTTTTAATATGAAATAATTCGTTTCTAAGGATTAAACAAATTCTAAGAAAAATGTTCCAAATCACTTAGCATATAAAACTTCTAACGTAAATGAAAGAAACCACTCAAGTTCTTTCAAGTAAACATAATGAAATTACACAAAGAGAAAATTATTTAAGAGACGCAAATTAATACTAAAAGTAAGTTTAACGCTCTTTATTCAATAAAAAAAAGTAATCCTTATTTTTAATTGAACTTCATCCTCAGCTAGTAAAAGTGCGAGTGAAGCGCTCTAATAGGCTTTAATCTCGAAAATAAATGAAAAAGATTCCTCATCCATAAAAGATGATCTAAATCCCGTATAATTAATGATTAATTAAAATTCGGAGAAATTAAGAGGACTATAATTTAGATTGTCTTTCGAACTATTATTTTAACGACGAGGCGGTCAGGAAAACCTGTTTTCTTTGTTTTTAAGTAATTTCCAATGTTGGTTTGAAAAAGATGTAACTGCAGAGTGGCCTCTGTACTGTAATTTTGAAAAATCAATATGCGTGTTATACTAAGAATTTTTAAATTTTATCTGATTTTATGTATTAGTTATTATGTACCTAACTGTGATCTTTTAAGAATTTTAATGTCAAAAAGAGATATAGCTACAAACACACTTATTATACAGCTCTAGCACGACGACCTTCTAACAATCAACCAACATTATAAATTTTAAAAAAATGGCTCATTTGGCGCGTTTAGGTAAGAATTTGGCGAGTTCGGCGAAATAATGAAAACGTTAAACTCTAATAAGCAGCTCTAGTACATTAGGCTTTGAATATCCATCATAGTTATAATTCATGGAAATAGGTAACTTAAATATGCATATTTGCAAACAACAGAACCATCCATGAAAAAATCATTATCTAAACAAACAATAAAATCCGGGAATGGAGACTAAACGGAATTACGTCGCTTGAAACATGTCAATTATTTTTCAAATAATGAATTTAGTTTCTGAAGGTATTGGCAACAGAATAAAATAAACATTTTTAATTTTAATTATTTTCCTAAAAATTTTATTTAATTTCTTCTGCCGAATGGCATCACGAAAGGAAAAAAAATGATCGGATTTGAGCGAAAGTGGTGTATTTTTTTTTTCAGAATATTCGAATTTTCTCCAAGAATAGAACATTTTGAGCTCTGAAAGTTCAAAATCTGTAACTTAAGTATGAACTACACATTTGTGCCAAGTTACGAGTCAAACAAATGTCTAGTTTAAGAGTCTATATGGAACATACACACACACACAAAACTTCATTTTTATTATTATAGATTATCAATAATAGAGATATATGGCTAAAATTAGAATTTCTTAGTTGTCACTGGCTAAGTGTTATTACGTGTCCGCCTTGTAACCTAAGTTTGTAAGTTCGACTACCGGCTCAGTCGTCAGATTTTCTGGATTTAAAAATCGAGGGCATATGATTATGTGGCATGTAAAAGATCCCCTGAGTACTCAATTAGCTTGGGTTCTCTTGGCAAAATTAAATCTCGACGTACTAATAAAGTAGCCCCATTGGAAAAGAAACCCAAATTTATCAGGTTTTTTTGGAGTTTCGTGTGTCAAATTAAATTTGACACCTAAAAACATATGAAGTAGCTGGATTCTAATCATAACCTATTGTTTTATTCCCAAGGTACCCAATTTAGATGGTCTTTTTTTATTAATCAATTATCTATTACCATTTATTATTTTTATGTTTTTTTATTCATAATAGGCCCGTTGCGATTTTATAAATCTTACAAAAAATTTCCCCATATAAATTTCTCTAGTTCTAGGTTTATCCGAATTCTTCTATTCTCTATATTCTCTACTAAACATGAATATTTCCATTATATGTCTTAGCGTGTTACTTATCTATGCAATGCATTATTATTCAAAATTGTTAAATCAAAAATGTATAGTTCTGGTTTAGAGCTAAGACTTGATCTTCTCTATTAACAATTATAGATGTTTGAAAAAGATGAGCTTTCAAAACTAATCTCATATTTTAAAAAAATCGCAATCGTTTTCATTATAAAGATATTTTATTAAAAAAAGCACTATTTACACATAGTTAAATATTAGAAATATTTTCATTCAGTTACAATTCTGACAAACTAGATCAGCAAGTTTCCACATCGTTCTTTACCTAGCCTATCATCCAAAGAAAAAAAATGTAATTAACCAGAATTATTCAAAAGTTAATTAAGTGGATACTTAAGCTAAAGACTCCAATGAAATCTTTCTAACAGACATTATATTTTATAATTGTATTTTACTTCAAGGTGGAAAATGACGTTGGGACAAGGGAAACAAGGAAACATCATAAAATACAACGACTGCTTTATAATAGCGACAATCATAAAGGTTTAAATTTCATAGGGTCTCTCCGAAATTAATTTGCAAATTCATAATCACCTGCTGATGGATGTTTTTAAATAAAGGGACGTTAAGTTGTTTAATTAGCCAATTTATTTTAATATTCATAAGTTTTAATTACCCCTTTAAAATGTATTCATGAAGGCGATTTGTTTTCATAAACTCTTTTGAAATTTCAGAAATGTGGTCGTGAAAGTTTAAGCTGCTTTCGAATGATGAATTAGAATATGATCCGGTTAAAAACAAACTGGGGGACTTTAATGTGATGCCCGAATAATATTATCATATAGAATAAATAAGCTTTGGGGTACAGGAACTTTAAGAACTCCGTTAAGAATTAACATAATTTCCCGCCTAGTCTATCTGTCTCGAATCCCCAATATACACGTATGAATATAAAACTCACATTATTAATAAATTTAGCACACTTCCCAACTGACTAATATGAAATGTATGATTTTCCCAAATGGATTTGCATTAAATCCATTTAGTTTCTGAATATAAATTTAATGATTATATAGAATTTTCGCAGAAGCAGTTTTGAGTTTTATCGGTGTATTGATTTCGCGTTTGTAAATTCCCTTTTCCAGATTCGCTATCTACTCAGACAGCAATTTATATTACTCGATTGTTTTATTATTCGGCTTTAAAAAAAATCGTTTTCATTTTAAAATTCAAATTATCTAAAAGCTTACATTAGTTTTTTTTTTTTTTGACTGAACCTTAAATTTGGATTGAAGAATTTATCATATGTGTGTGTGTCGATAAAAATTATTTTTCATGATTGACTTTAAAAGGATTTAACAATACAATAAACATGCATTATGACATGTTTGTCTTGAACTCAATTAATAGAAACGCATGAAAGGAGCTTAAATTAAAGGGACTCTTTAGTCAGTACTATCTCAAAGTATTATAATATTTCCCAATTTTTATCAAGTAATGTATATGGCGTTAGTTTTAATAATGTTAACGAAATCAAAAGTAATTTCGGTATTCATTTTCTGCATAGAGAGACAGTAAAATGGTTAATGTGATGATCTAGAGCATCTTTCCTGATATTCAATTTTGGTAATTTTAAACGTAATGCTAATGTAATCCCGCTTGGATGTTGTATGATTGTAAATAATGTATAGTTTTATTTTATGATCTTATGAAAATGTTTTTTATTTAGATAATATATGTAAGAGATATTAAATGAACGTGTTAGTGACTGTTATAAACTGTTACCTAGAATAACTTTAAAAAATATAATTAAATACAAATAGAATTCAAAATAAATACGAATTTTATCTGAAACTAAATTGCAAAATCTATAAGCCTCAACATTTTAATTAGCCTCTGAAAGGTATTTTTTAATCCATTAAATGAAAATTGAGTTGCCGATATTAAAAGATTTTTTTTATAATTAATACATAAAAAAACATGGGTGCTCAAATTTCAAACTAAGCAACTAATTACTGCTGCAAAAATTTATTATAAAAACACGAAATAATATTTTTTGTGTTTCTGAGAAATATTTAAAATCAAATGTTTACTAAAAGCATTTTAATGAGTGAATATTAAGGCTCATGATTGATTTAAAGGCCATGTAAATTAAGAATAGAACAATGTTGTTTCATTTATAAAAACTTTATTAACATTTGATATGTATTTTTTAATTCATTTGGACGAATTTGTGAGTACCATTAACGCTTTATTTCCGAATAAAAAAGTTTAAGTTTTTTTATTTGTCCTACACAAATTATTTTTATGACATTGCTATTCATTAGTCTTATATTTTGTATATTTAGATAAATTTAAGTAGAAATAGCTCTTTTCCGTCGCAAATGTTTTTGTAAATTGTTGTTCATGAGTAAATATAATACATTGATTTCCCCTTTTTTTAAAGTTATTCTGGAGCAATATATATATTTTTATTGATCGCCAAAAATTATAAGGAATAGCAACATACAGAAATAAATCTCCCTGTAGGGCTCACTTAATTAGCTCGTCAAGTAAACAAATATGTCATTAACAATAAAATCATCTGTAAAATTTAAAAAAAAAATCAGTCAAATCCACTTAAAATTATACAGGGTGGAATGAAACAATCTGGACATTGAAAAATGGATGATCACAAAATAAAGCTCAACGTATACAAATCTGAAATTGATGAATCTGAATCATGATGAATTATCTTATCCTAAACACCAATAAATACTAATGAATTAAATTACACTGATGTTATGTAAATGGTAAAAATTTTAATATCTTATTAAATAATATTCTTTAATTCTTTTAATTATACTACTGGGTGCGATTTTATTTAATTACATTCATTTTTAAAGTTTATTTAATTTAAAAAATTGCAATTGAATTATTTTATATTAAGAAAAATTCATTATGATCCAGGTAGGAAATTGTGGAATGATTATGGTAGAATAAACGTCGCCCTAGCGATACATGAAGCCTATCAGATAATTGTGCAGACTTTTTACGTAAGTTTTGATTAAAACCGAACGAGAGAAGTGGAATTGTATATCTTGTATGGTGTTCTGAGATTCTACAGTACTGATGATTGGTAAAAATGTTTTTCGTTTCGTACGGTAAACCATTTGTTAGAGTTGTTCAAAGCTATGTAGTATTGGTAGAGACGTTTTAATTATATGGTTCTGAGATTCATAGTGAGACAAAAACTCTTACATGCACTGTAAATGATGCTGCTATTCTCAGTAATGGATAGCTTTCGTACACTTTACGTTCATTCAATTATTGCTAAAAATAGGGTACATGCACTCCTCTTACAATAGCTGGTTATGTGGCATTAAGGTAGCGTACCCGTCATTTAATTCGATGATTGTAGGTTCCATCCCCTGACAAGCAGTCAGATTTTCAGGATATAGAAATCGTACACTCTTAAAACTAACTCAGTCTGAGTTAATTTCCACTCCTTTCCGGTGCCGAAAATGCACTTCCCCTATAGGAGTGGATTTCACTATTTTGTTTTAAGAGTGTACGCACGCATGTCATGATTATGTAACACTTAATATAGTCCATAAGTACATATTTAGCTTGGAAACATTAGGAAAATATACGTGAAGTAAAGACATAATTTAATATCCACCGAGAGCTTGGATAAATTGTAATATGAGCATCAAAACTTGTAAAGAGTGCTGCCTACATAGTATGACAAAAACTTCGCAGCTCTGGGGAATTTGCCTAGTTTAGTAAAGGCGTAATCTCCGTAAAGACCATTTAAGAATAATAAAAAAACGTGTTGTTCTCGAGTTTCATTCCGTAAATATCTGAAGAGACCAACATTTTGTGTTCAAAATTAATGTTTTCGCTTTAGATATCAATTAAGTGCAGAACGCTTTTATTTTCCATGAAAGAAAATTAAAATTTGTATTATACTATCTATTTTTGACGTACGTAGCATTTTTTGAAAGTCATTTCTGTTGGGATTAGAAAACCAAAATATCTTAAAGCACTGAAGTTATTAACATAGTGTATTCTATTGTAAATGTTTATACATATTAAATGAGTCATTGTAAATAATTATCATTATTAAAGAAAATTTACAAGTTTAAACAATTTAATAAAATATTTGTCTATTTATCACCAACCTTCCACAAACACACATGTAATAACATCAATTTACTCATTTAAAATAGTCCTTTTTGACATAAAATTAGTCTCCGTTATATTTTCTCAATAACAGTATATATATGGGTCTTAGGTTTGTCAACCTTTGTAAATGCTGTCAGCCAATTAATCACACTAGTAATTTCTATGTTCAACGCAGTAGACCTCTTGTAAGGTTCGTAGTTTTATGATTTATGTCCTTCTAAGGTTTGCATCCGACCTTGTATTCCCCAAGCACTTAATTATGAGAAAATGTTGTATAATTCATAATTTAATTTCCGCTTCAGAAAGTAAGCCGCAATGTGAATCTTTTAACAAACGTGTAGGTTGCGTTAAACGTAAAACAAAAACTTCGATTTTCATTTGATTTTACATGTTTACTATTTATTAAAAATATTTTATTTTTCTACTTACATAGAGTTTGACTATCTTATAAATTTATTGCTACAATGTGGAATCTGGAGCACTATAGATTGCCAATAGTATGGAAGTTGTCAAACAATAATTAAAAAAATTACTGATTCTTTAAGAATCCGCAATTTTTTTTCTGCACCTAAAGGAAAAAATATATCAAACATTTTTTTTAAACTCAAAACAATTTCATCTCTAAGCATGACAAATTGGACACTAATTAAGTTACCCTTCTTGACAGTCCTCGCCGAATTATTTTTTACTTAGCCCCTTGCCATGGAACTTATTAAGTTCCATGGAAACTCCGGGAAGAGACGGTAATGGAAATATAATGGCCTCCTGTTCTACGAAAACACACTGAACAAACAAAACGGGGCTGCTGACAGTTTCAGTACTGGAAGAAGAGTTTCCCTAGGGCAAGGCCCCATACGGATTTGTGTACACAGTTTGGCAAATATGCCCATCCTAAATGAGGATGCCGTGGGCACAGGCAAGCATAGTCGGAATAGACCCTCCGTCATTGGCAACCTACGGCTCTTAGACGATATTTGGTTAAGTTTACTAATTTTCAAATACCTAATAACATATAACTTTTAAAAACCAAAATGCTTCAAATAAGAATTTGACATTTAATTTATTTTGCTGTTGTAGAATTATCAGTTATTATATAAATTGATATTTTAATTGTAGTTAATTTAATTAAATAAGCAGTTATGGCACTGAGAGGAAAATGAAAGATACTGGAATAGGTTATGAATCGTAATTTGCTAATTTTTTTCTTCAATTGTGAAAAACTATTTAATCTTCAATAATATTTTACCTCTTCATGCATCAGCAACTTGCATCTATGCAACCAATGCATGCATTTTAGTATCTTGCGAATTATGAATTAAATTTCAATTTGATTATTTCCCCCAAATGTGCTGTTATCAATTAAGGGTAATCTCCAATTACACTAGCCTGCAATTTTTGCCTTTTTTGCCTGTGAACTAAAGCGCAATATCTTTTTCGTATGCATTTTTGATAGCTTATTTTAAAGCTTATTTTAATTATGTAAAAAACTTTTTCTGTCACGTCTAACTTTTTTCACAAATGTGAATGTATTCAATAATTAAAAATCGCGTTAAGGTATTCTATTAAAATATCCTAATTAACCCCAAGAGCTCATATTTAAAATAATTCCATGCATAAAATATATTGAAAATTGCATATGGGTAATTCCATGCAAAATTATCCTGTCTGTAGTGTAAGTCACGTTTGTAAAAAGTGATTATCACTACAACTTTTAACATTAAATGAAAAAAAAGTGGGATAGTTGATCTACGCTTATTATAACTAAATAATGTAATGTACTTTATTTAATTTGATTTACTTTTTAAATTAAAAAAGCATTTAATCTCCTCTTAAATCGTGATTTACACTACAGTTACATGGAATTAGCCATATTAAAATATTCGGGTAAGGCTAAAAACACAAAAAAGTATGACAGAATTTCTATTAAGAACAGCTAAAAGTCGCAAGAATAGCTATTTTTGTCAAAATTGTAGTGCCATTTTTATATGTTTAACAAAAATATTTTTATTTTAAGTTTATATTTTTAAAGCTATTTGTTTTTATTTTTCCGCCTCTAGGCATTATGGAATAATAATAGCTGATAAGTGTGTTATCCAGTGTTTTGAGTGTATTATTAAGAATTATATTGCGTGATAGTGTTGTTTGAGACTCAGTCGACATTATTAAAAAAAAAAAACTCTAAAGGTCTTCATGACTTTTTATGCTAAAAACAGATAGGAAAAAATCTATTTTAATTGCATTAATATTTGTAAAATACGAATTTCATTCTACTTTATTCCAAAAAGTGACCATAAATACTAATGAAAAAAATTGTAGAATTCAAATGTTTTACAAAAAAAAAAAAATTATACATGGAATTCCGGATTGGGATTGGTATATAAACCTTAGGGGCTCATGTCGTTAATAATTGAACAGTGCCTATGAGAAATATATCCTCGTAGCTGAAAGCAAAAAAAAACGTAATATCGGGCACTACAGACAATATAAAAAACATTTTGGAAGGGGTTGGGGAGATTTGGAGAGATGTTGATTCATTTTTCAAGTGCCAGCTACTTTTATTTTTAAGTTGTTGTTCTTTCGCGATTGAAAAACCATTAGACAAATTCTCACAGTGGCTTGACAGAGTTTTAACTTATAAATAATGGAACTTAGTATATGAAGACAACCATGGATATGGTATATTATTTTTTTCTACTGATGCATTCAGTATGTTGAAAAACAAATAACATGTGTTAGAAAGAGTTATTAAATAATTCTGATTACGAATATTTGCTCTTATTTAAAAAGATATTTGTTTAATTTATATTAATTAAAGATAACTTTAAAATAAATGTCTTTTATGGGACACCATCATGCCATCTATGAGTTATGTTGCAAGTGGTATAGAAAGGTGACGATAACTTAATTTCGCAGAGTAGATATGAGACCAAGAATTCCATCTTTTTATAATCCCTCCAGACGAAACAGAAATTGACTGAGACAAACTTTTTTTTCTCAGTCCTCTTTACTTTCAAAATATTCTTGTCTGCCCACAGGACAGAACAAGATATGTTTCCCATACTTACATTCAAACCTAAAAAAACGTACTTTTGTTAAACTTACAATTACAGAACTTATACTATCCTGAAGCATCAGGAATGGATGCAATAGCATAAAAGCATCCAATCACTAAAATGTTCTTCATAGAGCTGAATAATTGCACTTCAAAATAATAAATTGTCAGTCATACTATTACGCATAAAAGTTTGGAGTCGATTGGACGGTTAAAAAATGGAGGAAGCAATCTCGCCAAACTTCAGTGCATGTGATAACTTCAAATATATTTTTTGCAGTACTTTAGACAACCCCTAACAAAAAGCTTCAAACTACAGTTACGTAAAATGTGGGAAACTACACAATTTGCTTGAGTTCAAAGTAATCCAGAAGATAATGACCTTAACTTATTTGTTAAAATAAAATTTTGGTATATTGAATTGGATTTTTTTTTACAATTATTACTTTTATTCTTGGTATACCCTTTTGGGGAATTTTAATTTACAATAAAATGCAAATAAAAATAATAAATGTTTCTTAAGTGTGTTAAATATTTTTAGGGAAAAGATGATGGAAAATTTGCCTCATCCATTTTTGGCAGTGTAGAAAAATTACCCCGTATACGGGGTACGTTTTCAAGCTCAACATGCTTGCATTAAACCCCTCGCGGCCAAAAAGTAGTTTTAATTTTTGGAAAAGAAGTAATTCTAGTTTGTAGATGGACATGTGAGAAAGGCAATATGATCTCGTTTTCTTTAAAATGAATAAAAGTAGAACATATACAATCAAAAAGAAAAAAAAAACATGGAAAACTAACCCCGCCCCCCCCCCATCTTATATTCTATTCTATGAATTTGTTTTACAAAAATATGAACTGGATACAAATAATTTCGATCCAATAACACTCTGGCATGAATGCTCTAAAGCTAAAAGCAGCGCTACGATAACTGACCGTCATTTAAAAAAAAATAGAAAAAAAGTAGGTAGTAGGTGCTCATTAGAAATAAACCAGAGAAAAAATTGCTTTACTATTTGTAATTTTAATCCAAAAACTGTTTCATTAACAGACAAGTTGTTTAAAAAATATAATAATATGTCTCTCTTTGGCGGGGAATAGAATCCTCGGTCTCCCCAGTGACAGGTGGAGACAAAACATAAGTTAAGCAAACTGTTAAAATGCTTGTTGCTCTTTACGTGGTTAAAAACAGAAAAAAAATGTTTTTATTTTAAACAGTATACTTTTCACAGTTAAAAACTGTTTTAAGAAAATCACATTATATTTCTGTGAAAATTTGTCTTATTTCTGAAAAAGCAATATTTGGTTACAGTGTTGAATCAAGGAATACTACGTATTTCTTGTACCTTAAGACCTTAACAATGAAAAATTTAAAATATTGATTATAAGATTTTTCACCTCCAAAAAATACGGCAACGTCACTTCTGGTAATCTACCTTAACACTGATCTATTAAACTGTTTTCAGAGTATAATTTTTTCAAAAAGGAAGTTTTCTTGGAACTTATAACATTATTAAACCAATCATCCGAGAAACTTCATTTAAAAAGAAAATGTTTCAAGAAAAATTCGTACCCGTAAAGCAAATAAATTACTCGTCAAAAAGCTGCCAATCTTGCTGTCCTGGATTTGAAAACTGGTAACTGGCATTTTTGTCTAAAATGTATCCGTTTAGTATTTGTATATAGTGGTGATAATTTTTATTAATTATTTTATGATTACGATATTATTTTTTCAATGATAACCTTTTTTTAATAAAATTACAGTTTCTTTAAGTTTTTTAAGAAACAGGTAAATCACCATTTTTGTGTCTTAGAAAATTATCAATTGCGACATTCTGAATGAAAAAAAATCGAATAAAATATTTTGGTTAGAATTCTTTAAATTTATTTAGATTAAATCTATTTAACTTATTCTTATATAAAATGTTAAAGTTTAGCCTCTGAAAGCTGGAAACTGAAAAATGCACTATAGATCAAAGCAAATTTACCACCTTACGTTATTAAAGGACTGTGGAAACTAAAATTAGTTAGGACGAAAATAATTTGTATAACTTACTAATATACATACATATATAATTGAATACTATATATACTTGAATACTAATTACAATGCTAACTATCCAATTTTCTCTGAACAAATTCATTTAAGTAACAAATTTAACTGTTTCAAACCAAGATAAGGTACTTTTTAATACCTTTTATACGTAACTAAAAGACTAAAATGATGTTAGAATGAAATTTTTGAGTAATAGAGTAAAACCAATGAACCTTTAATATAATAAGACTCTTCGAAAAATCTGACACTTGACTGTTCTTTTAAAACAAACTTCTCTTCTTTTATCGCCGTACTATTTGGATTTTGATATATTTCAGGAAATTATGTAGCAAGAAGTTATCAAGAGTCACGAGTAAAAAATTAATATATTTCGAAAACAATTAAGCGTGAAGAAGATACTCTGACAGGGTTTTTGAAACACCATTCCATTTATCACACAAAAATTTCAAATTTTCTTTTTTAAATGATTACAATATATTGCATTAAAATATATTCAAGCAGGTTTCTAACATTAAACTATAAATATGCTATTATTTTAGAGTTTTCTTTCTTTTATGAATTCAATTAATTTTCTGTTATCATTTGCTAAATTTAATTGCTGTTTAAGAATAAATATGTGCAATTTATCCTCCTAAATATAAAATCAAAACTTATATCCCAATGATGCCTATAATTTAAAGTAAAAAAAAGATTCGCCATTTCGAACAAGATTTATATAGTGTATCATAAAAAAATCTCAACGACGTGATTCTCAAATAACTTCCGAAAAAAGGAAAAAATAACATCGCTTAGAACGCATCAGTGTTAATAATTAAAATTATAACGTCATTATATATTTATAAAATGTATAAATTGAAAATATCATCCGCTTTTTTTATGAATTAAAATAGAACTCTATGTGTGTCGTTTTATTTATTAACAAATATGAACTATAGCCTAATACTATTATATAAATTGTGTAATGCATCTGTAACTGATTAATGACACAGTGACACATCCCTTTCGATTTCCCTTTTTTAAAAATAGTGTTTTTCCCTATTACATGATGTATAACCATCTAAATAAATGACTTAAAATAAATTTAATGTTATTTAGAAGGTGTGGTAAAACTTTAAAATTTTAACTTACTTCTAATTCGATTCTATTTTTTTCGTGAAATTTGGAATGTTTCGTGAAGTTTGGAAAATGTTGTTACCACAAATTTCATAGGTAGGTGAGTGTAATCCGTCAAATTGAAACAAAAATTCATTCTAATGAATTAATTTTTGTTTCAATTTGACGTATCACACTTACCTGCCTATGAAATTTGTGGTACAAACAGTATGCTTTTTAGTGTTTTAGTGATTTAAAAAAAAATATAACATAAGAGTTTGAAAGAAAAGCAACAAAAGTGTTTAAACATTTCAGTACTCCACTGATTTATGCTCTTCTTCTTCCCCCACCATGCATGTATGAAAATATTTCAAATAACTAAATAGTTTATTTTCAATATCAAAAAATAATAAAACAAATAACTAAATAGTTTATTCAAATAACTAAATTTCAAATAACTAAATAGTTTATTTTCAATATCAAAAAATAATAAAACAAAAGAAATAAATATTCTTTTGGAAATCATATCTATGTATTCTTCGTGGGGAAATTTACAGTAAATGAAGTAGAACCGAAGAATGCCATTTGCAAAGTCGGTTTCAAACAAATGGTAACGGAATGAAAATGTGTTCCATGGTTCATTTTTCAATAACTGGAAGAAACGAGATAAAAACAATTCGAACTTTTCCTATTTGTTAGAGGAAATTTCATACTTGTTTTATTTTCACAGATACTTACTCGAACTAAAAAAATTTAAAAAATTTCAGATAAGATAAAAAAAAATAAGAAAATTAACTCCTGAAACCTTAACAGGAAAATGGTATGATAATCTATTATGAACTATTGAACACAAAATTTTGGAAGCTTTATATAAAAATTTTGTTTCAATTGAAGCGAATTTTCACCAGGTTTTATTTAATTGAAATATTTCCCTTTGTTCGATTACTTTTGGCTAATATAGATCATATTTAATTTTTAAATTATACAAATGGATTTTTTTTTCAATTTTGTATCTCAAAACTAAAATTGAAATTCAACATGCATCCAAAATTCAATTTCTAATAACTCTTTTTTTCTTCATTACGCTGAACAGTGTACGAGAGTGTAAAACACCGCCTGGTTTCAATTTACGTATCCTGATGTTGGACCAATTGTATTCATTCCAGAGAACCATTTGTTATTCATGTAATAACTAATTTAATGACACTGCTTACACAATAGTAATAGAAAATTTAGGTGCCTATCAAAGAAGACTTTAAACTTTGTTTCTGTTTCTATTTAAAAAAAAGCATTGTTGTACAAAGCGCAAAATAAATATTTGTTTGATGATAATACAATAACACTCTTATACTTCATTAACATTTTTGAAAAAACTTTTGTAGCAATATGAGCTAAAGCGAACCCAGATTGCATGAATGCATCTCTAAAGCTCTTAAAAAGCATTAAAAAACCAAACTAAACATGTTTCTTAAACCCCATTGTGTTTGGAGTTTTGAAAAACAAATTCAACGAAAAAGGTTAGAAACCATATTTTCCACAGGCTATTGAGCTTTCTCTTGAACAATATGGGTTTTTGGTATAAGGGAGACCGTTGCGTGTTTTTCAATGGGGTAAGTTTTTTCTCAACTCTTACTTTATATTTGAAAGGAATCAGGATACTACTTGGTGATTTGATTTATGAAGCAACACTTCATAGACCACCTACAAAAATGTTTTCGTAGTTGGTGTTGTCATAACGTCGTTAAAGATGTTTATGTGGTGGTTCAATTCGGAATAAATTATTATCCTACCTTGTTACCTAAATTAAATGTACTATTATATTAACTGTTTAATCGTTGCGTATACTATAAGGTGGTTCCTTTCTCTACTTACTGTGCATTTGTTTTCAACATAACTCACACATTCCCACTCATTAAAGTACTAATAAAGTTTAAATATGGGAACGTGCCAGGTTTTCCAAAATTTGCGGGGCATGAGATCTAACGAACACTCGTAGAAATCATTGCCTCAACCTCTACAAATTAATTTTATCTGCCTCAAATTTAATAATATTGTTATATATAACCATAAGTGCTATTCTGTATTAAAAATGGTATATATAGTAGTAGTACCTAACAGAAACTCGTTAACAACACATGGCGCTCTATAAACTAATAGGAGAGGATGTAGTAGCAGAAAAGCACCCAAGAACATGAATATTCTCTATGCAACGTAAACGACTTAAAAAATAATTGTTGCTGCACCAAAGTTTGGTGTCAATACGCTGACGACAAAAACTGGGAAGGAATCTTACCAAACTTTGGTACATAAGAAAACTCGGAATTTGTTTTTGAAGATTCAGTTACATTTTGCGCAACCATTAGCAAAAAGCACCAGATAGGGCACAACTTGTTTGACTTCATTGCATTCAGAAAATGATGACTTTTGTTGAAATTTGTTAAAATAAAGTTTTGATTCCATAAACTGAAATTTTAATGTTTGTAGCAAGTTGTGTGAGTTAACAATACCACATTCCTTATAACAAAAAGGTAATTTAAATAACAATCTATAGCCACCCCCTCCCCATTCTAGAAGGCCCAGGTTCAAATAATGTTATCCTATAAGAAATATGTGTGAAGGGAAGTGCCCGAAACTTTTTGCTCCAATAGTGCTCGAAAATATGCATAGATATATCGTTGAAATGTTTTCGAAAGTGTTCTCAAAAGTAAGAAAAAATAAGAAGTGATTAAATATTATTGCAGTGTAGCAAATTAGAAAATGAAGATCTTGGGATCTTGACCTCTCTATTCTAAATCAAAAAATACTTAAAGAATAATTCGTGGTAAATTGTTTAACATCATTATAAAATCCAGTATCCTTCACCAACTCAATCTCCGTTGAGAGATGCTTCCTGGAGCTTTGCCAGGGGCCAAAATTCATCCAGCAGTGACAAGTCGTTGAATTAGTTTGGCGCCATTGTAAGGTTATAACTAACACTCGACCTACTTTCAGTAAAATTTATTTAAATAATCATTTATCATCGAAGCCTATGCAACGAATGATATTTATATCTAATAATTGATTGATATTTATTGAATTTTTCTTCAAAACTCCATGGAAGTCTTTTTATAGATATTTTTTTAATTATTTACCTCAGTTTATATTATTTTCTACAAAACGAACATTTCACTTACAAAGGCGCATTACACACATTTTTTTACAAATGCAAAATAAGCATTTTAAATTGTCATATTCGGCATTTCTGACGCCATACGTATAACCTATACCGAAAAATGTTACATTGAATTTCTCTTATTAATCCTGTTTTGACGAAATTTAACAACACAAATTCCAAACCCCTTATATTTCCCAATATTCCCCAATATTGGTACCATCACCATATCCTGAATTTTATCTGAATTTCATTCTATAAACTACCCATGTTTTCAAGAAAACAACTAATCATAGTAGTTCTATTTAGAGAATGTATTGGCTGATTTGAGAAAAATGTGTGTGTAGCAAATATAAAAGTGAAACAAATTTATACCAAGTGAAGGCTATAAATGCATAAGTCGCATTATCCAGATTTTTATCGACATACGTAAATTTTATGTAGGGCCGGTTCTCATTGGAGACTTTAGTTTCAAAACATTCTCATAAACGTTACATTACTCATTAAAACGCTCGGTTGAACTGGAATGCGGCAACAATGTTAACAACGTTGAAAATATTACAGAAATAGCCAAATTGTGTCTGGACACACAGTTGTTTCTAAATTCACCGTTGTTCCTCTCTTATATCACAGTTGTTCCCAAAACTGAAGACTGATTCTTGCAGTGGGATAATTAAATATTTCGGTTAAAGCTGTATCAAACTATTGTATTCAGATTTAGGTTCATGGAGACGCTTATAAACTCGCTTCCTTATAATACTGGGAGGGTTGCGAAAGGATGCGTGGAAATTATCGACTGCCTGGGTATTAAAATATTCCCCTCTCTTGATTAGAGATCAAGGATAAACATCGGATTTGCCCCACAGTTAATTAGATGGGGTTGACGAAGGGTATTTGAGGATCGTAAATAACACTGGGCACTGTGGGATTGGACTGCCATTAAATAGATATTGGATGGTGGCTGATTAAAAGGGCAGTATGTATATAAAAATGTGTTATAGATACAACCATAAAATTTTCACTAAAATATGCTGGTTAATAGATATTGAATGACAGGGTGAGATAATATGGAAAGAGCAATGACAGTATCTATAAAAATGAATTTTAATATAATTATGGATTGTCATTAAATAGATATTGGGAAGATTTTACCATGGAAAGGACAAGGGAAGTATCTATAAAATGTAACTTAACAATATACGGATCATCATTAAATAAATATAGGATAAATTATTTTTCCAAAGGTTTTTTTTTTAAATATTGGGTTCTATACATGGGTAATTTGTATTGATATTTGTTCTACAGTGGTATGGTCAATATCAGCATCTAAAAAAATTAGTTTGAAATAAAGGCTTTGTATTGTCATTAACTGGATATAGGGTGGTAGGTGTTGAACAGTTGAAACTACTATGGAATTGTTAAGGACATAACCTATAAAAGTAATGTAATATAACAATCATGTATTGCCATTTAATGGACACTTGTTTTAAAAAAAAAGTTGAGCAGTGTGGTCTACCAATATCAGTTTACATAAAAATGTATTTTTAGATAGTCACGGAAGTAAAATATCGAAATAAGTGGCAACTTTTATGAACAAAAAAGCAATGTTAGTGCCTCACTGATAAAAAAAATAACAATAAAATGTGTCCCTAACATTTAAAAGGGGAATGTTCTAATAACGCATTAGAATAATAGTTTATTTATAAAATTTTTAAACATTTTCAATTTTAATTTTTTAAATGCAACCTTAAAAAATAACATAATAATATAGCAATTATTAAAAAAAATAATAATAATAAGTTATATTAAAAAAAGATAATTAGAATTCTTAAACTATGTTTTTATAATATAAATTTGTTAATTATGTTAAATTAATATTTTAATTAAAAACTTAAAAACTAAAATGGTATGTAAATCAAAAACTAAAATGATTTTATGATTTCAAATAACTAATAAGTATTAATCACGCACCCCAAAACAAAGAAAAGATTATAAAAGTAGGCAGTTAAATATTTTAAGCATAGCTTTTTTAAATGCGTTTAACCATATCCTTTAATGCATATTCAAAATTTGGTTTAAATTAGGTCTTTGCAAGCAAACACATATAAAAAAGATTAAAAACAACATTCCCTTGGAAACTAATTAGCAAATGTCGATAATAGCAGCATGTTAAGAGTAGGTTTGGAAACTTGTTTTTAATTTTTTAACCGCTATTGTTAGAAAGACAAAATAAAAAATACTTTTTTCCTTATATTATATAAATAATTAAAAAATGAAGATCTTTCAACGTTTTGTTTCATAGTTTTATTTTATATTTTTCCTAAATATGCAATGATGGTTTTAATTCCCAGACGGCTATTTAGATTATCCTTTTTTATTAAAGAAATATAACATAAATACCTCTTTTTAAATGTCTTTAAAAATGTGATTCTAACCAGAAAAAATATACATAATTCTACCATGATTAGAATTGCAGTCGCATTAGCTGAAAAACATTTGTGCAAAAAATTTAATGATTTCGTAATCCAAATTATAAAGGAAATACAGTTAATGCGATACATAATACAATAATTTTAATGCAATAATTTGTAGGAAATATGTTACTGTTTTCAATTAAATGTATTTGCAGAAATTTGGAATCTATCTTTAATAAATTAAGTCTTGTCGACTTATTACATTTACTAGTGAAATGTATTTGTTTCAAAATGTATCTTTTAAATCCTTTTAATATAAGTTTCAACTTAATACTTGACTCCTTTAATTGCCTTCAAATCATCCTTGACTCGTTCTCCACGATCTGCATAGATATTTGAAGAGCTGAGTGGAAGAACGTGCTAAGTGACATTTTTGAAAAAATTGAGATTTTTGTGTCAATGATGCCTGCTTTAAACATAACAGCTTTCAATTTTTTAGAAAACATTCGATTTCGTATATTTTTCGCATACGAAGTTGGTAGGTGCACGCGTTTTCGTCACTTTTTCAATGGAAGAACGTGCTAAGGAGCCTTGGCATGTTCTTCCACCGAAATCGCCCGATTCCTGGACGATCGTTTAGTGGAAGAACGTGCTAAGTGACACGTTTGCGAAAAATTTTCAGACTTTCGCTTGCATTAATAGCAAGACAAATGGTTCTTTTGTGGTTTTAACCAAAAAGAATTCAACAAAATGTAATTTATATTTCCTAATTAACTTTAATTATTAAATATAATCAATGAAATAAAATTTATAATGCGTAAAACTGGGTTTTGAGTGCATTTAGTGAAAAAATGCATTTTGATTTTAAATTTAAACGGAGTTAAAGGTTTTAACATTTTATAAAATATCATCTACTTTGAATGTCGTCTGATTTTTATTGTAATAAACAAAACATAGATAATTTAGCAGCGAACAGATGGTATAATTAAAACAAAGTTGCACCTGCTCTAGGGAGATCGCAGTTGGCGTTAAAACAACATTGCACCAAACATTCAAAGCATCTGGTTTGTTTAAAAAAATGAATTATGGGTACAAAAAACGTTTTAAAGCCATTTTACGTTTTTACGTTTGATCTCTAAAGCTATCGAACGCATTTTGTGCAATGTCCTAAACTCCTAAAATTATTAAAATGGAATTAAGAAGCAAGCGGAAAGCTGCATTTTTGCTTGAAAGTGTGAATTGCAGCTTATACGGTAAGTACAAATTTAATCAAAAAGTACTATATTTAAAAAGTACTATTAAAAAAGTACTAGACATCACGATTGAAAAAATTAATTGTTTAAACGATCATATTCTACTGTTGTAGAAATGCTGTAAATTAAAGTAGCTGTCTTAAAATTGATTAAACCTTTAATTGAAAAGGAGAAAAAAAACGTAAATAACCTTAGGATCTATATCTTGCCATACAACTTATTTTTACTTTTTTTAATATCAAAGTTTGTTTTTAAATTCAATTATTCTTATCTAAATACTATTTAAACATTTATTTTGCGAAAACTTACATCTTGCATTATCTTTTTTTTTTAAATCTTTTAAATTAATATTTATTTATTCACATGCATTTGTGTTTCTTGTACTATCTTTTTGTATACTTTTTATTAAGTTGATTTTTCTTATTATTCTTCAAAGTATTTAGTTTATAATTTCAGTGATAATGGTATTTTTTAAAAAATATTTTCAATTAAAAACTTACTCATCCAACATTAAGCAAGAAGTTCTAAAATAACTTATATAACTTTCTTTTAACTTAAATACTCAAAGAAATCCTTATAGTAGGGACAGACGGACGAACAAAAAGCATAAGATAGGTGACTGATATCTTAAAAAAACCTAGGGATGAGTAACACTATGTATCAATACGCTCATTTTAAAGTTATATATACCTTATAAAGTATTTTCAATAACTGTCAAACCTAAAAAGTTCTATGGCAGCTACTCCTTGCACATGCACAATATTGTAGAAAACTTTATTTTGAGGTCTGACAAATACAGGGAACACGTGTATCAAATTTGAAGTCTGTATCTATTTCCGTTATTCAGCAATACCTTTAAAACCCAAAAAAGTTTATAGCAGCCTCTACTTGCGCATGCGCAATTTTCTCTAAAACCCTATTATGACGTCCAACAGGAACTAGGAACCCGTGTACTAAATTTGAAGTCCGTAGCTCTTTTATTTCGAACAGTAAAGTAGTTTCAGACAGACAGACGGATCAATGAAAAAAAAAACATTTTTTTAGAATGAGCACCCTCCAAAACGTGTAGAAAGCACAAAATCTTAATTTGGAATATTGACCCCCATCGCAATAGTTTTATTACCTATATTTTATATTAGGTGATTGAAAGTAATAACTTTAAAAATTTGGACGGGTACAAAGGAAGTTGGGGGGGGGGGTAGTAGGACGTACGGACAGAAACAAAATAGCAGACGTACAGGCAGCTGGCCAAACACTATACATTGTAGTCATCTAATTTTTTACTTTCGAACCAAAAAAAGAATTTTCAAAATCAGGCACTTTGGATCGGAAATTGAAAGGGATATGGACGGACAGACAAAATGATGGACGGACAGGCAAACGATTAAAAAGTATAAAAGAGATCTGTGAAGTCCTATCTTCCAAACAGAAAAAGAATTTTGAAAATCGGAAGGTTAGTACAGAAATTATGAAACGTTTATGGATCAAATTTACCTAAAAAAATGTCACTTAGCACGTTCTTCCACTAAGCGACTGGCCAAAATCTGAAGCACTTCGGAGGAAGAACGTGCCAAGTGCATGAGTTGTCAAGCGCGTTTTGTAAATGACGCGTTATGACGTAAATTACGGCTAAGCCAAAAGCCACCAAGCATTTTGAAGAACCAAACTAAAATATCATGCAAAAAAAAACTGTGATTTTGTGAACGACAGAAAAGTTGCAAACTAAAAACTTTGAAGCTCATTATCTCGTTTTCACCTTTTTGTCACTTAGCACGTTCTTCCACTAAGCTCTTCATTTATAGCTGCTCAACTTCTCTTTTAATACTTTCGCTACGAAGGATTTTTGTTTCCGCGTAATATGTCATAGGAATATCATTATTGAATCCTTAGTTGTACGGCCGTCTGGACCGTTTAAGAAGTGAAAGGGTTAAGCATCTTTTACCGGTCAAAACATTTTGGTATAATATAAAACCACAAGCAGAAGAGCTATTTCAAACAAAGATACTGTATTTCTGTTTAAAGTCGGCCTAGCTAACTTGACGGATTTGACAAATGGGTTTACATTCGCAAACAAACAATAACACTTGAAAAAGAAGAATAGTTTAAATATATATTTTGGACTCACACACACATTTGTATGGTTTTTCAAAACGTAGTTGAATTGTGTTCATTGACGACTTTTGACAATCGTAAATTCAAGTGGACGAGTCGTCAATAAACGAACCAGAACCTTATATTGCACTGTTAAAAATTATGCACTTTGTTTCACCTAAAATATGGTTCCTAGTAGCTGCAACGGCTGTGTGGTGAAACGTTAAACCATATTTTTGGTATTCGGTTGAACCATTTCTCACGTTTTTGTGTCCAAATCCAGAAAATTGGTTCAACCAAACACCGAAAAAAAGGTGAAACATTTAATCACACAGCCGTTGCAGCTACTAGGAACCAATATCATGGTGAAACCAACTACAAAATTTTTAACAGTGTAATTATACTTTGAAGAATGTGAGTTTAGCAACTAGAACCTTCAAGCATTAAGGTCTATCAATTTGCACTCGATTAATACAAAACTTAGGCTACAAAAAAAAAAAACACCGCCAAAAATGTTCCACAATGAAACGCAACAAAAACACAAAGCTACATATGATTATCCTGAAAATCTTATTTTTGCTGATACTTCACTTTGCACGTAAATACTGTTATTTGTTTATATCTTTTTTATATTCTTTGTCAAATGAAAAACAGACAATATGTTTAAACAAAACTCTTTAATGACAACTAAAGTAAAAATTTAAACTTTAAGCCGTGTTTTGAAGTATTTTTTTATCAGCAAGTTAAAAGGTTAAACTTCAGCTTTCTTGTCTTATTTAAGATTTTCGTGACTTACAAAGTTTTTTTTTATGTCTTCGCATTCAATTTTTACCTTTTATCAAACAGCGGTTGAAAGTATTTTATTGAAAAGGTCTTAAGGATTTTTCGTAGAAAAATTGTGATATAACTAAAAAAATTTACAAAATCCTTGGAAAATATTTTTGTCCATTTTCTTTGAAAGTTGAACAATTGTGTAGCGTAGCATGTTTAAAGTTTTTCCATTTGCGATTTCAATGTAAAAAAGTTAAGTTCTTTGATAGAAAAATACTTAAACCAAGAATAACGTTTGATGTCTGAAATTTTGTGGTAAGCATAGCATTTAATATATAACTTAAAAAAGGAAATTTATTTAAGCTAGATGAAATTGTTTTAATATTTTACATTTATAATATTAAGAATCATATCATTTTACGGTAATTTATGTGTTTAAAAGTCTGGAATACCAAGAATTGTGTAACGAAAAATTCGTTTGCGTAGTTCATAATTATTTTCTACTTATTAAAAAAAATATTGTATGTCAGTTTACCCCTGAACATTGTTTTTAGAAATCATAAAAAACCATTTTCATTAAGTATTTCACTAAAAAATAATAAAATGTCATACTGTGACTTACACTACATGGAAGGAAGTCGAGTTTTGGTTATCATTTGAAACTCTCATTTCTTCTTCATAGTGCAGTAAATCAACATTCTACCAGTGCTTAATTTAAGTACAAGGTTTAAAGCTAAATAATTTAATTGCAAAAAAGTGTGGAAATATCATAGGAAATAATTTATTAACATTTTTGTGCGTGACTTACACTACATTCAATTTGTGACTTATACTACATCATGTGAATTGTATCACAGATATTTAAATTTAGGCAATAATAACATAACATATGTAAATAATTTTGAACATGGTAAGTTAAGAATTGCATACACGGTCAAATCATAGTTAGAAAAAATTACAACGTCCCCTAAAGTTAGTTTCTGGTAATTTCTTAGTTCTTTCTTCAATAGAATTGTCTGAAAAACCTTCTGTCTCAGGCCACGCAAAAAGACTTCCTGACCATTGCAGATGTTTCAGTTTCATTGAATAAGAATCTTTACTTAACATTTGCCCATTCCATTTGTTTAATCAGCCGTTTTGTTTTTTGGGGGGATTTAATGAATTATTGGCAGTTTTAAGTAAGTATTTGTTTAATTTTAAAAATCAGAGCAAGTTTTGAGTGTCAGGAATCGGAAATATTTTTCTTTCTTTGATGAGCAAATATCATTTAATCTACCTATTTTGCCCTTTATACAATTGTCAGAAATGTATAATAGTGATAAGTTTTGGCAGATTTCTTATGCAAAGTGAAAAAATCTTGAGCAGAATGTGGTTCAATTTTCCTGGAAGGTGTGGCTGTTTTTATCCCCTCCCCACTGTATCACCAAGTCCATCAAATGGTCCTTTTTCATGACTAAAGGTAAATATGACCAACATTGGTGGCAGAGAAATGCCATTCAATGTTGTCTAACGGTTGGAACATTGCAATAGAGATTATGTATTTTTAGTTAAAGTGTTGTCCGTAAAGTCGTTTTTGCTTTCCTTTTCTTGAAATTTTCCACATGCTTAAAGTCTTTCCCTTTGCTCTTTTTTTCTTTTAACTGTTTATTTAGCTATCTTAAATTAAAATTATCAAAATATAAGAAATCTACAAATATAATAGCTAATATGTAATAGATAAATCAAACAGAAGCTGTGACTGACACTACACTCTTAAAACAAACGAGCGGTTTTAACTCAGTCTGAGTTAATTTCCACTCCTTTCCGTGCCGAAAATGCACTTCTCCTATAGGAGTGAATTTCACTCTTTTTCGGAGTGGGTAAAATAAATAAAAGAAAACAATCTGCGTCCTACACTCTTAAAACGAGCGGTTTTAACTCAGTCTGAGTTAATTTCCACTCCTTTCCGGTGCCGAAAATGCACTTCTCCTATAGGAGTGAATTTCACTCTTTTGTTTTAAGAGTGTACGTTGTGACTTACCCTACAAAGTTAAAATGTTTTATAAATAGAGAAAATGCTTTTTATTTTAAAATTTAAAGGTGTGGAATTACACAAAGGTTAATATAGAAAAAAATATCTTGAAATTTTTGAAGCAAAGCCTTACATAAAAAAGTTATAGAAACTTTTATATCTTTTCGTGACACACTACAGCCAAAACAGGGGATGTTTATCTTTCTAATTAAGTAACTTTTATTTATAAATGCCGATTAAAATGTGTTTTCAAGATAGTCATTATAGTGTATTTTAATAATTTTACCAAAAAATCTGATAAAAAATAATACTTAACTTAAAATTCAAGAATTCATAACACATGCTTAAAAAAAGCAGCCACTTTGAAACTTCAGTGTTGCCACAGAGAAAAACAATAATAGTTTTTGATGTAAAATTTGTATAGTTCAAACTTTTCTAAATCACATATAAAAGTTTCAACTGAAATGAAAAATATTTTTAAAATTCACTTGTGGTATCCTAACTATCTTGTTCTTTTTAATGCATGATTTATTTTCTAAAACATATATTTAATTTAATGAAATTATTTTTTTTATATTTTAAACGTTAAATTTAATGATAAAAATAATGCGTCTCAAACAATATTGGTAATTAATTTTTAAAATATTGGAAATATTTTTATATACAAGACCCTTATTCTTTTATTTATTGAAATGGGTGATATTGATAGAAGGTTGGTTAAGTTCGAGATGGCTTACACAGATCAAAGACACACAACAACTGCTGTTTGGAGATTCACTTGTTGGATTTTATTAATTGCTATTTAAACAAATATCAATCATGCTTAATCTATAGCATAATTGATTTTAAAGTAAAGTTTACAAAAGTTAAAATAAATAAACATCTTGTTTTTAAATAATTCAATCATTTAAGTTCGTAAAGAGTTTGTTCAAATCGTCAAGAGTCAGCATTTTCGATAAGCCAACTGGTCATCTGCCTCACTCGATCTGGTAAGGTAGGTAAGGTAATCGATTCCGGTTGCCTATTTCTAGCCTCCTTCAGGAGCTTTAACACAGCCAATAACGCCTCGTATTTTAGAACCCTGGTCAAGTGACGAGGTCGACACCTGATCGGGCACCCAATGGAACTTCGAGCGACATCGTACGCTAACGCCGTCGACTCGATCTGGTAGACGCCCCTCTTTTCTTGCTGCAGGGTCGAGCAAAGTGTTGCCACCAACATATATGTTTAATTATATTTTTTTAAGTATGTATGTTACAAATGCATATAAAAGGTTTTCCCATTTTAAGGTATTTTTAGAAAGGGATTAGTTGTTTAGAATTGTAAATTAAAAAAATAAACATAGTTGAAAGGATAACGATAAAAATATAAGGTATTACTTTTGCGTATGGCTCCCATAAAAGTCAACTACTCAGTTAATGTTTGCCGCATGATTAGAGTGGCAATGTTAGGTCACTAGGAGTTTTACACATGATGGTATAATATTTTACTGGCGGTTTTATTAATGGTATTTGCTCCAGTAGTGGCAAAATTAAAGATAATTGCAGTGAAAATGTGTAACTGGACAGATTTAACTATCGATATCTATATCAAAATTTACCGCACTTGTAGTACTTGTAGTACACTGTGAAAAAAAATCTGTAACCATAACAAAAAAAAATTTGTAAAAAACTTTTCCTAGAAAATTTCTAGTAAATAACTACTAAAAATAGTACTGCAAAAACACTTAATATATTTGTGTTAACATTACCTATATATATCTTGTATATTTACAAGACTTTTTTATGTATATTATTATTATTATTACTTATTTTCTAGCAAAAGAGAACAATTTTCATTATATGTTATGACTTATGACTTTCTTGGTGGGGGCAAGTTCGCCGAGCACTGCCACCTCAGGTCTATTGTACTCAACCCCAGAAATGATACAGGCACAAGAGACACACAAAGAAAGAGACGACACAAACACCATAGACAAATAACAACATTTATTGACAAACACAAACATAAATGCTTTACCGGGATTCGAACCCGAAACCAGAAGCTCCAAAGGCTAGCTCCCTAACCGTTGCGCCACCGGGTCGGCTTCATTACATGTTAACGAAATGTTCATGAACATAAAACAGGAAATTAAACAATCGGAACAATGCCGAATACAAAAATAAGAATTATAAATAGTATAATAGAAAGAAATAAAAGTTACTCACCTATATTTTATACCTGTATCAAATGTAAAACGTTATATCATTTTTAAATGGCTATGAATTGATCCAAATCACAAACGAAACTTTAGAAGCGATGCGCGCGCAACTTCAAGTCGAAGATGATTGGTTGAAAAAAATTGCGAATACTAGAACATTTCCTGTAACTGTAGAAATGAAGATTTCTGTTCAGAATTACAAAAACTTTTTTTGTAAAATTGGTTATTTCTGTAACGTTACAAAAACATTTTGTGTATGTTTACAGTATTTTTTCCTCAGTGTATGAAAGATCTGATGAGGCAAAAATTAACTGAACAACTGAGTGTGAACTTGAATACAAAACTAGTACAACACGTTACTTGTACAATACGATGAACGTTAATATTGAGAAAAATATATGGTAGTTTATAAAGTTAAAGAAAGGTAGTTAAGGTAGTTTATAAAGTTAAGGCAAGGTAAGGTAGTTTATAAAGTTAAAGTTAAAGTAAACAAAAGGTTAAAGTAAACATTAACATTCAAGTAAATTTTTAAAAACCCAATTAATTTATAAACATTTATATAAAGCATGAATTTACAGTTTAAATATATTTTTGAATGTGGTGAAATACATAAGTTTGTAAAAATCTTATACTTATTGAATTGTTGAATAAATAAGATTTTAAACAAGAAAACCTTAAAAAGGGGTTAAAATGCGGAAACATTACTTTTTATCTGAAAGAAGCGTATTTAAGCAAAATAGATTATTGGTTTCTAGGAAGGTAATTTAAATGACGGCCAACATTTAATAGGTTTTAAAGCTCTTGGTTGGAAATAATGTCAAAAGCGTTTAGGAGAATATAAAAATATCATTAAACAAAAAAAATCGACTAGAATAATAAAACAGTTCTTGTAGAAAAGCATTTAAATTGATGCTATTCAAAGTGGATAGAATTTTTCATTTTCAAAAAAGGAATTGTTCATTGAACAGTGTATATGAAAGATTGTTTGGAGAATACGTGACATTTAATGAAAAAAACTATTTTTCTTTAACTTTAATAACATAGTATATCTTTTGTTGATAATACTTAGTTGTATCTTAAAATTATGTTTGCGTTATCTGCGTGAAATAGAGAATTTTATTTATTTTTTAAAGAATGTTTTATTCATAAATTATTGAAACATTTATATCGACCAAAGTTTTGTTTTTGTTACGTTAGCTTATAAAGTACATTTTTTGTTTTTACTAAACTGAAGAAGGGTCGTGTAAGTAATAATACATAACACACATCCATATTAGAGGACATTAAAATATTGTATTAAATCCCCAATTTAATGGAACATCATTGTGCTTTCTTTGTATCCATTAGTACTTGGTGCTTGAAAGTAACATTTTATTTATTTAAGAATTATTATTATCTTCCCCATGAAAATGTCAAATATGATGATTTATGTATATTTACATTGAATAACTTTTTTTTATTTAAATGAAGTTTTTTTAAAACAATGCTAATTATATATAAATTATGTTAAGTTATATTGATATAAAAATATAAAATTACATTTATTTAAATTTATGTAAAATAAAAATGTATCTACATTTATGCAACATTTGATGATACTTTATATTCTCTTACATCTTCTCTCTGCAAAATATATTGACATAATTGCCATATTTATCAAAAATCTAAACCTAATGAATAATGTAAACTTTGAGAATGAGAGTTAATAAAGCATTAAAATAGGTAAATATGAAAACGATGGTATCAGTTTGTTTATTTCTCCAGATTCAAACACGTAATATTTATGAAACAAAGCTTCAAAAATAAGTTTAGTAAAATAGTGATATATACTGATAAAAAAGAAATTTTCATAATTAAATATTCTGTTTTACGCTTATAATAATTGATCATCAGAACAAACAACTTTGCCTTTCATCATCACTCAACCAAGTTAAACTGCAATTAATCGTCCCAAGTTCCGCAGGAAAGTAACAAAAAAACTACATTGTTGAAGTATCAGCAAGTACTCCGAAAAATGCACGCAACTTTTTTTAGGAATTTGTGCAATAGCGGCAGCTTAGTACTGCCTTTTTCACAGCATTGATTTGAGGACAGTGTAACTGATATTTTTTTCCGTAAGAAAATAAACTTCCTTAAAATAAATAATTATACTTTCTTTTAGAAAAAATTAACTTAATGTGAAAGAATAAGCATCCTATAGTAAAAAGAGTAGCTCGTGTGTACCACTCACCCTCTGAGAGATAACGACGTATAAACCCAACACCTGATATCAAGTTCTCCAGAAACGAACATATTTTTAAAAAAATATGCATAGTTTTACTCGAATTAAAAATTTAAGGTATTCAGCAGTCATCTAGAATCATCTGCAACAGACATAATATTTGAAGAAAATAAATTTTCGATTAAATATTCAAAACACGATTACACTTCAACCAAATTGTTAATTACCTATCTTAGAAAGCTTAGGTTTGCCTATCTTAGAAAGCTTAGGCTTGCCAAATCTTAATTCGACCTCAATAAAAATCTTTAGAATGGACAGTTCTACAAGGAACAAGAAAAAATGTCATAATTAAAAATATGTTTTAAATCTGTAATAATAGATTCATTATAATTGCAAGATCTCAGGAACTCATTAGGTATCTTCACTCTCGTGATAACTATACATTGCGAATATTTATCATATTAAAGAATCGTACATACTTTAAAAATAAGTCAACAAAAGAAAACATTACTGTTGCTACTCGGTAATACGTTTGTCCAATATCCAAAGACCTATTACAGATTGAGTTGATCTACTCGTATTTTAAAATTATCAGGCATTAAAATTATTTTGTTGAAAGTATCCAGAAAATCCTACTAAACAGCTCTCTATATTGGAGCTTTAGTTTCTAAAACCGAACTAGTATCCTTTATATTTGTTTCGACGGTTACCTAACGTTAAACAGGAACATGATCATTAAATATGCAGGTGAAAGACTAATACATATCTTTTCTCAGCTAGAAGATTGTCAAACAAAATAAGCGACTTTCCCTGTTCATTCACTATTTAGTCTTCCGCTCTTATTAGTTTTAAAGAAAACATTGCGATTAATTTGTTACTTTTCAAGGCTTAATAAAACCGTTTTTCCTATACTTAAAGACTATGTAACGAGGATGCAAAAAAAGTGGGATGGATTGAAAAAAAATAGTAATAGTTTCGGCAATTTATCATTTAGATAGAAGCACTTTACCGTAATTAGATTAGGGAAATAATTTCTTTTCTTCTCGGGCTTTTGTGGTGTGGAACCACTCAATGAACAAAAAGGTTCTTCTTGCAAGTCGCTCAAGTACAGACGTGTTTTTGTTTGTTTAGTTGCTAAATCTTTGTGAGGATAGATTTATTAAAATAATTTGTTTCTATACTGTTTGTTTCAAATCCTCTGCTAAATTATAAAAGTAAATGGATTTAAAAGAAACTATGTAAATAATTTGTATTTTGTGATAGATACTGTTATTTCTCTATTGTAAATAATAAGGATGTTATTCATTTGACAAAATATTAATAAACAGTTATCACTTATCCCGAAAATTTTCTTTTGTGACATTTGGACTTTCTTTACACTTGTGATAAAAGATCTAAGACCAATAAAACTAATTATTTGAGAATAATGAACTTTTCCAAACACATTACCTTTACTATGAATAATATCATTTTAAACGTCACCCATTCAATTTTATTTTTGAACCAAAGACTTTTAATTTAACTTAAAAAAAGCTTCACCATCCCAAGAAATCCACACACAAAAAACTTCTATTGCGAGTTTGTTTTGTTCTTAAGACTATTTAGAAACTTTATCCTATCCCCAATACTTAAACGATCCTTTGTTCCATGAAAAGTGTTTAAATTCTGCTGATAAAAAGAATACTTTTCTTTTTCAACAATAGAGTGGGGGACCCATCTTTCTTAAAAGCTTATGCGTCCAATTTTACGCAATGGTGAACAACTATTGGATCGCCATCCGATAAAGATCTTTCTTAACTCCTTTTGTTTTCTTAAGTTATTTACTTAAGACAATGATACCTCTTTCAGAAAAGTATAATGAATTAATGTTGATGTATTATTTTAATTATTACTTCCCAACTTAGATGGTGATTACAGAATGATTAATATTTTTTTTAAAAAATATGATTACATTTTTAGTCAAAAATCTCATTTATCTTTTTTTTCTAAGGTTATTTACTTAGGACAAAGATACCTATCTCAGAAGAGTATAATGAATTATTATTGATGTGTTATTTTAATTTTTAATTATGAACTTAAATCGAGATTTATGAATGATTTATATTAAAAAATGATTAAATGTCCGTAAAAAACGTCATATATAATATATTGGTCTCCCACTTATGCTGAACTAAATATTTTTTTTATCAAGTTGGTTTATTTTTTAATGAGTTTTTTCTGGTTCTTAACAAGCTAAACATATTTATATTAATATAAGAATTTTTTTGAAAACTAACTAGATGTGGTAAAACTTTTCTTTATAAAAACTGTTTCTTAAAAAAGAGAAATACTTCATTTTCTTTTTATTAAAAGTATTTTTGCTACATAATTTATTTTTTTATAAATATTATTTTAAAAAATACTTTAATAAAATGCAATCAATTTTATACCCCATTATATATAAAAAAAACTTTGAAGAAGAAATAATGCGGAAATTCCAAATATTAAGTTCATGATTTAACATTTGGAGATTTTCCAAGACTTGAATTACTCCCCTAAGACTGCATAATGTTTTCTATATTATGTTTGACAATAACGATCTTTTAGGAATACCATAAGTGCCACATAAATATACATTGTATTTTTTTGTGCTTAAAACATTTTGATAATTTGTATTCTTCATTGTATATCATAATGCATTAAGAGCGAATGTACTGTAATGTCCACTATTCTACAAACCAAAGTGCCTTTGGGTTAATCCAATGAGAAACAATATATTTTCTAAGCCACATTTCTCAGGCTGCATCTAATATATTTACAAACGGTTTTTAATATGATAAATGTAGCTGACTTACAAGTATCTATATTCCCACTTTTTGAAATCATTTTTAATTTTTTGCAAAAAATATTACACCGAATTTCAAAAAGTAAGATTATAGAGTCCTATATGTCAGCTACATTTATCATATAAAAAAACTGTTTGTAAAAATATTCAATAAGGCTGGAGAAATAAGGCTTTGAAAATATGTTTTTTTCTCATTAGAATAACACAGAGGATCTTTGATTAGGAGACCCGTTGTCAATAGAGTTCATTCGCCATTAAAGTATAAGTTTCAAGTTCACTTTTTTTACTTTGCTTTTTATTGAAAAAAATGCATAATGTGGTTACACTTTAACAATAAAAACAACATTTTAATATGTCAACACTGTTAACAAAAATTTCAATTTAGAAATTTAAATTTCATCTCAAAAATCCAAGAATACTGAAAAGACATTGCGTATATAAACTGTTCATTGCATCCCGGAAATCCAACATACCAATCTTACCAACCGTGATACGCTTCTAACCCTAAGTAAATTAACATTCACTGCGATCATGCATTAACGGAGAAGTTTCGATAAGTTTTTTTTTTCAATTTTACAGAAAAAAAACTGCATTGTGTTAATACTTTAATATTCCATAGGTTTTAATATATCAGCATTGTTTTCCACAGATTTTAAAATTTAAATTTAATTTAAATGCCAAAACTCCAAGATACCTTAAATAATGTCAATTGCTCCGGGAAACCTTCATTGCATCCGGAATGACATACAATCTTACCAACCGTGATCGCTGTAACCTGAGTAAATTAACATTCCCTGCAATCATTGAAATCAAGATTTCGGGTACGGTGGAGTGCCTTACCTTCCCATTACAGCGTCGCTGAGAGGGGTTGTAAATCCTTCAATTTGGCACATCGCCATACTCATATTAAGACGCACTATGGAAGATTAAGTGATATGGGTCTTCAGTGACCAATAGGATCTGTCCTTACACAGTGGAACCAGTGGATTTTGGATGGGATATGAAGGATATATGAATTCTAGTAGTGATAAGTGTCATTCATGGATACTAAATTAGTTCGATAATGCTTATGTTATTGACACGATCCTTTAATAACGTTTTTGTTGGGAAAACTTGATTATAAACATTTATTGCCATTTTTTATTTAAATAATTGTTGACTGTGTATAAGAATGTGTTTTTATATAAAAAGGGCTTTGGTTTAATGAACTTCGCACTAGAGCTATATAAAGGCAATTGGCGATGGGTTTCGTATTATTGTTTAGATATATTATATAGACTTTCAAATTAACTACTATTTTAAATTAGTTTGTGACACCGAATTAGTTAGTTTTCAAAACTTTATAAGATAATTTCTTTAGGAAGAGCATCATAAGTTTCTGAAAAGGCATTTTTCGAAAAACATTAAGGAATATAAATTATGAATTTTAATGAAAAAAATAATAAAATAAACTGTATAGTATAATATAAAATATCATATATTATAATAAAAAATACATAAATGTAATACATTTTTAAATATCTAGATTATAGTTTGCATAGTACATAATTCACCAACTTTTAAAAGAACAGCGTAACCTATATTCACAAACTCCTAAGTTATTTATCGGTGAAACAAAACGATATTGTCTGTGTTCTTTTCAAAACACATTGAAATATAACGTTATGTATTTATTTTATCGAGCTTATCCAACCATACCATACGTCTCCTTCCGGGAATCCATTGCGTTTGATCATTCATTCACCAATCCCCTTTGGAAAAGTTTAAAATTTCCAACAATTCAACAATGGAATTGGTAGTAAAAACACAATTTTTTCAACAGAATTTATAGACCATTCGTACCATTATTCCTCAGTCTCCTTCCAGCCTTTAAATAACGCCTTCCTCAGTTGGAGGCAGCCAAACACATATTTATTGCTCGGAAACTGTAGAAACCGTCTCGTTTACTCTGGTCCGTTTAGTACTTATGTACTAGGGGCTCGAGATTTACGGATTTCGGTGCCGACGGGGATATAGGGAAAAAGGCCGGTTTTATTGTGTACTTGAGCTGTGTTTCTGTTGTTTATGGGACGCGGATGCCGTTTAATATATAACTTCAAATAAAACCGGGGGTTAGGATGGAATTGATGGAGGGAGCTGGCATCGTTTGTTGTTTGTTTTTAGATTTGTGAACGTTGGATTTATCTGAGATATATAAGTTAAAGGCGAAAAAATAATAACAATAACTCCATATTATTTGAAATTTACATTGTAACAAATTCCTGGAAAAATCCAGCACATTTGCTGCATATTTACAGCGCATTCCGCTGTATATTGATTACAACTGGTGCTTTAACACAATTAAATAGAACTTTGCTGCACTTAAGCCTCATCAAACATTATTGTGAGCCGCAGGTTCGTCCTCATAGACCTTGTATACACATTACACACATGCGTCTGATACCTCAGAACTTGTGAACACCGATGCATGATAATCGTTTAGTGGAAATGGCGGTCCAGGATCGTGATATCCTTCCGAAGTAGGTAATTTTCAAAGAAAACCTTTACTACGCAGACTTTTCCATAGAACTAACATTTTTTTTCAATTAAAAAGGAGTTGTAGGGTTTGTGGGTGATTTCGAGACGGTGCACAGTGGGGCAAAACCCCTTAAAAGCTGGCCAAAACCCAAAAAAAATAAAGTGCCTCTTTTAAGTTTCCATCTACGTGGGGTTGTTTAGAAATATCTGAAGTATCATATGTAACCTCCCCCGACAGATTTATGGCTTCTGGGAAGAGTTGTGAGGGTGCAAAGTTGACCAAATCGGGAGAGTTCATTTCCAGTGCGAAATTTCTAAAAAACGGTTGCTTACTTTGTGTGCGTCCAAAAAATTTATTTGTTTGTAAAACTTTAAAAAATAGGAAGAATTCTACTACTGGTGGTATGTATAACCTCGGTTAATTTTATTGGAATTTTCGGAAGTGTTTTAATATTTTTTTTTAATTTAAAAATAATTACCTTCTTAATTAATAATATTTGTTGTGTTAAAATTTAAAAAGTAGTAAATTTGTTATATAGTTACGCCTTGTTACGCAAAAACTACTACGCAGATTGAAACTTTTTAAATTGTTGTTTTCAAAACTGTTTTCACCTGCTGCACGTTTTCGCAAGTTTGGCTAAAAATTCAAAATATGTAAGGCATAATTTCTTTAAAGTTTCAATGGTCAAATGTGCAAATAATGAGTACTATGGCTTTTGTTTTCTAAACATTGAAAAAGCACTCAGTTTAATATTTTTTAATGACCATTATGAATTATTCAAGAGTCATATTTTGACAATAACCTTATGTTGGGTGCATTTGATTTGGAAGATATTCAATAATTTAATAAATTTTTTGTGACTAGTTTCATGTTAAATTCATAAGGTTTTTTTCAGATCCTTTTGTATATTTTATTCATTTGACATCCATCATAAAGTTGTTTATCACTTAAAAGTGGCAAAATTAAATTAGTTACTGAATTTGGATCTTTACGTTTTTTCATTAACATAAGTCTACCAAGCACACTACAGCCGAACTCAGCGTTAAGCATATTGCGCTCTATTAAAGGATAACGTTTCGTAAATTTTCTGCAACATTCTCGAAAAAAATTCCAATTTTGGTCTTCAAGTAGTTCGCATATAGATAAAAAGGAGGAAATTCTACAAAATGCTTTCAAGATTACCTCCAAAATCGCCCTTCAATAATAAAGTACAGTTACTGGAACTTGAACTTAAAAAATACAAAATGCCCGTAAAAATCTTACTTTAAAATCGAAAAAAACTGCGCAGTCATTTTGTAAAACCTCTAAAACGATATGGACAGCCATACATAGAGTTTTTAATGGTTAATAGAGTAAAGCATAAATTTTGTTTTTAAAAATACGAAGTGGTTAGATGAGAAAATTCTCGTGCCATTTTTTGCGAACAAAGGTTTAGGACGGCCATCATCTGGTTTCCTGGAAAGTAGCAAAAGGCCAAAACAAAGGAAAACGGAACATTTACGTACAAAATACACTCCAGGAACTTTAGCTTCTGTAGCACAAATGACTTTGAGAGCTATTGGTGAGATATATGGTTCTAAATTCATAAAATATACGATATTGATAGTTCCCCGTTCAGAGCAATCGAATACCGCAAATATTTTTCTGAAAAAGAATAGCTATGTGCGGAAATTTCTGAAACTATCTCAGCTGATGGAGCCTTGTCTTTGTTAATTGAGGCTCAATTAACCAGTCAACAATATGACAATATCAGAAGTCACTCAAAAAGTATATTTTCTTGGTACAAAGTCATACAAAAAGCAAAGAAAAACAGTCATCCTGAAATCAGCTCCTAAGAAGTCGAAAAACTAAAGGTTGAAGTGAATGTTCAAGCTCTTTTACACCATACAGTTCAAAGAATAATAGACTGCACATTGAATGATTTGAGCAATTATTAATATGAGCAGTTAAAATGTTTGAAACTTATTTCAAAACAGGGATATGATGGCAGGTCAAGTCAAAGCCAATATAAACAGAAATTCAAATCCACTAAATCTTCAGATTCGAATAGATTTCTTATTTCGAGTGTACCACTGAAGTGTTTCGAAGATAATGATCTAAAAAATATAATCTGGAAGAATCCTAGACCAGCATCACCTCGATTCTATCATCCAATACTTATACAGTTTATAGCAGAACAGCAGAATTTGCAAAACACATAGTAGAGTGCACCGAAAACCAAATATTACAATCTCATTCCAACAATAGTAATATTAATTAAGTCTATAAATTAATCATAATATTATATTTAGAACTAGCAAATAAATCCCGTTCTTCGCACGACTAAAAGATATCAATCGATCAAGTATATTCATTTAATTTGCTGTAGGATAGTAAGCTTTGCCTTTGTTCCGTTCATTATAAAGAATAAATCCGTTACTTATATTGCTTTAAAATTCCAAAATAAATACATCACTATAATGCACATCCTCGTGTCACAAAAATCTCTTCAATATGAACTTACTGTCATCGCAATTTTCTGATAAATTCAAAATTACCTAATTGTATGACAATGTTATTTCACGTCAACCTCCATCTGTTTTTTTTTTAAACATTGCTCATTGCACGTCAATTATTTTCAATCTTAGTTCTGAAGTAATGGCAAGAAAAAAGCATTCATTTTAATATTTTGTGTCATTAATTCTTCTGTCGAATGACAACACGAAAGGAAAATTATCGGATTTGAGCGAAAGTGGTGTATTTTTCAGAATTAGATTTCTCTAAAATGATCAAATATGAAAAACTAGCTCAGGTGCACACGCTGTATTAAGGTTCTATCTTAAATTCGAATTCGATGGCAGTTAGTAGGTCTTACGATCCACAGACAGACACACAGACAGACTCTTCTTTATTATTATAGATGATGGATGTAAAATTTGTAAGCATTACATCTACCACGTTCGTAGAGGTTTTTGTGGATCAAAGATTCACAATATTTAGAATCATATAGTGTTTTCTACTGTATCATGAATTATATGGTGTGACATGTGCGAATGTGCGTACGAAAGTGATAATTTATTAATATATAAATTGAGTTTTAAATTAAATACTAGTTCTTAATATTTCTTGAAAACGGATATTATTAATTTTATACAATGATTTAAATAAAAAATATCATTTTATTAGGGGTTTAAATAAATGAACCAAATGTGATAATTTCAGTCTAAATTACTTTAAATATTTAAAATTAGAGCTGCACACTTCTAAAAACATACTAAATACCTAATTAGGATGTTTTTAGCCCATTGGAGAAATTACAGAATTTTGGCCAGGTTTTCACCCCTTTTGCTCTACTGTGCGGTGGTTTGGTGGTAAATATACGTTTTTTATCAATTAACTCCTACACTACATTATTTTGCGCTTTCTAGGAATAGCAATATCAGTGACTGCATTCAATTTTATACCTTCCATTAATATTGAGTCAAAAAAGCCTAAACCCTTACCAAATTTTTTATATGTCCCTTTCTTTTTAACGATATTATAATGTTGTATAGAAAGCCCGATAATTGTTATTAAAGTGTTATTCGATTGCAAATTGGAAATTATTAAGTTATTATTGTTTAAATGTCGCCGTTGACTTTTGTAGAAAGTATCACTGGTAAAAGTTAACATATTGACGGTTCGAAAATTGCTTTTAACGCCTGGTTTGAAGACAATATAGAGTATTATTCATGCAAGTTATGCATTTTAGTGCACATTTTTCTCTGAAATGATAACTGCATTATAAGAAAGAATAGTTTTTATTTATGTTGTTTTCCTACATAAAATATTTATTATACACCAATTTTTTTAATTGCATAAGGTTAATCGAAGTTATGTAAAAAAATTGTAGTATTGTGGATATCTTCTAACAACATTTATTCCAGATAGTTCTCTAATATTTTTTTTTAATGTAGCTGTTGTTTAAGCGAACTGAAACAAGTGAACCAAATACAAAATAAATATTAAACAAATTCCTAAACAATGCCTTAAAATGTTCTTTAACCAATGAAATTATTGTTAGTAAGGTAGTAGATTCAACAAAGACATCTTGTGTCAGTAGGATACAAATCAACAATGTAATACTTTAAGTCCCAACTTCTTGAGGCTTAGTCCCGATATGCAATTTTGTACGCGACGTATATTTGCTTTAAGTATCTGTAAATTTTATAAGCCGATTACCTATTTATGTCGTTAATAGAATTTTTGAGTGAGCCCCAAACCTTTAGTAATGTAAATCATTTAATAGAATTATAAATGTTAAAGTATTTCAGTTTGCATTAACAACGAATTTATGAGTACCATTAAAGACATTCATCCCAAATAAAACCTTTAACTTTTTAAAATTCGCTTTTGTCTAACTTTATTTGTCCTACATAAATTGATCAATACTACAGTCTTAGTATATCTTATAATGTGCTTCCTCATATAAAATTAAACAGACAACTCCTTTTTACATGACAAGTTTTGTTTCTCCAATTGTCATTAAAGCGGTTAAATAACAAGTAAATCTGTAACTAATATTTATACTAATACTTACTAATATTTATTTAAATTTTAAACATTTCAATAATTTGTTAGAAAATACAATGGAACACAAAATTAACAGTTAAAAAAAAACACCATACCGGGAATCAATGACAAAATAACTACTAACAATAAAAAAATTTCTTTCTTGCTATTAGTTCTTCTTGCTAACACCACCACAGTTTTCTTTGGTTTTGCATTCTTAGACTTAACACATTCTTACACAATTAACAACTAAACACTTAAATTCACTCCATAAAAACTCTCATTTAGAAAACAACATAAAAAATAAACATGTTCTAGCTCCTTTAACGATGACGTTGTTTTCGCCTCAACGACATCTCTTGACTTCAAAATGCGTTTTTTAACAACTATTTGTGAGAATTACAGCTGGGCCGTAATTTCAAAGTTATTTTTTCTCACTCCTAAATGCTTCATCTACAACAATGTGATAATAAATTTTTATAATTCTTCATTCAAAGATTTAGAAAATACATGCTGGGTTAAGTTTAAAAGAAACATTATTATTACAATCTATTGTTATACTTTTTTTTTACCGATGCCATAAAGAAAGAACCTAAAACGTGTTTTAATGATATCACTTTTGGAAGGTAGCGGTATTTTATCATTTGAGGTAGTTTCTTAGATAAAAATTAATGGCCTGTGGTTCTGAAAATTATCATTAACTTTTTTCTTAAACAACATCTTTAGAAATATTTAATACACTAAACTTTTCCATCTTCATATTTAAAATAATGCTTTATAAATTTAACTTATTGTTAAATGTTCAAGCGAGTTGTTACTTCTCCATCAATGATAATATGGTTAGACTCTATTCTGTATTAATGAAATCCATTGCAAATATTTGCATTATTTCCTTATTTTCTCGAAAGAATTAAACATGATAACAGTTGTTTTTGTGCCTAAGACTTTAGAACTAATTTAATTTGTATTTGGGTCCCTGATTATAAATATGAAATCAGTTTTTATCTAACAGCACAACACTGTAAGAACAAATTCTTAGAAAACTGAATTATTCATAATTTTCCTACAGAAATTTCATGTTTTCTAAAACTGCTGCCGTTTACTGTAAAATTATATAGAAAAAATCTCTTATGCACGATTATTTTCTGCATTCCTTTGCTACAGGAAAAATTTAGACGAAATATGAACTGAAATATGCTGACTATTGGTCAAAATATTTATTCCTTAGCATTACGGTTATTTTCAAACAACTTTGCTGCCGGAAATTTCTTGTAATCTAACAAGATTATCCGACATTTTTATCTAAAAAAAGATGCATCTTTTCACTTTTAGATAAAAAGTCATATCATGACAAAACCGTTAGAGGTAGAGAAAATTGAAAACCATATTGGTGTTCAGTTGCAAAACCTACGTTAAAAGTACTTTTTTCATTAAAAAAAACGCTCAATATTTTATTACGAGCACTTCTTTAACGCAAAAAAGTGAATTTCTCGGAAGGTAGAGCTGATAGAGAACAACTAATTTCGTTTTTAGAATCAGCAATCCAAATAACTAAAATCAGTTCTAAAACATTTGACACCAAAGTAACTTTTCTTTTGTGGCTCTGTGTATTATGACATAGCTATTGTTATACTATCCACAATCAGGCGAACTAATTAACAATTTTTATAAAACCGGCGTTAAGTTTTCTCGACCTTTTAATAAGTATACTTTAATAGTACCGCTTCAAAACAGTAATTTGTATTTACTAGGACACCAGAGACAGGGTTTGGCTGTGTAATTTTCCGCAAATTATGGCTGTTGCACCCGAGAGAGAATTTAATGAGGCACGTACAAACTTGGTTTCTCAATTTCTATGACGTTAGTTAAGTTTAACTCCACCATTGTTAAACTGCATTGTGCGCTTGTTAACTGTAAACAGATGTTCCATTCAACTTGGGCTACCCTTGTTAATTGTCATAATGTTGCATAAATCATTAGCAATAGGGCCATCTGAAATATTAATAGATTATTATAGTGGTAGTTTCTTGTATATTTATAGTATTTATCTTTATTGTACATCATATTTAAGTTTTATAGCCAAGCATTAGCTGCAATAGCCAATCTAATTAAAAAATAACGTTTCATGTTTATTTTGATACTTACCAAATGTTTTCGGAAGTGGTGTAGAAGCAGAAAAGCATCAAGGAACTTAAATACCCTAACACTTTAAAACAAATTGCACTGCTAAAAATTTGTTATGTTGCACCAAAATCTAGAGTCGATTGGACAGTTTAAAAAAATGTAGGCAATCGCATTAAACTTTAGTGCATGTTATAACTTTATATTAAACTTTATTAACGCATTATATAACTTTAGGTGACCTAAAAAAAAGGAGCTCCAGACTATGGATTCGCAAAAGGGGAACACAATTTGTTTGAGTTTATTTATAGTGATTCAGTTGATAAAATAACTGTTGTTGTAAATTGTTTATTTCAATAGTCAGTACAACAAAAAGCTTGTTTTTTACAATATATTTTTCTGGGATATTTTGATTTACAATAAAAGAACATAAAAAAAATGTAAACGTGTGTTACATTTTTTAAAGAATAGTTGGGAAATTTTCCCAATGCATTTGTGGCTTGCTGGTAAAATGAAAACCGTATGCACGTTTTCCAGCTCAACATGTTTACATTTATATTCTTTTTTGCCAAAAACTGCATTTACTTTTTGTAAAAGTATATTGCCAGTTTGTAAACAAAAACGTGGTAAGACTCGCTTTCCCTAAAATAAATTAAATAGAAAATATTCCATCAAAAAGAATAAAAAAAAACTTACCCCGGCCTCCTCTACACTTCCATTTAATTTGTAATAGAGTTTAAACACTTGCCTTTTGCTAATAGCCTTAGTGTAACTCTAGTGCTACATTAATTCATCCAAGTAAAAATTTCTGCCAAGCGATAAAAAGGAAACGGCTAACAATCAGAGGAATCTCATATTCTGGGAAATAATACACCGAACTTACTTTCTGAAAAAGAAAATGAAGCGAGGTCAATTTTCAGCATCCACGCTTCATTAGTGGTTTTCGCCAAATCGACTCAACTCAATAACCTCATAATCAGCATCACACAACCTTTGGTAAAAAATGAAGAATACTGAGTTACGATAGAGACGCCATTTTTGATTTTATCCAATCATATCTTTGTTTAACGATAAGTGCGTAGTAATAAGTTATCAAATGTTTCAGTTACATGGGTATTATGAGCAACACATTTAAAATGAACATTTCATTTACGGAACTAACATTAAACATAAATTAAATAATGAAAAAAAATGTTGAAAATAAACGTACTTTATTTTGCTGATAATTATGTTGCCGTATCTTACAGTAACATTTAATTCAATTACGTTATGTATTTCCGTAGAAGTTCAGTGAAGGTTGGAATATGGGAATCAGGCGAATTTTATTCCCACGCAAATTCACATTGCGTGATGTCTGAACTATACGAAAATGCTCATTAAAAAACTGCATTAACATTTATTTTCGTAATATCTTTAGGTTAGGTTTGAATTATCGTCGCACTAGAGCTACACGAGGGCTATTGGCGACGGGCGTCGTATTTTAGAACCACAGTCAAGTGACGAGCCGACACCTGAATATATCTTTAGGAAAAGCCATTTTATTACATATACGTTAAATAATTATTTGCTAACATTTAAACATGTTACCAAATAATATTTTAACGTGTATTTTAATAATTGTACAAAATGGTGATGTTTTTAAAAAAAATAAGATTTTTGTGTCAATGAACATTTTATTCCCTCCTCTGAAAAATGACAAGATTCCACTTTTTCATAAGCTTTAAGTTAAGTATTGTTTTCCTTTTGTGAGTGTAGTTATTAACGTATGTAAGTGCAAACGAAAAACTTTAAAAGCTCATTTTCTCGTTTTCACTTTTTCCACGTTTTGTTTCAATGCACGTTCTTCCCCTTAGCTTTTTAAAGTATTCATATGACGAAATCCTTGACCAAATATGGCTTCGGAATCCTCAAAAGTAAATTCTAATTCTAATGATAGGTATAAAATAAATGTTGTAAATTCATACCTTTTCATGACCCATAAAAGGATTCACTAGAGTGTGATATAAAACGCCCCACTTCTTGTTACAATTTAATGGAGCAAGAATAACATAAAATGTGTATAAGGATAAAAGATAATAAGTGGTAGCGTTAAAAAAATCAATGTTTCAACGATTTGATTGCTTTCAGTATATTATTTTAATAAAACGACATAAAAATCTACACTCATTTTTGTCAAAAAAATCTAATATTCTTTAGTTAAATTGTTTCCATTTAATAATAATATATGATACTTTTGCGATGCAATGTTGATGCATAAATGTGTTTAAAATAAAATTATTGCAAATTAAAATAAACATAAAGAGCTCAAAATCACAAATTAAAGACACGCGGCTAAGAAAAAAACTTTATTTTCTATTAGAATTGTTAATTTAGAGTAAGTTAAATTTCAGAATTGCAACATTAAATTTCAGAATTGCAACTTCAAGAGCAATTTAAATATTTACATACAATGTTGCTAAAATGCCTCATATTAAATAGGCTGATTAAACTTTCTTTTAAGGAACTCTCATTTAAAACACGAAAATTGTTTCATAGTTTAATCAAACTCAGTACCAACATATTCACTTAATTTTCTATACGTAAGAGTTCATCTTAGTAACTTTTCCTTTCAAGTTACTCACTTTTTTCAGCATTATTTGCAAGAACATATTCAAATTTACTTTTACGTGCTGTTATGGCACAAACAGAAGGCCGCCTGCAAGCACAATGAAATTCATTTCTTCGAAGCAATAGAAAACTTCTTTTTTCTTTCAAAGCACTGGGAAACTCACAGTTAACAAGGAAGTTTGACAAAGTTGTTATTGAAAACTCCTATTGAACTGGTTCATTCGTGGTGCTTTATAGTCTGCGTTTTGATATAAGTATACTGGGACCTACAAACTTAAAAGAGATTCCTAACGCAAGGGATATAAATTTTATGCAACAATCATTAGGTTCAACATGTGCGATTCAAACTTTTCGACTTTGCTACTTATAGTAAAAGAATTTGAAGATAATTCATCGTCTTTTTTTATTTTGTGCAATTTGTGTTTACAAATTACACGATATTATTACATTTTGCTCTTTCTATAAGCTCTATTTATAGTTACAATTCAGTGCTGTATTTCTTCAGAGTCTTAGTGTAAAAAATAATTTTTAATCCGAAAAAAATATTAATAAAATTAATTTTAATAAGGCATTTTGCTTTCGTTTTAAGACATGCATCACACATCCACGTATGTGATTAATTTCAACAGGTCCATTTGTATAAAAATAAAATAAAATAAAAATTTAAAAAAAAATCGAATTGCATTTTCCCCCCTTAAACTGCAGTGAGTATATCTTTTTCACCCAATAAAAATAATAGCGTCGCTAATGGCTAAGTTCAGAAAACGTCAACCTTAAAAGAAATACCATCCTAGTTTCAGTCTATTTCGAAGAAACATGTTCATCAAATTCACTTTACCTTCCGAAAAAGTACATGGAATTCTCGTCTTAATTCTAAGTTTACTAAGTCGTTCTAATTAAAGTTTTATTTTGATATCAACGTCGTAACTGTGGTTAAATATTAAAATATATTGTTATTATAATTTTTGGAGGGACTTAGAGACAGAAGAGTGGCTGGAAAATTGGTTAAAAATGTATACACAAATAACTAATTTTTGTCCTTATTCAGAAGTTGAATGTAAAAGTATCTCATATCGACTTTTTATATTTCTTATTAAGTGTAACCTCTAATGCAGCGATACAATTAAGGCTATATTCTTAAAATACGTACATTTTTTTAGAAGGGTGCTGCTTTATTGGCGGTCAAGCCTTTGCAGACTCGGCATTTTCACCAGAACTGATAACCATTTTTATGGCCCAATCTAGGCGACTCTCGCTACCAATTTGACGCTCAGATTACAATGAATCTGAGCTCTCTGTGGATGTTAAAGTGTGCCGAAATTTAATTTTGCCTTGAAAACCCAATCCAAATAGGTACTCAAGGGATCTTTTGCATTAAATATAATCATATGACATTAGTTCCCACGATTTTATCACCCAGAAAATCTGACGCCTCAGCCGGGGTTCGAACCCGCAATCTTGGGCTAATGAGGCGGTCACGTAATACCTCTCAGCCACTGAGCCGTTAAAATAGTGGATAAAAGAAATATTACAATTTTGTCACCCCCAACGATGGAAGTTCTTAAAATATTCATTACTTTGGCGCTAACAGCAGACAAAAGAACCAGCAACAGCTGCGTTTTCTTATCCATTTTCATCCAAATTTCCTCCAGGACAACAACGCGAGGATATTAAGTTTTGCCATGCCTTCACATTTTACTGGCTGCGGGAAGTTTACTTATTGGAATGGGCTCACTTCCTATTACTACTCAATAGAGAATTGCCTTGTTCAGAATCTACTTTATTTATTTGCATAAACAACTTTTACCTCTTGGGGTAAAGAAAACATTTAATTTTATTGGTGTATTTAAATGGGTTATTCTTGCCAGGTTTTATTACCGTGTCTTAAGCCTGTTACATAAATATGTGTCTAGGTAATTGAGCTTTGAATAGGCAATTTCTGGTATTTTTATTGCTTCTTGTAAGAAAATAGCCATAATATAGATATTTTATGTAGTAGTGTGTTTAAAACTTGTCTTAAAGGTGTAATGTTTACAAGAGTTATACTTTATTTCGGTATTCAGCTAATGTGGCTTTTTCTCTTTGGTTTTAAACTAAACTATTTAAACTTAATTAAATTATTAACTACATAATTTACACTTAATTCGAGGGTATCATAATAATTTTTTTTAAATAGTAACATTTTTTACGAAAGAAAATGACGTTTTTAATATTTATGGTATGCTCTTTGTGTAATATTTATATGCTCTATGTATTGATAGACTATTTTATTTAAAATAAATGTATACAAAAACTAGCAATATAAAGTACATGCTTTGTTAGACTATTTAGAGAAAATTTGCATTTTTAGTAGGCTGGAAAAATGTACCCCGCATACGGGGTACATATTCGACTTCATCAAGCTTGGACTTAACCTCTTGCTGTCAAAACTTTTTATTTACTTTTTTGGAAAAATAGTTGTGCTAGTTTGTAGAGCAAAGTGTAATGAAGACGATGATATGAAGTTTACTTCAAAACATAAATTTAAAAATATAAAAGAAAAAAAGGGACAAAAAATAACATAAAGCCCCGGTCTCCCCTATTCATATCAAAGTTTATGTAACTCGGACGACTTATACACATAACCACTAACGAAATGAAAATTAAATATGCATAGACTTTTGTTAAGTTATAATAAGAAGTCAAAAATATATTTTAGCTATCTATACATGAAACATATATGACGGTTAGAGGTTTAATCCATAAATTTCCAAAAGAAACTTTTCAATACTTTATATCGTAGACCCAATATTTTATTCTCTGTTTAAAAAATGAAGTATTTGAAAAAAAAATCCGGATCCATATTGCAAGAAAAAGCGAAAAAAAAGGAGTAATTTCTGTCATACAACTTAGAAAAATGTTTTTTTCCTTCTAACGGCTATCGACAAAACTCTAAACTTATGAGGATTCAGAAAATCTCAAAAAGAAACCCATCAAAATAATATTACTGAGGCAGAATGAAGTGAAAATAAAAACTGATAAGCAATATTTCACAAGTGGGGGTGTTCCTATATTGATGACAACATATAAGTCACTTTAAAAAATATCGATATAAGGTGATTTAAGGGGCCAAATATATATTTTTTCGTTTCACTAATCTCTCGGATTTTTAAAGAGAAATATGTTTTTTTTTGTGAATTGGATCAAATATATGTGGCAATGTGTTTTTCTAGTATTTTTTCTTTAAAAATCGTTAGAATTTGTTATTAAATTCAGTTTTGGTTCCAATCGTAGAAGGTTTTTTTTCACTTTAGTTAATATTTTATATATAATACTCTTAACGTGGTTAGATTTAGATGGGAATTTCTATGGTTAGCAATGCGTTACAGATTCAGCACGGTCAAGTTAAGCTTAACAAAAACTCTCATTATCCCACAAATAATATTGCTTACAATTTGTTTTTAGTCCAAAAACTAAATAACTGTAAAAGAAGAATAAAATATGTTCTTAACGTTCAGAAAGAGAGAAACTAAAATAAGAAAGTAGAATACTAAATAAAGTAGATCTATCATCTAACTTTTGTATATTTTATGCACATTAGTGTTACTTTTTATATATTATTTTTTTTAATTTCAATACAAATATTATAGATTGTATATATGTATTATCTTACGTATTTCAAACCTATTTTTCATTAAAGTTATTTTGGTTTAAGATTTAAATCAACTTTTAAAATATTTTCTTTGACACTGTGTTTGAAAGTGAAAATTAGTTTAACACTCTTAGGGATAAGCACATTTGCTAAGGTGTAAAAATGTATTAACTATAAGTTATTTAAAAATATATATCGATAAAATGTTCTTTACATTTTCCAATCGTTGGTTTCTGGGAACCTGACAGTCAGTTGAAGGTTTTTTTTTATCATCTGTATCACTTAGAGGGTTAAATTGCACAGTACACAAAAAAAATTGCACATTAAATTGCGCAATGCTCGAAGAAGTTTTAAATCACCAAAACATAACTTCAATTCAAGCATCTATACATATCTCAGTATCACTTCACATGCATTTATGTTTGGTTCATATTTGTTTTTAAATTGTCAGCATACAATTTCCTACCTGTCGTAATTTGATGATTTGCGTTGCGTTCCCAAATAATAAAACTGGACAAATCATATAAATATTTCCTTTAAACAAAACTTGATAGTTACTTCAAGCTTACTTTAAAAGTTTTGTGGTTCCCAAACGTCGCAAACAGATTGACTCATTCATATTTTAACACTATCCACACACGAAAAGGAAAACAACTGTATTTCTCACTTGCTTATGGAGTCACTTGCTTATGGAGTATCACTTGGTTATCACTTGCTTATGGAGTAAGAATTCACGGTGCAAGTGACGATGTTAAATCTCTTAAAAAATTAGGCCAGAATTACACTCAAATATTTTTAAATAAATTAGCCATTTTTACATATTCTAAGTATATAAGCATCCTATATAATATTTTAATATATATGTATTCCGTCAGAAACAACGTTAGTTACGTTGTTTATCGGTATTTCACATCATTTTTTACATCGGTATTTCAATACACTTGTATCAGTTGAATTATAATAATTTTATTTGTGTTTTAATGGCAATGGCGTAAAGTTATTGCAATTTAATTACACATTAGGATATTTTTAATATTTCTTCCAACATATTTTGTTTTTTTATATACATTTCTTATTCCACCCATTAAATGGTCTAGATAAACTCATTTCGTACAACAAAGAACTTTTATTAAATGAGAATTCTTTACACCACGCATAACCCTGAAGAAAAATGTTTGAAAAATAGATAAAATCCTATATAACAAAGAACTTTTAATTAAACTAAAATATACTCGCCGCATAGTTTAAATCTCAGAAAAGCGTTGGTAGACGGGTATTCAGAAAAATTAATAGCCATGCGTGCTTTCTTCGCATTTATGCATTTCGCTGTGTATTCTCGCGAAACATCTTACATAGTCTGGCATAATTATCAAAAATTACGTATCTCAAACTTATGCTTTATAAAAAATGATATCACGGAATCTAAAGCAGAATCCTGTCTACATAGGAAAACTATTTGGAAACCAGCTCGCCATATTTCAATGAAAACTGCACAATTATCTGAAAAGTTTGCTCTTTTGTCACGAAACGATGCTTTTTAAATGTCGAGTTATACACGCGATATTTTTCCGCACTCAGGTTTAATGAAAGATAAATTGGAATATATATTATGTTAAGTAATATTAGTAATTTGAAATTCTATTATAATTAAATACAAAAACTAATATTAAGACTGTGTTATATATCAAAGAGTACAAAAAATAAAATATTGAAATACAGAATATACTTTTAAAAAAATAATGAGATTTTTTTGGGGGAAGATTTTGTCATGCCAATAGCAAGGAAGTTCGTTTGAAGCCTCAAGCCATAAGCAGAACATACTGATTACTTTAAAATTTTATCAATTTCGTGTGGGTCTTCAGACATTAATACAATATGCACGTCCTGGAAAAGCAGCAAAACAGAAAACTATTTTAAAAACTAATACCCAGTTATCTGTTCAAATAAGTTGCTAACATAATAGGACTTAAGGGGGAATGGGCGCGCTGAACCGGGGGTCTCCAAAGCAAAGTGCATCAGTGTTAATCCAATGGCGAAAAGAAATATTTTCTCTGCCACATTTCTCCGGCTGTATTGAATATTTTTACAAGCGGATTTTTTATGTGATAAATGTAGCTGACTTACAGGTTCCGATCTTCCCACTTTTGAAATTGGTTCGAATATTTTTTCTAATTTTCAATAAATTATTTTACACAAAATATTCGAAGCAATTTCAAATAGTGGGAAGATAGATAACTGTAAGTTATCTACATTTATTATTTAAAAAGAACGTTTGTAAAAATAATCAATACAGCCGGAGAAATGTAGCAGAGAAAATAGTTTTTTTCGCCATTGGATTAACACTGAGGAACTTGAGTTTGGAGACCCACGTTCCAGCGCGCCCATTCCCCCTTAACTTGTCAAGAAAGTTATTCTTACTATTGTACTTTTTTCTATAATTTGTTTATTTTGATAATTTTATGGATTTAACTTTGTAATTCTTATAGTATTGTGCAATTAGTGCAAATGATATATAAATCAGCTATATTATTAATTACCATAAATCATAATTTCTAAAAACCGTTACAAAACAATGTATACTGTTACTTAAACCTAACATTTTAAAACTCTAAAGTTTTCAAAAGTCCTTGTAAATAACTTAGTACGGTAAACTCCTTTGTTATCCCAGATAGCATAGAAAATACCTTTCCCAATAGTCTTATTTCTATTGTCCTAGTATTAATAAACTTAGTACGGTAAACTCCTTTGTTATCCAGATAGCATAGAAATACCTTTCCAATAGTCTTATTTCTATTGTCCCAGTATTAATAAACTTAGTACGGTAAACTCCTTTGTTATCCCAGATAGCATAGAAAATACCTTTCCCAATAGTCTTATTTCTATTGTCCCAGTATTAATAAACTTAGTACGGTAAACTCCTTTGTTATCCCAGATAGCATAGAAAATACCTTTCCCAATAGTCTTATTTCTATTGTCCCAGTATTAATAAACTTAGTACGGTAAACTCCTTTGTTATCCAGATATAGCATAGAAAAATACCTTTCCCAATAGTTTTATTTCTATTGTCCCAGTATTAATAAACTTAGTACGGTAAACTCCTTTGTTATCCCAGATAGCATAGAAAATACCTTTCCCAATAGTCTTATTTCTATTGTCCCAGTATTAATAAACTTAGTACGGTAAACTCCTTTGTTATCCCAGATAGCATAGAAAATACCTTTCCCAATAGTCTTATTTCTATTGTCCCAGTATTAATAAACTTTCCGCTGTAAACGCAGTACAAAGCACTCAAAGACTATCTCCTGTTAGTCCAAATGATATGTAAATCAGCTATATTATTAATTACCATAAATCATAATTTCTAAAAACCGTTACAAATCAATGTATACTGTTACTTAAGCATAACATTTTAAAACTCTAAACTTTGAGTTTTCAAAAGTCCTTGTGAATAACTTAGTACGGCAAACTAATTTGTTATCCCAGGTAGCATAGAAAATACCTTTCCCAATAGTCTTATTTCTATTGTCCCAGTATTAATAAACTTAGTACGGTAAACTCCTTTGTTATCCCAGATAGCATAGAAAATACCTTTCCCAATAGTCTTATTTCTATTGTCCCAGTATTAATAAACTTTCCACTGTAAACGCAGTACAAAGCACTCAAAGACTATCTCCTGACACATACTTTTATCTTGCTCAATATACCGAAAAGACAAAGGGAGTGGTTACAAAATTATCTTAATCTCAAGAGACATAGATATGCGAGTCTGCCTTGGTGTTGTCGACGGAACAATCTTGATGTCATGTGTACAAGGTACTTTGATTGAACCGTTGTTATGTATCCATTACCAACATAAAGTAATCGTTATAAGTGTTTTTAAAAATATTTTTAAATATGTATTCTGTTTATTGGTAGGGTGTAAAAAACTAGCAAGGCTAAATAAATATTTTTTCCAATAGTAGCGATAATCCGGCTGTGATGTGCATTAGTTATTTTAATGTTTTTTTATTATCTAATTTAAAAACTAATTAGCTGTATGGTTTTCAGAAACTGTTTTATTGAATTGCTGAAATTAAAAAAATAAATAAGTAAAAGTAGCTGATGTGCAATCGATGTATTTTTTATTGATATTATTTTTAAGAAATAAAGTCGTAATATAACTATCGAAATAATTAACAAATAATCCCTTCCCAGAATAAAAATAAACTTAAAATTAAAACAAATAAAACGAAACTAAAATACTGAACAGTGATAACGAAACAACGGCGTGGTGCACTTAAATAACAAGTGAAACACATCCAACTATATTTTCCTTTACATCCAGTCCACACTTCAAGACAGAATTGGAGGATGCGAAGACGTCTTTTCCTGACTTTTCCACTCCATCTCTCCCTAAGGATGCTCACCCTCCTATGATCCCTGGGAGGATGCGGATGATTTTGAGGTGCATCGTTGCCATTGCTGAGTGTAATTGCAGAATGGATTATAAATGAGATAAAGCGAATTTCATTCTGAGAGCTTTTAAGTCATGCATTGCAGAGATGCATTTTTGATGGATTGCATAGGGAATGAGTTGAGCAGGGATTGTGTTCGCTTTTACGGTAGATGGTGCATGTAAATTATCTTTAGGTATCTTTGTTCTGGTCAGAAGTTTGCTTTAATAGAAATACACTTAAAATTTTTTGTGTTTTTTTGAATATTGATATTAGTCGAGTGTTGGAAAATTCTAGAGTCTCTCATTACCGACTTGTACTATTGCGTAACGATAACCCTCGAGCAATTCTGGCCACCAAATTAATGCCGATAAAGTATCTTCTAGGTCAATAGCAATCGGCCTACGTTTACGAAGCTATTGATCAGGGTGAACGTGGGTTGCCATAAAGTCTAGGTTTGCATGACTTTGTCTACGTTAGTATATCACGTGTTGCTCTACGATATATTTAATCGAATATAAAGTATATAGTGTCTTTTATAAAAATCGTATAATTTCTACCAATGACGGATCAAATAGTTAAATGTCAAATTTGAATTATGGCTGTATGTTAGTTTATTTGTTATTATCCAATACAATATTATAAATAAAAATCTAACACTTATTAGTTATCCTTATGTAAAATATATGTTCATGTTCTATATTGAACATTTAGTGCTGTATTTAAATTTAGCCATCATAAGAGTTTCTCGAATTTGAACATTGTTTAGTAAATATAACACTACAATAATATACATAATACATACATATAATACATATAACATACTTAATTTGCTTGATATTTAAAAATATGATTCGTGTGTTCACTGGTTCGTAACAATCACAAATGTGTAGAAAAAAGAAATGAAATATATCCAAACGAAACAAAAATGTATTCATAGCGCCATCTATTAATAATTTATTGAACAAATATGAATGTGTTTTTTTTAGCCGTGCATACTCCTTTCTATTTGAAATGGAACTAACTTACAAAATACATCTTTTTATAACAAAACATTAATTTATTAAGCCTTAAAAAAACGTATAAATATAATATCGGCATCAAACTAACCATTTTAGTTTATTGTTTTTTTAAACCAATTGATAGTCAGATATACAGTTGAAAAATTATGTTTGGATATGAATAAATTGTTTCTAATTTATTTGTTGATATAATTGAAGCGTATCATTTATTCATTTGTTCTTAAATGCTGTTATGTTCGAATTGTACTTTAAGAAGATTTTTAATCTCACATAAATTCATAACATTCTAGTAATGAATCAAAATCCACCTCATACTCACTTATTTATCGCGAATACTCACTTTTTTATGTGGTAAATTTTTATAACCTTATTTTGTACCAGATTTTTAGGTGTGAAAAATACGAATTTCTTTTCCTCTAAAATAAACCAGCATCTGATTTGAAAACAACAGCTATATACTTATCAAATTAAAAAAAAACATTTAATCATAGAAAAATAAAATTATGATCTTTTTATCCAACTTTTATGAATAGAAGATTTAAATTGACAATAAAATTGACGGTTTTGATATGGTTTGATAAGAAACAAAGATTTAAAATGTAACGCTTTAAAGAAGTTTTTCTGTAAGATTCAACGTGGAAAAACATTATAACCCTTTGCACCTAATTCTCGTTAAGTTCAGCCACATTTTCGTTCCAATGAAACTTTCAACAACAACACACAAAACTTTACATATTTTAATAACTATTTTAAGCTAAATTCTTAAGGAATACATAAGCAACCAACACGCTACAAATGAAACACAAACCCATCAGATATGAAATTCAAATTCAAAACCATGCGGCCTTTACAGAATTGATACAAAATACACCCGCCATCGTTATGCGATTTCCATAAAAGCACAAGCAAGCCTTTATACCGCTCGAATCAACACACTCTGTGCCATTTGCTAATGGAGGTAGAACCATCTCAATTGACGAACGATCTCGGAATCTGGAGAATCGAAGTTTCTCCCTCTGTAAATGATAAAGGCCCAAATGTCATTTGATGCTTCTTTTCCGGGCAATTTGGCCCGATCACAATTACGGGAACGAAGGCCTTTTTGATTTATTCATCCGAAACTTCTCTTCGAAAAGACGAATCACTAAATGAGGAAAAGATGTAACGTCTAGAAAGATTTCCATATAGGCTCTTTCTTTTGATAAAAAGTTAAATAGAAGAAACGTATCTGGAAAGCCTCCAAGGAACTTGATTCCTTTTTAAAATTAGCGATTCAGATATCGTTAGGTTCAAAGAGAGCCGATAGGCGATGGAACAATTCATTCACATGTTAAGTTCAAATGGTGCATTTTTGAACTGTCCGAATGTTTGGGCCCTTCTTGTAGAAATGTACAGTTCATTATTAGGAAAATTCTTTCATACAATGAGTAAGTTTCTGTGCTTTCTGAAAAAGAAAATTTGACTAATATACAATGTTGATGGGTTTAACACATGCATAGTTTATGTATAAATATTCGCATTTGTGTAGTGAAAGAACAAAAATTTATTTTTAATAATATCAAAAAAATTAAGATGAAACGTTTTTTTTAACTAACTTTAAGACACTCAGAACGTGTAAGACCAAATATTTTGATAACAATTCTGTCACTTCGTAAATGTGCATAAATTAATTAATAAATCGGTTATAAATATTCATTAATAAATGAGTTAATCTTCGTTTCATTTTAGATATTTCAGATATCAAGAACATTTTATGTGCATTATTAATTATTTTCTAAAAAAAACCTATTTGTACGTTATAATAGAAACTGGAATTGACGTAAATAAATAATTAACTCGTGTGAGTGTGTTTATTAACTAAGTGAGTTAAATTATGTATGGAAAGAGAGGTTTATGGCTATATATCGTCCATTATTAATTTTATACACTTAATACAACTTAAAATTTATACGTTAATTTAATACAAAACGTTATAAAATATATGAGCAATTTGAAATAAATTTAATATCTTGCAAAAAGGTTCTCAGCGTCAATGTTGCCCTAGAATAAGACAAATGAAAACACGGTACTTTTACTCCTATTGATCATTTTATTCACTAAAGAAAGTCATTTCTATCCTTTTATTCAACAAAAATAGGAGAAACGCATTGTTGAAGATATTGGACGAAAGATCCATTTCAGATAGGAATCTCTCAACAGATCTTTCAACTAATCTGACACAGTTGTAACTGCCAGTCAATTGATCTTTTGCTACCAATGCAAAGATTATATTTGCAATGGTGTAAATATTATCCAAACAAGTTTCTATGTTTCATTTGCTGCCTTACATGGTGTGATTCAAAAAGCTTCATTTGAAGGAGCATCTGAAAATACTATTCCTCAATTAGCACTAGGTTTTTTTTACGAATTTAATTTAAATTGAAATGTTAGATCTTCTTTACAATGCCTATTTTTAAATAATGTGTTAAATTGCTGCTTTTCGTATAAGCATTTTTTCCCTAGAATAAAATCGTAGTAGCAGAAAAATAAAACAAATTTGAATGAAAGATTCATCTGGTTAATTAATTATTTTTTTATGTTTAAAAATTGCAGGTAGTCCTTTACAGATTTTACCAAATTTAAATAATCAATTATAAATAACCGGGTGATATTTTCCCTTCAAAGTCGCTTAATTTATTTTTATTGCTTTTTTCATGCCTGGTGAAAAAGGGAAAAAACTATTACGCTTCAAAGCAATACTTTCACAGAAGCCACGATTTGATTTCGAAAGTAATTCCTCAGGTATTTTTGACTGACCATCTCACTTAGGAAAACATACCTAAGAATAATATTTAAACTTCAATACGTAAAACCAAAGTAATTTTTAATTAGAAGAACTTTGATTCTACAAAAAAGCTTTTATCCTAATTTAATTCATTTATCAAAGCTTGATGTACTATAATTATTTTATTGCAGTGTCTCAAATAAAATTGCGCAAAAAAATAATGTGCTACGCAGAAACTGTAATAAGATAGAAAGTTTTATAAAATGTAACTTTTTAGTAGTAAATGAAAAAAAATTTAAGTTATTTTTAATAGTTTTTCATAACAGTGAAAACTGCTTGTTAGGAAGTTTATTTTTTCAGACATTTTTGTAAGCGAGAACTTGTCAATATTTGTTTGACCTTTATAACGTCAATCCTAGTTTATTTCTCATTTTCGTCATAAATTTCAGTTACAACGTCTACAAAGCAATGTCTCGAGATCACGAGATACACGTTTTTTCTTATCAATTCTCAACTGAATTGGAAGGTTGAATACATTGCTTTTTTTCTTTTATTTTCTCAAGTATGCTTGACGAAACATGTATATGTGAAATGACTGAAAAAGATATATTCACATTTTTTATAAAAGATTTCAAGATTAAAATATCATTATTCTGCAAAAAAACAGAAAATCAATATTTTTTTGTGAAAACTCAATAAATAGATTCAATTCTTTATCTAAACATACATCACCTAATCAATATTAAATAAACAATGTTTCGTGTTCCTGTATAATTATTTTTAAAGGTAAAGTAGCTACAGTGTTTTTTTTGTCCCGTGCATTTTCAACCTGACGAATCATGTACATTCATACGTTAAAAATGATATATTAGTGTCAGCCGCATAGATGGTGCAACAAAAATTGTTTAACTATAGAGAACATGCTGAGTCTGCAAAAAGTATTATAAAATTATAAAATTTGAAAATAATAAAAAGATTATAAAATTTGTTTAAACACTGCTCCATTAGTAACAAATATTAGTGCATAAACCTTTAGACTTGTCTATCGATTGTAGCCTTGTTTATAAAAAAATGTATAACTCAACTAAAAATGAACTTGTTGGATCTATTTATGCATGTTTTATTTCTAAAAAGCTTAAAGGGCAAATCTGAGCTAAAATATGCACCCCCATATTTTTTCGAGGCAGTTAAGCAGGCGGCCGAGAAAGAATATGACCTCTGTAAATCAGCAAACAATAAAGATGGAACACAAAAAGGCTCAACGGGGAGATCGTTAAATAAAAATTATCTTGCTTTTCTTGTTTCGAACACCTAATAAAACACAATAACGACTTCAATTTCCCGAAATGCGAGTTACTTTCTTAACGACTTAAAAGAAACAAAAGTAAAGAAACGCACAATAAAAAAAGAAAAACTCTAATAACGGAAATTGGTTTTCTCTGACTGATCTGCTTTATTGCTTCAATCTCTTCGATTCTCTCGATACAGATGAAAAAGATTAGAGAATACAATAAGCGATTTGATTTGGAAAGTAGATAGGTGAGTTAGAGTCTTGAAAAACTCTAAAAAAAAGTCTTGAGACAAAAATGATTTGTCACGTGCGTTGCGTGAAGGAAATAATTTGAAATGTGTAATATTTCTAATATGTAATTGAAAATGGAAACAAGTTTTTTTATGTATGAAAATTAATAATAGTTGTCTTTTTAGTAAAAAAGAAAGCTATATTAGTTTTGTATGTGATTTGAAAATGTTAAAATGTTTTTTAGTAATAAAAAAAGTTATACAAATTAGTGACATCCTCATCAAGAAACTATAATAATTATATTATTATTATAATGACAAATGTTTTAATCATTTATTATTTTTCGAATGATATTTCTTTGTCGTGTTTTATTTCTATAATGAATAATGGTTATTTATAATAATACTGGATTTTCATGTTTAAATTATAATTATTCTTCTTTCTAAGAAAAAAAACTACAATTTGAAATAACTTAAAATAATCTAAACTAATTACACCTGGCTAAGGGAAATATGGTAACGTATCCACATTTCCTCATCGGCATATTTTCAAGTATCCAGCTTTTTAGCCAAAATGGATTTTACCCGTTAATTAAAAAAACATTTTAAAACCTTAGCTTATTATTTATTGGAATTGAAATCTATTTATTTCTTCCCCATAAATTCTTTTCCATTTCATGTAGTACAAATTACACTAATTATATGATACGATTAACCACAAACGAGCCCTTCAAAAAATTTCCATAATGTCTAAACACAGAATGGCGCACACATTTTAATTGCAATTCCCGACTGATCACGGCCTTACTCAATTTACAAGGCCAGAGAAAATCTTCCAAACACTTGAATGGACCGAAAATTTGACGTCACTGTTCCGAGTTTCGTTGTTCCGAAGATGATCTGGAAACCTGTTTGGAACCACTCGTTAACGGTTACTTTATTTTTAAGGTTCGGTTCCGAGTGGTTCCGAACAGGTTAATTTATCTTCGGCACTAGGAACAACAGTGACGTAAAAATTTCTGTCCTCACACGTTTTTTCGTTAGCTTCTCTGGCCTTGTAAATTGAGTGGATCATAGACTAATTCGTAACATTGGGCCTTGACTAATATGATTCATTGTGATTTTTTATGCTAATCGCCGTAACTACGATAAAGCTCTCTTTAGTTATTTTAGTTTATTTTACGTTTCAACTTTACCCTCACTTTACCCTTAAATGTTCACACATTTACACCCCCTCAAAACCATTAAAAAGTTAAGGTTTTAATATTTATTAAAATATTTTGTGTTTTGAATGGTAGTATAACATACACAATTTATTATGTTAACAAACACTGATAATGTTTGAATTGCAGGATTTTCTAGTGCTATAAAATGTTGTTAAGTTATTAAGTTTATACATATTCTATAACAATATAAGTTTAAGGCATGTCTACTGGCCCATGAGGTATTGTCCAACTTAATTTATGTAGCCTTAGCGCCTGAGGTGCTTATGCCAGTCATCGTCCATGCAGAGTGGCTTAGTCTGAAAATTTAAATATACAAATTATATTTATTTTAAAACAAACGGAAAATAATTGAGATTTTTGCTAAATTTAAAAGTACACATTTTGAAAATATCTTAAATTTCTCATTTTAAAACAAAATAAAAAGAAATAAAATATTCTTTTTTTAAAAAATATCGTTGAAAAGGACATTTCTAAATCTTTTAAAATAAAAAATATAAAATCCGACTACTACGAAATATATAAGTTTACATATCTTATAACTTTTTAAGATAATATGCAACTAAACAACTTTTAATTAACTTAACAGCTCTAATAAGAATCTGAATTCCCATAAATACGTGCTAATATGCAATCACACTCGAAGTTATACTTTAAACCTAGTGTTAGTAAACTAATTAAAGATTACTCGCACACAAGTAATTAGACACGATTCGAGGACTTCTCAGATGGGACCAGGGACTCCAGTGAATTAAATTTAATTAAGTGTCCAACTAACTTTTCCGATTTTTTAAGGGAGGAATGAACAGCTGAGGTCGTTTTATATGTTGTATTAAACGCATGGTAATGTTCTTTTTCTTTTATGGTTATGGTTTTTACCCGTCAAAAGCAGTCATAGTTTGCGCGTGTTTGTGTATTGATTTGAAAATTATTTTAAAGCCTTTGCTTTTAAAGAAAAATAAGTATTCGTTAAAATTGGGTGAATGAATGATTGCTTGAAATAACGGTTAGGCTATTATTATTAGAAATCTATTTAGTCTGGAAATGATACCGATAATTAAATATATTCTGAAGTAGGGCATATTTTATGGATATATAATTATTTCGGTGTTCATGAAAAATATTTTTTTAACCTAATAAAAGAATGTTGAAAATAGATCTAAGCAAAATATTTAGTTAATTTAGTCTGTACTGTTGGAAAATCTAAGGTCGATGAGACAAACGTGACCTTTTAATCCTTTAAATTTAGAATCCAAATTTTAAAAAATAGATGGTAAACTACCCCTAATCTCCCATGTCCTTAAGTTTTGTTCATCCTTAAGAATAAAATTATAAAGAACTCATTTATGATTGAGTAATGTAAAGTGTAGTATAAATACATTAAAATATATATGTATTTCCTGTAAACATAATTAAATATAATTGGCTTGTTTAAGATGACATATTTCCAGCCTTTATTCCTGCGCATTCTTTGATCGGTGTTCCGATTGGTGATCTGATCCCACGTGAAATTAATTCCCGAATCGAGGCCCGAGAAATAATTTATTTTAATAGAACATTTATATTTTGCCACTGAAAACCATAAATATGTCCATTGCAGATTTACCAAACAAAATGAACTTCATATTATTTAAAAAAAGACTAAACTTACTACTAATATGTATTGAATTTATTTTATCTATAATTCACCTTTCACATAATTCAAAAAGCCATTATATCGATTAATAAAACTCACATAACAGAGTTGGGGTCAGTTTTAATAACCACGTCTTTGTAATAGCCTTCTTTGCAACACGCACCCCGATCGAGCTTAATCTATTACTAGATTAGTTTCGCTTCATATCCTTAGCGTTAAGGGACTTTATAAGCATTTAAATAGAAAGAGTTATGGAAATTATGCAAATGATTAAGTTAAGCACGAACTTTATTTAGATCTCCGAAGACCATTTATGTAATGAACAAACATCGATTGGGACATTAACCGGGTGAATGTAAGCGAATAATTTCTATTTTGGAAAAGTTTAAAAAGATAATAGACATTAACAGTATTTTTTTGGCAAAAGTGTAACTTCTATTTTCTTTTTGCACTAGCTTTAACTATAATACCATGTTTGCAGAGTAAGCAATGGTTAGTTTCATTCATAATGGGTACTCTGTGTACCTCAAAAACAGCCTAAACAGCCAATGCTACAAACATCTGCTATGCTTCAAATCGAAGTTATTTAGAGCGATTTTAATTCATTAAAGTACAACGCATTTCAATTAATTTACAAATTAACGGCCATTTCACTTGAAATTTAAAAACAAGTTGACTAAAATATTGAAACTGTGGAATTATATGATAGTTCAGTCAAATCATTATTATAAGTATTTTTCTGAACTTAATTTCACATACAGTTGGGGTTTATTTTTCTTCTAAAGTTTGACATTTAGCTGCACTATATCATAAATAATCACTGGGGTGAAGAAATGACAGTATGAGCTAAATTGTCATAAACCGGCTTTTACTTAATACTTAAGGATTTAATTGTTTATTAACAAACTTTGGTGATTACATAGGTGAGACCGGGGCTAGTTTTTCCATGGAGTAAGTTTTCCACCAGGCCTTATACAAGAAATGAACAGTTAGAAGGCGTCAATTGGCTGTTAGGTTTATGAAGCAACCCGTTTTATGTCACCCACAAGAATGTTTGCTCAGTTGGTGTTGTAATAGTGTCGTTAGAGCTGTTTTGTGATTTTTTCAACATTGAGTGATTTTTATGCTTACATTCAAACCTATATCAAACGTACTTTTATTAAACTTACAGTTTTATCATTGCCATTTACTAAAAGGTGGCTCCTATCTCTACGTAACTATGAAGTCGTTTTCAAAATAATTTAAAATATTTCTCGTCAAGATACTATTGAAGTCAAAATATGACGACGGGACATGTTTTCCAAAATATTACGGGGCAAGATTTCCAACAGTGTCTTGTAGAAAAGCGTGCTCCAACCTTTGTAAATTAAGCTTAATATTCCAAAAACCAAATTATTTTTATCGTATGAACACGCAATGAAAAAACGTTTTGCTCTAGATTTAAAATTGTCTGCACAGTAATGAAAAAGGAAGCTGAATGAACTCGTACTATTCTGAAACAATATATGTCACTAAAAACTATCATTAATGTATGTAGTGGCCGAAAAGCCCCCAGAAACTTAAATATTCCCCATAGATCGTGAATAAATACACGGTAAACTAGTAATGTGTAATGTTACACCCAAAGTTTTGAGTCAATTGGCTTGTTCAAAAAAAAGGGGGGGGGGGGGGTAAGCAATCACACAAAACTTTAGTCAATCATTTTTTTGTAGTATTTAAAAATACTTAGACAACTTTGTAGAAAATAGCGCCAAAGTATAGTTACACAAAAAGAGCTGTTTTATATAATTTTAAAGAGATCCAGATGCTAATGACCTTTAATATGAAATTGGTTAAAATAGTTTGTTATAATAAACTGGCTTTTTTATAAAAAAAAGTACCTATATTCTGGGTATACTATTTTGAGCTATTTTAGTTAACAATAAATCCATATAAAAAGTCGCAAAATGTTTTTGAAATGTGTCAAATCTTTTTAAAACATAGTAGGAAAATTTGTTTCATCACTTTTTGGCAGTCTGGGAAAATTTACCCCGCATACGGGATATGTTTTCCAGTTCAACATGCTTGCATTTAACCACTTGCTGCCAAAAAGTATATTTACTTTTTGGAAAAGTAGTAATGCTGATTTGTAGATAAGCACATGAGAAAGACAATGACATCGTGTTTGCTTCAAAATAAGTAAAAGTAAAATATATACAAGCAAAAAGAAGAAAACATGGAACACTAGCCCCGGTCTCCCCTATAAGAAACTTTTGTGGTTAACTATTGAGATTCATCATTCAACTTATTTTCTTTTACATAAAGCTCACTTTAAAACTCATTTTACGTATAAGATATAATTTGTGTTACCCTTACACAAATATCAAATTTATACTGATTTCACCAATAACGTTACAACTTTATTATACCAAAACAAAGTTTATTAGTGTGAAACAATGGCGAGTTATTTTTTTATAGATCATCAATAATGTTTACGTAAAATGGGTTATTGGTGTCATTGATTGTAAATTGCATTGTACGAGACACAATAATGATGTAGCCATTAAGGAGATTCAATGTGTGATGAGGAAGTATCATGGCGTGAGATCCGAATGGAAACATCAATAAAGACAATTTACGGGATATTTCCGGAATGCGTTACCGAAGTCGAGCAATGGGACACAGTTAAAGTCTAAAGTGAAACCCGTAATTGATGCAGTAAATTTGACAAACTAGTCTATTAGGGGATGATGATAGTGAAGAACACAATATTGTGAAGTTTGATGCGTTGAAACAAGTATAGTTAATTAAAATTCCAGAAATTAGGGTTTTTCTTTGGGATTCAGATATTTTGGCGACGGATGAAAAAAAAAATAGTATAACTAAAAGTTACCATCAAGACATTTGCTTGTTATCACAAAAATAAATTTTTTATTGATAATATAAATTGTAAAAATCTGTTCTTAAATTTGTTTTAAGGAAACTTAATTGCTGTTTACTGAAATATAAAAAAAAATCTATATATGTTCGATTAATTTTTGTAAGAAGAGTAAAACGCTTTTTGCATAATAAATAAATGTAAAATGATGTTACTTTGCAGCTAAAAACTGTTAGTTTTATATTACAATAATTGGCAATAAAATTGGTTTTAATCATTTAACAATTTCAAGTATATGCGAAATAGATTCTGTAATTATGTACCAATATCAGAACTAAAAATTTAGGAAAAAATTAACATAGAATATATTCACTGGCTTAGAAAGAATCATATAAAAGTCCAAATAGGTTTCACGGTTGAAATAAATAAAACAATAAGCTTTATATCATTTAATCTAATTTTGTTCAGTTTTGAATCTATTGGATTGCATAATAACAAGTATAGAATAACAAGAATAATATCAATTTTTCATTGCTATTCAACTGATATTAAATTTTATATTTAGTCTCTATTCAAAAGTAACTTACTTGCCTTGTTAACAATTCAGAAATATAATTTGAGTATAAAGACATGCAAGTAAATTTTTTTAAATTTTTAGCTTATAATTTTTCAACGTTCTCAGCGGTATTCGATATCAGTATTCCCACCTAGAAGCGATATATTCTCTACGGTATCTATAAAACTAAGCCACAATTCGAGAAATTTTCTCCCAGCATAATCTCCAGTGATATCTGATCAGCAGAAGTATTCAGCACTAGTTTCAGAAAATTGTAATTGACATTTGTTTAGTTTTCAGAAATTTTTTTTAAATGCTAGTTGTATTAGATTGCTGGGGTATCAATTTTTTTCTCTGAGAAGCTAAACGTTTTCTCTATATCTTTTATATTTCTTTCTAGTTCGCTAATTCAATAAAAGTGATGATAGCAAAACTTGTAAAACTGTCAAAAATTTTAAAATATAAAGAACTTAGCTCTATTTTTTTTATGAAATCATTTCCTATAAAATGTACCAAACAAGTATTTCGCCAAAATGTGGATGCTGCTCTATTTTTTTCTAAGACACAAAACACATTGTATTTGCAAATTTAGCAATTAATCGAGATGTTTTAGAGCTTTAATTCAGTTCTATTTTAAAAAACTATTTCTTATGAATTAATTATTTGAACAAGTGAGATTTTTTAACTTTTATGGCGAAACTAGGGATCTAGGGACCTATCGATGTTCTAACACTTTACAGACAGTCATGTAGGTTTGTTTGAAAGCCAAAAGCGCGAGAGGGAATATTGAAATACTGAGTACAGTGAAGCGGGTTCTCTGATTCAGAAGAACGGATCCGATTGGTAGTAGGTCGGGCGAAACTTTATTTTTTGCTAATGTGTTCATACAACCATTCAAAACGATGCCTACATTCTTGCTAAGCACTCTTCAGCTTAAAAACGTTTCATAATTCGTATTTTTGTTCGCATCTGACTTTTGGAAGCGGAAAATCCCCCTCACTGTACGCATAACCTTAGGTTGGAAATAAATAATCATAAATCACTTTGTTGGATTACCAGTAGGATGATACAGTTTCATTAATTGTACATATGTTTGTCTTTTGTTAAAAAAAGTATTTTGTTGTAGTAAGAATTATCGGAAATAGCGAAACAAAGCCAAAAACTGCAAATGTCTGTGTCTAAAATGTAACTTACATTCTCTCCAAACCAATGAAACCAGTACTGTCTTTGGTATCTCCACTACAAGGTACATCTAAATGCGTCCAGGGAGTAAAAAATCTAACTCTTATCGACCAGAATGGCCCGATACTGGGTGTGCTAAGAAGCAGTTTTCGCTCGAATACCTTTGGCGCACTGTTTCGGGGTCGATTTGTCTTATTTTATTGCTCCCGGTTGCAATTTTGGAAGGTTTAAATAAAATAAGACGCGTTTCCTGTTCCGAAATCGGTTCTTTGGATCACTTTTATAAAGTAACGCAGGAAATATGGTCCGTACGTTTCGCGGATGTAAGCTTATCTTAGGCGGCTTAAAGATAAAGTTAGTGGAGTTGATGTAACTGTGGTTAAAATTTATGATTCAGTTTCTTTTTTTTAAAGTTTTTTTTATCTAAAACGTAGCTTAACGCGTTATGGTAAATAAAAAAGAAATTCAACGTGATATAGCAAACATTTGTATAAGAAAAAATTCAATATGCAAAGTGGCTAAACATATTTTATGAACTATTGTTCGCTTGCCCTCATATATTTCCCTTTTGTCAGAGTTAAACAAACTTCGTAAACTTTCAAACAAATACGGTCATGCGCGTAATTTTTTTTATTAAATTCTATGGTTCAAACGGTTAAAAGCTGAAACTTTAATAGTCCAAAGTTACCAAAACATTAGTAATATTATTAGTAGTAATATTATACTACTAATTGATAGTAAAATATTTTGATTTTTGCTGAGGAACCAAGACGAAGAGGTTTGAAAAGTTGCGGCGAACATGTAAGAGGAATTCGCTAATCGGGCGGGGCCCGGATGGCCGAGTGGTTTGGACCATTACGCTAGCACTCTGCGCGCTGTAACGAGTGCGGGTTCGATTCCCGCCTTCGCCCTGGGTGTATATTCCTTTCTCTGTGACAGTAAAAATTCTTTCTGTGTCTGTCTTATACTTGACGAAGGCTTCATAAGCGGGTCTCTGATCAAGCACACAAGCCGGAATATATATGTAATAGTAGTAGTAGTAGCAGAAAATCGGGGTTTGTTTATGCATATTTTCTGATGTTGAAATATAGACCTCACTTAACAGAATTCAGTTGAGGAACTCAGCCGTTCTTCTACTTTTTAAGAATCAAACTTTCCAATTAACGAACCATTCAATGGCTTTCAGCAATTTTCTAGAAAGGATTATTCTGAATTATCAAAATTCGATAATTTCAAAAATATCCATGCAATGACAAACGATCACAAAAGTGCATCGATTTCACTTTAATTGAAATGATTACCTGAATGCAGTTATTGGTAATTCCATTGAATATCTGTACGAAATAGTTATTAAGAAGCCTTTAAAAAGTTTCAGTTAAGTCTTCCTAGTGCAGACCACTAATCGATATTTCATTTCCGTAAAATCAAAGTACCCTCCAGGATGTGAAAAATCAATCAAGGGTTCAAAATACATTTTGGGAGAAAATTGATTGAATTTTCCATCTATATTAAATTCTCTTTGCTTCATCAAGGTACGAAGGAAATTTGAGTATGGTAATTGAAATTTGATATGCTGAGAGCGAAGTTTCGCAGCTTTATCAACATTTTCCAGGAATTCTGTCGGCTTTTCCGTTTTAAAACAATTTTATGAAGTTTTCTGTTTTCCTAAAGGCTGAAGTTTGGAAATTCTTGTAATTAAAGGAATGTAATTTAATATATATATTTATCATTAAAGTATTGATCCGTATTTAGTTAATACAACATTTTCTATAAACTTTCATGTTGATTGCAAATGATTGACTCTATTATATTTTAAACAAACTTCCAACAACATACCCAGCTAAAATATACGGCAATAAATAGGAGATAATCTATAGAAAAATATTGACTGTCAAAAAACTTCAGTTCTTCACTCATTTTGTTATATCAGAATAAATGTTACTTACTTCAAAGTTACTTATTTCAAACTTTATTTTAACCCTTTCAGTCCCAATGACAATTTGGCATCATCATTTTATAAATTATTTTCTGATCGTCTATAGCTATTTATGATATCAAAAAGCACATCATTCGATTCTTCAAACTTTTTTCTATTAGAAAATATTTTTTATTAATCATAATAGATGTCAGCCCTATTATTTTTTTTAATTATGATCAAAAACATAATGATGCAAATGGCATCACTGGGACTGAAAGGGTTAAGCTTATAACTGCTATATACTGTAATCTGAAGACTTAATCTGAAGTGATTATTAAAAAAATTATTGTGAGTTATTATCAGTAAGAATACTGTTATACTTGTAGTGTCATCTTGGCTTAAATTACTTGAGTTGTTTTGCTACGAATCTAAAGTTAATTAAAAAAGATTTATTTAAAAAATTCCTGACCTTGCGTTATCTTCGGGATTTTTCGTGATCTTTCTCCTTTATGTTAACTGCAAAATAATGTTGAATTTTTCAAACATATATTATATTTCTGCGATTGCGAAAAAACATTTCTTTTCCAGGCATATTCGAAATGCGTTTATTAAACTAAGTTTAATAATGTTTTTTTAATTGACCAAGTTTCTTTCCAAGATAAGGGAGGAGGAGAAGATATTGACTTCTAAATTTGAGACTAAGAAAGTTTAGTTTTTTTTTAAGTCCAGAAAGGAATTACAGCTAATCGGTGAATCAAGTTCTTTTTCGTAGACGACTTTGATTTCATATCACAAAAAGACGAACATAATGCCAAACTTTTGATTGTAAAGTAACGGCACATGAATAGTTATTGTATGTTAATTTTCAAGAATTTACGTGAGCTATTGATAATGATTTTTCCTTCAAATTTCGAAAGATACATAGTTTATTTTAAGCAAAAATATTGAAATTTTCAGAAAATATTTTATCGAAACTTTAAAAATTAATTCATATAAAATAAATCTTACGATACATAAAATGTTTACTAAAATTTTTTATTTAATTATGTTTATTAGTAACTTAGAATAATTAGTTAAATGTAATTAAAATATTCTTTCTTTTAAAAGCATAGGTAAATTCTATGCTAAAACATTTTGTCAAAATATTTTTTTCAAATTCCATAGTGTTGCGTATTTCACTATCTAAAGACTCCATACGTTTACACAGCGCGTGAAAAAACACAATCCCCAATGGCAAGACACATAAGTCACACGATTCCTTCTGGTTAAATCACCTTGAACTTTAAACCAACCCAACAGGTTCAAAGACATACAAAATGTGTTTTTATTTATTTTTGAATATTACAAAAACACTATATGCACTACAAACGGAATTTTATGACAACTACAAATTTATTATTGTTCGTAAATTGTAGTAATTTTAGAAAATTCCGTGGTTTTGAATAGCTCAATCTTTGCAGTTTAAAAACTTCAAAAAATAATTTTCTGCAGTATACTTTTAGCTGGGTTTCAATTAAAATGTATGTACAATTTTCCGTTTCATAACTATTCTTCAAAACTGTAATAACGGGAAAAATATGTAGTTATTTTTTTTTTAATAAAGAGCAATCAACTACAAACGTATTAAAAATGTTTAATTTTCTAAATCCTTTGTCATCTAATTGCAAAATATTTTAAAAACAATATCCATATCGTTATATTGTAAACCGCCTGTTACGTAAGGTTTATTTTGTTTTGATGAACGTAGGTTATATAACATTTTCAAAAATGAAAATTTACTAATATCAAACTTAACTTTAAAGAAAACTATAAAGGAAGCGCTTTTCATTCTTTTTATGAAATAAAAGGTGTACCCTTATAGTTTAGTTTGTAATTAAAAATGTTATATAGAATAAAATATAAACCTAATAATCAAATTATTTATTAGTTTTCTAATTTGATCAAGATAATTTAATATCATCCCTAAAAATACTTTTTAATTTGAAATTACTAATTATAATTTAATTTGGAAGTGTCCTCAACCTATCAAATATACAGTTACTTGATTTCAAAAATTATTCATTCTAATGGAATTTTAAATCATTTTAAAAGCACCTAAAAGGTATAGTGCTTCAATTGAATGTTGTATCATTAATTAAATTAATGAACCATTCATTACTAATAATATGTAATCTAAAATAAAATAAAAAATATTTTGCATTGATAAAAAAAAATCGTCACAAATGAAAAAAAAAAACTGTGTACCTAATTTAATTTATTGAATATCCTATCACGCATACACTCATCAAATAACACAATGTAGCCATTAATTCAAATTTAATCAAAAGATCATTTGTTGGTAAAATTAAAGGAATTAAATATACTTTTTTATTTTACTTTTTCTCTGCATTGAACTAGTTGTCTTTTGAAAGTCTATATTTTATTTAATTAGTGACTTTGAAACATTAGTTTGGTTTCAAGAAATGTAACCTGACAAAGTGAAGAGAGGCATTTAATTAATGACAAGAATTGTAAACGAAAGAAATGATCACACGAGATTGAATTACGAAGGGAAAGGAGAATTATTTACGGAAATGAAATTAATTAATTAGAGAAATAAACTTTTTCTATTCTCTTGTTTTAAGCTCTTCAAGTTTTTTTTTTGTAACTTTCACTGAAAGTTATTTGTCTGCATTTGTTCGGAGGAGATTTTAAATATTTAACTCTAGGCTAAAGGCTAATTCGCGTTTTGTTGGATTAAATGTTACTTGAAAATTCGGTAAGTGAAATTGATAAATGTATGTAATTTTTGGTCAAACAATATTATAAATTGATAAATAGTACATGAGAAACCCACCACAAAGTAGAGAAAATGTGAGGGATTTAACTGCAAAAGTTTTAGTTTCCATTTCCTGTTTTGGGAATAGCTGTGATATAGAATTCAATATTTTATTTCCAACGGGGCTTATGCTTTATTGGCGGTTAAGTCGGGTTTTTTTTTGTGGCACCATATAGGGGGCTCTCACTGCCAATTTTGACGCTCAGAGATTGCAATGAAAATGATCTCTCTGTGTATGCTAAAGTATGCCAAAATTCAATTTTTCTGAGAGAACCTATCCTGAATGGATATATAAGGGATCTTTTACATGTCACATAATCATATGACATGCTTGCCGACAATTTTCCCTCCCTGAAAAACTACCGACTTAGCCGGGGATCGAACCCGCGATTTTAAGAGGTGGCTTATGAGGTGGACACGTTAATGCCTCACAGCTACTGAGCTGGCAATTGGATTCAATCTTGACTTAGGGATTTTTTCATGTTCTCATGCAATGAAAATGCAGCAATCTGGTAAACATTCTTGTTTGTTTAACTTCAATGCAACAAGATAGGTGAAGCAACTCAAGGTTATTTCCTAACAACAATGGTCGCCAATCAATTGACCGGCATCTATATTCTGGATGCAAATTGAAAAAAAAAACTACATTTAAAGAAAAATCCTTAACAGGACCTCAAGATTTTTTTCATTGATGGAAGAGATTGCATTGGAGGCAGACCTAAAATGCAGGTGGTTTAACTGCATTGATATGAACCAAAAATACTCAAATTGAACATCTGGAAGTCGATGAATATTAAAAGTTATAAATGTAAAATGCATTGAATAAGTAAGCCTTTGAATTAATTAATGACGTTGCATTATCGTCGCAATAGAAGGCTATCGCAATAGAGAGCTAATAGAGGCTACACGGACATCATAATATATAACCACACTAAAGGACAAGCCGGCGCCTGAGTAAGGTACTGTACTATTTTGTGTTTGAAGAACTGCTCTTAGGACGAGACATTTTTTATTTAGGACAAACCACAAACGTACAAGTCAAACGGTAGAATTCTGTAAGATAGCACAAACGATGTTAAACAGTCACAATCTTAGCAAGTTCTGACAATCGGTCGCCAAGGCGATCACCAATTTTATCATTCTTCAATTCACTACAGTTCAATTATTAAAGTCAGTCATTACGAAAAATATTGTTCTTTTTAAGAAAGTCACTTCACTACAGACTCCTCCCTTCCCGGAGGAAAACTTTTCTCGAAGAGGAAAGTTTTCTGTACAGTCACTCGTTCAAAGTCTTAAGTACACATTTTAAGGCTAATGTCCTACTAGTACCTACTTAACTGAACTCTAGTGCCTGTACTAAGTAGATATAAGTTATATTAATTAAATTCTACAATACATTATGTATGTAAACAAGAAAAGAAATAGAATATAGTTTACAAAATCATGTTTATGAAATACGACTAAGGCTGTCAGCATTTTGATGAAGTTTTCCCTTACGGTGAACAACCCATAGTTAAAAGGTTGTAAGGTTAATGCCCACCTCAAAAGTCGTGGATTTGCCCCCGTATTCTTTTCTACCAAACTAATGGATTATGGTCCGTTTGTATCACAAATTTCTGCTGTCCATCTAGATAACATCGTGTTTTGGACGGCGTACACAATAGCTGCGCATTCTCGTTCAGTAGTGCTATATTTCTTGTTCGGCAGGAGAGAACTTTCTACTCAAGTACATGATTTGGATGCTCATCCCCCTCTTCATTGACTTGAGATAACACAATTCCAATGCCCAAATTTGATGCGTCGCACTGGATGATATATGGTTTCGAGAAATCTGGGCAGTATAAGACTGGGTTTTCTGATAATCGCTCTTTAGTTCTTCAAATGCATTTTCGCATTCTTCATTCCAAACAACAGATGCCTTGACAGTCTTACCCTTTAGAAGATCAGTTAGTGGAGCAGCAATTACCCGAAAAGTCTGGGATGTATCTTCGGTAGTAGCCAGCTAATCCTAAAAATGATCTGATTTGAGTTTTGTTAGTAGGTCTAGGAAAGTCTTTTACGGCTTGAACTTTAAGTTCTCCAGGTGTTCTTTGTCCTTGTCCAACCATATGACCTAAATATTTCACGTGTTCCTGAGCAAACTGACATTTTGAAGGTTTTAAATTCAATTGAGCTGACTTCATCTTCCCGAATATAATCTCTAGATGTTCTAAATGTTCTTCCCAGGTTTGAGAGAATATGGCGACATCATCCAAGTACGGCACTGCAAAGTCGTCGCACTTCTGCAACAATGCCGACATCATTCGACTGAAATAGTACGGAGCATTTTTTAGGCCAAAGGGTAACCTCAAAGGTTTGAATGAACCAAAACTAGTGACAAATGTAGCATACCTTTGCGCTTGTTTGCTCAGCGGTATCTGCCAGTATCCCCTAGTTAAATCAAGAACACTAATATATTTTGATGCTGACACTTTCTCAATAAGCTGCTCTATATTAGGAATCGGAAAGAATTGTGTTCTGGTAACCTTGTTTAAGCGTCGATAATTGATACATGGTCTTGGGTCCTTTCCGGGAGCCTCAACCAGGATCATAGGAGACGTGAAGTCAGAATCTCCGGGTTCAATTACTTTCATCTCCAACATTTTGTTTACTTCAGCTTTTAAAATATCCGACTGTCTTGGAGTCATCCGATAAGGTCTCGCGATTATTGGACTAAAAATAACGATAAAAATACTCCAACTCAATATCATGCTCAGCTAAATCAGTGCATCCAGGTTGGTTTGAAAAGATACTGGAATAAGAAATCAGCAAATTTTCGAGTTGCTCTCTCTGTCTTCCAGTTAGCCGGGGATTTGAGCAAACGTCTTCCAAGATTTCGGACAGTTTCAAAAGCGTCTGCTCTTTGTATCGGAGGAAGACTAGGTATCTCTTCTTCTTCTTCCAATTCTTGCCAGCATATCAAATTTATTGTTTTCTGCTCGCTTAAAGTACGGTTTTGAGCATGTTTATGTGGTACACAATGACTTTCGTCTTTCTCAGGAAACTTTACGACATAATTCGTGTCTGAGAGTTGTTGTACAACTGTTCCAGGTCCTACCCAATGTTACAGATAGCTTGTTGGGTTTAGAAGTTGCTACCACCAACACCTCATCGCCAATGACAAACTGTCGTTTTTCGCTTTTTTATCATACCAAAATCTTCTGTTTTCTCCTTTGGCTTCTTGCATGTTGTGTACCGCTAACTCTTGGCAGCGTTTCATCCTATTCATTAGTTCAAATACATAGCTTACCAACACTATCCTCTTCTTGCGTCTCTTCGGTTAGCTGCTCGTATAACAGCATAAGGGGAGTTCTCAAGTTTCTCCCATGAACCAATTCAGCTGGAGGAAAAACCCGTGCTTCCGTGAGTTGCAGTTCGCAAAGCGAAAAGAGCTTGAGGCAATATTTTCTCCCAATCGGGACCCGACTCGAGACACAATACACGAAGAATTCTCTTAAGAGTTCGATGGCATCCTTTTCCACAGGATTGCTTTGAGGGTGATATACAGAACTTCGCACCACCTTAATGCCAAAATCCTCTTAGGAATTCTGTCGTAAGAGCACTCATAAACGAAGTTCCTTGATCTGTTTGGAGCACTTTTGGGAACCCCATGCGACTAAAGATCTGCAGCAAGACATCCACTATAGTTTTATGATCTTAGGTTTTTCTACCGGAATAGCATCAGGGTATTTGGAGGACATACACAAGGCAGTAATGAGATACCTGTTTCCCGACGGTGTTTGAGGCAGGGACCACAAGCATCAACGTTTATTTTGGAGAATATTTCTGGGATAACTGTGTACAAGTTTCAGAGGAGCTTTTTTCTTATCCTGTGATTTCCCGGCTCGTTGGCAAACATCACAAGTCTTTACAAAGTTGTCAACGTCTTTATAACAGTTCGGCCAGTAAAAAGTCTTAAATAAGGTATCTTTAGTTTTTGGTTGCTCCCAGATGAGCCGCAGTTTACCTCATGACATATCTTCATCAACTGTATTCGAAACTTCTTTGGAACGACCAGTAAACATCTCTCCGTTCCATCTTTGTCTTCTTTCCTGAAGAATAACTCTTCATTTTTCAATATATATCTAGACTTTAGAGATTGAGTTACTTCTAGCTTCTTGAAGTATGGTTTCAGTTCTTCACTTTTTTTGTTGCTCTTCATAAATTCTTTTGGGAGTTAAACTTATAAGTCCGAGCTCCGAATGTAGGGAATCTACCATAGGCAAAATCTCCTCTTCCTCCGTCAGCTCTTCAAGCCTTTCCTGATCAGGAACATCTTCCGGATCCATTTGTTGCACTTCTAGGCTTCGAGACTCCTCTTCGGAAATTCTATTTTGAGCTCTAGTTTGAACTGCATTCACAATGTGAATCTTGAACAAACTTATTCTGCTTGGCCTCTTTAAACAGTGCAGCTGTTTTTATTGCCCAACAGATACATTCCTTTGTCTAATGAGTTTCTTAGAACAGCAGCTTTAGTAACAAATATGGCCTAAATCGCATTCTAAATTTCTACTTCGGCTATAGGCAAACATTTCATCTCCTCCTTCTAATGGAGTTTGATCCACACATTCTCATTTGTAAACATCGGGGCTTGACATACTTCTGGCAATCAAGTCAACATCCCGCCGGTATCCCGGGAGTATTGGCATTTCCACTCCATTTTACCTTCCCTCGACTGATATATGGCGCCAGACCTTCTTCATATCCATAACTAGGAAGTTACATTAGAGGCCACAGATTCAACCTTCTTCAATTTATCACACTGAGGTCTCAGATGCGACAGCGACCCACATTCATAACAACGGGGTTGTCGTCCTTCTTTCAAACTCCCCTTCGTTGCTCTTTTCCACCTGGGAATCCTTTTTCCCCCATTGGTTTTCTCACTTCCTTTGCAGGTTCCTTGAATTTATAACCCTTGTTATCATTTGTCTGTGATTTATTTTGTCTTCTTGGGAATTCTTTCTTTCTAAAACTCTCTTAATGCTCTCATACTCATCTATGGTTTCTGCCAATTCGTAGGGTGTCTTCATTTTATTCCATCTATCTAGAAAATGTTCTCTAATATCATCTGGAACCCAAAAATTTTTTTTTTGTTCGGTTATCAAAATCTTTTAGCTGTTGAAACGTAGATATTTCTAAATCTTAAAACCCACTCTGTGAAATAGCAAGACAACTCATGAGCGTAATTTCTCCCCCCCGATTTTTCGGGATTTTTCCCGATGGCGATAAAAGCACTGCTTAAGTTTTTTCACTGTTTAGCTTATATCTTTTTAAGATGAGGCTCTTTAACAAATTCATATTTTATTTTGCGTTTTTCAGGTGGTTCTTTTGGCCAAAAGATTAGATATTTCAGCGGGGTAGCACCCTAACGGGTTTAAGCAGTCCAATCGTCTTTCGGAACTTGTGCCATTCAGCTTTTCTTTCGGAATTTATGAGATACAAGCCCCATTTCATCTTGTTTTTCATCAAACTTAGGAGTTATCTGGGTCAATTGAATCTTCGACTACTCCTTACCAAATCTCTATTCGTTTGGGGCAAAGACTCTCTTTGAGTCAACTCCAGACGTTTTAACTCCATTCTGTTGCATTTTCTCCTTAGCCAACCTTTCTTGTCTATCATTATCTTCTTTCCTAATTCTATCTTCTCTATCTTTCTCTTCTTGTCGCAATTTTTCTTTTTTCCCTCCTCTTTCTCCCGCTTCAGTCGGTCTTCGATAATACTTCCAATAAAATTTTGACTTCTTCTTCGTATAGAATTTACTCTTCAAGATCATTTGTTTTATCTCCGGAACCACACTGGAAGGCGGAACTGCTTCCCCTAATTCCTCGCAGACTACTATCAAGTCCTGTTTTCTACCCTTAATTAAGAAGCCTTTTCCCAATTCAAATGGTAACTTATCAAAATGCTTTCAGTAAACTATTTTTATTTTTTTTTTAAGAAATTCAATTCAGCTAAAATATAACTGCAAAGAAAGTACTAGATTTATTTTTCAAAAATATTTAGCATTCTTATAACTGGACAATATTTTTTGTCTTTACAAAAATAGCTTTCCAACGAAGCCAGAAATTCCAAATATATTTTAAATGAATTATATCGTGCAGTAATCACGTGCCCATTAATTAAATAAATTTTAAAAGAACAACCAACTAGTAAATTCCTTTTACTTTTATTTAGATAAAGTTTCGGTAAATTAAACTCTATGTTGGCAACGACAACAATGCTCACGTGATTTAATGCAGAATTCTACAAATTCTAAATATTTCGAAATTTAAAATAACGGAAACTTTATTTCCTAAATGTATTCTATCAACACTTTAAATAAATTTTTATTACAGATTATTTTATATCTGCAACCAGAATTGCATTAAAAAATATACAGAATTAAATCCTCAACTGACAATATTGACATCGCTTTCAATGAACGACTGTGTTTAAATCGGTAAATACAACCGCAAAGACAGTACACACTTCAAATTCAGCTATTACTTAATTAAAATACAATAATAAGATAACGAACTTCAATTTCAGTTATATATTAAAATTTAAATCGTACAATTAAACATTTGTGTTCTAGTTCTCAATGATCACTTAAACACACTAATTGCAACTGCTAGACCACAAGTTATACAGAATTCTACAACAAATAAAGCTTAACTTTTGTTAACTTTAAATATGATAATTTTATCAAAAAATTTAATTTTACTTATTTTATAAGAATATCAGGCACTAGATTCAAGTTAGGTACTTACAAACTTTATATTTCCCTGATCGAAGCAACGTTTTTTTGTTGTTCGTCTTCGTCCAAATTAGCGGGAATATAATTCTAATCCCAAAAGCGCTGCCACCAGTCTCAGACTGTACTATTTTTGTTTGAAGAACTGCTCTTAGGATGAGATTTTTAGCCTACTTTTCTTTTTTTAATTCGAAAGAATTTAAAAAAAATGAAAAAGTAGGTATTGACATGCGGTCGAATGTCCGTCTGTCCGTCTGTCTGTCCGTACCCCCCCTTCCAAAATCGGTTCTAATCATCGGATCTTAAAAATTCTTTTTTTGTTAGAAAGCTATAACCTCAGATACCCAACTTTCATACTTTTTGTCCGTCTCTCTGTACGTCCGGACGGACATAAATCTACTATCTGTCGGCGAATTTCCCATTGAATTAGCATTGAAATTCAATTTTGAGTCATTTAAATCACTGTAGGTATTGAAATGCGGGTGATGTCCAACTGTCTGTCTGTCCATCTGTCTGTCTGTTCGTATGTCTGTCTGTTCGTATGTCTGTCCGTCTGTCTGTCCGCCTGTCTGTCCGTTTGTCTGTCTGTCTGTACCCCCCTTCCAAAATCGGTTTCTAATCATCGGATCTTAAAAATTCTTTTTTGTTAGAAAGCTATGACCTCAGATACCCAACTTTCATACTTTTTGTCCGTCTGTCTGTACGTCAGGACGGACATAAATCTACTATCTGTCGGCGAATTTCCCATTGAATTAGCATTGAAATTCAATTTTGAGTCATTTAAATCACTGTAGGTATTGAAATGCGGTTGATGTCCATCTGTCTGTCTGTTCGTATGTATGTCTGTCCGTCTGTCTGTCCGCCTGTCTGTCCGTTTGTCTGTCTGTCTGTACCCCCCTTCCAAAATCGGTTCTAATCATCGGATCTTAAAAATTCTTTTTTTGTTAGAAAGCTATGACCTCAGATACCCAACTTTCATACTTTTTGTCCGTCTGTCTGTACGTCCGGACGGACATAAATCTACTATCTGTCGGCGAATTTCCCATTGAATTAGCATTGAAATTCAATTTTGAGTCATTTAAATCACTGTTGCCAAATCAACAATGGCATGAGAAACTTTATTTAAACATATTTGAAGCAAAATAATAATTTCATGAATCAGTTTGGAATGACGTCATAAAATGTAGAACAATTTGATTCTTTGATTATTCATTAATTATCTACCAAGAAAGCGGCAAGGCATACTTTTGCATGCAATTATGCTTAGTTTTAATTTACATTTCTTGTTTTTTAATGCAGTTCGGAGTAGTTTCATTACTTTTGTTATTAATAAATATTTATTCTTCGAACTACAAATAAATCACGAGCAGATGATAAATAATATTTAATTAATTTGCGAATGAATATTAAGGAAAATAGTTGATTTTGGCTTTTAGAAGTTTAAATTATAGCTGGGTGCTGCGTTTCGATTTTTTTTCTAATGTGTATAAATCTAGTGTAGAAACGGCTGTTGATGATATTTACTTTAGGAACCTAGTTTTTTTCCCGATTAGAACTTCAGTAAGTATTTAAGTAACAGGAAAGTAGGCTATTTTAGTTCTTTATGAACTTCTTGTTATTTAGGACAAACCACAAACGTACAAGTCAAACGGTAGAATTCTGTAAGATAGCACAAACGATGTTAAACAGTCACAATCTTAGCAAGTTCTGACAATCGGTCGCCAAGGCGATCACCAATTTTATCATTCTTCAATTCACTACAGTTCAATTATTAAAGTCAGTCATTACGAAAAATATTGTTCTTTTTAAGAAAGTCACTTCACTACAGTACCCAAAGAACTTTTAAGGGCGACATACGGCGGCGTTGGACTTTAGATCATGTTTAACGTACACTACCTTCTCTCTGCATTTACACGGAGAGTTATTCGTAGGATTTTTTTAATACGATTTACAACTCGGCTCTCTAGCAAAAGCCTTTAAAATTAAAATTAAATTAATTTATTAAAATATAGTGTTTCACAAATCTTAAGAGACAGGATGTCGAAAGCAGTGAAAAAATATATCAGTTTATTATAAACCAAACTAACCTTTTACTGATTGTTTTGCACTATTGTATAGTTTGGGTTGTGGGTGATAACATTTCCACTCATTTATGGTAATGAGGTATTTAATATTATTATTATGCATATTGTTAGATTTCGAACTTTTATTTATCTTCAAATGATACTTATCTTTAATTGATAATATCATAAACTACACTATAATGCTAGGAGAAACAAAATTGTTTACCACGTCTATCAATTTTACAAAACCTATTTCAGAAAAATTCGAAATCCATGAGAAATGTTCTATTGATGTTCCGAACACCCTCCTTACGATGTTATCTTATTTCGCCATGAAAAATTGGTGTTTCCATTAAATTGGAGATATTTATTTTGCTCGTCCGCTCTATCAAGAGAGAAAAGAAGTAATAGGGAGAGGCTCGAGAAATTTGATTTATGGACTGTTGGCGCAGCGTGAAATTGAAAGGGTGGGAACTATCGTGGAGAAACTTTTTCGCCCACAATAGAAATGATCTTATACTTGTATCACACGAGAATAAATCTATTCTTGTTTAAAAGAAAAGTATATTACTTGAATGGTGTAGCTGCAATACTCACATTGCAAAAGCATGATTAAGATATAGGGTCCACACCATTCATTGGCTATTTTTGACGATCATAAATTTAATTAGAAAATCACCAACGAATAGATTGGTCCCTATATCTTAGTTATATTTAGAAGAATGTGAGTTTTGTAACTTAAGGATCAAGTTGCAAAACTCACTTTCATAATAAAACATAAAGTCTATTCACAAAAGTGTAACTGAGATAAACCAATATTTGGACCATTCATTGGCGATTTTAAAAGATCTTAAATTCAAAAAGAAGAAATTGACAATGAAAGGATTGGACCCTATAGCTTAGTCAAGAAAATGTCAATAAATAAAAATAAAATTGAAATTTGTATTACTTTTTTTGAAAAACTGATGGTAATTTATAAACATCCAAAAATGACCTTTAATGATAATGTAAATCAATAAGCAAACATAAAACACATAAGTAATGTTGTTGGAATATTGAACTGTAAACGTTGCCTATTGTTTCATGCATTATTCATTTTATTAATGAATAATTAGGTATCACGTTTATTAACCCAAACTGCTTTAGGTCAAAATGTATCATTCTAAAAAGTAATTATTTAACTTCTCATTGAACTTTTTAAATAAATAAAAAATAAATGAATAAAATAAACTATTTTTTTTGTGTTTCAAAGTTTTTTTATGCCATTTTAGTAGTATAAAGAGTTTTAAATATATTGCAATAAAGAAATAATTTGTAATTTATAAATCCTAAAATATGATTGAGTATCTCGCCAACATCCAAAACCTACCCCTTATCAGTTTAACAAAACAGTCTCATTAAATTGTTTTCTGGAAGCTTTTAATGCGACATTCCAGAGCCTAAACGGTAATGCAAACTTTCCGCTCAACAAGACAAATTTATACACAAATACTACCCACATCCCAGCTCAGTACATACAAAGGCGGGATAACTGAAACAAAAATCGATTATTTTAATTGCTACCAGCATGGCCGAATTCAATTAAGTAAAAGTTGCGGCCTGCACCCCTAAACACCGGCAGCATCAGGAATCCCCTGAAATAGCTTGACAATATTGTAATGAACTTTGGAGTGATGTAGAGTAAAATGAGTTAGAGAAGAATAGAAATTAAAACGTAGCTATTTAGAATCGTAATGTAATGTAATCGTTCCCGGCTGCCTATTTCTAGCTCCTTTAGGAGCTTTAACACAGACAATTGCGCCTCGTAACTTGGAACCTTGGTCAGGTGATGAGGTCGAAACCTGAACGGGCACCAACGGAACTGTTTAGAATATCTTCTTTCTTAGGTTGGTTGGTTGGTTAGACTATATATTCAGGTTTGTGTGCTTGGTTGACGTTTTCCTGCTGGCTATTTCTGGCCTTCATGGAGCTTTATCACAGTCAGATTACACCACGTAATATAGAACCCAGGTCAAGTGACGAGGTCGCCACCTAAGAGGGCACCCAAAGCAAACCAGTGGCACCCATCGATCGCTTGCTCGGGACTTTCGACTCCACAGATTTAGCGAGCACGTATGTTGCAGTGTACTCAGAACAAATACAAACAAACACACAACGCAAATATCTACGTGTTTTTTTGCCGGAATTCACACACAGCCTGGCTAGCTCCCTGATAATTTAGTCATCCAGGCTTCTTCTTTTAGATTAATTATTGATACTTAAAAATAAGGAATGGTCAGATGTGTCCTAAAAATAAATACACATATGTTATTCGAACATGTATGAGCCCCCAGTGGCCGAGAGGAATAATCGACAAGTAATCGACGAGCGTCTTACTGAGAAGATACTGGGTTCTGTCCTTGTCCTAGCCATACGATAGACGCTTTCGTGCTGGTGGAAAATCACTCTAAAAAATCATTGGTGTGCCCGAGTACACTGCGCTATACTTCCTCGTTAAATCTGTGGTGTCAAAAGTCCTGACGGCGTTATAGTACGATGCCGCTCGAAGTTCCGTTGGGTGTCCGCTCTGGTGTCGACTTCGATACTTGACCAGTATTCTAAATTTCGAAGAGAATTTGGCTGGGTTAAAGCTCCTATAGGAGATACCTCCGGAGGAAAACGACGACGTCAGTCACGTTTTTCTAAATATCAATTATGATATATTTCAATTCATAATCAATAAAACAGCACTATTCTCGATGTTGAGCATTATTTTTAACAACTCCAGATATCCAAGACTTCCTACAAAGAGCTACTACATATTGCACCACTTAAACCTTTGTTAAAACATCGCATAGGTTTAGAGGCCAGAGTCAACAATTTCCTCTCCTTGTGCTGCCTCGAAGTAATTTAAGATTGACTCGATTTATGCTGTTGTAATTACGCTTTCTTTGTCCGGATGCGAGGATCCGGAAAAGAAACAGGAAAGAGCCTTAAGTAGGAAGTGTAGGATTTGGTGCGAACAGTAGAGGTGGTTTGTTGGAGATTAGCACAAGAAAAGATTTAGTTGAGTAGTATTAACTGAGTTTGCAGAAACCGTTTAATAGCAAAGCTTAGAACACAAAGTTTTACGCTAGAAGTTTGTTTTTAAATAGTTTTTAAGCAACGATTTATCTAAACAATAAACATACGTGTGTGAATGTTTTGTTTTAGACTAATTGTTTAACTGTTATTTTAGTTGATTGCTAGTTAAACTTTTTAAAATTTTAATGCATCACTTAATTCTTGTGCACATTTTATTATTTTACTTTCCTAAGTTATAGAACATGGATAATTGCTATTTTAAAAACGTAAAAAAATTCTACTTTAATATTGTGTAAGATATGCTGAATATTTTTTAATAAATATAATGAGAAAAATTGCTTTATAAAAGATTTATATTCATAGAATTACATTTTGCACCATTTGTTCTTTTTGAAACTGTTTATTGAAATGTTTCTTGAATAAAAACTATAAGTTATAAAAGAACAAGAATTGCCAACATTCTTGTTATTTCAATACTAATGAAATTCTTATTGTACGGATAGCCAGACAGATGAACTCAAAGTATAAAATAAAGGTTTCTGACGGCTTATACTTTTATATGAATGATTTTTTTCAATCTAAATCAGACGGGTAGAAATTAAATAATTAGAGACCGTCTTATAAAGAACAGACGTAAAAGGGTTCAGTCAGACGGACAAAACCAATTAAGGGTTAAACTATGGTGTCATACCTTTCTAACAATTAAGTGAAGAAGGTTTCTAAGAATTAAGTGAAAGCAAATCATCGTAGATTGCACAAAAAACTTTTTCTGATGCCTCTACTTTTCGTTTTAAAAGAAATTCGAAACAAAAAAGGAAACTATGCTAAAAAATGTAACTATGTGTGCCGGTTTCTTAACAAACAAATACAAAAGCGCGAAAGAATCGCATTGTGCTAAGTATCATGGCGTAAGTCCCAAATGATTTATGTGTCAAAAAATATTTTTTCCTTCAATTATTAATTTTAAATAAATACAGTTTTTCCCACATGAGATTTTTGATTTGTGTGCAATAGTGATTTAAATGAATACTATCATAATTTATTTTAATGCTATTTAAATGAGAAGATAGTCGAAAGGTAGGTAGACAGATGTGAAATCGGACGTACAGACAGATGGAGAGAAAGTATAAAATATAGTTCTCCGGTGTTATACCTCTACCAAAAAAAGATTTTTATTTAAACATCCGATTATTTGTAGAACTGAAATCGGAACAGATTACGGAAGAATTGACTTACATCTTTAAGTATCAATACTTTTCCATTTTTTATTTCTTCCGAATTGAAAATAAAGAAGGTGGACTAAAAATAAATAAAAGTTTAAAATTCTATCTCATTCATCTGATATTCTTTTGATCGTGAAAAAAAACATATAATTTTTGTTAAATGTTGCTTTCGTTCGGAATATTTTAAACTTTTAACAAAATAATACTTTTTTCCAAATCCACAATAAAATATTTTATTCCAACTTTAAACCCGAAACTGTATTTGAAAGGCATCAATGCTAAAAACTAGTAACTAAAAAATATGACTATTAAATGAGCTACATTTAGGTAACATCTATGAATATGAGAAAACATGCTCAAAAGTGTATTTTAAAAATCATTCAAAGGAAATATTTTAAAATAAAGTTTTCGCCAACTTTCTTTTTTTTATGCAAACAAGTTCTTTATGCTGAACTTTTCTTTTACAGCAACTTTAAAAAGTAACTTCAAACTGTTTCTCTTACCAACGCAGAGGTTTAAGTTTGTCTTTAAATACGGCTATTCTACCTCATTACCATCTGAAACTTGAGTTCTTATCTTTTGCTTTTTGTACAAACTTAAGTCCCAATAAGTTCTTAAAGTCGGCCTGATATGTGGGTAGTATATAAATTTCGTATGAGTTTAAAGAAAGGTGGGCTGTATTCATTTCATTTAAAATTTATGAAATTAAGAATCAAAAATAAAGGTTTTGGCTTGTTTTTACTTTATTCTATAGAAATTAGGTTTATTTTTCGTTTAAGTTTTGAAGTTATTTTATGGTTAAATATTACAAACTTTAATCAGGAGTGATAAATTGTGTTGGTTAACTTTATAGCTTCCACACTTCGTTTATAATGTAAACAGTGAAAGCTTATATAAAGGTCTGTCCCTCACCCACCTTCAGAGCCCAACTATGAATGTTAGAGACAAGTGTGATCCGTCAAAAAATATTTGTATCTTTTTCTATCATTTTTATACATATGAGTTATAGCTATTTCTTGAATACGAACTTTTCAATTTAATTGACACATTTAAAATCTAAAATCGGTTGTTCTTGAAATAATTTGAATCAATTTAAATAAAATTGAATCTCTAAGGACAAGTTTCACGTCTTAGTTGCAAAAGTTCCACAGGAATCAAAATAAGGCATTGATGATTTAGTTGGCCAATGATTAGTTGTCAATTGATTTAGTGGGCAGAGTTTACCATGCCATACACTACAAATCACCAAAACTGAAAATAAAATCGAGGAATGAAAGAAAAATGAATTAAGCCACGTGAAACAAAACAATTTTGTAACATCGAAGTATATATTAAGGAAATATATCTCCAGTTGCAATGGATCTCAATTTTTGCATTGTCTAACATTTTGCTGGACAAACGCACGTGTGCAGAAGCAAAAAATTACGGCATTTGGTAACCAATTTAGAACTTGATCGCCAAATGACAATGGTAGTAAGCGTTAATAAGTTGTAAAAAAAGAGCCGAAAGTAACTAATATTGCGAATTTAAATGGAAAGCTTGAGTCCACTGTGCAAAATAAATGCAAATTGTAGTATTAATTTTTCAAAAAACCGGTTATGACCGGCTAAATGGCTGTCTCAAGGAAAACAAATATCCAATTATAGGTTTTTATACTGAAATTTAATAATTAACTATAAAATATAGTTTTGTATAAATTGTATAACCAAGAACTTTATTCTTCAGAAGAAGGTACGGAAAGGTTTAACGTTTGGTTTATTTTAATTAGTTAAGGTGAGGATATTGTTTATCAACATGAATCGTTTTCTTTTCGTGAAATTGTTTAAAGTGTTTAGTTTCAGTAGTTGGGTTCATTTGTAATCTAAGTAAACAACTTATAATACTTACTTTCAAAATTAATTCATTGATTTTTATAATTTAGTTTTTTTAATTTATTCCTTTGTATGTTTTTAGTATAAAAATGTTGTGTGCTCAATTTTTAGAACGTCCTTTTTTTAAATTTAGTATGCCCGTAATCAAAAATGAGTATCGCTATTACTTTTGGATTTTTCTTCTTACAATTTTCCATTACATATGTGCTTGATAGGATGAATTTTGGTAGGTTGGAACCTCTGTTCTACAAAAAATATTCTATCCAGGGCTAAACGATAACCATTCAGCAACTTACTCTGGTGAAACTTACTACATTTAATGAATAAAAAGTAATTTTGTTTGAAGTAGAGTATATCTGGTATCTCAGAATTAATCGAATTGTGTGTCTATCAACAATTTTTTAAACAAAATATTTCACTTAAAAGTAAAAATGAAAAAAAAATTGAAAGTGATATTTTTCTTACTGAAAGAAAGTATATAATTATGTTGTCAAATAAAAAATTAAAGAATTTAAATTGAAATTTTTTTTAAATAAATTTTAACTTACTAGTATGTAAGTTTCAGAAGTTTGATAATATGTCAATCTCATACAAGAGATCTTTGGAGAACTGGACGAAAATCGTTCTTAAAATAGAGATTTTTCAAAATTAATGCATTACGGACGAATAGACGTACATCTTTAAATGTCAATACCTACTTTTCCATTTTTTTAATTCTTTCGAATGGAAAAAAACGAAGGTAGGCTAAAAATAAATAAAAGTTTAATATTTTATCTTATTCATTTGATATTCTTTGGATCATTAAGAACACCCACAAACTTTTAAAAGTGTTACTTTCGTAAGAAATACGGAATATTTTAAAATTTAAACAAAATAATATTTTCCAAAATCCACAAAAAAATATTTTATTCCAACTTTAAATTTGAAACAGGATTTGGAAGGATCAATGCTAAAAACTAGTAACTGAAAAATGGTGGAACTTAAATGAGCTACATTTAGTTAAAATCTATGATCATGAAAAAAACATGTTGAAAAGTGTATTTTAAAAATCATTCATAGGAAATATTTAAAAATAAAGTTTTAACCAACTTTCTTTTTATGCAAAGACGTTCTTTATGCTGAACTTTTCTTTTACAGCAACTAAAAAAAGTAACTTCAAACTGTTTCTTTTACCAACTCAGAGGTTTAAGTTTATCTTTAAAGACGGTTATTCTACCTCATTACCATTTGAAACTTGGGTTCCGATTTTTTGCTCTTCGTGCAAACTTAAGTCCCAATAAGATCTTAAATTTGGTCTGATATTTTGGTAGTTCCTAAATTTTGTATGACTCGAAAGAAAGGTGGGTTGTATTCATTCCATCTAAAGTTCATGAAATTAAGAATCGAAATAAAAGTTTTGGTTTATTTTTGAATATTTTTATTTTATAGAAGTTCTGTTTCTTCTTCTTTTAGGTTTTGAAGTAATAGTATTGTTAAATATAACGAGTTTTAAAAATGCGTAATAAATTGTATTGGTTATAAATTCTTATTTTTTGGCTTCTACACGTCATTTTTAATGTAAACAGTAGAAACTTTTATTACCTTTTATTACGGCTTTGTCAGTCTGTTCGATACCCGCTTTATATAGTCCAAACTCTAAATATTACAGATAGGTGTGATCCGTCAAAAAATCAACGCAAATAAACTAGAACTTATTTAAAATCGCAAATAAAAAATTCTAAAGATATAAAAAGTTGCTGAAATAATTTAAGAATCATATTTTAAAAAAAACATTTTTAATGAAATTAAATCACGATTTCCACTCACAACACTATCACAAATATCTCTCCAGCTGCAATGAATCTCAATTTGTGCGGTAAATCCAACAATCTTCTGAAACAAACATACATTTATGCAGAAGCAAAATTTAATACGATATTTCGCAACGAACTTATAACTTGATCTCCAAATTATAATGGTTAAAAAAAGCGTTGATAAGTTGTTAAAAAAGAGCTCAAATTAACGAATATTGTGACTTAAAATGGACAAAACGCAACTTGGCAAAATGAATGCAAATTGTAGCATATAATTAAAAGAATAGACATGGACGGCTATGGGGCTATCTCAATGAAAACAAATATCCAGTTATTGGTTTTAAAACTGGAATTGAATAACTATGAATAAAAAATAGCTCTGTAAAAATATGTAACTAAGAAATTATTCAAAAACAAGAATTTGTTTCTTTAGAGTAAATCGATTTTAAAACACAACAAAAATAACATTTTGCCTAAACTATAATCTTATTTTTGGGAAGAAAAAGCTTGGAGAACGGTTTTTCGAAATTGAAAAAAAAATCCATTGTACTTTGACAGACATAAAGTTGGAATATTAATGGTTTAACGCAAAATAGGGTCTGAAAGGAAATCTCTGTTCTTTTTTAGAGACTTTAAACAAGAAAATGTACTCCAATTTTGTTTCAAAAAAATGAAGTGCCGGAATATGCGCACACTAAAATAAACGAAAATATATACTTTTGTGTGAAATATAATGTGCAGCTCTATATCATGAAACGAAAAAGGAACTTTATTGTTAGGAATGGCTATTTATCAAAGAAGAATAGAAGAGGTAAAGTAAAGTAAGGGTATGAATTGAGACAAATGTGGAAGATATTCATTTGCATTTTGAATAGGAAGAGAAATTTTAACCTTTGGTTAAGGCATAATTTTAACAACTCGTCATTTAAATTAATTCATTTTTTCAGAAGCTGAAATTTAAAATTATATTCTGGATATTTTCCAGTTTAAGTAACTATAGAAAACGCAACAAAAGTTTTCCTAATTAATAAAGAAAATGCACGATAATTGAATAAATTTAATTAGTTATTATCAAATGAAAGATTTAGCTAAAAAAAACTAACAATTTGCAAAGAATAACTAAGATTTAGGGTACGAAGACTTTTGAGGATCGTAAACTCATTTGAACGAAGTTGCCAATCAACGCGAGGGACCCTATTTCTTCGTTTTACTTAAGATAATGTGAGTTGTGCAACTAGACTCTTCCAATAAATATATATCGTTCAAACAAATGTTGATTTTATAGTTTTTAATTAAATTCAAACCAATAAAAATATTGATTTGTCACATTTTTTTCTTGATAGAAAATTGCAGCATAGAAATCATTCATTTTTTTAAAAATGAGTCGATTAGAAATTTTTTAACATTGTCGTGCTGCCTTTTTAATTTTCATTGCATTTTTTATGAACTACTGAATATAACAATAAACATAGCTATAAAACCTTAACATAAATTAAAACATAATGGCTAATGGAACTATGAACTCATTTCTAGTAAGTTATTCCATAAACTTATAAAATGACTTTGTTTGTGTTACTTATTCAATAACGTAGATATTGGACATGAACCAAAGCCTTGAAACAAGGATAAACAAAAACATATTTCTTTCAAAAAAAGAAATTGTAATTTTACATTTAAAATTCAAAAAGAATCCCTATAACATACACACCTCAAAACAATTAAAATTTTGAAATTATGAAGCAAACAATATCGATCATGCTCCCTTTCACTGAATAACCGATTAAATTTGTCCCAGCACCGCTTCTCGACATCACTAAAAGTTTTGAACAAGTCCCCATGATTAATACTCCACCATTTACAAAGCCCCACCCTCACTTTTAGCCTCCATTTGTCCTCCAACGACCCAAAAGCAACTATGGAGGGCGTCACAGACTAATTACTTGCTTATTGTTCCTCCGCAGCCATTGTTCGAGTGTGAGCGAAATTGACACTTTTCTGGCCAAAGAATGGGTAATTGAAAAGGGGTCCCGCGCTTTCGCTTTATTCTTCAGAAGAAGGTTCGGAAAACTTTAACGTTTGATATATTTTAATTGGTTCGGGTGAGGATATTGTTTATCAACAGGAATGGTTTTCTTTTCCGCAAATTGTTTGGAGTGTTAGGTTTCAGTAGTTGGGTTCATTTGTTTAACAAGTAATTTAAGTAAACAACATTAATACCTACGTTCAATCTAAATTAAATGATTTTCATAATTTTTTTAATTATTCTTTGGGTTTTTTCCTTAGTGTAAAAATATGTGCTTAATTTTAAAAATGTTCTTGCTTTAAAATTTAGTATGTCTTTAGTCAAAATTGAGATAATAATAATTTTCTTGTGTTTTTTTTGACAATTTTCCAATACATATGCGGTTGATATGACTGTTAGTCAGTGGGATCTCCATTTTTCAAAAAAAAAATATTAGATCTCGAGTATAAAATGATAACCATTCAGCCGAGTACTCTGGTAGAAGTGACAAGATTTATTGAATAAAAAGTAATTTTGCTGTCTATCGACAATTTTTTAAACAAAATATTTCAATTAAAAATAAAAATGGGAAAATTATCTATTTGAAAGTGATATTTTTCTCATTGTAGGTAAGTATCTAATTATGTTGTCAAATAAAAATTTAGAGACCTTAAATTTAAAAAAAAATACATTTTAATAATTTACTCACTAGTATGCAAGTTTCAGAAATTTGATAATATTTCAATCTCATAAAGAGATCTTAGGAATAACTGGAATAAAATCAGCCTTAAAATACAGATTTTTAAAAAATAATGCATTGACATATGAAATGATAGTAATATAGAAAACATCAAATTATACCGTCACTCTCCCTAGTACAGATCGAAATAATCATATATAAGAAAACAAAACGTAGAAATGTAAAATAAAAAGAAGTTCTTATAGAACTAAAATAGCCTACTTCCCTGTTACTTAAATACTTAGTGAAAATCTAATCGGGAAACAACTAGGTTCTTAAAAGTAAATATCATCAACAACCGTTTCAACACTAGATTTATACACATTAGAAAAAAAATCGGTAAACACAGCATCCAGCTATAACATAAACTTCTAAAAGCCAAAATCAACTATTTTCCTTAATATTCTTTCGCAAATTAACTTAATATTATTTATCGTCTGCTCGATTTATTTGTAGTTCGAAGAATAATTAAATATTTATTAATAACAAAAATAATGAAACTACTCCAAACTGCATTAAAAAAATACGAAATGTAAATTAAAACCAAGCATAATTGTACACTCTTAAAACAAAAGAGCAGAATCCACTCCTATAGGGGAAGTGTATTTTCGGCACCGGAAAGGAGTGGAAATTAACTCAGACTGAGTTAAAACCACTCGTTTTAAGAGTGTAGGACAGATTAATTTCTTTTATTTCTTTTACCCACTCCGCAAAAAGAGTGAAATCCACTCCTATAGGGGAAGTGCATTTTCGGCACCGAAAGGAGTGGCAATTAACTCAGACTGAGTTAAAACCCCTCGTTTGTTTTAAGAGTGTATGCAAAAAATATGCCTTGCCGCTTTCTTGGTAAACAATTAATGAACAATCAAAGAAACACATTATGCTACATTTTATGTCATAATTCCAAACTGAATCATGAACAAATAATTTTGCTTCAAATATTTTTAAATAAATAAAGTTTCTCATGTCATTGTTGATTTGGCAACAGTGATTTAAAAGACTCAAAATTGAATTCCAATGCTAATTCATGGGAAATTCGCCGACAGATAGTAAATTTATGTCCGTCCGAACGTACAGAGAGGCGCAGAAAAAGTATGAAAGTTGGGTCTCTGAGATCATAGCTTTCTAACAAAAAACGAATTTTTAAGATCAGATGTATAGAACCGATTTTGGAAGGGGGTACGGACATACAGACAGACGGACGGACAGACGGACAAACGGACGGACGGATGGACAGACCGACGGACATCGACTGCATGTCAATACCTACTTTTTCATTTTTTAAAATTCTTTCGAATTAAAAAAAAAGAAAAGTAGGCTAAAAATCGAATATGGGAGAGGTTTATTTCAATTTAAACGTGGTATGGATTAAGATTTGATAAATAGCGTTGTCTTAAGTTATTTTTTCCCGATACCCTGCTACCAAGTGCGAAGATTTATGGGTCTTTTTCTGAAGTGAAATTCCTTGTACAGCATATTGCTTGAAATGAAACATCATATATTACCCTAACTTCTCCTGCATGTGGGAATAGTTTTCCTTTCCTAGTTGAATTTCATGTAAATGGAGAAACTGCCCCCGATAGTTTCCTTGAGAGTAGCACGGATTTGTTTTATGTTTGCGTGAAAGATTGTTTTTTTTCTGTGCTCACTTCTATTATTTACATACATACAGCGAATAAGTTAAGAATCAAGGGAAAGTTGTTGGATTACATTTGAAAAATGTTTGGGGGACTGAATTTACATCGAAATACAGAAGTTTATAGAATTTGGGTAACTTTTTTTGTACATATCCTAAACATGTTTAGATCTGACAAAAAATTCATGCATCCTAACAAGAATATTTTTTCGAAAAATACTGTTCACCACCAGTCAACTTATATAAAGCGCAATCAAATTCGTATAAAAGTAATAAATTTGAATATATTTTTACATTAACATATGTGTGTTTTTCTTTTTTATTGTACAATGGTAAACCAATATATTTTTTTTTAATATTATTTATTCTAATTTAAAAAATTCTGGTCATTGATATGACTTTTTAAAATTTATCTAAATTTAATTTTATTAACTTAAATTTCTTTATTTTGTCGTTTTCCCTTAATGTTTGAAGAAATTTCTTTCTTTATTAATAAAATTAGTTTTTGAATTGAAAAATACTAGTTAACTCTTCTGAATGTTTTTAGAACCAATGTCAAAATGTTCAGAGCTAGGTATATTACAGAAAATCATTTCTTGAAAGTTGAATTCATATACAAGAATAAAAGCTTTCATTTGAAGCTGTATGTTATTAAAATAACTCCATATTTTAAAAAATATAAAAATAACTTCAACCAACATAAAACTTAAATAAAAAAACAAGCAAAAATATTGATTAATAATAAATTGAAATATCGAAGCTTTTTTTTTATTTTATTGCAACTTCCTATAATGCATTATAAAGTATTACTTTTAGCTTAGGTTTTATTTAACTTCTTAATATTTTTGGTACATGCTTTCATACACTCAATTTATACTGTAAATATTTTCCAAAGTTTTCAACTGAAAATTACGCTTTATTTCTTGTATACTTACTTCCATTTAAATTATTAAGTAAATCAATATTATACATTAAATGCAAGAAAACATGATGCAATTGCTTCTTGTTATTATTTTTGCAATCAATATGTAAAAGTAATAATGGAAATAAATGGAATAAAATAAAGAATCGTATATTCTAATTACCTTTTGTTTGATCATACTATTCAAGACGTAACCTTTCAGCCCAAACTTCACGTATTTTCTAAACTTTTCTCTCAAAGGAAAGTCAATAAGTCGTCTCAAATTTAATATTCTAAAGACTCATGTCGCTACCAAGCTTTTGTGCAATTTACTACCATTTCGTTTGTTGAATTTCTGAGTGCCCTTAGGCATGTTTTGCATTTTAAAATATTGTCTCCTTATTTATTCAATTCCTTTTAGGAGCAAGAAGAAACCTTTAGCAGTTGGCTCTTTGTTGTATTTCTATCCTTCAATATTTATTAGATTGTATTTGAAAAATGACTTCTAAACTTAGGATATTTTTCTTTAAATATGTATTTATTGTTATGCGAGGCAACTCTTTTAGCAACAAAAATGTTTTCTTTATTAAAATTTTAAAAAATAACCTCTTAGGACAGATTAGTCTATAGAAATTATAATGCTGTAAAAGATAGAGTATATTATTCATTTGAATGTTTGATTAATAAATATGAGTTTAAATACGTTATTTGTGTTGTGTTTGCGTATTATGGCTCATTATAAATCATAATTATGTAGTAGATATAATTATAATATATTCTACAGTAATAAATATACTTGTATGAAGTAGAATAAAAACATATAAAATTATCGTTAAATTAAAATTCCTAAATAATTGAAGAACAATTGCATATGAACGTAAACCATAATCAATTTAAGATGAAGGTTTTTTTTGTAATAAATGCAACCGGATTAATGAGTTTCAAACAATTGATAGATTTAATATTTAGCTCATGTTTATTGTGTGCTTATAAATTATCTGGTGAAACGATATTTCACTATTGCCAAAATTGAAAGTGAACTTTTGTAAAATGGACATATTTTAAAAGACAACTATCGCTTAACTTTTACAGAAGCTGAGTATGGGTTAAGGTTAGCTACTGCTTCAAAATATTTAGTGAAATATGTTTTGGTGAAAACCTAAATAACAGTAGTAATGACGTTTTTCTGAAAGAAATTTGTTGTTAAGCAACAAATTCTAACTTCCAACCAAAAACAACTTAATATTCATAAGAAATTTCGCTGGCAGTCGTGACGTTACACTTTCATCGTCAAATCAAAAATAATCATTACATTTTAACAAAATATGTAGAAACTTTAAATTTGTACATTCTTTCGTGTAATTTTAGAACAATATTTGGTGAAAATAATATCGCCTTTGTAGGTCAGACAAACAAGCATATTTTGTGTTTTATAGTTTAGATACAATAACATAAAACATCAATTGATGCATTCCACTGTCAGAAAAGCAATAATTTATTTAAAATTTTTTAATCCATCCCACAGTATTTTTATATCTTGAAAGATTATCAAATAATTTAAGCACATTACCCAAGGAGTTACATTTAATAAATGAAATTCCTTTTCACTAAAATTAATTCTATGGCAGATGAATCTATACTATATATCTTTTGACACACCACGCCAACTCTATAAACTTCAGACACCATCCAAAAGTTTTTTTTTAAAAGCTATATCCTGAATAAACGAGAGACCATAACAGAAATAAATAGGAAAAGTCTGTCACGCGCACAAAAACAAACTTCAACTCATCCGTGATTGTGAACTATTCTTATGATTCATTTCCAGTGTCACCGTCCTCACATCCTCGTCATTTTTAACCAAGAAGTGGAGGACATGCAATAAGGAAAACCACAAAGACGACCACTATTTTCTTTATGTTTAAAAAGTAGCTCGACTGGTTTGATAAACTGGTAATCTTGAGGATTATTTTCTGCTAAAAATTAATAGCTAAATTTAAGAAGAGTTAAATTCATTGGAGATCTTTCCTCCAGATTTCTTATTTTCAACATTTTAGTGGAAAAAAGAGTGTACTGATATCTTTCTTAACCACTTTTTGCATTTAGCAACTCAATTGGTTTAAGCATTTATACCAATGCAATAACTTTAATTGCAAAAATTTTGTTCATTACAGTTACGTAGTCAAGTTTATTTTCTTTGTAAACCTAAAAAATAATGTATTTAGGTTACAATGTAAGAAAAATAAGAAACGTTTGTGAATATTATGGGGCTGCTATACGGTGCATATAATTTTCAGGAACGTTGCGGAAATTAATTTTTGTAATATTCAGAAATATTTTTTTTTTAATTTTAAAACTTGCCTTCAAAAATATCTTTTCAACTATTTTCCAATACATTTCCGATTTGTAGGAGGACTGGAAGTAGGTGGGATTCGAAAATCCACACTCCTGAGAAGATTCAATGTCTAGACAGCCGCTTTATACCGTAGGCTGGAAGAGACACAATGGTGTCTTATTTCTAGTTTCTAAGCCTGTTGAAAGAGATGGGATGGAATAATGTGCATGCGTCAGAGGCATTCAGCTTCTTAGCTTTGAAAATAAAGGAATCGTTTCTCAGCTGATCCGAAACATGTCATTATTAGGAGGTCTTTTAAATTTCCAGAAACAATTCTGTTAGGGCGAAAAAGGTTTCTGATTTTTTTTCAGAAGGGTTAGGTTCCAAGTAATGTAGAGACCTTTTGACGTTTATGTGTTCAACATTGCAAAGAGTATATATTAAAAGAATTGAAACGAAAATTGTGTTAAATGTAGGAAACATGAACACAAGGCATCAAAATGTTTAATAGAAATTTCATTATTGCTTTATTCAGTTCTAACTCATTTCTTTTTTTAATCATAAAATGCCAAATAAAGGATACCTATGTTCAATAATACTAATAATTTGTTCTATTTAAGAGTAATATTCTTCTGAAAAATAAGGGAAAAATAAGATTTGAAGTTTTGAAGTTATAAGTTTTGATGTCTAACACAATTTTACTCAAATCCAGGCAATAGTCTGATGCAATTTTGACTCACTATAACAGAGAAGTGTAAAGGAACGCTGTAAAATATGGATAGCACTTTCTTCTCGCTTCTCCAGACATTCTTCTTATTTCTTTTCCTACACCTATTCTGGCGATTTTTCTTGGGATTCCCTGTCTGGTTCTCGGTGCTGTTTTTCATGTTCTTTCTATGTGGGGGAAGAAAAGTCATGGGGATGTATTTTTATTGCTTTGTGCTTAAAGAAAGTGCCGAAGTCGGATTATTCTTGAACTTTTTGAAATATACTCTAATGGATGTTCTAGGAATCAGCCAAATGCATAGGCATATACGGTGGGAAAATGGTTGGAAAAATAAATAAAGTGTTAAGAACAAAAAAAAATTCAGTGATTGAAGCAAATATCACTTACTTATCACAATAACTAATAGCAAAGAATAATATTCAATTGAAGGCAAGTAAAAATATTGTTTGCAGTACAATAATTTAAAAAATATATCAAATTATTCATACGAAGTCAGAAAAAAGTGAACATTTAATATAACACTTAAGCATTGATAGAATTCAGTTTCGTAAAGAGTAACATAATTATAAAAAAATAATACGAAGAAAGGATAATAGTAAAACAACTAAACTATAAGGTTGATTCTGTCAGACAAGAGAAAGAAATTCATAAGCCTATCTCTTTTTTTGTGCACAAAATAAGATGATTTCTAATTAAAAGCAGATTTTTGATCCCACATTGAATCATCCTTCCATCATTTAGTTTCTTTACAGTTACTTGTTTTACATAATTAAGTTAACCAAGGAATATTACAGCAAAATTTTACATTCTTCTGAACAATATCTTTTAACAGAAATTTTAAGTTTACATTTTAGTATTAGCCATTATGCAAGCAAAAAGTATGAAACTACGTTTTAGTAAAAAAAAAAGATTGTTATTAGTTCCTTCAAGTAATATTTACAAAATACTTACGTTATTTAAGTGTAAACTAGCATAATTTTTTCAAAGACTTATTCACTCAAAGCAAGCAGAAACATTTTAGCTTTCATCTTTTCTATATTTTTAGGAGTTTTTAAACTACAATTTAGTAACCTACAATTTAACCAATTTTTTCAGAAACTCAATAAGTCACAATTTTATAAAAATTGAATTTTTGATGTTAATCAATTCATCATGTGTAAACGCACATTCTGTAAAGAAATCCTGTTACTCCAAATTGAAGAGCTAAGTTTCGTAAACTTATGGGGTTTCTGAAAAAAATTATTCAATTATAGAGTTACCAATAACTTTTCCTTTAAGACCTTTTAGTTATGTGCGGAATTTTTATATTGAGAGAATAAATTACACAATACATAAACTAATTCATTACAGACACAAACGTAAATTGAGCATTTACGAGCTTTTTTTAAATTTAGAATTTCAACACTAAATAAATAAATATTTTTAAAAAAACTAGAACAAATAGAAAATAAATTTTGAAGAACGAACGGCATACTTATAATTTATTGCTTTGGTTTAAGTTTATACAATTAAAAAACTTGTTATATAGGGACAATAAATTCACTCTGGAAGTTTATATTTTCAATTAAAGTTTGTTATCTCTTGGCATAATCTTTAGTGCAAATACGGGTTATAAAAAGCATATTTCTCTCATGAGAAAGTCTCCCAGCTCCATAAATACATGAATCAATGATTGTGATAATGTGCATAGCCAACAGGAAATTGGCAATAACATAAATTCAAGAAGTTAAGGAGTTTAAGGAAATAAGAATAAACATTGTTTTTCATAGTTTGACGCTTACTAATAAATAAAACTAATGAATTTACATAGATTTTGAAAGCTTTTTCTTAAATTAGTGTTTATAGAAAATGTTTTTCATGGTTGAGGATCAAAGAGGAAGCAAAAAAAATAAATAAAAAAAGAAATGCATTTTTGTTCAATTCTTGCATAACTAATATTAGGGGGAACTAAGGACATTTGACCCATAAGGATACATGACCCAATGCCTTTTTTTCAGCATTGGGAAAGTTATATAAGTTGGAAGTGGCATCACTTTTTTCCTTTCACTCAGCTGAACACATGGTGAAAAAACCCAGATGAATCATTGAATACGTGTTTAGCTATACGAAGAAATACGTTTTCATGCCCTGAAAGTAAATTTTTGGTGCCATAAGATTTTTTGGTCGGTCTACATTTTTTGGTTAAAAGGAAAGATTTTTTCAATTAGCTACTTGTTTTGTTTATGCTTTTAGCTACGATTAAAAAATATAATAGTGTTAATGAATTTATTTGCAAAGTACTTTGTTTTGGGGTTAAACAAAACAGTACAACTAGGGATACTTGACCCAAGCCAATTGGGGATATGTGACCCAAGTAAATAATGCAAAAGTAGATAAAAGCAGGCTAAGTAAATTTTTCAAAAAATCACGGGAGTCCTAAAAGTAAATGACTGGGTTCTTACGAAATATTTTGGGAAAATGGAATGTAAGAATATTAGTTGGGGAGGTACAAGAAAAAAAATATGACGAGATTAAAATTCAGTTAGTAAGAATGGAATGTTAAAATGCCTAAAAGGATAATAATCCCGGTGTACGATAAATAGAAGACTTATACCATGTGTTTCTGCAAAAAAAAGATCCGTTATGTATTCAAACAAGACTTTCTTTAAGATTGATAATTGGTTATAAAATATAATGGTCTAAAATTAAAAATTAATTTATTATGTACGAAATCATAAGATTTAGGTTAATTTAATATTTGTTTATAATATTTTGAATATGTTAATTCGGAACTATAAGTGAATAATTAATGGGTAACAATCTAAAATGTAAAATTTTACCAACATATGAATAATATGATTTATAAATTCGCAAATACATGGGTAAATACTTAATCGTAAATGCATAATTTTGCACAACTTGCTGCCAGTAACTTTTTTATATTACAATAATTTTTTACAGTATATTGATACATGAAAAACCAATTTTTACAGTAAAACTTGCGTGACTTAAAAAACAATTTTGTGTATACCTAAAGTATGTTTTAAACCACGCTATTTGTCAAAAAGTGTTTTGAAACAGTTAAGAGTTTTAAAGAACAACATATTTGTAACAGATGTGGCTAATGACTACCAAAGATCTTTATTCCTTATGACATTGTTTGATATATTCACAAAGAGTCAAACACTTTAATATAATGTTTGGGAAAAGTATTTCTTACGCAATTAGCCTGATTTGTGATGTGCAACTTAAAGTAGAACCTAATTAGTAACACTTAGGGTTTACACATTGCGAATATTGATTGGTTTGTCTTTGAACTAAATGTTTTAGTACAAAATAAATCATAATTAATTCTAAAAGTAAAGTATAAAGTGTGATATATAAGCATCTAATATAGTGTCATTGACTATTTTGAATACTTAGTATACATATTTTTATTGGAAAAAGTTACTTTTCATATGGTACCAAAAAGTTTTAAAAAATGCATAACTTTAATAAAAAATATAACTGATTTTAATAACAGTTTATGTATCATTAAGATAAAGTTGTCGAAAAGGAAACGATAAAAAAACTGTTATAATTTTGGCATATAATTTTAGTGACTACTGTATCCCTTATCTCTATTCGTATAAGTAACTGTTGTTGTTGTCGTGTCCATGATGTGTGCAAAAACTAGATGGATCCGAAGATGTCGTAGACAGCTTTCGCTATTTCTTCTGCATCTTCGGAGAGAATTAAATTTCTGGGTCTTCAAAGCCAATCCTGAAGAGCCTGGCTGAATGTATAAGTAACTGATAGTTTTATTTTAACTTTTTTGAAAAACTAATTTAATTGCTTCCAGTATTTTCATTTGCTATTTTTATGGTCCAAAATGCAAATTTCTGTTTATTACGAACTCATTTTATGACACTGATATTACGGAGTCAATAAAATATTTACAATTTTAGAGACAAGGTACCGGAATTTCTTTATCGATTCAAAATTAACTATAATGTCCGAGATAAAAAGCGTGATAAAAAGCGTCTTCAATATTCGTAATTTTTAAAAGGACATTTTATTAATGTATGTATATGCAGAATGAAAAGTATTACGATAAAATTTTACTTTCATGTTTACTTATTTTTTAGACAAAAAATATTAGGCCTACTCTCAGAAATTTCATTAACTATTTAAATACAGCCGAACCTCGTTAACGCAAACTCGCTTAACACGAAATTTCACTTAAGGTGAACCAAAAGCATTGCCCCGGCCTATAAAGCTTTGAGCTAATGCTAAAAAATCTCTTAACGCGAAATCGCTTTTGGCTAAATCCCGCTTAACCCGAACAAAAAAAATTAACTGTGACTTTTTTTTAGTAATTCGAAGAACAAAATGTTTAAAAAAAAGTGGCAAACAAACATTATACAATAAATTGTCGTCTACTGCTGAGAAAATCACGATCTCCTATAATTCGTCAGCTAAAATTCAATTGCTGTTCTTAGTTGGTGTTAATTAAAAAATTTCCTAATTTTTCTATAGTATGTACTATTCCAAATGAACTTTAATAATTGAATTTCTATTGTATACTAGTATTATTAGTGTATTACATTATAAAATTAGAATAATTTTTAGACTTTATTTTTTTTAAATTATTCACGGGTTCAATGTAAAAAAAAATCTTGACGGTTAACATGAAATTCGGTTAACACGAAATATTTCCGTGGTCCTTTCGAGTTCGCGTTAACGGGGTTCAACTGTAAGAGTCTTTAATATAATTTAAAGTTTCATAAATATACTTATTTAACAATAAATTTGTTTTTATAAATTTAAGGTTATATTTATTTTCTCATTTTACTATCACAATTTATATAATTTTTTTGTTACAATATTTATACCATAAATTTATTGTTAATTTATTGTTCTTCTTCTGTATAAACAAAAGATAAATATTAGATATAGATGGAAACACTTTTCAATTCAATAAATAATAGTTATAGATGGAAACACTTTTCAATGTAATAAATACATATCTATAAGAACTAGGTACTAATCTTAAAACAACACACAACACAAGGTACTTTTCAGATAAATTTTATAAAAGTATTTAGATAACTTTTATAAAAACAAATATTCGTAAATTTCACGAACACCTTTATCTTTAACTACCAATTTCACACAAAGCTCATCTTTAGCCTGTCAAAGTGAAATATTCTTCCAATTTCAGCTTCGGCACGTAAGAATACTTTGACTTTAATGGATCTTAACAAAATGTACTTTTAATTCTGCCATGGTTTAAAAGAAAATATTCTACTTCTTCGATGAGCATCACGAAGTTTTCAGCGTTGTAATGACTCACTTGAGACTGTAAATGATATGGAATTTCGAAAATATTTCTTTTATTGTGGAGGGAGGCGAAATGACCAAATGACTTTCTAAGAACACATTCTTTGAGAAAAGTTTTAAATTCATGGGGTCGTTATTAGTTAGTACACATCGTTTTGTTTAGTAAACTTATTTTACACATTCGTGATATAGTTAATGAGGCTATTCAAGTGAATTACCCTTATTTTAAATACTCCATTCTGCCATAAAATGTGCTTACCTTTTTTTAACGTAAATGTTATAGCCTATAAAAGCTACTACCTAAAGTACTATAAAAGCGCTATTTATAGAGAATGATACAAAATATAAGTTATTACATAAAAGTTATTTTTAAAAATATTCGATCGAGTACTTAAAGTAGCTGATGTATGAAATATAATTCTTTTGTCATTGTAATTCACCAAAGCCGAACAATTGCGGCAAATTAGCAAAATGTGTTTCTTTGCAACGTATTCGATATTTTGACTTGAAATAATATCATTTTAGAACGATTATTCAAATACCCTAACTTGTGTTCAGTTGAAAAATAACATAAAAGTTAACTAAGGTCAGACTAAATGACAAATATTTACTTGAAAAAAAAATGAGCTTTAATTTTTAGTCCTTGCGAAGAACGGGAATACATTTGCTAGCCCTATTTTAATATTAATTTATTTGTAAATGGCTGCTTCCTTTCCTACGATTAAACCAAGATTTTTTTTTTATATATTAAAAATTCCAGTGTCTGTGAAGAACCTTCAACAAATGATAAAATATAAACACAGAAAATAAAACATTTTATCCTTTAGTCGAAATGTATTTGCCAAACGATATATTTCGAAACAATATAAATGAGATTCCTAGTTTTAAGATTCAACACATCTCTCTAGAAGTGTTGAATGTTCAGCAACTACTTTCTGTAGAAAGACATAAAAATATTTTATGATTTCACTTAAACGTGACCGCAAAGGTTTTCCATGATTTTTTTAGGTTCTCGATCTTTGAACCTGCATTGAATTTCCAAAATTCTAAATCACATATCTATCATGAAATTTATGTACTCATCTTTAAAGTGTCCATGTTTGTAACATAATGCAAACTAGAAAAATATCAATAATGTTTTAATATAACGTTTAAGAAAAAGTAAAAATGAATATGAAAATGGATAAATTTACTAGTTATAAGTACATTACATGGTATTAAGAGGTCGAAATAATCGTTCAGACACTTAAGACACTATAGAACTTTTAAAAAAATTAAATATACAAACGAAAAATATTAATTTTATTTATTTTAATTTTCAAAATATCTATTCAAAGCATGGATATTATTTTTACATAAAAATATACATTTTTATAGCAAAATAAGAATGTCTTTCAGAATTTTTTTCTGAAATATATACTAGAATGTGAAGCATAGAAAAAATGTTAGGTTAATGGCCAATCGGGAAAGGATTGTCAATTTTGAATATTTTAGGAAATAATGCTTCAAATAGAACACGGTTATTGCATTATATTTAGTTAGTTATTATATGGGACATATTAGTTATGAAATGCAACATATATATAATACACATAAAAGTTTCGATCATTGATTGTTCGAATTACCTATACGTTATTTCAATGAAAATTCTGGATATTGTTTACTAGAGTAAATGTTTAATACAGTAGAATTCTAATTTTCGGAAATAATTGGTCGGTCAGAAAAAATCTACTAGGCACGACATCCAACAAAGGCAAACAGTAATTGATGACCGGTCAAAAAAATATTCGTAAATCCGCAACGCTTCGGATAATTGGGTTTCTACTGCATATTTCGATGTATTTTAATAAAATTTCTAGTAGATTTTTCGAGATTTCAATCTTTTAAAAAATATTTATTTTGATTATCCAGTGAAATTTTTAATTAATATTTATAAAAGGATATTTTTAATTTTTATTATTATGTAAAGCGTTTTAAAATAAAAAAAAACAGCTGTTTTATAATTATTTCCAACTAATCCTTAATCCCTAAATTCTGCAAAAAGAATTGATTGAACAATGATTTTTAGTAGAAAGTAAACTGAATTGAAGGATAACAGAACCTAATGGAAATTTAGCGCTGGTAACAACTTTTCGTAATCACGATTTACAGATCTGAAGCTGAATCGTAATAAGTTTTTATTTCATTGATAATGTTTTTACAGTAGACACCCTCTTAAGCGGCTTAAATGGTATCGAGGGCACGCCGCCGGTAGAACGAAAATCTAGCTAATCTGGGGGGCTGGGGAGCCCAGTCGGTTAGGCATTCGCCTAGAATGCGAAAGGTCCCAGGTTCGGGTCCGGGCATCGCCAAAATAACTGCCGACCTATAAACGGCCCGTGCAGCCCAAAATGTCCGACGAATAATACCCCGTGTATAGGGAGTGCACGTTAAATATCCTTCAAAGTCTTAACGCTGCGTACGATGTCGCCCTTAACGGTTGCGTTGGGTGCCAACTCAGGTGTCGGCTCGTCACTTGACTGTGGTTCTAAAGTACGACGCCCGTCGCCAATAGCCCTCGTGTAGCTCTAGTGCGACGATAATTCAAACTAAACTAGCTAATCTTGAGAAATGAGAATAAGTAAGGTATAGATATACACATATAATGACGATATTTTTCTTATATAAGTAAAATAATACGTTATTTTATTCAATGTACTAATGCATTAAAAGTTGGACATCATTAAAAAATTCACAATTTTTGTTGTTGACGCCTAGAAAATCGTTAACTGCCACATAGTTTTGCCATTTTTTTTATCAGCATCATATGAATGTGGGATCGATAATGAAACAATACATTTTTAGCAAATCTTACATTTCATGGATAAAAAAAATTATGTTGGTTAAAGCGGATAATCCTATTAAAAGGAGTCCAGTTAAAAGGGAATATACAGTATTTACTAAAAATACGTAATTCAAAATATTTACGAGGGACATACTATTTTACTAACTACTTTGTATTCAACTAATTTACGACCATTAAGAAGAAATGTATCGCTTGGAAATGAGTTTTATGCTTCAACTTATCTAAATTTAATAATATAACAAATGAAGATCATAGTACTGAAAAATTTATGTAGACAAATTATATTAGACGGAAAATGAGTTTAATTAACTCAAAGATAACTTTTTTTTCGAAAATGAAGACGTTAATGATGTTCACGAATGGGCCAATTATGGATATACCTATTATATTAATCAACAGTTTTCTTTTAAAATCATTTACACTTTATTTAACAACATACTCTAACTAAATTTATACTATCAACGCTTGTTAGATTTTCTTACTCTCTTAACTTTCAGTCTGTTATTCTGGACGTTCTTGAAGCACAGATAAAGTTGAAGATTAAAGAGAGTTGCTAATTATATGAAGGGTATTTACTTAGTAAACGCTCTAGGTAACAAAGTTTATCTTGTCATGTTCAAACTTTGAAAAGCTGAGGCGAAACTTCGTCTCCAAGTAAATAAGTTGAAGGAGACAAAGTAATTAACTTACATTGGTTCTCAGTATGTAACAAATACAAACTTTAGAAAACGGTTTGTTTCAATTTAATAATGCAATGACAGACATCTGTCTAAGGAATTTAATTTTATATTTTATATAAATTCGATAATTTAGGAGAGAGATTTCTTAAATATTATAATGTAAACTCAGTGGGATTAATAATACATTTGTTAAAAAATATATTATAAAATTGTATATGCATTAATAAAATGTGTCAATTGATTAAGATAAATTATCAAATAATTTTCTAGCACAAAAATATATTGTTTAGTCAAATAACTTTTTTGATCATGCCACACGAAAAAATAAAATAAATAAAATGATAAAAATATTTCCATAGTTAATTTGTTAACGAAGTGCTTTTCTTATTTACATTTACACGATCATTCAAAGAATTACTCAACATAAAAAAATCTTTCATTAACAATTACTCTTCTGTTTGCACTTCCCGACTACTTAACTTAATTATTCCCACCCATTGAAATTCAACGAAACATCTCGCCGATGTTTAACACGAATATTTTTTTTTTACAAAAAATCCAAGTAAATCATGCAAAATATAATTACAACGCAGAGATCCCCTAAACAACATCACCACAGCGGCTAATTGCTATTCCAAATGCTCCCAGACCTAATCATTAGAGCGGCAAAACTCGCAGTTGAATACGTAATCACTTACTTCCATAGGTAATCAAGTTATTCCAATTATCTAATTATAATAACGCGGTTCCCCTGTACCAGGGCCCGGTGTCCTGGAGTAGTCATTAAAAGGGTACTAGGAAGCTCCTGGCGTCGGTCCAGAGCAAACATTAGACGCCTGTTTGCCCTCGGACCTGTAATTTGAGCGCCGGCCGCTCGTGTGAGACGCTATCAAATAACGTTGTGTTTACACTTCGGAAATTCCATGACGCTGACATGAAAGTCGCAGAAGCTAGTTGGCTTGACATGGTAGTAGTTAAAGTTGTTGCCGAAAACCATTCCCGAAACATTGTTAGAGAGTAACGCGAAACTTCACCGGGTTCACTTATAAGGTGATATATTGTATTATGTTAAAATGGATAGAGAGTAAAGCAGTATTGTAGTACTACGTATGCGAGTGACTATTAAAAAATGCTGTACTAACACTTCGGAAGTTCTATGGCTCAAACTGGAAAGTTGCAGTGCTGGGTTGATATAACAATATTTTAAATGTTGCCGAAAATAATCATAGGAAAAAGGATCAATATGATATGAAATTGGACAGGAACGTTAATGAGGTTATATCGCACTTGGGGTTAAAAAGTGATGTAACAGGAAAACATGACTATTTTAGTTAAAATATTTAGGTATTCATTTTTTTAGACACATCGATTAATGTAATTCTTAAATAATGTGGTACACAATTTTTTGGCTACAATAATTAAACTATCATTTTTCCGAAAATGGAAGGCAATGGGAGGAGAAAACTTCACTCGATAATGATAGACTATTATATTCCATTTTTAATCAGAATGCAATATACACATGAAGTCTGTAAAACAGTCAAATACATTTCCTCAAATAGGCATTTCCTCGAGATTTGGTCTTCACAAAAATACTACTTGGTGTTTTTTAAAACTTACTTTAATGTTACCCCTTTCCATTTCAATGAATTAATACTTTATACATTTAGGATGAAAGCTTTAGTAAACCAATGCCCAGTTACCAGGCCCAGAATCAAATACAAAACCAGCAAGAAAGAAAGAAATTTATATTATGAATGTAGAAATAAGTAAAGAAATACGTGGTCTAAAAACAATTAAGTTTTAATCAATAATGGGAATCTTATAACAGTTAATGTTTTAAGTCTAATTTGATTCAAAATCAGAAATAAGTCAGTTGCAGTTTTATCAAATTATGGAGAAGTGGGGACGTGGTTGTAAGGTAAGGAACTTTGGGGATGTGTTTCCTGATTATAGTTGTGTGTATTTTGTTATCGGTATCGAAAGTTTCTCTTTCCCACAATTAGTTTATTTTGTTAAGTTCCGTGTAAGTGAGTGTAGAATGTGATATATTTGAACTCAGAAAAAGTTTGGGAATATATTTTGTTTAAAAAGTTTGTTCAATGATAATAAGTAAAGGTTTTTGTCTTGTAATGAGTTTATGGAAATTAATTTAGTAAAACGATGATTTATTAGTTTGAAGTTTATTGGGCAAAATTTACTATGACTTTTCTACAGTAAACTATTTTAACTGGTTTTAATTTTTCTTTTTGATTGTGTTTGAATTATCACCGCAGTGGTGTTACCCAGAGGTTTTGGCAATAGACCTTTAAATTATAAATCGTAGTCAATCAAACGAATTGGCCCTAAGCCATAATTAAAACAATAACTCAAGAACAAGAAGCAAATGGTGTAGAAAGGTGCACTTTGAAAGAAAAAAAACCTTGCAAAGCAGTAGCAAAAACAGAGGAGTTATCATACACTGAACAACATACTTGACTAAATATTTGGTCTACTTTTCATTCACATCAAAGAAACGCTTGCTTTTTTTGCTTGATATAAACTTAAATAATTTACAAATAAAAAAATTATGAAAGTTTTAACAGTATTACCTTAATGACTGAAGAAACATATTTTACTTTAGTGTATATTTTTAACCTTATCTGAAACAAGAACAATTCATACTTAAAATTTAATTTATGAATGTGACATAAATTTCAAAGGCATTTAATTTTAATAAAAGCCATTAGAACTAAGATAGTTTTTACGATTTTCGGGAAGCTGTTCACATCAAAACAAAATAATCTTACTTTAAAAAAAATCCTAAATCAAGCACCGCTTAATTCTTTAATTTATGATACATTTTCCTTCGAACCATGAAAAAATAACTAGATCCGAACGTATAAAAACCACACTACCCATTCGATAAAATTGGTCTCATATATTCCCTGTGGCATCTTTATATCATAGCATCGTGGTGGCCATTAAAAGCAGGCCAACGCAACAAATCATCTTTTTCTTGGGCGCAAATTTGGGCAAAAACACTTTTATGATTTCTCGCGGAAACGTGAGAGGAGAGAAAATAATTGAATATTGTTTTTTCGAAAGGGACCACAACATTTTACAAAAATACAATTATTAATACTAGTTTACTGTTTCGATCATTACATTTTACTCTGTAAACAAAAACAAATAATTGAGTCAATTAAATAGATTAGTTTAATAGATAGATTTTATGCAAAGTGGCTTAGTGGTAGTGCCACGCTACTGTTCCGGGAATCGAGTCCCGGATCGGGCGAGGTTTACTTATCCTTTTATCATTTAAGTGGGTCGGTAAAATGACGAGCCCTTGGTCAAGTAAGCTGGAATGGGCACGGCAGACCTTGGTCCACTAACTGGCTGTTGCACCGAGAAGTTAAGTTTAAATATATTAAGAAAGCATGCGGTTCCTCTGAAGGGCCCCGTTATAAACCCAACATAGACATACATTTTCTTTGTATTGTGGTTTTGATAGTTGGTACTTTTCGGACCAACACAATATAATTGATCACCTCGGAGGAAGAAGTTTCCGTGAAGTCACGCGTCGGTCACGTGATGAATGGGGTAGGTAATCGGACATGGCACGGGGGACAAATCAGTCTTGCCTCTGGATGCAGATAATGCGGAGACAAAATGCTAGGGATAAATATTTATGATTGTCTATCCCAGGGACGAAGTTTTTTTAGAAAGAGTTAGATATGCATTGCTAAGTATTTTTTGAAGCAATACATTGTTGTATGATAAATAAAAATGTTTTGTAGGTTACAAGGTAGCAAATAATAGGAAAAAGGTACGGAGGAATATAAATTGGAACTCGCGTATAATTCTATGAGTGTTATTCCAAAGAAACTTTATGATACCACTTTATATGATCTTGATCTAGATTAATTAAGGTTATTTTGAATTATCGTTGCAATAAAGATACACCAGTGATCTTGATAAAAAAATAAAATCATTTACTTAATGTCTGTCAGTTTAAATGAAAATTAATTTTCTATCAGACACTGAAGTAATTTTAATTTAAACTGACAGACATTAAGTAAATGATTTTATTTCTTTAGTTATTTCTTTAGTTTTATTTCTTTAGAAGTCTTAAAGTTAATTTAATTAAAAGTGCAACAATGAATATTTTTAACAAAATGCTATTTTAATACTTATTTGTTATATGAATTGAATTTTCGAATTTAACTATTTAAAAAAACTCATTTGAATTACTATACATATGTTCGATTGGGTTCTCTTCTACACTGTTAAAAAAAAACCTGAAATTTCAGGAGAAAAATTACTGATTTTAACGGAACTTTCCCGTAACGACTGAAAACGGGTTTTTTCCTTCTGAAAACGGGTTTTTCCTTCTAAAAACGGAAAATGTCCGTAAACCACGAGCGAAGATATGAAAACGGAATTTTCCCGTTTTTAGAGCTGCCATACTTTTAATACCATATCGTAGAATTGGCGATAATGTACTAAGAATACACACATCGAAACTCGAACATCAAATACCTGTATTACCAGGCCCGTCCGTGGCCGAGTGGTTAGGGCATCAGCCTAGAGATTCAACCTTTTCAGGAGTGCGGGGGTTCGAATCCCACCCAATGCCAGTCATCTTATAAATCGATTCTGTGCTGGAAATAGTAGAAAAATCCTCAATTCACGGATGGGCCCCGAGTACACTGGGACAGACGTGCTCGTTAAATCTATGAAGTCCAAAGTCCCGACGGCGTTAGCGTACGATGTCGCTCAAAGTTCCGTTGGGTGCCCGCTCAGGTGTCGACCTCGTGACTTGACCAGGGTTCTAAATTACGAGGCGTTATTGGCTGTGTTAAAGCTCCTAAGGGAGGCTACAAATAGGCAGCCGGAAACGATTACCTTACCTTACCTGTATTACCTGTACGGGGAAATGCAAAATGTCATTTTTTTTTAATAACGGAGAAATAAGAAACGGAACTTAAGTAGAAACACGGGAAAATGCAAAATGGAAAATTTTAACACCGGAGAAATAAGAAACGGAACTTCTGCATGTAAATACACGGGAAAATACTTAACGAAACGGGAAAGTCCCGGCAACTCTGCTGCCGGTACTTTTCCCGTTAATTTCAGTAAAAAAATTTTACAGTGTATGAAACTAACCAAAGGCATTTTAGTATCACGCTTTTATCAATAAATAAATTAAATCTTTACTGTGAATAGCGAGATACCTGTTATGGTGATCATTTAAAATAAATATATCTTCATCTAGAAAGAAAAATAAAACAAGTCAAGTTGGGAAAATAATTCCCATTGCAATGATATCAGACTTAACTAGCCTTCATTAAAAGCATGTATGTGGTGAGGATTGTCTCCGTTACTTTTCTAAATCATCTTTGTGAAAAATATCATTGTACAGTAGTCATGTATCAATAAAGTAGTAGGTTAGTGTTTATTATTAAAATATAAACTAACCTTTTCGTTATTCCAGGCAATGTTGAAAGAAAACCTACAAATTATTCACCATATTCTAGAAGACTTGTATATTACATAACATATAATATGATGTCTAGACTAGTGCTCATCATTCAATGTTTTTATGCAAATTAAAAAAATATGAAAAAATCTCTTAAAACATATATGTCAAACCAAAAAACTACAGTATTCGATATCTTCTTATTCTACAAATTGAATTTCCAAAATATATCTTGATAGTGTATTGCGTATGGCAATTTAATTTATATATATTTTTTTACAAAACAGAATAAAAGAGCATCCCAAACTTTTTGCATTCAGGTCATCCCTCTCTACCCAGGCTAATTCAATTTTGATCCCACCTACGTTCTGGAAAGAAGCTCCCCCTGCACCATTTTTAAAATAACGACCGCATTGTCCGACCGAGATATACAAGACATGACAACAATAAAACAAAATGACTCTATCTCTCTAAAAAAAGATAGAGCCAAGCCAAGGGGAATACTGCACATTTCAAAGATAGCAGGCTTCATTAGCCTTCATTGAGAGCATGGCAAGGGGTCCTCCTATCAACTTCAACAATGTGGAACACCAAAATTGTAACTGTGGTTTTATTTAAAAAAAAAATATTGTAGTCTTCCTACCGGCCTCAGAATGGGGAAAAAGTTTATGCTTGTATCCTTAGCTTATATTTTAAAATTATTTTATGTTTTACATATTTATTTAGAAAGTCAGAATTTAACTTACTTTTTTAATACAATATCTTAAAATGATTTTTAAATGAAACTAGTAGAATATTGATACATATTCATTGTTTATAAAAGTCATGGTTATTTCAAAAAAACTGGTGCATTAATTACAGAAAAGTCCGTGACTAAAGCTAAGAAGGCTAGAGTTTTGTCTTACCGTATTTAAAATTCTTTTTAAAGACCTTTTTAAAGGAGTTGCATGATTTCCTTGTTTAAAGCAGTTGTAATTTTAATTACTTTTATGATTTTTTTAAATTTAAAATTACATATGATGCAAGATAAAGTGGAAAGTTTAGGAAAGCAATGGAATATATTTTGGTTTCAATTAGTAGAGCAATAAGACAATAGAAAAATGGAGTGACAGAATTAAGTAGTAAAGCAATAATTAGGAACCAAGTGAATGAAAGGATAGTGTTGTAAAGGAGGCAAATTTTATCAGGTTATAAATTTGCTGATAAATTGTTCATTGACCTGATTCACATCATTTATTCTGTTCACGAATGTTTTAATTTAATTTATATTGTATTTTTGATATTCAAGACGCATTTTTTTTCTCCATCAAGATTCGAGTAACGATAATTATGAATGCTGACGCTTGGAATTGAACCGTAGCTGGAGAGTGTGAGTTCGAATCCCATCTACTACCAGTCATACTATAATTAAGATTTGAGAGAGCTGGGAAAATTCATTTAACATGTACCCGAGCACACTAGCTGACGTGTTCGTTAAATGTATATAGTTTACAGTCCCGTCTGTAAAATTTGCAGCGCAATGAGTTTTACAACACGATACATTTTACATCATGTACATTCACATCAAAGGGTGTTGACCGCACATTTACAATCATCCTGTGCTGCCAAATTACATGATTTTTTTACAGAGTCTATGTCATTGTATTTGTATTTTCAAACCCATTTTATTCCAAATTATCCAAGTTTAAGTAACACTTTTGTCAAACCAATTAATGTACATGAAAGAACTTAGAAGTAATATTATTGTGAAGTAAATGAAACGAGATGCACGGGAGATCTGAAAAATGAACGTCTGAGTTCATTTTCTTAAAAGTGGGTTTTGTTATCTCTTGATTTCGATTTTGAGTTCAAAAGACTTCAATTGGATTTCGCTTTTAACTTTTGATTGAGAAATGTAGATTGACTGATTTTGAAAGATGAGATTTTTTTTTCGTCTTTTCATCTGTGATAAGAGATCTTAGATTGGATACTTAAACTTTCCATTTGATATTGAATTGGATGTATGTTTTGGGGGGAAAATGTCTTTTTATTTCGAATTTTAATCAAAGTAGCCTTTATATCAAAGTTTTAGTTATATATTCATCTTATTTCTTTAAATGTTTTGTTTTCAATTTATCTAAAATAAATTTACAATTCTTGTCCCAACTTGATATTAGTGTCAGTAAAAACATTTAACCTCTATGCTATCTTATAGATAAAATATATCATCTCTATTTCTAGGATGTTTAACTATTTAGTAGCAAACTTCATATAAAAAATAGTTATTATTTATGTTTCATAATTTTATAATGACAAATACTTATCTGAAAAATAATATATTTGTTTATATACGATCTTGTATGGATAAAGCTGAAATTACTCTTTAAACGTTCTGATTAAAAAATGGCTATCATTGATTTTCTTACAAATAAAATTACAGATAAACCTTAGAAAATGATTTATTCATATAAAACTTTAGTTGCATAAAATATATATTCATTAAATACATTTTTTCTAAATAAAGTGCTCTCTATAATACATTTGAAATATAAATAATATAATATATTCAAATATATAATATATCCAAAATAATATATTCCAATTAAAACAGGCTCTTAAATATGCCTCATTATCTTTCTTGAATTGATGCAATTTCAAAGAAAATATTTTTTTCTTTACAGTTCTCAATACCTGAAACTCTAAGAAACCTAACACAACATAAAACCACAGGCTGGTAGTGGAGAACACATAGGTGCCCTAAAAGGAAGCCATAATCGTAAAACATGATTTTTCGTACTCTCCGGAAGCCCTAATGGAGGTGCTTAACCATCGTCAAGGTCCATAGATGTAATGCAGTGTGCCATTTGGTTCTGAATGCGGAAATATTTCCTTTTTTATTTCAGAGATCATGGATAGAACAGAATTTTCCAAATAAATAAGCATAATTGGGCTCATTTTCGAGTTTTAAATTTATGATTATATATAGTGAAATCCTGAATATATTTATATGCGTTTTCAAAGTTAATTTTGTAAGGTTTAATATTTTTAATATTTAAAAAAAAATTAATATTATAATTTTTTTAATATAAAAAATATAAATATAAAACATTGCCGTTTTTTTAGTTAATCTTAAAATAAACAATTTTATACAATTAAAAATTAATTTAAAACTTTATATGTATTAATTATTAGATATTAACACCATTTTCAAGAAAAAATAAAATATAAACTGATTTTTCAAATTTATGGAAAATATTTGAACTAAAAAGGGATTTGCCTTATAAAAACAATACGATATAAAAAAATTCTAAGACGTTATTTTTACTACTTTTCATCAACAAGTAGCTTTAAAAAAGTTTAACCCATCAAAGGCCTATTGGAGAATAATTTTTACTTTTTTTTACCGAATAAAAACGGTAAATTTAAGTTTTTAAAGTTCGTTGTAATGGAACTTAATTTGTCCTAATTATTTTTTTTAGTACAATGGTTGTCTCCATTTGTCATAAATTTTATTTATATGAACCAAAAACAAAACTAATTTTTTAAACTTGAAGTTTTCTTGCCAATAGCTTTTTAATGAGTTGCAGAAGTTCATTTTATCCAGAATCTTGTAAGTTTGTATATTTAAATATTTTGAATAAAAAAATTGATTCGTCACTTTTCCTCGTACTTCGGGATATCTACAACTTCAAGCCAACATACAGGATGCTTGATTCAGCACACGTTTCCCAGCCATTTATGGAGTAATTCGTTACAGAATGCAATTCTTCATTTTCAGTAGATTTCCTCGCATTCCCGGAGAAAAATTGCCTTAGCTCCAAGGGATGACCCAAGTGGTTTAGTTGCAACGATAAAAAGCCAATTGGGAATAATTGGTCTTATTTGCGGCAGAGTCGCTCCTAGCATTTCATTAATGAGGTTTATGTGGTGCATCTTCTAGTAATCTTGAAGCTAATTTGTTTCAATTATTGAGAATAGCATCGTATTTAACAATAACGTAAGATTATCAAATTAGTATCATATTAAAATTTAAAAAAGGCATCATTTTGACTTTAATGATATCAAGTATGCTACAGTCAATTAAGTTATTGTAACCTAAGGAATCTGCTAACAATATCATGAATATATTATTAAAAATTTACCTGTTGTGTTGTATAGGTTGATATATTGTAGATCTTTCACGTTAATTTACTTAAGTATTTATCTGATTAATAACTCTTTTATTTTAACATCAATCATTCCCCCCTCGTATTATAAAATGTATACTTTAATAAGTGAAAATGTGTGATGAAAATAGTTTTAATTATAATAATTTAAAACTATGATTTGTTTAAAATGCTAAAATATTACTTTTGAATTATAAATTATTTTGTATATCTGCCAAATTGTAATTGAGAAACACTTGTTTGGTTAATATCTGCTTATATTTGGGGTTAGGAACCACATCTTAAGAATTATTTTTAGGATTCATATGATGCATTATGTAACTGTATTAAGGAAAAAAAATTTACAAATTAAACATTACATTATATTTAAAAATATGTTTATAGTGTTAAATGAGTAGATGATTGGCGGTTTAGTGAGTTATGTTCTAGTACTGTCGTAATATTTTAAATAATTAGGTTTTTCAAATGGTATATGAATAAACTCTTTATAGGTATGGATAACTTAAGAATTTGATTATAAGTATAACATCAGCAAATCAGCTTTTGATTGACTGGCTACAATGGATTAAGTCACTTTTGGAGTGGTAATATTCCATTATTATTATCAGATTAAGCATAAAAGCTTACATTTATACTTTGGGTAATCGAGTAAGATTATTGTATTTTGAGTCGAAGTCTGCCATGTTACTTATTATATGGAAATAATCGAACAAGATTATTGTACTTTCGGTGAAATCCGGTAACGTTACTTTGGTTATATAAATAAAACGCGTGAGATTGTTTCGAGCTTCGGATACCGCATGCACCCCTTCAGGCTCAAGCTCGCCATATACTTTATGGCGAGCTTGAGCCGATGGCGACCTTGATAGGTGCATGCGGAAGTAATTCTACGAACACCCGAACGTGCAGCAGCTGCTGGCGAGCATCTGGTACGAGGGCCTCCCGGGCTTCCACCGCAAGAACATCCTGATCCAGATGGCCGAAACCACGCACATCGGCCTCATATGTTCCACATGTTTTGTACAGCCTACATCGTCGAGCCAAAGTCCTGCCTCAGATGCACCCTTCGCAAGCCCTTCATCAAATACATCTGCCACTCGGCATCATACATCACCTTCTTGTTTCTCTTGATCCTGGCTTCCCAGCGAATCGAAACTGTAGTTGTAGAATGGTTTGGAACAGAAGAGATACGACATCGTTTACAAAGTGACATTACCACCAAACGAGGAGAGTTCCCCTAGCGTGGTCGAGTTAATTATTCTAACTTGGGTAACGGGGCTGATTTGGAGTGAAATCAAACAACTATGGGACAGTGGTCCACTGCAGTATATTAACGACATGTGGTACAATATAGACTTCATCACTAACTCACTTTATGTTGCAACCGTTTCTCTAAGAATCATTGCCTATTTTGAGGTGCAAAAAGAGATGGCTGAAAACACAGGTACGGTGTATCTCCCTCGCTAAAAGTAGGATGCTTTGGACCCGATCTGATCGCCGAGGGTGTATTTGCTGCAGCTGATTTTTTCAGTTCGCTGAAACTGGTGTATATATTTTGAATCCTTACCTTAGCCCTTTTCAAATCTGCCTTGGTCGCATGATCATCGATATTATCAAGTTTTTCTCGTGTACACCCGGTACTGTTTGCATTCGCGTGCGGCATGAACCAGTTGCTCTGGTACTATGCTGACATGGAGCAACACGTCTGCTTCTCGGGTAAGAAAGGTCGGGACAATAAGCCGGATCACTCGTTATGTTTAATGTGGAGCAGTCTAGCGATTCTTCGGAAGGTGTGTCTGCGTGCGAAGACCCCCCTCCCCCCTGTTCCCTGTGCTGGGCTGGTCCTAGTTCAGGGGATGCCTTGATCCTGGGAGGAGCTTGCTGCTTCTTTTGTCCTCTTCTGTTCTACACCTGCGATCCGAGTCATCGTCGAATAAATAAAAGAGCTCTTTGTGACATTTTAATTCTGTGATGAAAGTGCAAATATGCGAAGATATTTTTAGTGTTGGTGTACACCCTACGTATTTATTTTAGTGGCTCATGAAATAATTTTTCTACCTGGTGCTTCTATAGAGAGGTCTTTGACCTGCTGCTTTCTTTTTGGAGTTAGGTGAATTTTTTTATTAGGTTCGGGGGAGCAATGTTCTGTCGCTTTGTAAGTGATACTTGTTGGGTGGTCTATTGATTTTTATTAGATGGGGCAATTGTGTAACAATACCATAGTCTCCATAGTCATAGTCTGCCATATCCGTGGCGCCTCAGTTGACACTTTCTCAGGCTGTAAATTCTCAATCAATAAAAAAATTCACTCCAATGAAGTTTGGAGGCTCAAAAACAAATGGAATTCTAGATGTACCCTAAATAGCCAGCTTTTGGGAAAATGAAGTTTTTGGAGGCGATCCCCGATGCATGTGATGTTTCTTCGTGAAGTGAAAGACTTTTAGTACATAATAGAATTGTAAACTTATAACTGAACAAAATGTTTTAGAACTATTAAAGTTGTGTGAAAAAAGAAGGATGTTAAACCTTTCAACCTGTAATCAACATTGCATTTAAGGCAGGGTGTGTAACATTTTGAGAAAGGTCTTGGAACCATACATGAAAGTAACTAATGATTCTTAATTTAAACTTTTTATTATTTATTTATTAATTTTTTAGATATAAAGCATTTAGAATAACTACGAACCTTTTAACATACATGATGTTTTAATTAATTAATCTTAATCATGATGCATTATTTAATCTAAGTACTAGACACTCTACATTATATATTCAATACTATACCATCACGATAGTAAAGATTAAACTTAAAATATTACAAAGTTATACTAATTTAAAGTCAGAAAAAGTATCTTTTGAATCAGATAATTAAACGATAACTAAAAATTGTCAAAAAATGTAACCTAGCAATGTATTGCATGTTGTTCAATGTATTGCAATAAAAAAGGCATTAAAGCCACAACGGTTTATGGTTGAATAACTGTAGCCTGCAAATGATCTGTGAAACAAACTTTTAATGACCATTTCCAATGTGGGTTTGGACACTAAGTTCTAAAAAATTAGTTAAAAGAATTATATCGTTTCTTAATTTTCTGTAAATATACTGAAATGAATCAAACAAAAAATACGTTTTCCCTGTCTATTTTCCGTTTTTTTTATTGTCCAACATTGGGTTTTTAACTATTTTGTAAGGCAGAAATGCTTTTTTAAACTACTAAGTTTGTTTTTCTTTTGTTTAAAATATAGAAAAGCAAACTTCATATTGAATTTTTAAATAATATTTTAGAGAAGCAAAAGTTGCTAGTTTGACTCATTTTGTAGGACATAAATGTGAATTAAAATAGCGTAATAACAGATAAGAGGCATCATAAATATTCTTTCTAATCTTTCAAAAATCATATTTTAATATAAAATTCTTAAGATTCTAACCACAATATTCGATATCTCAAATAATAAAAACTATTGATACACAATACTCAAAATTAAAAAACAATATTTCCAATACAAACATACAAAGTTTAGAAAGAAATAACAAAATGTCAAATTTCTTGCAATTATTTTGGAAAAAAGGTGAATCAGTATCCCAAAATCGATGAAAACATCAAAAATTCTTATTGTCTTAAAAATAAGAATAAAATCTTCTTGTATGATTTTCCGAAATTTCAAAACAATTGAAGAAAAAATTTCCACATAAAAAGCCCTTTTATTTTAACTTTTAATCAAAAGTTCCACTACCGTTTAATTCTTTAAATTGATTTTACTCAGTTTGCAATATTCAGAAACATGCCCGTATTTACAATACTAAAACTTCAATAAATATTTATTGAAAACAATCAATTTTTTGTGTTCATAAAAGCAATTGAATGGAATTAGGGTTGGATTCGTAAAATTATTTGATAGATATTTTTTAATAAAATAAAAAGTTTGAAATTTGCATTTTTTAAATCATATTCCCGAATTTTTTATCCACTAATATATATTTTTTTCAAAATTTAAGTCTTGCTTTAAAAATTCAATCCCTTAAGTTATTAAGAATGGTGCAATAATTCTTACAAAAAATGACTAAAAAATTTAAATCTGAAGTAAAATAAAGGTTTTAAAATATGCCTCAATTTTTTTAAGATTATATAATTTGAAAAAAATTTAATGTACAAAATCTATATTTTAGATCATTTTACACCTAGTTATCAAAAGCAATATTTGTGTCACTTTTAATTTAAAAAAACAATATTGGGTATCAAGTCTTCTTAATATATTATAGAACTAATTATTAAATTTCTTAATTTTGAACAAATAATTTTTTCAAGAAATATGAACCCGATATAAAAACAATGCTTCCTTATTCGAAATTATCAAAAAGAAATTGCATAGGAAAAATACATTTAACTTTAGTTCATCGACAAAAAAATTGAAATTCTCAAACTAATGCAATCAATGCAATTCTAACATAAAAAAAACATTTTTAGCAATAACTTAGTTATCATAAAATACTAATGCTTTAAATTGATTACATGACAGGATTTCTTTAATGCATTTATAAAATCGAAATTATTTCAGATATATTAAAATTTGTTTGATTTATTTAAATCAATTACATGTATCTGCAAAAACAAATCCAATTTATCTTTAAACTACCAAAGAAAAGTTTTACAGTCATTAAAACTCAATAAAAAACTTTTACGAAAGGACCGTCTTAAATTCGATTTAGGCCTAAAATTCCTTACCGTATAATAAGAGAAGAAGGGAATAGTTATCTAGCTAGGAACTCTTAAAAAAGTAAAGGTAACTCTATTTCACTTTCCTATTCCTTAATCTAATTTCATATAAAAAAATGAAGACTTTCCTCTAGTAATTTTATTATGCGATGTGGTTTTCCAAACTTACGAAAATGTTGAGAAATGGATTTTTGTGAAGATGTGTTATATCAGTGTTGAAAAAGTGGAAAAACTAACAAATTCAATTTATATTCAGCGGGCAAAAAAATGGACGTAAAACAAAACCCTTTGCCTTTTATTATTAAATTTTGGAATTTTCTTTGCGTAAGTCTATTACGTGAAACGTAAAATAGTTTTTTTAAAGCTTACAAACTTCATTTTCTAAAAGTGGTAAACTAAATAATTTTAACTGTAAATAAATTTTTTAAATCAAAAATAAACAGTTTGTGATACTGATATTTTTAAACTGCTGTTTTATTTAGTTAAATCACTTAAATTAACCATTAAATACATTTAGACTATTTATAACTTCATTTATTTATTTATTTATTTATTGTTCAGTTTCATTTGTGTCTCAAAATTCAGTTGTGATTATTTTAAGGTATTGATTACAGTGTCTTTTGTTGGAAATGCCAAAATGAAACCAAAATCAAAACTACTTTTGTCACCTTTGCCCATGGCTGATTGATACACAATGAAAGTCTTTAATTTTACTTTCAATTAACTAATTTGAAATGGTAGGTAATAGAAGTATTGCTATGGGGTTGAAATTCTGAACTAGTGATTCTGTGTTTTTTCCACGCTTTGTAGGGTGCTGGTTATGGAAAAGTGGTTTTAAACGTTAATCCGCCTGTCAGACTGTCTATCTTCATGCCCGTATGCAAACACTCTACATCTCGAAATTAACAAGCAATATACTTCATATTTAGTAAAGAGTTTGAAAGATGTCAATAATAAGATTTTCGAGAAAATTGTGCAAGGGTATCTTCCACAGAACGTTTTAGATTTTAAAGGTATTGTTGAAAATACAAACCTTCTTGTACAAATCTTTCATCGAATTAAGGCTCTTTAAATATATATTATTAAATTATAATTTAAAGTCATGTGGTGTTTCAAAGCCATTTTTTTATATTAAATTTTAGTACAAAATGACGAAGCACTATAGTACGAAGGATTGATTGATGACGAAAATAAACTGAATGTACAAGATGGTTAATTACAAACTGACAAAGCGGATTTTACCAAAAATATATATTTCTGGTTCTTTTGTAGGTGATGGATTCTTCACAATAATCTCCCAGTTTCTTAATAATGCCTCAAACTCGAGGAAAAGAAATATTTTGGTTTGTGTGCAAAAGCTTATGATTTATTTGCAGAGGAAATTTCTTCTCGTACCCAAACGTCAGTGATAAATGAAGATTGCTTTCTTCAAGTTGGGAATGGAATTTTCACTTCTGTATAAAAAATATGGTTTACGCTTGTATGAAATATATATCATTATTTCTAACATTGAAATAGGTAGGGTGCCTCAGAAAACTTTTTTCTGAATTATATAATTATTAAAATAACCAGTTTTTTTGTAGCATATGTTTATGCAATTTAATTGTACTTTTAGTATTGCGAGTGATTAAAGAAATAAAGTTAATGTAAATGCATTGATAAACAAGTAGCTATTTAAGTATTGACTGATAACTAAACAACTATGAATGAATGGATATTTATTTGAAGAAATCACTCATTTTATTCAAAAATTTAATATTTAGTACCCAAGTTTATCAAAAACACATTGTGTGAGTAAAGTGCGTCTTCATATAATGGTTTTTAAGAGAATGGCTAAAATTAGTCAAACTTTCTTTAAAAAAGGCATTCAGTGATATTACGTATGAACTTTTTAATTTCGTATAGTGAATCAATGAATAATCTTAAAATGACAAGTTATCGTATATCTAATAACATATTAAAAAAGATGCTAATGGCTAATTCCATGCAAAATTAACCTCTCTGTAGCGTAAGTCACGTGTGTAAAAATTGATTATAACTATAACTTTTAGCATGAACAAATTAGTGAACTAGCTGATCTACACTTATTTAAACTAAATAATGTAACGTGTTTTATTGAATTCGATTTATTTTTCAAATCTAAAAAGTTTGTAAGCTCCTCTTAAATTGTGACTTACACTACAGTTACATGGAGAGAGAGAGTTCGAATAATATATTCTTTAATATTTATTACACTTAGTATAAATTTTATATTTTGCGTAAAAAAGAAATTCCTGAAGCATCAAGGTCTTTTAAATCTTGACACCAAATTCAATCTATGCCAGGATCTTCACATATTGTGTACAAAAATCTCGGAATAGTTTACAGCTTCAACTACGTGGCGTACAGCCAACAACCTATCCTAAAACAAAAACCGCCATGACCCCAAAAAGTTTCTGTTTTCTTCTCGTAAAGTCATTGTTTGATGGATGGTGTTTCCACAAGCCCTCTTTTACGGAAGCCCTAGAGTGACCAGGGCCCACATAAAAAATCACTTTACGAGGACCAGATGTTTTCTTGGAATTCAGCGAAATCAGCTTTGTTGCTTTTCTCTTGCACCTGAGATCTGGAAAGATTTGTTCTGTGGCTGAAACAAATGCAATTTGTTACAATATGGGTGAAATATTATCGGTCAGTAATTTTTCATTCTTGCGATTTAAACAAAAAATATTAAGATATGGTAACTTTTTTAAATAAACTAGTAAGAAGAACAAGGGCCGCAAAGACCATATAGGTCAATATAAAAAAGTAGAAGCTACTAATTTACAAACACAAAAAGATTAAGAAGAGAAAAATCATATTTTTTGAATTAATTAAAATGGCAGCTACCATTTTAATTAATTCAAAAACTAGAGGGTGATTTTCGACGGACGTTAAAATTTAGAAAAACAGTCAAGTTGGGAGGACTTTAGGGTCTGGCATGTTTGGAGCACAATGAATGAGCATTCCTTCTTCTCTCTACACGGAGTATTATGAGTATTATACGGAGTTGAAATTTTGCACAGACTGCTTATAGGTTGGCAGTTTTTTTGGCAATTTCCGGGCCTGACTCTTTTGATTACAAAGCAGTACAGTAAAAAAACAGAAAATAAACTAGGTTATATTTCAGATTTTACACGGCTCTTCAAACGTTGACACAGTTTTTTTTCAATCCCATATTTGATTTCCTGAATTACAACGTTATTTATAGGCATATATCTATTATTTTTAAAATCACATGCTGTAAGTAAATTAATATAAATCTAGTACAGATTATGACATGTTACAATTAATAATTTCTCTACGATGAACTTTTTTTCTTTCGTTTATTCACAATGTTAAATAAATTATTTTCTTCATAAAATTTATCAATGTACATAAAATATGTATATATTTGAAAAAAGTCTTGAAAATCAAATATTTTATGTATAAATGGAAGCAAAATGTTATTTTACAAGTTCTTCAATATGTTTTTGTATTCACGAGATAAAATAGACTTATTTTAATGCAATATATTCAAAGCATACATATTTTTAAGAACTAAACTTCAAACATAAAAACCTACATACACATACAAGATTGATATTAATGCACATTGGTACGTAGGAAAACAAAACAACATATTTCTCCTAACACTAATACAAGAAAAACTAGATAAGCAAGATAAACAAAAACGGGATAAATAAAAAAAAACTATACCAATAAAAATAAAAGTGGTGAGAAGAAACTTTGACGGTGAAAGTTTCTCTACTTTCTTTGACACTTTGAGATGGATGAAAGAGTTGGTGCCCAGCGCTTGGTACAAATATTAAAGTTAATTTGAAAATATTGTATATGTCGTAAGTAAAAAGTAAGTTTTTGCTTCCACCATTAAGTTTATGCTAGAAAAAAGTTCTTTATGTTGCTTCCATGTTTTACTCATTTACAACTTGCTTTAGAAATGAAACGTCCAAAAATAATTAGTCAATTGTACAAAAGTTCCCGAATTAGTTTAAGTGTAAATGTTTTTAGTAACTAGAACTAAAAGTATTTTGAATATAAGAAAACTGCGCCATATAAATAACACATTTTCAAAACATTTTTTTAGCAATATTCCCCATTGTTTTCAAAACATCGTACGCGAAAAAGTGAACAACGAGTGTACTAGATACATTAACGAAATTGTGGTACATTATGAAAATGTTTCATAGTTGTTACAAAGTTATATATAAATGAAGTTTCGATGTCCTTTTTTAAAATAAACAAAAAACATTCCATAACATGTTCTATATTATCAATTTAAATTATTGTTATGGGATACTTATTTACCGAAAATTAGTCAATTGGTTATTGTGTTTTGACAAGCAACCAATGCTTACTATTGAATATCTACTGCAGAAAAGTTTCCTTGTTTAAGTTTAGTGCATCTTACAAAAAATTCCCAAAACAAATATACGCCTCTAAGTTAAAATTTTCCTTGTTGTAGTATAACTTGGATCCAATGGCATCTATGGAGTTATTTTCTTATTATAGCTTCCACACTACCTTTATGACGTAAAAGGTCGAAGCTTTTTAAAAGTTATGGCCCTCCGTCTGTCCGTCACCCACTTGCAAAGCTGAAACTAAATTGCTACAAATATTTCTGTTTTGTCATAAAATTTAGAACATCAAAATTAGAAGACATTGAAAATCTCAAAAAAAAAAAATATTCCGATGAGTCACAATTCTATAAAAAAAAATTGTAATGCAAAGGTTACAGTTTATACAAAATAATATTTATTTGTGGCGAAAAAATTTCTGGAATCATATTTGAACATTCAACTCTTTTATTTGCCCTTTAAATGTTTAAAAGTGATTGGAAAATTTTAACTATTATTCCATAAAAAAATTCGTTTTCCGCTAGCTTTCAAACTTACTATTAAAAATTATTTAACTATCAAAGTTACCCAGTTCTCAAAATGAATAAATGAAACTAAAGCTAATCATAATTTAATAATAGATATTTTTATTGTATCAAAAATATCAAAAAGGGTTTTGGAAAATGCTGTGTAAAAAAAATTCCACCATTGCTTTGTGAAATACTTGCACTTTTTATGGTAAACATAAAATGACCTTTGGGGTGGGATGATATTCAATGACATTTCTCGCAATTCCAGTCACGTTTTTGGACAAACATTACATTTCCTCTATTTTATATATTGTTAACTAAAAGCTTGCTTACATTTGCATTCTATCAGTAGCTTAAATTTCAAAGAGAGTTTAGAGTATTTTTTTGTTAATTTCCTGCTTTATGTCTTTCTTCACTATAATTTTGGACGTTAGTTTTATCTTTCCTTATTATAATACAAAAATAATCTTTCAGTATTATGTAGTGGTATTTTCTACCTTTTACTATAAGACTACTAATCTATTTTATAAAACTGTGTTAGCAACCAGATGATAAAAGTAAATGGGGAAAATACGAGTAGCTATGAACTAAATTTGCGTTTTTATGGATAAACTTTATCATGTGTAAGTATCTGGGTAATTATACAGTATATAATGTAATTAAACTTCAAATGCATAACATATGAAGAACTTAGTGGAAAAACGTGCTAAGTGACAAAAAGGTGAAAACGAGAAAATGATTTTTAAAGTTTTTCGTCTGCACTCAGATCTGTTACTTGCAAACCTTAAAAAATGTACTAAACTTAAAATTTATGAAAAAGAGGGAACTTGTTATCGTCAAAGAAGTTAGTAACATGTTCATTGACACAAATATCTCAATTTTTTTCAGAAATGTCATTTAGCGCGTTCTTCCACTAAGCCCTTCATATATGAGTTTAAATTCAAATCAATGTTATAATTATTACTTGAATTTCTATAATTTTTTTATTTCAAAATGAGTTAATTTTGTAGTACAATAAAATTATTTAAATCGTTTTTGAATATTCAATTTAACTTTTTAAATTTACAAATTACATACAAATACATTTAATGAAGTAGAGTTTTATATTACTTCAACTCTAAAAATTAGCCTTAGATTCTTAAAAATAAAACTCACAACACACTTTAATAAATAAAACATTTTCCCGAACTTTAGTGTCCGTTCAGTTTTGTAAATTCCGTTTGACATTTTTACTAAGCGTGTTACTTTAAAGTCCAAAACGATGTCACAAAGCCGTTATCAAAGTTCAAAAAAATCCAACACCCGACGACATTTCAAACACAAAAAGATTTATTTTTTTCTCTGATCTTAGCTTCAAACCAAGCTTTTTTTTATCCGCCATCCATTTTCTATGGTTCTTGGAGTAGGCCTGACATTTCTGTTTTTATTATATTATTTAGAGTGTAGAGGACGTTGGTTAAATCTGGAACAGGCTCAAGTAAAAAGAAAGTGATAACTGGTTCTGGCAGGATTTGACGCCACTTGTCTGTTCTGGTTCGATGTTGGTACCTAGTTTATATATTTTTTATACAGACTTATGTCAATTATTTTTTAATTAATAAATGTTTGCTGTAACGTTTTGTGAGTAACTTTTGTAACTGGCAAGATACTTTTATTTTAGATTTATATATATATAGATTTAGATTTAGTTAAGATTTGTCCTTCCAGACAAAACAGAAGTAATATATTAGATAATTTGTCAGGCGTCTGCATTCTTTATTTATTCTGAACTAAATTCAAGGTTATTAACTGTAATAACATAAAATATGCGATTTAAGAAAGTCACAAAAAAACTAAATAACACATTTATGTACAGTTAATGTATGTTTTCTAAAATATTCGTACATCAATATTGATATTTCTATTTACTTTGTACATGTGTGTGTGTGTAACTTCTGTAACTTAAAACCAACATACATTCGATTTACTTCTCCCAGAAAATGAATGATGAAATTTAAAATATATCATGTGTATCTATATATGTTTTTATTATTTATGTATTTATTTATCGATATATGTATTATTTCGAAACTAAAAACATATTACAACATTTGATAGCTTAATGCAAAATGAAAATGTTTGAAGTGGATATTTTTTTTTACATTTTTTATTTCAATTACCATACGCTTACGTAAGAATAAATTAAAATTGAGTAATGATTCTTTTAACTTGAAAGCTTTATTTTGCCTTCTTGCTTGTAAAAAATTAATAAAAATTCTTAATTCTCAAGAATATTAAAAAAAATGTGTTATGTATCCTAAAAAGTATTCCATAAATTTAGTTTGTTTTAATTAAATTTTCACAATTTCAAAACAGGTTTTAAAAATACAAAAAAAACTTGTAAGGTTTTTTTAATGATACTATAATTAAAGGAAAAAATTCTTTCAAGTACCTGGTTTCAATTTTCATTACATAAACACTTTTAACGTAATTCTTTTTTAAAAAATATATAACATATAATTTATTTTCATAATTTATCAAAGTGAAGTATGGATTTCTTACATATTTCCTTTTATAATAATTTAAAATTTGTAACGTAGATTTCAAACAAGATTATTTATAGACTGAGATAAAAGCCAACTTGCAAATATTGTTTCTAGTTCTTCTATTTCAATTAAGTTTACATTAAACGTATGTTATCACATTTATATAACACTTAATAAAAATTAGGAGAGGATATAACGATAAAAATTATAGGTAAATCTAGATGTGATTACTCTATGTTTTTGATAAATATGTACATTTTGGTCAACAATATAAGTATATCTGTATCAGTAACTATTTTACATGTTTTAAATGTTTTATTAACAAATTCTGACTATATCATTTTATTGATTACACTTTCTTTCATGTTGTATAATGTGAAAAGAAACCAAAAAGGCAATAAATATTTATTCAGAAATGACGAGAATTATAAAAAGAGTTTTTGTAATTTTGCCCAAAACACTTCCTGTAGTCTTTTACAAAACTTTTTCTAGCAATCCAATTCCTCTAGTCTAATCAGATTTTAAAACATAAAAGATGTGCGAGCATAAAAAAAATAATGTCTCAAAAACATCCCTAAATTGTTCTGGAAACAATATTTGGCATGGTTGAAGATTCATGCTACTAATTATACCTTTCAGGATTCTGCCCTTGCCTTTGCAATCTTATAAAAATATTGGGTTTTTGAAAAAAAATATCCACCAATAAGTAGACCCTGACTAGTGTGCGTTAAATTTGTTGTAGTCTAAAGTCGTGACATCGTAAAGTTGAGTTAGGTAGCTTGTCACTTGATCGAGGCTGAAAATCACGAGAAATGTATCTAATAACTCTCTGTTAACTCTAGTGCGACGTCAGTTTAACCAAAAATTAACATTTAACAACCAAAACAAATAAATTATCACAAGGAAACGTAGTCTTTTGACCATTATTTATAGTGAACCTTTGAGGGATGCATTAAACTTGCTTGTAAAGATACAGAAAAATTGTGTTATATACGTAAAGTTTTCTTGTAAGTCTACAATACAGATGAAAAATGAAGATGTAGTATGTTGTAAGATGTGTAAATTCATTGTCATAAGAAATAGTTAAAAGAGCGTTGAAGTCTAAGATTAAATTTTAAATATACACACTAATATCTACTAAGTTTGTCTACAATATACAGAAACAACTAACTGCGTCTAGTTAACTTATTCGAAACAACTTTACCGAATCACACTTTAATTAGAAGACTTTTCTCACTACTCTCTCTAACTTTAAGTACTGTCTCTCCATTGGGAAATAGGGAAATTCGCTTTGCTGCAAACTCGGCATTGCTGCGGAGTGCCATTAATTCCCCATTAGCGTTCTGGAGATGATCACTTAGAAATAGTCTCTTATTGAAGTTGACCTTTTGAGGAAGACCTCCAAAAGAGACATTTTGTACTGAATTAGTATGAAGCCACTGTGTTGCGGCGTGTAGAATTCAATTGTTTGGTATCGGTTGCTTAATATTTGTGATTTCACAAGATTTGTATTATTTAAATGTTCAAATAGTTTAAGGTTTAGCTTTTTTTTAAATAAATTTCTTGATTTGGATTGACTTTATTTGTTTAAAAATTGTCTTTTATTATTGCATTCTAAGTTGGCTTTTTACATGAATGAGTAATGCCTACAGGATATTTTCAGTTTATTAGTTTTAATTTTTTGAATATAAATATAATTTCTAACTAGGAAAATCCAACATCAAAAGTAAATTAATATGATGTCCAATGAAAAATAATATAAATACAACTATCTTGAAGAAATTGTCTTTTAAATAAATTTAAAATACCTTGTACATTTCCAAGTAAATTGCATTCATGGTTCTTATGAACACATACAGGTATGTTTTAATCTTCAATGCTTAAAAGCTCTTTAAAACTATTATTTCCTACAATTTAATTTTTTTTATTAAATGATATTTGTATTTTAATTTATGGTGTCTTAACAGGCCTAAAAGAAAAGAAAGTATTGACGTTATTTATTGTAAATTTTTAATAATGTATTCGTATTTCCAATTATGCCCTCAAAAGCTTACCTACACGAAAAGCTTGAGAACTTAATACACTTTCTTAATAGTCTATTACAAAAGAACTCGTTAAAGTATCGGCTTTTTTTTCTAACCAATCACCTCTATTCATCCCCAAGAAAACCCTACACTTCAGTTTACTCACGGAACTAGCCTCTAGTTTGCATCACTAAACCTCCTTAATTAGAACCTTCAGCAAATTCCTAGGTAAAAGCTTCAACACCACCACAACAAAAAAATCAAGGCAACGATAACAAATTACTTGCGAAAATTCCCATCATTCCGAGCAGCATTCCGCTAACCACCAGAAAAATAGCGTTTTAACCCTCCCACGGCCCCAAGACTTTCATTAAATTATTTTTTCTCATTTTCTTTCTTCTTTTGGCGCGATTCCAACGTTAGCATGTCATCAGGAAGAACAAAAGAGATCCCTTGTTCCCAGAGACCACTGGAATTAGTTGTCCAGCAAAGAAATTCCACCCTGAGATTATGGCAGCCACAGTTTCTCTATCTTGGATTCTTTTTTTTTTTTTTGCTGTTGTTGTAGCCTTGGATCTACCTATAAATCATGAAGAAGGTTATGGTTTGGTAAAGAAACGTGATATAGTTCTTTTGTGTGTGATAAATGGCCATCAGGTAATCCCTTGTTTGGATAAATGGAATTATTTCTTGTACCTCTTTTTTAGATGTTACTCGTCCGGTAATCTGTTCCCAAATAAAAAGTAAATAATATCGTATTTTTCGCACAATGTACTGATACATTAGAAATCATTTATTTTTTCTTTTTGTAATGTACTATGTTAAAGTAATAATATTGCCTTACACTTTAGCTCTGGCAGCTACATCGTAGGCTTAGCACTAAAAAGTGTTGAGTGCGTAAGAGAGAGATAGAAATATTTGTTGACAAAACTTAACAGTAGATTTGACGATGATAAACTCGAACACATCACGGTCGAAACGCTTTCCGCTTACTAGTGAAACATTTTCAGCTGACTTTTCTTTTTTTTTTTAATTGAAAATAATTTTTTTTTAAATGAAAAGTTAGGTATTTACATACTGCCGATGTCCGTGTGTCCGTATTCTTCTTCCAAAATCGGTTATATTACTCGGATCTTGAAAAATAGTTTTTTTTTGTTAAAAATGTATGACCCCCCGAGACTAATCGTTTATACTTTTTGTCCATCTTTCTCTACGACATTCGTCTACTGTCTGTTTTTGAATTACCTATTGAATTAGCATTGAACGTTGAATTTAAGTCATTTAATGGATCTTGCCACATGAGCAATGGCAAGAGAAATTTAATTTATTCCAAATTAAAATTTATATAAAAAAACTTTTTGTCATTAAACAGTTTGCAATAACGTCATAAATTGTAGCACAATGGAATTATTTGACGGTTCATTATTTGCTTACTAAGAAAGCGGCAAGGCATTACAGCGACAGTTACTGTTACACACCTACATGTTTTCCGATAAGAATTTCAGTAACAGTAAAGTACTCAATAAAAAAACTGCTGGGACAGAAACGGGAAACTGTTGTCTTCCAGAAACACAAAATGAACTCACATTAATCAAATTCTACGTTTAAAGCTACGTTTAAAGCTGGTTATAAAAATTCTACTTTGAACACTATGTTATGCTCATTATCATTGACACCAGTTTTTATTTACCGAACACATAAAAATACTACGAATATCTTCAATCAAAAGAGAAAATTATAAAAAAAGATAATTTAGCAATCAAAATACAATAATTTATAAACTAAGTCGAGAACAAAAAAGCTTTATCTCGTATCTTCCAGTCTCGTCGAGTAGTTAAGGAATAGAGGTTGCAAGTTGGAATTGGAAACCGTAAACTAAGGCTATTATTCGAAAATCACCAAGTTAGGAAAACGTAAGCACCCAGTATAATTTAAATTGACACATTGATTGATTTGATCAAAAATTTAACAAAAGCATCACATGAACACAAATAAAAAAGTAACAAAATACATCGAAATTGCTTTAACATTTGTTCTCAATTAATGAACACGAATTATTAAAACAACTTTAAATGATTCCAACTTTACGAACTTTTGCCAAAATTAGCAAAATATTATTACTTTTCTGCGCATGCCCTCAACTACTTTCATATGTTTGCCAACACTGGCTCAGCAGAAATACAACAGCACTGTGACAAGATAAACCGGCAGCGCCGCACACCAACAATTTGTCAATAGATAATCAGCACACATATGCCGTTATGGTGTACTGCTCAGTAGAAATATGCCGGCACAAACAGTAAACCGTCACTTTCAGTAGTTAATCAATTGCTTGGCCAGCAGTTCACTGTTTACTGGGAATGCTATTTTATTTCTTTAAAAACTTCTTGTTTCCTACTATTTCACTAGCGGTCGGGTTTTATGTGAGAGTGCTGCAGCTCGTTTTGAACACTCTCCGTTAAATGGTGCATCTGCAAAAAGAACAAAAAAATCAATTCGTAATTTTAAGTCAAATTCTTCTTTATAATACTATCTCAAAGAAGAAAATTCATAATTTTTTACCTCTTTATCTTTGGGTGCATGTTTGTCTACGTGAACGTAGTCTCTGTCTCACGTAGTCTCTCTCTCTCTCTGACTGAGAAAAAAAGAGCTACAAGAAAAAAGTTAATAGCAAAATTCAAAAGAAAAGAAATAATAAAAAGCTATACTACTTTTGTATGTTTCATTTTTTGTTGAAGTTTCGTGTAACAAGACTTTATATAAAAGCCATTATTAGAGCATTATATAAAAAGCCATCTGAAAAATAAAATGATATTTTAATTATTAGATATCAAATCAAAGATCTATCATTTATCAAAGCTGTATCATGAATCCTTGTAATTTCAACCAATAATTTAGAAAAAACTAGATTACATTACCACTATGCAGGTTTTAAAAAATAAGACCTTCCATCGGAACTCTATATCTTTATTAAAAGGTGCATCTGCAAAGAGCAAATTAACAATTTTTTTTAAAGTTTTTGTTAATTTTTTCTTTAGAATACTATGAAAGATGAAAATTTAACAATGTTTACTTCTAAATTGTTAATAGCTGTTTTTTCCACGTAACGTTTATTTCTGCCCTTTCCAAAGGAAACTATTTTCCTAAACTTTCGTGATAAAACGACGCGACAGTTTTTTAACTACATATTATAACTTTTATAAAAAAATCCTGTCACAATATCATCTAAAATCTTTGTTTTTCTTAAAATTCTACAAATAATGTAATACCATTTTATTTTATTAAGTACTAATATGTGGACCTTTATTGTATTCCTTCTCAGCTTCATTTTAAAAAACCTTTTTAATACTAACTTTTTTATTATAAACTGGAATGTCCACGCTTTCCGAAAACACCGATAACAAAGATGATGATTTTTTTTTATTTTATAAAGATGTTGTGGCAAGATGGTTAAGCACGGTGTCAGTGTTCTTGCCAAAATAATAAATGTAAGTTTTTAAGTTATTTCGCAATTAAAAACGTTAGAATGTAAAAATAATTTCAATAAAACTAACTAAACCATTTGGTTCATTCATAGCAACAAAAAAAAAATATTTTTACAAATTAAAAACTTATTATAAATACATTTTTTAAGATGACTTTTTATCCCACTTTAAAAATCTGAAATCTTATATCTAACATAGACTTTCGCTATAAAAATCTGAAGTCTTATATAGATTCACAGTATTCTTTTCTATTTTTAAAGCCATTCATGTGTTTTTCACAATTGCCAATGTATTGAAAAATCCTTAGCTACTTCTTGGATGGTTGAAGTATTCAAAAGAAGCTTAAGTATTTAGAGTCTTTTTTAATTTTTTAATGAGTTTTATATTTTTTTCTAATATATGTTTAAAGTTGGTTACTAAGAATATCATGATATGATTAGTAGATTATGTATCTTGTCAGTTGTATACTGATATATAAACATATAAATCATTAATTATTTTTTTGAAAAGAAATTCTGATAGGCATCCTGTAGCGTTAATAATAAATCCATATGAAATAAATGTTTTTATGATTCTAACTTCTTTCCAGTCTTTAGTGCTTTATAATATTTATCAACATTACAAATTTTGCTTAATAATAAATAATAGTTATTTAAGCAACTAGGTGGCACGTGCTTGCTTGCAATATTTTTTATAATAACGTGCAAAAAACTATTTCTACCAATGAGTGATTTTCATGACATCATTTAGTATCCATGGCGATATTTGTTTGGCGTAAAATTTGTGTTCTTACTTTTATCTTATTTAATTTCCTTTAATAATTTTTGTAGTACTTGTAGTTTCCATGGAGATATTAGAAAACGCAAAAGTAATGAACCAATAGAAATAAGTGAGTTTCATGACATCATTTAGTTTCCATAGAGATATTCATGACATTTTGTTTTTCTACCAATCAGAAACTCTTATTTAGTTTACCGCACTAGTGCCGAAAGTATTACTTTCGGCACTGTCTGTGACCTAAGCACGTAAAGTGCGATTTATAAATGAATATGATATAAAAAGTGAACTTTTTTGCACGTTGTTATAAAAAATATATTTACCTTAAATTAATAAAAAAGATATCACTACTTAAATGAAATTTTATTTGTCACTAAGATACTAGTACAAATTTTTAATAAAAAAATTATTTTACAAATTTATAACATACCTATGAACAGATGACTTGTACCTAGCAACTTAGTGGGTGAGATCTCAAGCTGAAATGATTGAAATGAAAATTTTCATTGTTAGGATCCATTGTTAAAAAAAACTTAATAATATTAAACAATTAGGTTTTGTTCTTCAGATTCTAAACTTGTTCTCTAAGTAACATTGTTTAACTTCGATACAAAGGTTTTGAAATAATATTGTTGTGTACTTATATGTGTTCGTTATATTGATTCTTATAATGAATTACACCGCAGCTGCATATTTTTTTTTAAAAATTGATTAAAACATCTAAATTCACTACAAAAATTTAAGGCACAGAGAAAAAAATAAGTATACCAATCATCAGAGATTGACAGAAATTTAAACTTTTGTTTCGTACTTGTATTTAATTGTATATTATAAATATACAATTAAATACATCGAAAACGAATTTTTATGTATCAAATACCGTGGTCGATAGACTGGTCCATTGCCTGGTTCTTCTTCTGAAATTTCCATTAGATCAGATAACTACACAAAATGCCTTGATCGGATAACGACAAACATGACACTTACAGGGAAAGTTTAAAATTAGTATTTTAAATAAAATTAAATTGTATCTTATTAATATTATTCAGAAGGAAGTGCATAGTAATTAAAATTTTGTTTGTTAGTTAAACGTTTAAAAGTCCTCATTTTGAAATTCTATCAACACATAATAACATATAACAGCTAAAAATGTTACTTACAAGGTAAATCGTTAGATTTATAAAGGGTTAAGTTCATTGCATAATTTCCCACTTCGTTTCATCATTTCGAAGTTTTAATAAAAGAAGAAGACTTCGTAACAAGCATTTGGTATTTTTAAGCGTACAAAATGCACAGAGCAACTTTGTACTTGAGAGCTCCAGCTGAAATGACCAAAATGACTTTATTTAAATTGTTTTCATTGTTATCATTCATTATTGTAAAACAGAAAAAGATTAAAAAAAGATTAAAGCTTTTTTGTTGATCCTTACGCTTATATCATATATTAAATGATTAAAATGTAAACAGAAAATATTGTTACAAAATATTTCGATAATTTTCGCAATTGCTATAAATAAAATGTAATAAATACATTGAAAGTTATTATGTATCTACTTTTGCTTAAACTTTAAAGAAATAATTAGCCCAAATGCAAGAAAAAATCAATTAAAAGAAAATGTTCTTAAAGATTATGACTTACATTATTTATTGTAAATATTTTTATATTTAATAATTTTTGTTTAATATTCATTAAAAGGTGCCGGGACTTGACGCTTGATCAATAAACTAACGATAAAGTAATTTTTAATACTTTTTTAAGAACTTAGTAGCAACCTAGTAACTTAGTCGCAACTCATGATATTAAAAGTATATATTTTAATAATATTGCATAACTTTTAATAGATTGTGTGCACTGTTAAAAATTTGGTGCTCGGTTTCACCATGATATTGGTTCCTTTCACCATGATATTGGTTCCTAGTAGCTGCAACGGCTGTGTGGTGAAATATTTCCCCTTTTTTTCGGTGTTTGGTTGAACCATTTTTCTGGATTTGGAAACACAAACCTGAGAAATGGTTCAACCGAATACCAAAAATATGGTGGAACGTTTCACCATTCAGCCGTTGCAGCTACTAGGAACCAATATCATGGTGAAACCAAGCACAAAATTTTTAACAGTGTGGGAATAACTCAAAGCTCTGCATCAGTTTTAATATTTTTGCTGTCAAGCAAAAGATGGTCAAAATAATTTTATAAAAAAATCCCTTACGTTTTCTTAACCTCTTTTTATAAGGTAGCAATTTCTTTTTCAAAAAAGAAGTTGTGAAACTGACTTCTGACAGTGTTACGTAAAAGAAAAGAATAATTTAATTTGACTTGCAAAGTGCACCGACTCTAACAAACCTTTTATCATAAAAGAAAATGCCAAAATAGTTTTAAATGTTTTCTTTTTTGAAAAGAAAAGAGAGATAAAGGGTTCTTCGTATTTTTATTTTTGTCTTTATATCTTTGAAATATCAAGCATTAACTGTTGGAGTATACATTTTTCATTATCAAAACTGTTTGAATTCTCAAATGACGTATCAACGGAAATGTAATCTAAAAGATTTTTTAATAAGTATGATAGGACGCTTGAATCATCTTTGTTTTTTAAAAGTTTATATTTTGTGCAGCTCATTTCCAATAAAGATATATTTTTATTGTTTTATTAACTTGAGTACTAATTTGTATTTATTTTGAGTATTTATTATTATTGAAATTGGATTTATTTTATTGAAATGTATAATATTTTTATATTTTGGTTACACTTTAAATGTCAATAACTTAAGATCAATATGCGTAATTTTTCAAACTTTGACATTACTGCACATGTTTACGAATACAATGCACCAATATTAAACATTTTTTTGTTTAACTTAAGTATTACGCAACCCACAAGAGTTGAGTTTTGAATAAAAAATATCTATTACAGTACAAACTTTATGTAACAGATGATTGAAGTGGCAAAATATGTATTTATAATTGATTTCTTAGAGATTAAACACACTAAATACATTTTGGTGTCGTTTCAATAAATAGTAAAAAATAACACTTACTGCTAGTCAAATGATAAATACATAAAAATATAAATACTTTTATTCCATACTTTTTATATTTCTTCCTATAAGAGTTATCAGAAAGCCAGTAAAGCTTAAAATGCGAACAAAATTTCACAAAAAAATAGAAAACCAAATCAAGTGACAAAGCAGGACAAGCATAAACACAACCTATGTAACAACATATGTTTGAGGTGGCCATAAATATTTACTTATCATTCAATACAAAGTTCCTGAGTTACCTCCACTCAAATTCCCAAGAAAGAACCTGGGAGACCATTTACTTTTATGAACAATTCATTTATTTCCAAAGAATAGCAACTACAAAAAGATTGGACCGAATTGCCTCCAAAATACCCTTGATGACTCTCATTACAGGAACTGTCTTGGGTCTTGTGCCGCCATAAAAGATGGTACTTTCGAGAACTTAAAATCCCTTCCCCCTTTTTGAAATAAAGGCCATTATCGCAGCGAAACAAGATAGGAAAAGGAAGAAAGAAAAAGCAATGGCTACCGTTGAGTTCTGTTTTCTTTGTAAACTTCTTCCGGAGTGTGGAACGGGTCCTTTGAGGACTCTTTGGAACGCGAGTTTGGCCAACCTTGGGAATCAATTCCATTTCCTTGTTTGGGTTGTTTCGGTATGAGCGTTTGCCCGTTTGGTTTCTTTGTAGTACCAGAGGGCGGTGTGATTGGTTTTTAGATTGATTAAAGGTATAAATACTATTTAACAAGACATTTGACCCCTAGAGTATCTGGATATAAAGGAATACCTCATTATTGATTGATCAAAATATTTTTTCTAAAAAAACTTGGAATTCTAGTGAATAAAAGAAATGGGTAACTGCTAAAGCCAAGCATAATAGTAAAGAGCACGGGTACCGGTGAGTTTCTTGGGAATCAATTTCATTTCCTTATAAAGTTTCGGCGTTGCCCGTTTAGTTTCGCTGTACAAACAAGGAGGTAATTGATTTTTATATTAATTAAGGATATAAATACTATTTAAGACGACATTCAATCAAAAGAGTGTTTGGGTATAAATTGATGCCTCAACATTGATAAAAACATGTATTTAAAAAATATTTTTAAATGCTAATGAGGAATCATAGGATTAATTTTGATTTCCTTGCGTTGCTTTGTAGCTGTCCGCTTGATTTCACTGTAGTGCAAAAAAAATATGTGATTGGGTTTTTAGATTGATTAAAGGTATAAATACTGCTTTAAAAGTTATTCAATTCCAAAAGTATCTGAATATAAATGAATACCTATTTTTTTATTAATACCTGAAAAAACCTTTTGAGTAAGTAAAAAGTATAAAAAAAACATTATGGGTAAAACTTAAGTCAAACATGATGCGAAAAAGCATGCCTAACAGTGAGTTCCTTGGGAATCAATTTCATTTCCTTGTGTTGTTTCGGCATTTCCAGTTTGGTTTCGCTCTACAAGCAAGCAGGTAATTGGGTTTTGTATTGATTAAAGGTATTAATACTATTTAAGACGACATTCAATCCCAAGAGTATGGGAGATAAATGAATACCTCAACATTGATTTATTAGAACCTTTATCTAGAAAAAAAAACCTTTTGTATACTAGTGAGAAAAAAAGAATATCTAACTAGTGCAGCCAAACATGGTGGGAAAAAGCATTGCTACCGCTGAGTTCCTTGGGAATCAATTCCATTTTCTTCTGTTGTTCTGGCATTGCCCGTTTGGTTTCGCTCTACAAGCAAGAGGGTAATTGGTTTTTATATGGATTAAATGCATAAATATTATTTCAGACGACATCCATCCATAGATTTCATCGTCGTTTGCCGATACAAAGTAAATAAATACCTCAACATTGATTGAATCAAACATTTATCTAAATTACCTGACAAATCATACTTAGTAAATAAACTTTACAAGTAACTACGACGCAAAACATGAAAGAGAATGAAGATAAAATCAGAGCTACTGGGGAATTCCTTGGGAAATAATTACATTTCTTGTTTGGGATGTTTTGCCTTTGTTTGACTGTTTTATTTCCCTGTATAATCAAAGAGGTCATTTGTTTTTATATTGATTAAGGATATAAATAATATTTAAGACGACATCCTTCCTTAGAGTATAGGTTTATAAATGAATTCAATACTTCAATATTGATTGACTAATTCATTGCTGTCTGAAACTCATTTTAAATGAGTAGAAAAATGTGAAATAAAACATACCATTTGTTGAAAAAGTATTAAAAAGAGAACGTTTATTTACTCATTGTGATTTTAGAAATATAATATTTGTAAAATTGCATCATTTTTGCGAGTTAAAGTCTTATCTTGTTTATTGCAGATACAAATTCTTTACATTAATAATGTATCTTAAGTAGAGGGTTAAGAAAATAAGACATCGAAATAGTTTGGCAAGTTTTTATGAATTGTTTTTTAATATTTAAAAACCAAAACTAATAACATAAATGTTATCTGAAAATGTAAGGGAAAGTTAAGTTTTTCATATTTTTTTTGTTTAGAATCTTTCTTTTCTAATAGTCATTACCTTTGATGAAAAAATTCTGAGAAAGCTTTTTAGTTGATGCACGGACTCAAGTGTGTGAGAAAAGAGAAGGTTTGTTTTAATAATATTAATAAATTTTATAAAATTAAATATACATTCTTATTGTATTTTAATTACACCATTTTGACCTTTTGGGAATAAAATTTAACTGTGAGAAAATTTATGTACTTTGTACATTTTCCAGAAACTTGTTAATAACATATTTTTTACTTGAAAACTCATTTGTTGAAACACAACTATTTATTCCACATTACTGCATTCATGAAAACTTTCTAGTACAAAACATCTATCCTGGTTACATCTGTATAATTTTCCCAGTATCATCATCCGACCTCAGTAACACTTCAAAATAAACGGCTAATTTCTCTCATCCATTCCATCCACTATCTCTTCGGCATTAGTACCTATCTACCTCTAACAACTAATATATCCGACGTTTCGATCAGCCAAACCTTCATTAGAGCCATCTTGGCCCACTTCTCTGGGCCATCTGGATCACCCATAGTGATAAAGCATCTCCCTTGTTCTCAATTAGAGGATGCTTGGCCTAGATGGTGTTGTCAGAAGCAGGGAAAAAGAAATCGTTAATGAACTCTTTAAGTCCGATAGGAACTTTTTTATGCCATCTTCTGTTGGATTCTGATGAGATATTTACTTTAGCTTACAGGGAAGACTTGATATGAGATCTGGCTTTTGAAATTTGCTGGTTTCTCAAACTATGATTGGGGTAATATATTTTTAACATTGTTTGAATATAATTATTCATTTTGAACGTTGAATTTTATAATAAAAATAATAATGTATCGCATTTGGTTTTAAATTGTGCATTTCATGCTAGATCGCCCACAGTGATAAAGCATCTCCCTTGTTCTCAATTATAGGATGCTTGGCCTGGATGGTGTTGTCAGAAACAGGGAAAAAGAAATCGTTAATGAACCCTTTAAGACCGATACGAACTTTTTTTTGTTGTCTTCTGTTAGATTCTGATGAGATATTTATTTTAGCTTGCGTGGAACACTTGTATGATATCAGGATTTTGAAATATGTTGGGTTTGAACTTTAATTTCGGTGGGCTATTTTTTAGCATTGTTTGAATTTTTTTATTCATTTTGAACGCTGCGTTATGTAGAAAATCTAATAATTTGTCGCATTTGGTTTTAAATTGTATACTTCTTGTTGAATCGTTCAGAGTGATAAAGCTTCTCCCTTGTTCTCAATTACAGGATGCTTGGTTTGGATGGTGTTGTCAGAAGCAGAGAAAAAGAAATCGTTAATCAACCCTTTAGAACCGATAGGAACTTATTGCTATCTTCTGTTTTATTCTGATGATATATTTACTTTACCTTACGTGGAAGACTATATATGGGATCTAGTTTTTGAAATATGTTGTGTCCTTGAACTATGATTTAGGTGAGCAATTTTTTTTAGCACTGTTTGGCTTTTTTTATTCTTCTTGAACGTTACATTTTATAGAAAAGATTATAATGTATCGCAATTAGTTTAAAATTGTATATTTTATGCTAATACTGGATAGTTCATACTGGATAGTTCATAGTGATAAAGCATTTTCATGTTCTCTATTACATGATGATTGGAGTAAATGGTGTTGTCGGAAGCAGGGAAAAATAAATCGTTAACCCGTATCGTTAAGAATCTGAAAATTTTCAAGAAAACGGAAATAAAGTTTCCTTTTTTTATCCATGAAAATTATATAAAAATATGTAGTGAACAATCGAGGGATGTAATTTAAATTTTTCATTTGTTTTTTTGCTCGAAATTTAAAAAAAAACCTCGAAGAAATCTGGAAAGCGTTGTCAGAAGCAGACAAAAAGAAATCGTTAATGAACCCTTTTAAACGGATCGTGAAAAAAATTTTTTCAATCATCTGTTGGATTCTGATGAAATATTTAACCTAATCTTGTAGAAGACTTGATATGAAATATGGCTTTTGATATACTGGATTCTCGAACTATAATTTAGTTCACCTGTCTTTGGCATTGATTGGATATTTTTATTGATTCTGAAAATTACATTTTATAGAAACGATAACAATGTATCGCATTTTGTTATAAATTGTTAATTTCTTAATGAATCGCCCACATTAATTATCATTTTTTTTCTCAATTATTGCAGGATGCTTGGCTTCAATAATGTTCTCAGAAGCAAATAGAAAGAAATCGTCAAGAAACCGGTCAGATAGCGGCTTTTTTATCATGTTCTTTTCGATTCTGATGACATTTACTTAACCATATGTGGAAGAATTGATATGAGATCTGGTTTTTTATATGTTGTATTCTGATATCTGTAATTTAATTTAGTTATTCTTAGCATTGCTTAAAACATAATCAATGTTACATATAAACGTTTTTTAAACAATTTTATTGATTCATAATGTAAATTTGATAGAATAGAATAAAGTCGCACTTAATTTAATTTTTAAGATGCGTATTGGATCACCAGCAGTAATAAACTTCCAATTTTTTCACGTTACTTTCCGTTACAGAAATATTGGCAAAGGAAATAATTACATTCCATTACTAACACTTAAATCCATCTAAACCCTTTGGAATGGATAAAAGCCATTTTTATAAACTTTTGTTGAGAAGTTCAATTAATACATACATATCATGTCTTCTACGAAACATTTTGTAAACAATATTGTATATTTTTATAGCATGTCTTTCAACTCTCATAATGTACTTTTCAAAATAAATTTTTTCAATGTTTGTTAGTTTTAGTATTTACTGTATAACTGTAAAAAAACGTAAAAGTCCAAAAAAATACTTTCCGAATAATTTATTTCCAGGTTTTATTTAGTCGATCAAATCTATATTTTCATTTCAAAATAATTAAACTTTATTGAATATATTATCCTAAGCAATAGTAATTTTAAAACCTTTTAACTTTATATAGGATTTTTTGAAATGTATCAAAGTATTTTGCCGTATAAAATATCAAATATTCGCTTTTCGTAGTCATCACCTTACCGAAACTACTTTGCATGTTCTCATCGTGAATCATAAAAACCTTTTGAAAATGCTTTCACCAGGAAATGAAGAGCATTGTCTCATATATTCGCAAACTATCCCTGAAACAGTAACAACGTTTGGGGATGCCATGAATCAAAGATGTAAAACCATTCTCAGCATTTGATCCGAAAATGTTTTATTCAGTAAAGTACATTTGCAATACTGAATATGCCACGGTGTCCTGATTCACGCACAATGTTTTGAAAATAGGCATAAAACACGTCATAAATATTTAAGTATGTGTTTCTTTAGAATATAAGAAGTTTGTTTTTTCATCACAAAGGTCATCCGAATCTGTGGTTATAGAGTTGTGTTGGAATGTTCGTTGTGTTTTTTTTGTATTTAACCCTTATTCTCATGATCATCGATTTTTTTTAATTTTTCTAATGTTTAATTTGTTTCTGTTTTTTTACAGCTAAAATAAAGATTATTTAGTGTCATAACCTTTCTAAAATAATTAGTTCAGTAATTAATTAGAGTTTTATAAAAGGTAGCATATACCTTCAGTTTTTAGCTTGTATTTTTTTCCAAAAACGGTGGTAATCCAACAACTTAAGCAATTTTTTAAAACTACAGAACATAAGAAATGTGAAAAATATTTTTAAAAGTAAAAAAAAATTAATATGAAAAACAATTCATTGAACTTTCATTGTACAGACGACGAGACATGATGCACAAACACAACAAGTTACCTTTTCCTCTAAAACAAAAATAATTTTAACTTTGTACATTTTTTCACTCTGGACGAAGCTTCTATACTGTTCTTTTAACAAATAACAATGCAACATACTCATTGACGTCACTTAACAAACAGAAATTAGGGGAAAACCCCAGGTAGCATATATGCTAATTTATGAGAATAAGGGTTAATGTATGTTAAAATAGTTAATAATATTTTAAGACATTTGAAATATAAATCAACGTAGTCTCAAATATAAACATCTAATCGTAACAAAAGCTGTGTAAACTATTTTGCATTGCTCTCATTAGAATATTTAAAAATGACATTATTGTGTGAAACGTTTAAATACAACACATTTTAAATATTTACAAAGTACATACAAATAATTTCTAGTTGTGCGGAAATAAATAACGAAGCCGTGTTTTGCATTGTGGGTATTGTGTCTTTTGCTTTAGTTATATAATTTGTTACTCGATTTTTTAAAATTAAATTTTTTTGTTAAAATAAAAAAAACTAGTTGCCTCATAACTAAAGTTAACTTTTAAAAAAATATATTGTTTATGGGATGTTTATAGAATAAACTCCACGGATGTTAATATTTTGTAGATATTTTGTTTTGATTAAAACAATTTATTTTACTTCCAATGTATTCCAAGTGGTTAGTTAACTACTTCAAAATTTAAAATAGTGTATTTTCTTAATGAAATCGGTACATTGAGAAGCAAGAAAAAATGAATCAGGAAAGAAAAATGAAAAAGGAGTGCATTTAAATCATAAAAAGTAATTCAATATAATTATTGATCGTTACATTAGAAAATTGTAAACTATTTCATGACTTTCTTTGAATATTAAACATATTCTTTGAAAAAATACATTTTAATAATAAAATCTATTCAAATAATTTATTGATTAATAAATAACTTTCAACTCTGTATAAAAATTAGAATTAGTATTTTTATCTTCTTTAAGATATTTACTGATTTTTTAAACTAAAGTTTGTAATAAAAAAACTCGTTGCTAAACTAATTAACTTAAAACATATATTTTCGTTTAATGATATTAGAAATTAAAACGGAGTTAAATTATTTATTGTATGATTAAAAGTTTCTGTCCAATGTATTCCATGTAGTTTTCATCTAAATACTTCAAATTAAAAATAGATTGTCTAATAGTAACATATTAGGTAAATGAAAAAATTTGTAATAATGAAGACATTAAATGAAAATTGTCTGTTACGAATAAGATTTAACGGAGATATTTGAATCTGTTTGAAGTTTCTCATTTATCTGAAATAATTAGTATTTAAATGACATTAATTATTTAAAAATCACTGATTAGGAAAGGAAATTCGTGCAATAACTTGGTGTCGTTGACGAATTGTTCGAGAAAACTTTTGATTCTTATAGTTAAATCTTCTTGAAATCTTTTAGAACCTTATGCACCATAAGTCATTTTGTAACTTTTAATGAAATTTATATATTGAAAAAAAGTTTACCTATTCTTTCGGTTTAAAAGGACAATGGAATTAAAGAATATACCTTGAAAGCATATATATCTTGGGCTACTATATCTAATCGAATAATGCTTGGTATGAATTTAGTTTAATAAAGAAACGTATCATAAATCAATTATTACATAAAACGATGAATTATTAATTAAATGTCAATCATTAGTTTTAGACAAACAAAGTGTAAGACACAAAATATCATGCGAACATTAAAAAATCAGACTTTGCAGTAATTGCATAGAAAACCGAAAATTAGGAAACATTATGTTTATAACTACTTTTAAACCCTAAATAACAGACACAAATACAATGCAACAAAAAACGCAAGAATTTGTTTACAAATCAAGACGTTTAAATGAAAATTATATTTAGCTATTGTCAACTAGTGGTGGTTACCCTATTATGAAAGTTTAACTGTGGACTTGCCGTTTCACGACTTCATATACGCATCATTTAACAACCTTATTGTATTAAGTAATTCGTTAAACCAGTCTCCTAGTTACATTGAATGTTACCAACGGAAGATCAAATGACTTAAATGACTTTATCCAAACTGAAATTGATGCATTTGGCATTTACAATACTTAAAATAGCATTGTTGTACTGTTCATTCAAATGTCCAGAATGTCCCTAAATATAGCAGGGTCAGGTACTTGAAGTTTTGATTTAACAGATAACACTTCATTTACAGCTTTTATAGATTTTTCAGATTTACTTCATATACATATTTACGTTATAATATAATATGTAAAACTAAATTAAATAAAAGAACTCTGTAAATAGATTAAATACTTTAGTATATCTGAAAATGTTTACTAATATGTGTATATGTGCTGGATTTATGTGTTAGTGAAATGGTTGGTATCAGTCATAGCATCACTATTTTATTTCTCTTCATCCATTGTTTCATCAAAGGCAAATAAAAATAACCATTTCGAGATAATTTGATTCATACTTTCGATATTTTTCAACCTTACTATTTGGTATCACTGTCCTTTTTCAAAGGACTATGTAGTGTCATTGTTACTCTATGAAAAAATTTGCTTTAATTCATGCAGTACTTTTATGATGCGACCCAAAAGTGCTATAATACGCTAGTCATTTATTAAATTAATATTACATATATCTTTGAAACATTTCAATTTTAAATAACTTAAAAACAAATATCAACAAGTGCAGTTTAAAAACAACTTTTGAAAGAGAAAACTATATTAATGCGAAATTACTTTAACTATAAAGATGAAGAAAAGCTTCAAATGTTGGCCATTTCAGCTAAACTTCTTGCGCACTAAGTTACTTGCTTAAATTTGTTCAGCAAAACTGATTTGCATTAGAATTGTTAACTGTAGCACGACAAAGTACGTAAAGAGACATATTTTTGACTAAGTAGAGCTACCTGGGTAAATTGGTAGACAAAAAATAATAATTTTCCCATGTATTTCCTATGAATGAGTGGAAACAAATGAATACTTTTTTCCCAAAGAACTAACTATCACTAGCATTAAATAGTATTAACAATGTTTCATTTTAACTAATATAAAAGCTGAAAAATTAAAGAAAAGTGCCTCATTGGTGAACATTTAACTAGAAAATTAGTAGATATCGTCAAGATAATTAAAAGACTCTAATTCTAACTTGCTGAAACTCTCATTCTAATATTGCAAACGTGGTTGGATAAAAAAAAATGGGTTCGTTTCTATCTAGGCCCCGTTTGGGTAGTGCCTATACTATCCAAGTAGAAAAATGGAGATTTCACATTATTGTACTAAATGGGTAAATATTTAAGATAAAAAATATGCAAAAGTTTTCTTTTTAATATCAAAAGCAATTACATTACAATGAGACACACTTGGATTTTATGACTCGAACTTGCGTCATTATTAATATAGGGGTTAAGTAACCACATAAATTTTGTAATTGTATTTAAGTATTTGGTATTATGATGTATTTTTTAAGAAATCAGCTTTTTTATAATTAAACAATCATAACAATTGAAATAAATTTGTTTTAAATTAACAAAATAGCTTGTGTCTAAAGCTTCGAGCAATTTTTTTTAACTCACTGATATGAATGTTTCAAAGTTATTATAATAAAATCAAACGTTATAATTATAAAGTTAGGATAAGAATTACGAGACTAAATATTTTAACAAATGAAACCCTGCTTATTATATTTTCTAATATTTAAAATTTATAAGTTTGAGAACGGTTAACTTTTTTTTAAATTTTCAACAGTTTCCATAGCGCACCTTGAGTCAATATGTGTAACGTCAATATGTGTATTATAAATGAAAACAGTTTCTTTGAAACAAAATTAGTGACTGTTAATATATTTATCGTGTATGCAACCTTTTGAATTAACCCTTGTTTTTCCATAGAAAACATGAATAAAATATCTATTGAAATAAACAAAGGGTATTTAATGATTATAGAATTTGTTGTTTTAGAAATTATGAAAATATGCCTCGTTAATTTAATATCTTAAAACTCACAATTAAAATCAAATTTATTTATGTTAGTACCCTCCAAAATACAATGCATTTTGATATTTACAATGCATACAACTAGACAATCCAAAGTAGTTTACAAATTATTGACAAAAGAACAAAAGCCAAAATATATGTTTTTTAGTAAATTTAACGTTATTAATACTTTTTCATACTCAAACAAAACAAAGTCATACTAAATGTACAAAATTATTTAAAAATATAACTTTTCCATTGAATAACTATTTTTCAAACAATTAAACTTTATTTTCTTAATGTAAATTTTCCTTGATATTTTTTATTCAACTATATTTAAGAAGATTCATAAAAGATATCAACTACCTTTGTTGATTAAGAAAAGAATGCTTTGAAAAATGTACATTTTAAGAAAACTCACTTTATTCTTTGTGTGTAAACCATGTCTGAGGAACTAATGTACTTAAGCTCTTCACATGTTTCAATTGTCAGAAAACAAAGGATCTTTATTCTTTTGACTAAAGAAACCAAATGCAATCTATCTTCATTAATGTCAGAATTTTTTTTTAATTTCTGTGTGGATAGAATAGAATTTCAGTCATTGAAATGGTGAAAACGATTTTTTACCTTGACTTTGTTTTTTTTATTCATTAAAATATTTTATATAAATGTAGGTACTTTGTGTTAAAAAATTAACTATTGAAGCCTATTTGTAAAATGAATTTGCTTTTAGATATTTTTTATTGAAATTAGTTCATTTGATGTATTTTTTTGTTTTTTTATGATTAAATGTTTTATCCTTACATTAATTCAAATTATACATTTTCAATTTTTTTATAATAACTTTCAATGAAAACTTCAAAGTAAAATAAAATATTATATTTGACAAAAGAAGGGACTTTTAAGAAAATAAGTAAATGTTTAACATAAATTGAAAACCAGTGGCCAAAGAAACATCATAAGAGTTTCATTAAAAATAAAGATAACCCGTTTTCAACACAATGTTTCTACTCTTATTGCCGAAAACATTTTTTATTACCGCTGTTTGTTTTCATTACTGACATAAACGCCAGCGTAAAAAAATAGTTGTTTTCTCAAATTACTCTGTAAACAACAAAAATATTCTACTTTAATTTATTAGATAAAAAAAGGTTTCTTTTCCTAAGAAATAATTAGTTAATTATATATTTTTATAAAATATGTAAGGTGTAAAATATAAAACTATAGCCTGCACACTTTGACTTTTTGTATATGAACTAAAGTGCAATTTCTGTTATTTTGGACGCTTCGTATATACAAATAGTTTTTTTCTATCACGGCCATATTTTTATAGATTTTTATGCATTAAAAAATGAGAAATTGCAAATGCATTTTCTTTTAAAAAATCCTACTTTTCTTAAGCGCTTCTACTAAAAAAATCTTGAAAAATGTGTGGGTTAGAAACTTAAAAAATCTGACAATGCTTTAAAAAATAAAAATAAAATTGACACAATTGGGCGAAAAATTTCGAATAAAAAAACCGTTCTATAAGTTTAACTTTTTGAAAACATATTTCATAAACAATTTTGTTAGTATTTTTTTTAATGTTTGCCTTCTTTGTGCTGGATTTTCAATATTTTGGTCATTATGTAGCAATTATAACCGATATCTGTTACATAAAATATTGTATGTGGATTCATTAAAAACACAATAATCATGAGTCACTCGACGTCAAATCGCCCAGCTCTAAATATTCTTGTCACAGAATTTCATCTTGATTTTTCCCAAGTACAAGAGACACATTTATTAGACCAAAATTGAAAATCATATTTTTTTTCAAAACAAAACTGTTTTTGTGTTCGATAATTTTATCTAATATTTAATTTTATCTATTATTAGTTAATTTCATCAAAATATCCTGATGTAAAGAACTACGTGCACTAATTTAATTAATTATTAATAAAAAAGGTTCGTTTTATAAAGATAAATCAAATTAATTTTTAAATGTAAAAAATCTCTATTAAACAAATTTTCAGTTAAATTCAGTTCAGTTCATTAAAAAAAATGAATGAAAAGGGGTTGGATTTTTTTCACAATATTTTCTGGATTCAGAATCCAAACTTATATAGACATACACAATAACTCAAACACACACAGGCTAGTTCAATTAAAAAGTTTTTATTTTTATTTTTAATGATTTTTCAAACTAATTTTCTATGCAATCAGTCTCAAATTATGTTAACCAAGTTCACAAACAATCATGTATAAGACTATTTCTTCGATTCTAAACAAATCCAAGCAACGTTGAATAGAAAATCTTTTAACGCTAAGTCAAATATTTTTCCAAATTCGAAAGAAATCCAAAGGGAGTCGAATGCATTTATGCGAACATCACGTGGCATTCTAATCTCGTAAACAAACTCAATTCTCAAAACCATGTTTACCAGGAAAACACTGCTGAGGGAGATTACATTCATGTGTGCAACGTCAGACCCTATTCATCCTGTTCAAATAAGTTTCGCTTTAAAGATAAGGTATTCTATGTATTCTCGTTTAACTTGCTTGTGGATAGGATAGTAATAAAATTTTGTATTTTTAAGCTAGAATTTTACCTTTGTTAAACTGTTCAATCATTTAAGGGAATACGGTACCCAAAACTTGGTCAAAATATTGATTTTTCAGTTTTTACTTCTTATTATTTACAATATCTTTCTGAACATTTACTGAAAGTTTCATAGTGATATCTTCCGTAGAAAGAAAGTTATTAAACATTTTCTGTAGTCATTCCTTGAAGTTTGAACCGTATTTCGTCTGCTTTCAACCTGTTTTCTCTATTTCGCGTTTTTTCAATTCTTGTGTTTAACAAACCCCTAAGGCTTTTTTGCTGATTAAGTTAGAATTTTAATATTTTTAACCTGTGTTCTTATATAAATGGTGCACAAAATTGTGCATGGAATAAGTTCTACTATGTATTGGTTTTTTTTAAATGTTGAATTCAATCATTAATAATTTTTTTTTTGATTTTTTGAGATTTTCAGTATAAATGCATGCTACTTTTTTTTACTGTAGCTCACATTTTAAAATCTATGCACAGTTCTTAAACAAATAGTTCTAAGAACAAACTATAAAGGTATGGTGGAGTTATTCTCAAAATTGAAAGAGGAGTAGTGTTTTAAAAAAGTTTAAAATTTTAACTTTATAAAAAATGAAAAACTACTTGTAAATATTTGTTTTTATTGCTGGAAAATGTTTATTTAGAGTAAAAACACTATAATTTACAAGTTTATGTTATTATTTCTAAAATCAAGGTTTTGGGAACCATATCCCCTTAAGTTAGTTAAAATGCAACTGAAAAATTATTAGAATATAGTGTACATTTCATAAGATTTTTAAGAGATTTTACGTATTTACAATGACAATATTTGCACAAATATAAACGCAATTCATAACTATGTTCTTCAAGTAAATGACCAAACTTTAAAATATTTTCTGATAACTACTGCTTGTTTTACGCTGTAAATACCGAGTTGGGATTACATACTATATTCCTTAATTAGTAGGGGAAGGGAACTAGGGATACTTGACCCAAGGCATTTTTCTCATTTTAAAAAGCGTTTTGCAAGTTTGAAATGGTTTTGAGAAGATCTTTTCTTTCAGTGAGATGATCATATGTTGAAAATAAAATGTAAAGCGTTATTTTTAAAGTTTTTTAAAGTAAGTTAATACCCCAAAAAGATGCATAAAATACAAAAAACAACAATAGAACTTCAAAATAAATTTTTAGTCAGATGAATGTACCTAACTATATAGACAAAATTATTTTCACTAACATGCTTCTTTTAATATTTGTGTTAATTTCAAAACTAAATTAATTAAAAACGCATAAACTTAAGCACAACGCATGAGCAGAGAAAAAGTAAGACATGTTGTGAAATTTTATAGGTTAAGCATAAACTGTGATCAACATCTAAGAAAACGTGCTCTTCCGAATAAATGTGTCTCTCTATTTTTTTTTACTTTTAAATTTTCTAAAGTCGAATAATTTCACGTATAGAGTTAAGTTTTTTTAGTAAACATTTTCACTTTTCTTGTTAAGTTAACTTTAAAAGTAAAGTTTACTTAGGTTATTAAATTGTAATTAGACATTTAACAAAATTATAGTTATCTTCAGTACACTTTTAGCCCTTAATTTTCTGGAAAAGTTTTTCTATTACTTTTCCGTGCACTTTTCCCTTAACGATGTTGGTAGTAAAAAATTTACTTTTGGGTTTCTAAGGTAAGTGTTAGGATTTAATGATTTTCAAAAATACTTCCCCTGTGTTTTCAAAGGCGACTCGTTATTTTTAGAGTAATGTTTTGGTCACTTGGAAAAAAGGCAGATGCTCAGCTTTATAACATAAAACGAATATCCTTTTTCCACTAAGTAAAAGTTTTATGCTCGGTCTTTCTATTGATCTTCGTTTTAGAGGCTATAAAATTTAATGTTTAAAACACCGGAAAGTTTAACGTGATTGTGGATTACAGTTTTAGAAAGAATTTGTAGGATTTTTTTACTGATTTTGATGAAAGTTATGCATTTGAATTTACAGCAGCATGTATTTAAATGAAAAGTATAAAATGAAATTCTTTAAAAAGAAAATTTTAAGTACTTTCCAAGGAATACGTGGATATTGTTATAAAACGATACTGTTATTTATTCTGAATATGAAAAACATTTTCTCTTAAAAAGTCAAATTATGGACTATAAAATAAAGCCATCAAGTTTTATTCCTTCTAGATATTATTATTCCAAATTCGCACTTATTATAAATATAGCTTCATTTGTGGATGGTTAACTATTCTGAAATTTTAAAGCGTTAATAAGGCTTTTGAGCAGTACTCAAACTTACAACTCTCTAATGGTTATGCGTATAATAGAAAAAAATGTTTCCAAATCAAATATATACCAAGCTGGTTTCAAATATTCACCTTCAATATGATTAACCACTTTAAAAGTCTTGAACATACGTGCCTAGTTAAAATTACTATCCCTTTGCCTAAACGACTGTTATTCGTTGTTGTTTTTTCATTGACTCATTGCAATTGCATATTTGATAACATCTGTTTAAAAAAATAGTCTCATTTTTTTTACTTTTCCAAATTTAAATCTAACTGTTTATTTTTTGTGTTTTATGTATTGTCTAGGTGTTTGACTATCAAAATATGTAAAGCTTAAAACTTTTTAAAGTAATTGTTTGTATAATAATTAGTAATTTTTAAATAATTTAGTAATGCAATGTTTTGGGAAATTTTTTTTAATAAAATAGGAGTTAGTTAAGTTTATATATTTTAAGATTCTATATCTTTAATATCCGTAACTACAATTCTCTTAAGCCTTTCGAATGAGACGGGCAATTTATTAAATGAACAATCAATTGATTTAGGAAATGTTTTTGTACGCTTAGTGCACAGTCAAGAAACTCCGTATGACTGTGAATCAACATCATTACCAAACTTATTTAGCGAAGATATATCATTGCCATTTAGATGAGCAATGTTCATTATAAATGCTCATTTCCTACACGAATCGGTACGTAAACAGAGTTTTGTTAATACTTTTCTTTGATATGACTGAGCATAATAATTATTTCCATAAAAAAAAAGACGGGTTTCATTAATCGCTTGCAGAATTCATTAGTTCGAAAGTTAAATGAAATCCTAATATCGCTCATTAGAAGCTCTGACTTATAATAAAATAAGAAAAGAACTCCGGAAGTTTGAACGGAATAATTTCCGCTTAATGAGTATTGAGTAAAAAAGACGAAATATATGTTGCCAAGTTGCAAAAGTTATAGAATATTAAAAATTGTTTGCGGTCTGAAGGATATCATTTGGAAAAGTTTTGGCTGAAAGTCATTTTTATTTAAATGATTGGTTCATAATTTATTAAATTGAAAAAATAAAGCATTTTTAGGAAATTTGTTATGACTAGTTTTAATTAAAAGAATTTGAAACACATGTTATTAATTTCTTGAAACTTGAATTTGTATCTCCAATTTTTATAAAATGTAATACTTTAAAACATCAACAAATATGAGGACATAAAATTAACATCAGTATTTAGCTTTTTAAAAAATGTGAGGGAAAATTAATGAGCCGATTTGTGATAGCCCAGGTTTGCCGATGTGAGAAAATCTGATATGGGCCAATATGGCCCATATGAGAATTCCAATATGATTAAAGATGAGATTTCCAATATCTCAATCTTTATGGAGTGCTCATGTCTACCCATAAAGTGAATCTGATCTTTAATTGCACTATTTTTATTCCTTCAGTTTTAGATTTAGCCACCAGAAAAAACATGTTCATTTTTTAAGTATATTATAATTGATCGAAACTCAAAAGAAAAAGTCAAATTCATTACGTAGAAAAAGTTCTATTGCGAAAATGTGGGAAATCCCTTTCAAAAATTGTGTACTTTCCACCTATATCTATATCGTTTATTCATCTGGATCTATTTGGATTATCATTCTTCAACAGGCAGAATTTCCTATCGCTAAAAATGCAGTCAACATTTAGTAATATCAGCATTATAAAATAATAAAGAGATAAATCAACAGATAAATATAACTTAAATTCTTACAAAGAATGCAACTAGACCGGTATTAGATAACGCAAAAGAGCCTCTTTGAAATGGCTTATGTGGATCCCCCTGCGGTATGGCCCGCATAGCCATGTAGAGATGCTCCTGGGTATAGTCTTCAGAATTGCGACGTTTTATATAAATGTATACCTATGCACTTTGAAATATTTAATCAGTTATTTGTCTGATATAGTTACGCTTTGTCAAATAGTATTTTTCTCGTACACTGTTAAAAAAAACCTGAAATTTCAGGAGAAAAATTACTGATTTTACCGGAACTTTCCCGTAACGACTGAAAACGGGTTTTTTCCTTCTGGAAACGGGTTTTTCCTTCTAAAAACGGAAAAATGTCCGTAAACCACGAGCGAAGAGATGAAAACGGAATTTTCCCGTTTTTAGAGCTGCCATACTTCTATTACCCTATTGTAGAATTGGCGATAATGCACTAAGAATACACACATCGAAACTCGAACAACAAATACCTGTATAACCAGGCCCTCCAGTGGCCGAGTGGTTAGGGCATCAGCCTAGAGATTCAACCGTCTCAAGAGTGCGGGGGCTCGAATCCCACCTACTGCCAGTCATCCTATAAATCGGATATGTGCTGGAAATAGTAGAATAATCCTCAATTCAAGGATGGGACCGAGTACATTGAAACAGACGTGCTCGTTAAATATGTGGAGTCCAAAGTCGTGACTTGACCAGGGTTCTAAATTACGAGTAACGAGTAAAATTTTAATAACGGAGAAATAAGAAACGGAACTTAAGTAGAAACACGGGAAAATGCAAAATGGAAAATTATAACAACGGAGAAATAAGAAACGGAACTTCTGTAAATACACGGGAAAATACTTAACGAAACGGGAAAGTCCCGGCAACTCTGCTGCCTGTACTTTTCCCGTTAATTTCAGTAAATTTTTTACAGTGTAAATTACCTAGTTTAATAAAAAAAATTGTTAGGAGATATTTTTGCTTTTATTTCTATCATATCAAAATAGTTTGTTTGATTACGTGTATTCACTGTAAAGTGGACTCACATAATGTAAATACTATTTATAAAATGATATTTTATACGTTACTGATAGATATTCTGTTTCATTTTATTGCAAAGATTTATTTTACCATCTAGTTTTTTTATTAGTTTCTCGATTTTAATGACATCAAATTATTATTTTATTTAACATCTATTTTGCAACATTATACTTAAAATATATTCAAAAATAATTTATATTCAAATATTTTTATTCAACACTTAAATAATTTATTTTTCATATATAGGTCAAGTTTTATACATAAAACCAAAGAACTATTCGTCTACGACAAAACAAATAATTATTTAATTTAATGAACAAGGATGTTACATGAATATCACTGAAATATTAAAATAAATGTTTTATACATTATACACAAAGTTAGATTTAACTGTAATTATACGTCGCACAGTGGTCGGAAAAGGCTGAAAAACGGTCAAAATTCAATTATTTTTTTGTGGTTTGACAAAAATGTATAAAAATTCGGTTTTGTAGGTTTTTGACCCATCTGAGTCGATATAGGACACAATCAAGTTTGTAAAACCTATGTATTTTAAGTTACAGTCAATGCAAAAAATAGTATGTGAAGATGTAATGTGAAAATTGCGTATAAAGAATAACGTTTTAATCAACATGTATTGGGCAAGTGCATATGCGTAAGCTTAGGTCATGGTAATACGTAATCAGTCACAAAAAGCCAAAACACTAATAATCTTTTTCTTTAATCTTCTAAATCTTTTAAAAAATGAAACGTCAAGCTAAAAATATGTACACTATTTTCAATATTTTCTGCTCTCAATTTAGCTTATAAAATTAATTGAAACCAAAGTTTTTTTAATGTGAATATTTTTTTTACTAATTTTTGAACGCATGAATTATATAATATTAAACATTGAAGTTTGTGGAATAATTATAAAATATTTAACATTGAAGTTTGTGGAATAATTATTTAATATTAAACTTTTAAAGGTTGTGGAATAATATCAAATTTAATATCAAAATATCGTACAAAAATATGAATACACAGAACATATACTTTCAAATTAACCGTCAACAGTTTTTTAAGACCATATTAATTAACAGCATTTTATTATTGAAGATGTTAAGGCCAAATATGGTATTAATATTCATCTAAAGACTTTTTAATGAAATTTCGTTTAATTTTAATACGGCTTAGGAAATAAATAATTTATTAATAATATTTTATTTGATTTAAAAGTACTATATAATGATCTTAGAGTTAAAAGTATATTAACAAATCTGAAATATAAAAACTACACGTATTTTAGGAACTAAATAAAAGTCACTTTGATAGAACAGATTCATAAAAAGGATTTTAATCTTAAAATTGTTTTGAAGCACTAAAAAATTTTGCTTTGAAAACATATAATAAATTTGTTTAACATCCTTTAAGATTACAATATTAATATAATAGTTTTTTTTAGTCTTCGTGTAGCTCTAATTTTTTGTTGGTTTTAGGCTTTGCGCAAAAGTTGTAAGGGTCCGATGAAATAGTAAGAAAGTTAAACACATCTTCATTTGTACTTTTTCTTGAGTGTTCTCGTCTGTACCACCGAAAGTCTTTGTTTTTGGCCTCTTGGGCTTCTTTGGTCAAACTTCCTATGGGTAACATATATGATGAAATCACTTTCCCCCCATGAAACAATACCTTGTGAACAGAGTTTGGCATGTAACTCAACCCCCTCTTCCCAAGAGCCAATGGGCATCTTTTGAAAACATTCTTATTGTAAACAAGTCAAACCTTTTCTCTCCTACAAAGATAATACAAGTATTTAAGTTATATATTTATAATCAAACACTTTGTAAGTAAAGTGGTCGAAACACCTGTCGGTTTTGTTACTTTGTTTCTAGATTAACAGCTGCCGTGGAGCAACGCGCGGCAGCGTTGTGCTTTTCGACGATTTTTGAACAGCTAGATTTTGACACTTCTGTTTGTAATTATGGTTTCCGTACGTTTCCGCAGCTGAAATTTAGATTTATCTTTTATATAAGATTTGGAAAACTAGTTAATTTTAATGAGACTTTGGAGCACAGTGGAGCTAGAAAGTTGCACTCTTTCAAATATTTAAAAACATAGTATTTTTGAAACTAAAATCAAAAACTAATTAAAAAATTATTTTGTATTTTTTAATCATCTAAAATAAAATAAAACCTTTTATAAAACTCAAAAACATGCAAAAAAATTGTGTAATAAAATTATAAATCGTGTATTTTGAATTCAATTGTATCTCCTCAAAACGGGCTATTTTTCATTTGTTGACTTTTCGTAACTATAAATACATCAAAAAATTATTTGTAATGAATTATATTTGGTAATCTTACTATTCAATTATTTATTAATTTAAATATCTATTCATTTTGCATTTTGCGAACACTTCGAAATTTGGCATTTTGGCCGCTCCCAGACCACTGTGCGTCGTGTCGGTCAATTTGTTAAAAATGATCACTTTTCATGGAGCGGGACAGTACCAAGCATCAGGCCATCAATTAAGGAAGACAAAGCTAGTTTCTGAACTCTCGGGCAGATTTTGGGCATAACTCCTCCTCTGTGATAAATTAGGGACGATTTCTCAATCGAGTTAGAGGAATTCGTAGTATTCATGTAATGCTAAAAGTTGAAGCACCACTATTTACTCTTTGATATAGCATTCATCAGACACATCCTTTTTTCTAAACGTAATGAATGTGATAAAAAGTACATAAAAAACTACTTTTAAGATGTCACTTCATAAACATATATTGGTGAAATATTCCATGAGAAATAAAAATATATAGATATCGTTATATTGTAAAGCATGTATGTATATATTTTTTAAGTTGGTGATTTATGTACAAGTTTCATACAAAAATGTATTTATTTGTATTATCACGTAAATTTACGCGAAAAAACACTACAATTTATTTTCTGATGTAGCATTTATCAGAAACGAAAGCTCCTTATCAAACATGCTGGCTGTTACGTTTTGCATTCAATTCTACAAAAAGTATGTACAAGAAAATACTTTTTAAGATAAATTGAATATGTAAAACATTGGGGAATACATATAAAAATTAAGTTGTTATATTTTAAAGAAGATATTATATTAAAAATAGATGATTTTTACAAAAGATACAAACATTTTATTGATTTATTCAAATATTGGTCGAAAATATAATTATTTTTATCAGTACAAAATACTCGGAAAAGTAAATGGCAACTACATTTTAAGCAAAATTACGTATAAATATATCTTTTTGATTATTAAAATAAGGAAATATCCTTTATGAGTTAAAATTTTTAGATTATTATCTATATATATAATTATTTTATACAGCTCCAAATTTCCATATATTTCTAACTCTGCAATGGCAACAATTTGTTTACACTTCGCGTTATATAAGATTTGTTATTAGTTTGATAAAAACAACTTTAGGATAGAATCAATAGGTTTTACTTTAAACATGCATCATATTAGGGACGTGTAATGTATGAAAAACTAAATTATACTTTCAATCTACTGAACTACCAAACACTATTGTTAATAAAAAAGGAAAAATTCATATTGTTTTTAAACATAGCTTCTAAACGCTGACGACTACCATGGTTTCCAATTTAGTTACAAATAAATCTTAGTCAAGCAGCGAAATATTTTTGCAATAATAAGCGTTAATTTGTAATTATTTTATTTTAAAAGGATACTAAAGGCAGTTAACCTAAAGGACCATGTCCGGATTTGGCCCCAATTCAAAATGACAACAAACTGAGCGTTTGCCAAGTATATTGTCATCTTGAAATTACAACAAATACTTACTTAAAATGCTGCTCAAAACTGAAAATGTCGTCTGAGAGAACATGAAAGATTTATTTATTAAAAATTATCGTGGCATTTGCGATCGTAGATCGTAGAGATATTTTAAAATAAGAAAATCAGAACTCAACAGTTTGCTGCAAGCTCAAAACTATGTGCACGATAAATTAAAAAATGAGTTCTAAAATTAATTAATGAATAGTATTATTTTAAATATATTAATACGATTTAAGAATTCTTAACGATGAAGGAAAATGGACAGGATCAGCTTATAAACAAAGTAGCAAAATAAACTATTTAATGCAAACAGAATTCATAGAAAAAATACTGAACTATTTGATAATTATTCGTTTAAAATACGATCTGTATCGATTTTCGTAGCCAATGGCTGCCATAATACCAATTTGGGGGGGTCACCATATTTGGCGAAAAATTGACAGACATGCTCCTTTAGGTTAACCCTAAAGGCTAGACTAAAATATTCCAAAGGACGGTGAAAGAGCGAAGCGAGCCTGGATCGAAGCGATCCTAAGGAAACTGCGCAAGCGGTGCCCGGGAGTCGGCGAGCGATAGCAAGCAGGAGGCGTGCCCCTAGTTGAAAATATTGATTTTAGTTACTAGTATTTTATTATTTAGCCTTAATAAAATTATTTTCGGTATACCAAAAAAAATTCCATAGTTGCTTATAAAATCAATTATTTTTCCACATCCGTTAAAAATCATTATTATTAAAATTAAGAATAAAAGGAAAACTGCTGAGAAAGAATTTAATTATCAATATTTAACAAAAAAATTGTAAGGAAGTAATTTAACAAAAAGTCCTTCTCATTAATAAAGAACCTTGTACTTATTTTAATGAATAACTTTTCACGCTTTTTGCATTTCGATTTTAAGTTAATGACTGTTAAATGTAAAACTAAAACCACAAAGTACTTAGGCTTTTAAATCAAAGAATCGTTAATGGTTGGATAAAAACTTCTAATAACTTTAGCGTAAAATTCTGATAAACTTAGTAAAAAACTATAACTCAATAAAAAAACACTAGAATTCTGAATTTAATATTACTAAAAGGTCTAAACAAAAGAAGCAGTTTTCAAATAAACTTGTAAACGCATATACGAGTATTAATATTGCCAAGACACATTTGTCTGCAATATTAATACTATACAAGAGTAAAAAAACTGCTCTGTAAGAAAACAGGTTTTGCTTAAATTTTTACACTCCTTCGGTGCACATAAATATCATGCATTTAAATTATCAAGGAAAGAGAAGGTGTTACCTAATTTTTCTTATTTCAGATACTTTGATAACCTGTCTCTATAAACTACTATTTATATTAAAATATTAATTTGATGCAAATAAAAATAACAAAACAATAAATGTATGACAAAGTTTAAACACAAATTATTATTTAAATAAAAGATACACTAATTCTTTTTCATTCAAATTTTTACCAAAATAAACTCACTGGCGCGCTAGCACATGGAGTGGCAAAGCCTGCTTTGCACATTTAAGTTCCCGAGAACAGAGACGATTGATTGATTGCATTCTGATATATATTCCTATTAGTATTGTATGGGAGAACGGGGCTAGTTTTCCATGTTTTCTTCTTTTTGATTGTATAAATTTTACATTTATTTAGTTTGAAGAAAATAAGGTGCCATTGCCTTCCTCACATGGTTAACTACAAACTAGCATTACTACTATTCCCAAAAAAAAATTTTTGGGTGGCGAATGGAAAACGTGCTCCGTATATGGGGTACATTTTCTCAGACTTTCAAAAATGGATGGGGCAAATGTTCCAACTATTCTTGAAGAGATTTAACACATTAAAAAATATTGTATATTGTTTTTTATGTACATTTTATTGTAAACTACAATAGCCCAAAAGATTATGCCCAGAATATAGGAAAAATTGTTTAAAAAAAACAGTTTACTATACCAAATTGTTATATAAAGGTCATATCACCTGGATTACTTTTAAATCGAGCAAATTGGGTAACTTCCCTTTTCATGTAACTATAGTTTGGTGCTCGTTTCTAGAGGGTTGTCTAAAGAATTGCTAAAGATTGCAACAAAAAAAATTACATCACATGCACTGAAGTTGTAGAGATTGCTTCTTATTTTTCTTAGCCAGCTAGTTTACTCCAAAGTTTGGGGTGCAACATGACATATTAATGTTTGAAAGTGCAATCATTCACGATTTATTGGGAATAATTAAGTTTTTGAATGATTTTAAACTACGAAATCCATTCTTAACAGTTATTAGAGCAACGTATATCGCTTCAGAAGAGTGCAATTTCTGTCAGCTTTCTTTTTAGCATGACAATTTCGGTTCTATCCATCGGATCTTAAAAATTCTTTTTTTGTTAGAAAGCTATGACCTCAGATACCCAACTTTCATACTTTTTATCCGTCCGTCTGTACATCCGGACGGACATAAATCTACTATCTGTCGGCGAATTTCCCATTGAATTAGCATTGAAATTCAATTTTCAGTCATTTAAATCACTGTAGATATTAAAATGCGATTGATGTCCATCTGTCTGTCTGTTCGTATGTCTGTCGGTCTTTCCGTCTGTCTGTCTGTTCGTCTGTTCGTATCCCTCTTCAAAAATCGGTTCTATCTCTCGGATCTTAAAAAAAAAATTGTTAGAAAGCTATGACCTCAGATACCCAACTTTCATACTTTTTGTCCGTCTGTCTGTACGTCCGGACTGACATAAATCTACTATCTTTCGGCGAATTTCCCATTAAATTAGCATTGAAATTCAATTTTGAGTCATCTAAATTACTGTTGCCAAATCAACAATGGCATGAGAAACTTTATTTATTTAAACATATTTGAAGCAAAATAATATTTTCATGAATCAGTTTGGAATGACGTCATAAAATGTAGCACAATTATATTCTGTGATTATTCATTAATTATCTACCAAGAAAGCGGCAAGGCATACTTTTGCATGCAATTATGCTTAGTTTTAATTTACATTTCTTATTTTTTAATGCAGTTCGGAGTAGTTTCATTACTTTTGTTATCAATAAATATTTAATTATTCTTCGAACTACAAATAAATCACGAGCAGATAATAAATAATATTTAATTAATTTACGAAAGAATATTAAGGAAAATAGTTGATTTTGGCTTTTAGAAGTTTAAATTCTAGCTGGGTGCTGTGTTTCGATTTTTTTCTAATGTGTATAAATCTAGTGTAGAAACGGCTGTTGATGATATTTACTTTAGGAACCTAGTTTTTTCCCGATTAGAACTTCAGTAAGTATTTAAGTAACAGGAAAGTAGGATATTTTAGTTCTTTATGAACTTCTTGTTATACTATGTAGACAATTTTCAATCAAAAACAAAATTTTTACATTTAGAACTTAATGTATTATATCGTTAACTTAATGTATTAACCTAATGTATAATATAATCTATTATATTACTTGGTCATATACATTAAAAACAAATTTCATTTATAGAATATTATAAAGGTTGGAACACGTTTATCTACAAGGCATTGTTGGAAATCTTGCCCCGTGAAATTTTGGAAAACTTGCCCCGTCGCCATATTTTGACTTTAGTAGTGTCTTGAAGATTAAAAGTTTAAATTAGTTTGAAAACAAATATATATTTAAGTAGAGAGAGAGAGGAACCACCTTTTATTATACGCAATAATAAAACTGTAAGTTAAAAGAAAATGCTTTTAATTTAGGTTTGAATGCAAGCATAAAAATTAAGCAACTTTTAAAAAAGCATAAAAACAGATGTAACGAAAATATTACAACACCAACTGAACAAAGAATTTTGTAAGTGACAAAGGACGTGTTACTTCATAAACCAAGCAAACGATTGGCGCCCCCTACGACTCATTTCTAGTATAAGGCCTGGTGGAAAACTTACCCCATGGGAAAACTAGCCCCGGTCTCCCCTAAAAATGAATCGAAAGCACTATTGCTATGTTTCAAAGCAAGTTTATCACTCATTTTATCAAACCACGGGAGCAATGAAAGAAGACTGATTTATTCTTGCCCAATCCTATATACCACTCCACCCCTGGGCTTCAATTTCAAATATTCAATTTTTATACACCCCCTGACTTAGCTCAATATCACCTCCAACTGCAGACTGACCACAGAACAATGTGATACCAATATCCGCTTTCAAACATACACCGCTAGTCCAACCCCAAGATTCATGAGTTGTCCCATAGATTCTTATCCCTGGAAAAATAAGAATTCCCATTCTAGTAGTGCGTGATCTCAACGCTTGAAAGAAGTGGTCCCTGGAAAGTTCTCCAAGGGTTGATACTCTGGAAAATATCTTCTTTGCGAGTCTGCCGAATGCGAATCAATTTGTAGTCGGATCGCGTTGAGTTATGACTACTGCAGTTTACGCGAGTGTGGATTTTGGGTTTTAGGTTGAGTTTATATGGTGCTCTCTCTCCATAGTAATTTTTAGAATTATTCAGTAGATTCTTTATATTGATCTTATGACTTTTACGCATAATGTGTGAATGTTGAGGACAATTGAAGAGCTTAGAGAAAGAACATGCTAATTGACATTTTTGAAAAAAATTAGATTTTTGTGTCATTGAACATGCTATTCCCTAATTTAATGATAACAAGTGTCCCTTTTTTTATAAACCCAAAGTTAAATATACTTTTTTACCGTTTGAAAGTACCGTTTTCAACAGATCTGAGTGCAAACTAAAAACTTTGAATCTTTTTTTCTTGTTTCACCCTTTTGTCACTTAGCGCGTTCTTTCATTTAAGCTCTTCTATTTTCTTTTACTTATCGAAAATCTAGGAAGTCTACCGAATGCGAATCAATTTGTAGTCGGATCGCGTTGAGTTATGACTATTGCAGTTTACGCGAGTGTGGATTTTGGGTTTTAGGTTGAGTTTATATGTGATGCTCTCTCTCTCCATAGTGATTTTAAGAATTATTCAGTAGATTCTTTATATTGATCTTATGACATTTACCCACAATCTGTCTTTTTGATAAAAATGTTTTTTATTTATCATCAAGTGAATCTCCCGAATGGGGATCAATTTATGTTCAGTTAGCATTTAGTTATTATTTTTGCAGTTTATGCAATTGTGGATTTATAATTTTAAGTTGAGTTTATATGGTGTGCTCTTTCTCCATGACAATTTTTTAAATTATTCCGTAGATTCTTTATTTCGAACGTATGACATTTACACACAATAAATCCTTGTTAAGAATTTTTTTTTAGTTATAGAACATCAAATTAGTCTACCGAATGCGAATCAATTTGTAGTCGGATCCCGTTGAGTTATGACTCTTACAGTTTACGCGAGTGTGGATTTTGGGTTTTAGGTTGAGTTTATGTAAGGTGCTCTCTCTCCATAGTAATTTTTGAATTTTTTAGTAGATTCTTTATCTAGATCTTATGAAAATTACCCACAATGTGACTATTTGATAAAATTCTTATTTTATTTATAGAACATCAAGTGAATCTACCGAATGCGGATCAATTTATGTTCGGGCCGCATTGAATTTTTTGCAGTTTATAGGATTGAAGATTTTTAATTTTAAGTTTGGTTTATAATGTGCTCTTTTTCTATATAGAAATTTTTAGAATTATTCAATAGAATCTTTATATTGATCGTATGACATTTACACACAATAAATCCGTATTAAAAAATATTTTTTTCAGTTATAGAACATCAAATCAGTTTTCAGAATGCGAATCAATTTGTAGTCGGATTGCGTTGAGTTATAACTATTGCAGTTTATGCCAGTGTGGATTTTTGGTTTTAGGTTGAGTTTATATGGTGCTCTTTCTCAAAAGCAATTTTAAAAATAATTCAAAGGATTAATTATATTGACTTGTGACATTTACTCACAATGCGTATGTGTTAAGAATATTTTTTTAGTTAGGGAACATCAAGTGTGTCAACCGAAGGCAAATCAATTCGTGTTCGGATTGCATTGAGTTCTTTTTATTGTAAATTATGCGAGTTTGAATTTTTTTTGTTTCAAGTTAGGTTTACATTGTGCTCTATCCGGAATTATTCTGGGAATTTTTTATATTAATAGAGGACAATCTATGTTCTAGCGCTACCTCCTAAACTCAAAATATGTTATTAATGCTATTACTATGCTATACTGTTTTATTATTATATTAAAATGTATATAATTGCTATTCCATTGATAGAATATCCAGTGAGTCCATCAAAAGATAATCAAAAAGTAATCGCAACGCGTTGAGTTATTTCCATTGCAGTTCTTTTAAGTGTAGATTTAAGTTCAGTTTACATTAATACTCCCGCCATAGCATGTTTAGGATTATTTTAGTAGCTTCTTCATATTGTAAACTACATTTTTTGTTATAGGACTGCGTTTATTGGTATTTTATTACCATGTGTTCATCTTGAAAATAACTTTTTGTGTCAATATATATAAAATATCAAGAGAATCGAGCACATGCGAATATATTTGAATTGCATTAAAATATTGCAGTCTATGCCAGTGTGGGCTTCGGGATTTAATATGTTTTATTTGTTTTCATATCCACTCGGATTAACTTAGGGTGTTATTTATACTCAAAATATAAGACATTGGCTAAGGATGATTTATATGTCTAAAAATGAAGTAGTATAATAACAGGTAATTTTAGAAACAATTTTTTTAAAGAGTTTTGTTTAAGAGTTCTGCATTCTTTTAATAATCTACACAACTTTTATAATATTTAAGGTGTATAACGGCTTACAAATTCAAAGTGTTTGACGATAGTTTTATAGGTATGAAATTTGAAACTGTGTTTAAAGTAGCAATTATAATAAAAGTAATGATAAGTGATACAGCAAGTGATTTTTTAGTTTCCATGTCTGGAAAACACTCATGGATTTTTATCTTCAATATAAACAAAATGTGTATTTGTTAACAATAAAATGCTGGGATTTTTGACTATTTATTCATAAAATTTAGTGTTTTAATTTTTCTTTGTCAATTGATAAGTTTTAAATAAAAATAATAAAACGTCTTATTCTCATTGGCAATTATTTAATGACAAAACGAAAATGAAAGTTATAATACAGTGACATCGAAAAAGTGATTTCTTCTTAGTAAAATATAAAAAAATATTTATTTCTTTGATTTTAAATAAATAAAAAAATCGAGTTAACTGTCCTGCAATTTCGTTACTGAAAGAATGGAATTAATTAAAGTTAGAATTTTTCTATTAGTTTACTAAACATACTTAATTTAATTAAAGCCACATTAAATATTCAGCCGAACCAATTTGTTTTACGCTCTAGAGTAAAATATATTTTAATTAACTTTAATTAACGAAATGAATAGTAAATTATTCCCAGAGGTCCTTAATCTTATGAGAATACGGTTTTAAAATACTTAAACACACAAAAAAACTGATTTAGTGTTTGGTTTACGAACTAACATTCCAAGATTATCTGCGATACGTTTCATTGCCAAATAAATAAATGTAAACTGAATTTTTTAAAAGTTAATCACAGTCATGTTTAGACAGAAGCTTAACATGTCTTACTTTCATTTCACTAATGTTAATTACAATTCCTTATTTTCAAAAGAGCATATAAAGGATTGGCATATTATTATTTGGTTTATTAATGTACTACTTAATATGCAGGCTAATTTACTTAAAACATTCTTTACTAGTTTTTAACATTAATTACTTATTAGAATCAATACTGTGTAATTATTCAAATTGTGAATTTAACATTTTCGCTGCATTATTTTTAATTTAATCTACAATTTTCTGGTTCAGTAAATATGATTTTAAGAATTTATACTTGAATCCGTTTGGGTTTTTGTTTTATGGGTTCTGTTTCAATTGAAATTATCATTTTTTGATTATTTACTTAGCATTTTGTCATTGCCTTAAATATTTACTTAACTTTAAGTTTATTTAAAGAAACTTATTAAACTTCAAATAAGATTTACCATGTTTTCAGGATTAATAACTACAAGTTATAATAACTAATTAAAGTTATTTTTCAAATTGTCATTCTTATATATTATATATTTTTGGTTTTAAGTAATTCTACTTATTAAGTATACATGATTTTCTAAATTATTGAAAGCATTATAAGGGGTTCAATATAGAACTGTAAAGGTTTGGTCACTTTTAAGAAAAAAAATCGGTAAATGAGATTATTTAAACTTGTGATCTTTAAACCGCGGTTTTGCCACAATTTGTGTAATAGTCTTTTTAGCAATAAACATGAACTCTTAATCATTGTCTCTTCAAAAATAACTCACGTACTGATATCATTAAATAGTTTTAGTTAGTTAAAAAATATTTTAAAGTTTTATCCAGGGAAAATTGTAACACATATTTGCCCATTTCCAGGCCCTTACTTAAGGTATAAGTAACTATGAAATGCTGTTATACAAACTACTAAAAAACTATTTTTTTTAACGAATAAACAAAATTTAAATAATTTTTTCATTGCATTTAAAAATCCATTTGAGTTAAGAATGCAGCAGAATTTATTATTTTTTTGGAAACTTTATTTAAAGTGCTAAATTTTGACATTCTTGTATGTGTGTTTCTGAATTTTTTTACTTTTCTATACCATGTACTTTATTAAGTACTATGTACGTAATATAATGTATATAATGTACGATTATAAGTCTATATTATGTACTTTTGTAATAAATACATTTGTTTTAAACTTACTTTTTAAATACTATTTTTACTGATTTTTTTCTCACAACAATTTCACTTAAAAACATTACAGAAAACCAAATGCACATTTTCCTTCTCGATAATTAAATTAAGTTCTGAGTTAGCTGACAGTAAAAACCGTAAAATCAATTAACAATAACTCGTCGATGCCTCAGAAATGTGCATGATTTTTAATTTGTTGTGGTGAAAAAAGCAATAGTACCATAGTCAATCAAATGTTACTGTTTTTTTAATGTGAAACTTATTTTCTCTACGTAATTAGTATTTTTAAAAACAATTGCTTCAAATTATTAAATTTTTTACAAAGATTTCAGCTCATATTTTGTCAACAGCCATACAACTCCTGAATAATTGCCTTTAAATCATAAATAAATCGCATTTTCATAAAAACAGCGTAAGTCAACAAAATCAAAGTTGTTATTTAAAGGTCATTCCATCATATTCATTGAGGTCATAATTTGAAAAAACTTTTTAAAAAACTTATTCAAATAGCTACCGTAATATCATAACATATTTAATTCCTTTTATTATTTTAAATGGTTAGCTCTTGAAAAGAGTCCATCTATCACAATTAGACCTACATATTCAAAATACCTTTAAATTAATTTTATTCATTTAGTTTTTAAAACAAACTTTTACTTTAACACTTAGCGTCTATAAGTTTATAAGTGCTTCTTCAAAAGTAGTTAGGTTTATTTTTCAAGAAACGCAAAACACAACGTACCATCTCTTTGAACTTGACTCATTATCTGTTGCTGGCAAAATGAACGAATTTCTTTAAAGAAACCCAAACATACTTTTATTGTAATAGTGTTTGAGTTCATTAGGTATGTAAGACGTTCCTTCAAACTTACAATTTCCGTTTCGAATTTCACAAAACAGATCAACCAGTTTCGTTTTGAAGAAAAAATTTGAACAACAAGGACTTTGTGATCTATGTGCATATTCTTAAAAATGGACGGCATATCGTTCTATATTTATTAAATTGTAATCATTATATCATTGCCGCATTAGTACTGTTTATGGTATTCTTTGGGCACTTTCTATTTGTTAGGTACTACCGAATCAATAAACCGAATTTATAATTATAATTAAACAGTTATATGACTACATCATACGCATAATAATAATGTTTAATTAATGTTACGCATTATTATATGCATTAAGACAATTTTACATAAAAAATAAATTTTTAAGTCAACCAACATATACATTTTTAAGTTAGAGTCTTAAAGGTACAGCTGTGGACAAAAAAAGTAAACACTAGGATTATTTCGGCCGTTAGTCATCATAAGGAATCAGACCTTTTTGACTTTGTGAATAAATAACATTCTGAGTTAATTGCATGACACAAAATTTGGATAAGGGTCCGTCTTCATATTAAAAATGTTACAAACTTTAGAATTTCCAATAGCAACTCCCAATTTTAATAACTTAGAAATGTTAAGCGCCCTTGAAAACCCATAAATTTAAGTTTTTGTTACATTTGGATGAATATTTGACGAGTTATTTAATCGAATCAATTGATGTCCTTTGGGGGACTATCTCTAAATTAACAAGCGTAGTCTATAGGTTCGTCCGAGGGGAAAAGCGAAATATTGAAATATATGGCAGAATATGTTGAGGAGCTCTGTAAGGGATCAAAAGTTAATGGTGATGAAATCTAATTTTTCCCCCTTTTTGCAAGTTTATTTCAACTGTATAGTTAATATTTTAAGTTTATTAAAGTTTAAATTTTAAATTTTTTGTGTACGTCAAGGATTTCTATACTGGGCGCCATTGAGTAACGAGACAACATTATTTATTTTTCATGAGAGCCACGATATGTTTTAAGTTTAGGTATATGTTTTGTTGGTAAACTTGTTTATAAAGATACAATTTTTTAATTTTTTTTATTTGTTATTGAATATTAATCATTCGTTGGCATGCTGAAAGTTGTATCTAAGTTTTAGTTTACATATTTGAGATAGACCAGATAGACGGACGTGTGATTTAGTTTTTTTAAAGAATGTTTTCTGAATGTAATTTATTAAAAAATCAAACTTAATTTAATTCTATTAAAAAATAAAAATATTAATTTGAATTTTTGAACTAAGAATGACAGAATAAACTATAAATTATGTTTAAAAAGTAAATTAATTATTATTGGTACGTATTTTTCAATTATTTTACTAGTTATTAATATATATTTTATTTTATGAATTGGATTCAAAGATTTTTATATCTAACTGCATAGTATTTTATAATATTTTCATGACGATGGAATATTTTTAAACACTTTCAGCGCATTCAAAATAGACGAGCAGACGATATTAGCTTGAAATGCGAAAAATCGTTTGTTACTGTAAAATAAGAATTTTCATTTTGTAATTTAAAAAAATAAAGCATGGAAATGCAACACAAGCCTATAGTTATGTTTATAAAAATATTCTGAGCATATACCATAGTTGATTGTTATTTTTAAAAAAAGAATTGCATCCGTATAATTATATTCAAGAGTTCGCCTCTTAAAGTTGGGTTAATTACAAAGATTCTTACCATAATCCGCCATTAAAAATGTTCGGTGATGAAGTTTAAAAATATATAAGTGATTCAAAAAAAGAAAGAAATAGCGCGTGCGCATACACGCGCTATTTAGAAAATATTAAATTTATTGTGAGTTCATTTTTAAGCAATCCTATGTGACGTTAAATAACTAATATACTTTCTTACTAAAAAATAAATAAAAATTATAAACATTTGTTTAAATATACGAAATAAATTGACTTTAACACAAGACACTGAAAAAATATTATTTTAAAAAATGGCTCTCTGTTCTGTGGAACATGCCGAGTCTGCAAAGGCTTGACCGCCAATATTGCAGCCCCATTAGAAAAAAATTAATTTGAGATGCATGCATTGAAATTTAATAAAAACATTTTAAAAGATGAATAGAATATCTTTTTTTTTGGATACAATCTCAAATACATTAGTTCATGTGTGTATATGATTGTGATATGTGTTTGCCTGAAGCAAAAATCTAATGTAAATACAAAACGAAAAATTTTAATATTTAATTTCGTAAAACTTGGATTCAATTTCTTGAAAGTTGTCCAGTAGATTTTTCTTAAAAATACCGCGAATCGCTTCCATGTTTAAATAAAAGATGAATAAAGCAGAGCTAGATGAACAAATATTTTTATTGAACATCGATTTTAAAACAATATTTACGAGTAAAGAGTAAAAAGAATAAATAAAAGCGAATAATAATAGATGAAATATTAGAAGGCCTACTTCTATTAAAAAGTAATCAATTTAAACGTAGCTATTCTAGAGATTATCATGAAAGTGATAGAGATTAATCTTATAATTCGATAGCTTAAAATATAATACTTTGGTTAACGGTACTTATTCCAAATACAGATTTAACTTATGTTTACTCAGAGCTTTTAGCACTTCGGCACTTCGACAGTGTTATATATATATATATATATATATATATATATATATAATATATATATATATATATATATATATATAATATATATATATAATATATATATAATATATTATATATATATATAATATTAATATATATATATATATATATATATATATATATATATATATATATATATATATATATATATTATATATATATATATATATAATATATATATATATATATATATATATATATATATATATATTATAATATATATATTATATATATATATATATATAATATATATATATATATATATATATAATAATATTTAATAGCCCTCGTGTAGCTCTAGTGGGACGTTATTTAAGCCAAAACCAAATGAACTATCATTAATCAACCTTAAAGGCGCCTGTTGTGTGATACATCAGAATTTTCAAGGTCGTTGGTTTAATGTTTTCTTCCTTTTGCAAGGCCGTATTTGTTTATCAAGTTCACATATAATCTTATATACAGTCCCCTAAAGGGTAATTAAAGAGTATTTTGTGATTTACTCAGCAAATTATCGATAAAATTTTTTAAAAATTGGGATTTCGCTTAAACTTCATGTCTTAAATTTATTTCTGTAAAAATATTAAGGGGTTTCTATTCATAATTTTTTTTTAATTAATATAATAATTATTAATAAAAAAAAAATTTTAAATACCCCAATAGTGTATGCATTTTGTTTGGGTTATTATAATTATTATTCAGTAAAAAATTCGTTTCATTATCTTAATTATTTATAGAGTGGGGTAGTTTTTAATGTGCAACTCATTTAACATTACAGCCCCTAAACTTTGCACGTCTCTAACTCCACTAATAATGCTCAAAAACTAACAAAACTTGGTATTTCGTGTTAAAATATGTCATAAATTTGAAATATGGACTCAAAAAGGGGTGTTTCCATTCAAAATGTTGAAGTTGGTAACATTTTTAATATGAAGACGGCCCCTTATGCAAATTTCGTGTCATTAATTTAACTCAGAATGATATTTTTTCACAAAGTCAAAAAGGTCCGATTCCATGGGCTCATTAACGTCCGAAATAATCCTAGTGTTTACTTTTTTTTGTCCACAGCTGTACAACCAAACTTTAAGTTTGAAATTAAAAAAAAATACAGCTTAACAAATATGGCTTTAAATTAAAATTAGAGCTAAAACAGTACAGCTATTACCATAAATGAACTTATGTGTCCATTTCAACTTCTGAGTAATTGAAATTGTGTAGAAAACGTGAGAGTTTAAGCAACACTTTCAAAATTATACTACTGCGCTTTTGATGAGTTTGGATCATTTTGATTGTATGCTTTTAATGTCATCATTAGGGCATGTATAGTTAAATCCTAAAAAAGTTAGTACCTCAGTAGAAAAAACATCAATATCTAAGTTATATCGGGAATACTATTCCTTTTCGATTAAATTACATTCATAAACTTTATTTTTGTTCAACTTATTGGTTACCCATTTTCAAAACAAAGCATCTTTTTAATGGACGAACGACTGTTTATTCCGAGCGTTGGCTATCGCTTTCATTAACGTGGTAAATCATTCGAAGTTGAGTTGCAATGGTGGATGATTATTTCGGAATGTTTCCGACTCCCTTTATGCTCACTCACACAATTAGAAATTGCTGTATTGTGTACATAATGCATTTTGTGTATGAATGGTTAAATATTTGATTTCCAATTCTAATGATTTGAATGTGCCTTTGTTAACATTGGTTTAAAACGCATATTCGACTCATATTATAAATGAAATTTTGCTTTATTGTATTTACAATATATACGAAGCTTTTTGCAATTTACAAAAGGTATAATGGTATTTATTATTTACTATAGTTTACAAGTCAACCTTTATAAATAAGATAGATAGTATTTTAATCACTACAGTCTAAACAATGTTTTTAATTATATTTATTTTTTGGCATTTAGAAGGAATTTTTACTTAGGAATTTTAGAAAATATGTATAAATGTAACTGGAATAAAGTATTTAAATTATAATATTAACATGACAAGACATTGAACCTGTTTTATATTTCTACATGGACCAAAATATTTTAAGATAAATAACAAGTAAAAAAACAAACGAATATTATTAAAGGCTTTATTAACTAAATAAAATTCCGGTTACTTATCAAACATTTCAGAAATAGTTTAAATAAAATGTTTAACGAGAGAAGAAATAACTTTAGAAATAACCAAGTAAAATATTTAGTAATAAACTAAACAGTTTATAAAAGAAAACGGGAAAACAAGCGTGTGAGCACATTTAACAAAAACATAATTTTCAAAATAAAATAAATATCCGAAATAAGTCCAAAGTAAATATAATCACCCCTCAAGCTTCACTTCTCCATTGAAGAATGGTCAGTAATTTGCTGACACACCAATTTCTTGTGTCGTGAGAGATTTCTGATCTCCATTAGATGGCTTGAATAAAACATAAATCGCCGTTATCATTTCCTAAAGTCCCTTGTCAGAAATTCCTCTCGTTAGCATAGTAAAGATGTAACTGGCATTTTACTTTTAAAAGACGCTTTGAGTTTTACAGTGATAAAATACCACACAATACATGAAAAGATATTTGAAATTTTTTTTACAGAATTAAAATTAATAAAGAACAAGAAATTTATTATTTTGTTAAACCACTAATACAGAAAGTGAAATTAACTCTGTTACAAGATATCACACCTTTAGCAACAGCAAAAAGATTAATTTTAAGGAGACTTGCATGAATGTTTTGTTTTTTATTGAATTTTATTATGATTATGATTGAAAATAAAGGAATTTCTAACTGTTATACCAATCAAATTAAGATTTGTTCCAATCTCTAGATCATCAAATTTGAAATATTTCAATATTTCTCACTAGAATAGTCAAATCTGTAAAATACTCCAATTTTAAGAGTACATTTTGTTAGATTAATGGTGAAGTTGCCAAATGTCACATTATCTAATGAGTAAACTAAGATATATGGGCTGCTCGCTCATTGGCGACTTTGTCCAATTCAATATACAATATACGTAGGTGACAAATGGACTCCTATATCTTAGTTATACTATGGAAAACTACGTACATGATGCATTTCTATTCTAATATAATGCATTTTCTTTTAAACATTCACCTACAAGTTTTACCGCAATTGAGGCCACTTTCCTTTATATTCAAATACAGATTTGGTGATCTCACATTCCCTTTTATATTTAGAAAATCTCGATCAATTAGAGTGGTCTTAAATGGGATAAAACATCTTTTTGATAGTTCCAAGATAACGAGTACCATTGTGTGTGTATTGTATCGTATGCCTTTATTTTCGTTTTCCAGAACACCTATGTCTATTCCGTTAAAGTTTCAGCTAATTTAAATCACATAATATTTTTTATAATTGTTTGTTTTACAAACAACTTTTTGAATCACACTGTCTTAACTATAGCCATTAAAAAGAGAGATTTACACGATTTGAGCTATATCCTTAACACTTAGTACACTTTATAAATAATTGAAATTACCAAGTATACCAGAAAAATAAGGTCCATGCAAAATAAGTATAGACGGGGGTTCACGGGAAGTATATGCCATGAAAAGCACAGACTACAGAAACTGATATTCTCTTTTTTACAGTAGAATTCTTATTTTCAAACTTACTTTACCATATATAAGTCGAGCAATAGTTGCAATTTTGTCCAACCACTGCAGCTAACTGTCAAAAGTAAGAGAAGTAGCAGAATTTTCTTTATTCTTTCACTCTCACTATTGATCTTATGTCTGTATAATAAATATGACATCCAATGCTTAAATTCTGAACAATACAAAGATTATTTATGTCCAGCCTTTCAGATACTATAAGTGAATAACTACGTAATGAAATTATACATTATCAGATTATGTCATTTAGTCATTCATTACTTTATAAGTTGATTTTATGATCTAGAACTAAGTGCACGAATGTCATTCATTAATGCACAAGAGGACATTAGTCAACTCATTACTTTACAAATCATACATTCCAAATTACATAACAGGTGTGTTCATTATTTTAACAACTCGATTGGATTAAACTAATGGACATATCTCAATCATTATAAGTCTTTAATGCATTTTAAATTTGAAATAAATGTTTTATTTTCTTTCATCTTTGACTTAATTAAATAAGATTCTCATAAAATATGTTCGTGATCTAATATATGAATATTCGTAATAAGTAAACTTCAAAGTTAATTAGTAAAAATATAATTAATATATTTTCCACCTACAAAACAAAGTTTGTTATAAAAAACCTTAAAATAATATTAAAAAAACACGGAAATTTATCGAGTTTGTCAGAATAATCGATGAGCCAAAAACTGCATATTTAGCTTAGCAAATCAATGCTATAGAAAAATGAAAAATAGTCTTAATATCACTCGACATTGAAATATTACCCAATACATTTTTCACCATTAATCTTACAAAATGAAAGTTTGCACACAGATTAACATAAAATGTAAAGATGTATCGTGAAAAACGCTTAGTAATATTTCGAGTTGTAATACTGGATTTAATGGTAAAGGTTTTAGTATAAAAACGTGCATGCAAAAGGATACTCATAGTGACTTCAAATATGCATTTCCATAACTATTTTGTAATAAAAATATTGAGGGTTCGTTTTCTTCATCTTGCAGAATGAATAAGTAATAAATAACCAAATGAATCATTGCTCAAAATTTAGAAGTCAGAATTGTTGTTAACTTCTAAAAAAGTGAAGAATGAAAGATAAAAAATATTTTTAAAATAATTCTGCGGTAAGATATTTTGATCATGTAAAATTTTACTGAAACAAAATCACTTTCCAGATCCTGCAAAACAATGCATGCAAAAAGTATTAACCATGTTTTTATGTTCTACCCTAAGGCAGAAAAAAAAGATTTATATTCTCTGTTCTGTACAAAAGTGAATGTTTAGAATTTTCTACAGGGGGAATTATTCCATCTCATAAATTATGAAAGTTGTCGTTACAGCAGTTTTTAATGTTTCCTGTAATGCCCACATAAATTTTTTTCTTAAAGATTGCCTCGTCCGCAATTCCTTTTTTATGCTCTTACTTCTTTGCTGAAAAGTTGCAAATTCATCACTTGTATCAAAAGCTTCTGCCCCGTAACTATAAAAGCAACCATTTATCTAAATCTGCATGTAAAATATGTTTTCGAAAAATATTTACTTAAAGTAATGAGAAGAAGTTAAAATTTAAAATATTTATGGGAGGGAGAATGTTTTGCTTACATGAGATCTTTCTAAAAAATGTATCCATTTTTTATTAGTAAATACATGCATTTCATGTTGAAAGTTATTTGCATAAGAAAATAGCTGCGAGTTCATAGAAATCCGTACAAAAAAATTTCTATTTATAAAAAGTTTGAATTTAATGGATATTGTATTTAAAGAATATTTTCTTAATTTAGGCCTTAATTATAAATTAGCGATAATGTTAGGATATAATTACATTTAATACGATACTACATTTATAACCTTTAGAGGTTGTGTGATGGATGGTGAGACCTAACCTTTTTGTAATGGAGATATCTTAAGCTAACAGTAAGTTAAATATCGGAACTAATACTTTCAAACTTTTTTATTCAGAATTTTTTCAATACAATACATGAATCTGTGGGTACAGAAACCACTACTTCAGTCACTAAAATGGAAAAAAATCGTTTTCCATGAAAAGAAAATTAGAAAGGCAATATGCGTGCAGCTTGGAAGAATTACGCTAGTCTGTTGAGTAGTTCCGTTTGATACATGACATCTTTTTCGCAATATGACGCACGTTGAGTGCAGAAGTAACATGAGTCAGTGATTGACATGATTTTGCACCCATTTCTGGATGGCATGACCAGTATTGTCAGCTACCTACAACTTGCCGAGCATGCGACTAAAGTGCTTTATGCACTCAACAATTCAATAGTGACGTGTATGTAGGACTCTGTTTCAAATAAATTAATTGTAATAAATTCATTATAAAATAAAATTAATGAAATATATTTTTGTAAACATCAAAAAATATAAAATTTTAATGAATGATTACCGTTTCCCAAGTTTTCAGCTGTCTGTACTAACAAGTTGAGTGCAGAAACAACATAAGTTCAAATCAAATTTTAAATTTCAATTTGATTAATTTCTGTCTAAATTAGGTATCTTTGGATAACAGCAATATAAATGCGTGTTACGACAGCAATCTAAAAACATGTTATAACATATGCCTTTTCTATCTCCTGAAAACTATGAAATTGGTGACTGAAGTGGTTTCAGAACTCACCAATTCAAATTTTCCAAATCGACAACCTACTAAATATTCTAACAGCCGAGGATTTTTATTTAAAAAACCTTTATCTGCAATCACTGCTACCTTAATACAAACCCGGAAGCAAAGAATGATATATACTCTTATAGTAAATGAGAAAACACAAAGAGGGGAAAGGAGAAGCTACTATATCATTTTCCAAAAGTTCTCATTGGAGGGAAGTGCACAAGTCTAAATAGACTCCATTCCCATCATTCCTTTGCATTCACACATTATCAAACGATACCATAAATATTACACATATATGATATACCGTAGGTAAAAGAAAAACTTAATTTGACTGAAGAATGAAAAATACAAGGTTAATTAGATATATTTATTGTATGTTTCAATTGTAGGGTAAAGTAGAAAAAAATAATATAAGTTTGTTTGAATATACACTACGGCAGCATACGTATTAATTTTTTCAATGTTTTTAGAGTTTTTATAACAGTTACTAGCATAAAGTCGGACTGAAGTGGTTTTCGTGTAGACATTAATATTAATAAACAAGTTATATTTATGGAAATACTACGTTTGAAAAATTGTAAATTTAAAATGTATTAATACATTATATGCGACCGTTTATTTTATGGTTGCATTGAAAAAATATTACTTAATCATACCAACATTTTAATCCATTATTTAAGACCGAATTTACCCATTTTTTTGTATATTAACCTACAAAAAAATCGCATACCAATCAACAAAAGCTGATATCCCGGCATTGCGGAAACATACAGTAAACATTTCAGATGATATAAAAAAAAAGTTAAAAAGCTCGAGAAGACCAGAAAAAATTATAAATTCAACAGAACTTAAATTATCAGAAAGATTTTCCGAAACTTAATGAAATTCGTAAAAGTTTCGGCCTTTATCCGATTTTGTTTATTTCTATCCGTCCGTTCGCAGTGTGAATATCATTCTAATATCGAGTAACAATCCTAAATTACAGTTCAATTATTGCCAGTCGAACAAAAATCCTATCATTCGAACTTTTGATTACCCGAATGAGGTCCGGTACCAATTGGAGTTTTACTGTACTGTATTTTGAGTAAGACACAACTTCCCGATTTTTTAAAATCATTTATTGTTTGAATCCACAAAATCGATATTATTTTGAAATATATTACGAAGCTCACATTAAAACCAAAATAGTGTATGTAATGAAAATGAAATAAATCCCAAAACTATACTCTAACCAACCACAACTAATGCTGCCCCAATGCCTTAACGCCGCAATCTAATCCTTTTTCATAAACCTACTCTGACACACGGAACTTCCTGTGACAGGTGTCGGGGAGGATGTCAAAGATGTCACATTTTAGTTCTGCCACCCAAACGGCATTGGGGTTGACAGACTGTTTACTCCCGACGCACCTTTATTAACGTTAACCCCTTCTGCAAATAGTCCATCACCCCTAAGAGAGCTCTCTTGGTTGTGTCACTTATAAGTTTTTCTTCTTTAGTTTTATGGAAGTGCATATCTCATGTAAAGGTTTTATGATGGGGAAAGTTATTAAGTTATGTCAGTGTGTCAAGAAATCTTGAAATCACAGGTTTGGGTTTGTCAGTTTTGATTTTCAATTTGAGGTTGCATTTTTTGGATTTGGATTTAATTTTGCAGTACGGTAAGAATTATTTACTTTCAATGTTTTGGTTTATACAATTTATTTACAGACACAGAAAATGAGTCTTCTAAGAAGTAAGCTTATATTGTTAAGGCTATATGTTTTTGAAAGAAAAGCGTCTAAATTGTAGTTTATATTTATTCTAAATGAGTTTATTGTGGTAAAGTTTTTCACACTGTACCGATAGTAATTGAAACTTTGAAATTTAAAAACAAATAACTATCATTTATTTTGAAAAAGAGTTTACTGGCTTTTAGATTTGATTTTGAAACAAAATACAAAATTCTTCAAAACTTGATGCTTAAAAATCAAACTATCTTTTACCTTAGATTTAATAGTTTTTAACATACTTTAAATAAAATAAACAGGCAAAGAAATATATATTTTTCTTTATATCTATAGATAAACCACGAAGAGCAAAATAGACGATTCAAGACGAACGCAAGTGAACCACGCTATCATAGACTCTCTTTTTTAAAGATTTGATTCACACCAACAGGTCCGGTGCACAAGCCTTCAACTGAGAATAATATACTTCGGGTGTAGTCCAAAAGCAGTTTTGAAAAACGTCTTTTCGCTTTTCACCATGTGGTGGTGACGGCCAAAAAATCGATGGCACCAGATATCGAAAGTGAAATTGATAGGTAGTATTTATATTTTAGGAATAAATTTATTTTGCTGATAAAGAGTTTTATAGAAAAAAATCATGTTTCAATAAAATGATTATAGAAGTATCCAGAAAAGTGGTGATGTCCTGTCCTCGCATAGTTGAAGATTAAAATGTTCTTGCTATTTCTTTTCCAAAAGTTATTGTATCATTTAATATAAGTGAAGAACGATGTAGTTGAACATATATTTTTAAATCTTTATTTTGTCGATATAATGTCGAAATTTTTATGCAATTGAAAGAAATTATTCTTCTACATGTTTAGTTTTAAGTAAATGAAAAAATACTACTAATTAAAAGGGAAATGAGGCAATGAATGCTTAATTTTTAGAAAAATAAGTTTTTTAAGATTTGTTTCACTTAAATAAAAACATTTATCTATTTCTTGTTTTCGTTATATATTTTACTTCCTAGTATTTTTCTAAAATTTTTGCTCAGATGTCTAGCCGCTGGCGTAGCACGGTGGGTTAAGGCGTCATGCCACTGAGAATATCATGCTCTTTTCTCAACTAAGTCATCCTAATAAAGAATCACGCTGGGTAAAAAAAAACGCTAATAAATAACACAGTGTATATAACTTAAGTGCACGTTAAATCTGCTGTGGTTCAAAGTCCTGATGCCTTGTGTCTGAGTTAACCCTGAGATGTCTTTATAAGGATGCTTTGGGTGCGAGCTCAAGAGTAAACCTTGTCATTTGACCGTTATTTTGAAAATTTTTACCGTTAACAGTAGTGCGACGTGAATTCAACCACCAAAATTAAACCTACTAATCTATGTCACTAAATTATTAAGCGAAGTTTAATGGTTTTTTATAATAATTGCCAAATCAAAACATCTGCGGAAAAAATACATTGTACATTTTTAAATAAAACCTGCTATTTGTGTTTATACTTTTTTGAAAATAACTTTAATGCATAAAAAATTTAAAAACAGTGTTTTAAAAATACATTACTTTTAGATGATGTTGAAAGGGCTTAAATAATACAGTAGCAACTTCATTTCCCATTGTTTAATCCCACTTTTGTATAAACTTTCTATCTCAAAGACTAAGATAAAATAATTTTCTAAATTATTAGAAGAAGCTTTCTTCCCTGGCTTTAACCTTTTCTCACGCACTGCCTAAGGGCCTAGCTTATTCCTAAGCTTTTGGTGGAAAGTAATTTTCTCAACTTTCGAACATCTGTTTTGGAAGCGAAATTACCGTGGCCATTCTCAGAGAAAACAATAACATTGAAGTCTCCTTTAATCCAGTGTTGTTTCGAAAACGTATTGTAAAGTGATTCGTTGTGCGTATGTTTCTCACTAATTAAATTTTGAAGTTGAAAGTTATTTTTTAAAGAAATATCGACATTTAAATGAATTGCATGACTTTAAGCTGTTTATTTATGAAAAGTACAGTTATTTAAACTGAAGTATTGTATTCATTTAGTTTTATGTAGTACACATAAATAATAGAAAATCCTCATACACGGTATAAAGCTATTGTTACTATGATTTTGGGGTGAAATATTAATCTACTATGATATAAGCTAAATAAACTCGAATTATGGGAGACACCTTCCACGTTGTGTTACCTTTCACAAACTGTCAAGTGTATGAGCAATCATAAATGTTGTAAAACATAAAATTATTATTATTATAATTGCGTGTTCGATCAAGTTGATGCTGAATGGTTGGTTAAGCGATTGCAAGTTCGACAATAATATTAACGAATCGTGACTTATAATAACGGTTTACTAGGTAGAACAAACTATAAGTAATAACTACAAAATATCGCTACATAATTTTATTCTTCTATGTGTATTGTTAATGTTTATAGCAGTATTATGATATTATTTACCAAGTCTATAAGAAAATATGTTATGAACAAAATTAAACATTAGTTAAATAGATGGACAGTTAGATTATATGGCTACATACTAAATCATGTTCATGTTACTAGTCAAACAGGTAATCCAATTTTCACACCGAAACTTTTAACTTAACTTATAAATATGCACATATATTTACACAAGTTTAAATTTAAGGTCTTTCAAATCATTGCCTTTCTGTTGGATATAAACTAATGCCTTGCGCATCTTGTACTTTGAGAGTTCATTGAAACTTTCAGCAACTTGCAACGAATCTTTAGACATCATTCTCAAGTATGAAACGAGAATTCCATTTTGAATTTCAAGCGCATTCAATTATGAATGGCACTGTCCGATTAAATTAATGAAAAGATCTTTGCATACATTTATCATATCGTGGGTCCTCCCTGCAAAGTCCCCATCCAATGTCCCTGCATTTAGCGAGATATGTCTTTGCCAAAGCATTCCTTTGACATGACGATGCTTTAGTTGGATAATAATGTATGTGATTTTTTTTTATTTGTCTATTCTTTTTTAATAGTAATGTGAAGTAGTTTATAATTCATCAATCCTGCCTGTTATTTACTACCATAGCACAACGAAAAATATTGCTAACAAACCTGTTAAGTCAAAATGTAATAAAAAATAAAAACAATAATTCAATATTTAAACAATATCTATCTAACAATATCTAAAATCGTTGTGAAATATAGGGTTCTTTTTATTAGAGTTTTTTTTTTAAATTTTGATTTAACTATTTCCAGATTTTATTGCTTCAGCAAGACCCGATTCTTGTTATTATATTAAAAATTAAATAATGTGTAGACTAAAAAAAAGAGACATTTTATTTGCAGAAAATTATAGCATTTCAATTCAGACTTTTTGACAGAATGTTAAAAATGTATTATAGAATATTATTACGAACAATAATTCATTAAAAATATAGAACAATTTGCAAAATGTAGGTCACAATCGTTAAAGTTATTTTAATACGATATTACTCTTTTCAGATTTTGTTATTTCAGCAAACCACAATGCTTGTTAGCGTTTTGAAAATATAACAATGTCTAGATTGAAAAAATGGCATGATATTAGTAAAATATACCTGTTACATTGTATATGTATAACAATTAAAATACTTTTATTGTTAAAACTTTTATTGTTAATTACTCTTATTGTTAATACTTTTGTTGTTAATTACTTTTATTGTTAATACTTTTGTTATTAATTACTTTTATTGTTAATACTTTTATTGTTACTTATATTTTATTGTTAATACTTTTATTGTTAATATTTTATTGTTAATTACTTATATTGGTAATACTTTTATTTTTAATACTTCTATTGTTAATTACTTTTATTGTTAATTAATGTTAATTACCTTTATTGTTAGTACTTTTACTGTTATTTTTTTTATTTTTAGTACTTTTATTGTTAATACTTTTATTGTAATTTTTATTTAAGTAACAATTACAATTCTCTTAAATTAACTTGCAGATTAGCCTCGAACACCATCCACAGCCTTTTAATGAATTCTGACTGACGCTTCGTGACCACGAGGGCTTAAAGTTATGCAGTTGTTTGGGACGACACTACGGTAATTGGGGGCGTGTAATGCGTATCTCCGGGTCACGATAGAGGAGCGTCCTTATTATTGTGGACGGGTGTCATGTTGCCCGCTGGTGGTAATGGATAACAGAAGTCGGATAACCGAGGCTGGTTATTGAATTCAGAAAGTTTGGATGTAATAATCCCTAGGGTTACCTGTAATATGTTCTTGGAAAGATGGATTATCTTTTTTTATGGCGTTGGGTTTGGTTGAATTAAGTCAAACTAAAGCTACTTGATGTGGTAGTTTGGAGTTATCTTTGCTACATATCTTACTGATTGAGTACGATCTATTAGAAATCGTTAATGAAAACCTAAAGAAATGTTTTCCAATTAGGTATAGCTATATATAGAAGAAGCCATGTACATACTACGCTTCTTCAATATCTTACTAGAAAAGAAACGCATGAGGAAATCTTCTAAGGACATGTCCCACTTTTTATATTTAGATGGCATTAGTTAGGTTTAGTACTATATACTGGTTATTGTAAGAGGGAAATACATATGAATAGGTTACGATAAGGAAGCTTCATTATTTCATTTCGGAAGGAATCAAGTTATGAATGTGCCATCGGGTAACAGAAGATGTTCATTGGATTGTGGATGCATGGGTGTAGGAACACCTTTACTCTTTTACCCGTCTCTAGAACCAAAATTATATTTTTATATATCTTAATACTTAGGGGGGTCAGTGCAAGAATATCGACTTATTGTAGCACATAAAAAGTTTCAAAATAACTATTTTTGGCGAATTGACGATTACTTTGTTTCACTGCCGAAGCCTATTCAGCAAAAGCTATCCGCTGTGCGTTCACCAAGCACCTGTTTAAATAAAGTTACTTTTGTAAGAAAAATTTCAAGATCTTCTATTTTTACTTTTATTTAATACTGAGAATAACAAGCTGTGCTGCCCAGCGTAATTAATTTTCTTAACAGAACATAGACCAGAACTTAAATATTGAACCTCTTTAACAACCTTGTGGATTTCTACATTTAACCTAGTTTCAAGATGCAACAATGTTTATTTTTTGGTTCAATTTCATGCATCTTTACCTCTAAAGATATTTTGGGTTTTTTTTGCCTTGCCATATGGCATACTCTGGTATTATTTAGGAAATTTATGGGAGAATAAAATGTTCTAATGAAAGTGATTTTCATTATGATAAGTTTAAGTAAACTACATTCTAGAGTTTTTGGGTTGATGGGCCCTTCTATCAAATAAAATGGCTGTAAGAGAATGCACTACTGTGCTACCCGAGACTGGTTGTTAAATAACTTATGTATGGGGGGCTATATACTACCCCTTTCGATTGCACTGGCCTCATATGGGTAGCCTATAATAATGTTTATGGTTTACCCATCACTAACCCATGTCAATCCCATTTACAAACTTTGTCCAAAAAAAAATCCGTGTAGATCAACATCTGACAGTATGGGTACACCGGGCTACCCATCTAGCGCACATGGTATTGAAATTAGTAGTAGATGACAAATATTAGTTATTATTTAGATAATGTAATTAAAATTTAACTGTAAAAGTATATGCCATTATTGATTGGCTATCATTCTGCCACAAAAAATGTAACCGTTTCCTTATTTTGAATAGCTTCTCTAAAGATAGATGTAAATACTAGATAATTGAAAATGGACTTACGTGGGATACCCCAGGTGGGTGATTTAACAAAAAAAATGAAGAGGGTTGGTACTGTCTATCCTCCATACGGATAGTGTCCATACTAACTAAATGGGCACATATAAATACCCACATTAATGTGCTGCTTGGTTAGATACTCTCTGTGGGCAAATTGGAAGAGTCAGGATATCAAGGTATAACCCTAGAAATGCCTTCAAAATGAGATAAACACAGTATTAACGTTAAAATAACTTAAAGTAAAACCCTTTAATAAATTGGTTAGATTAATGTTTTGTGCTCATAGTTGTTTATTTACTATCATATCAATACACAAAATAAAGAAATAGAAAATAGGAAAGAACTCGAAATATAAGTTTAGTACTTTGGCGTCAAAGTTTATAAACATAGACATAAAAAGTAAATGTTCTTTCCATCTAAAAAACGATCCGAAACATATGACATAACACTATCTTATGCGTGAAATGCCCTCATAAAAGTATAAGTACATCAAAGCTACGATCTTCTGCAAATACATAAAAGTATCATATCATAAAAACAGAAATATTTGTATTATTTGAGTGGCGAAGATCCAACTAAAACTCTAAAGCATCACCGAGTTTGTCATTCCCTAAGCTAAGAAATATCGTTCAACTAAAGTATACCGTCCGGGCATGCCATCAAAATCAATCCGAAAAATAAATAGAAAAGCAATACTTTAGCTTCTCGATATTATTTCTGCGAAAGTATTATCTCTCGCGATAACATTTATTTTGAAGATAACACTATCCGGAGGATACGCTTTTGTGATATTCCAACCCCTTTCTTGTTCTATTTTTTTTCAATGCGAGCTTTGATATTTTTTCATAAAAATGAGTAGGTTATAAAAACTGAAAAATGAATTTTTGAGCAGATTAACATTGATTTTCTTTCTTTCGCAGGAAAAATAATTACTTGAGGTATTGGAAATAGATGTCGATGGAAGTATAGGTTTCACCGCACGCATTGTTGAAGCTATGAAACTGTGAAAGTGCGTCAATAAATACAAATGAATAAAAAACCCAGGAATATAGATTTAAGCTATTTATCACAACTTTTAACTGAATGAAAAAATACTAAACTTACAGTAACGCTTTAGGACTATATTTTTTATGACTAAAGATTATTATAAGGATGTATTATATAAAATGTACACTTAATGAACACATAAAATTGTTCTGACGGATAAGCAATTTTTTTTTTCCCCCTGTTTGAGTTTTAAATCGATGAATGAGTTTTAATGTTAACATGGCCCAAGTTAACATGGTCAATTTTTGCAAAATATGCCAACTTTTGGCTTATTTAGTTTTTTTAAACAAAACTAATTAGAATTTTGAAAATTGGGAAAAACTACTTTTTAAGAAACAAATTTCCTACAATAATGCAAAAAATTATAAATAAATCTAAATATTGTCTTACAAAAATCGATGTACAAATCAATATTGGCCAAAATGCTATTTTTTGCTTATTTTAATTTATAATTAAACAATTAAATGGAATATTTAAAAATAATTATGTGGATTTAGACCATTTGCTGCATTCAGTAAAAAAAAAGTTGAGGTCTCATTTAGGAATTGCACCATACAGATAAAAAAAAAGATTTCTTACATGTTTTTTTAATATAAAGATATTAGACTTTTTCCAAAGTTAAATAAGTATCTTGGCATAAAATATTTTTACCCTTATTTTCAGACCTTTAATAGCAGATAGACCTTTAATATTCAAATCGCTATACAAAACAAAACCTACTCTTTATAATATATCCAATAATTTCACCAAGAAATACAGTCCAATAACTCAATTTAACGATATTATTTGTCCCATCCTACCCCAGCCTCATCAAAAAGTATCCTTTTACGTACATTTAAATAGGCAATCTCGAATTCCATCGCTAAAATAAACAGCAGGCCAAGAATTTCGAGATGATTTGCAGTGTGATTTATGAGGCAAGATCCCTCCGATAAGGTTTCAGTTCCAGGGAAAGAAACTTGGCTGAATCGCAGCCAATTACCTTCAACAGTTCTCGAGTGAAGGTTTTAGCCATGACGATGTAAAAGGATTTTTAACATGCGAGTGATAGATGGACTTGTTAGAAAAAATTTACTATACTATGTTATAAATGGATATTTAAGTTTTTTATTTCTGTGTTTTAAGTACTCGTTAGTACTCATACAATAAAAGTGATTTCGAGTATCATTTATCCCACTGTAAAATATTGATGTAAGGTTACTCCAAAAAATTATGGTAACTATATATGTATGAAAATAGTAACCACATAATTATTTTTGTGTGTGAGAAAATAATAAATTACTAGCTTTTCAGTAGTGTTTTCATAATATAGGATGACACAGGGTAATTATTCGACATAAATCAAACTTTTACCATAACTCCCACATTTATGTCATTTTCTAACCAGTAATTTTTTCGTAATGACTATTACTGTAACGTACCTGATCCGTGGCCCTCTACCGGCCACTGTAGAAGTTTCCCGCCGAAACAGAACGAGAACAGAACTCTTTTCGACATATGAGGTTAAATTTGGAGGTGCTTATGTCCGAAAACGGACGAGCTGATAAATGAACTCGAACCTACATTGTTTAAAAGTTAAATGGATGCTGTAAAAATAACTAAGCTGAATTAAACGAACTTAAATGTTTTTTAAATATAGTGGAAAGAGAATCTTCTATTGTATATCTGTCAATCGTTACATTACATATATATGTCGGTACTATTGTTGAAATTTACTATTTCCTCTGTAGAAGTTTTTAAAAAAATAAACATGTGTCCAAAAATTACCCCGCCATTTGGGGTACTTATTGGACAGTAGTTTTCAATCTATTCTGCACAGTATTTAGACTAGCTACAAAGGGTACATTGTGTGATATGGTGTGTACTATAGCACTGTGTATTTGATAAGTATTTAACACCACGTGGCTTCTGTAAAAATGTATAACAGTGAAATCAAGTAAAAATTTAAAAACATTTAAATTTCTTCTTTTTCCAAGTTCAAACATTGCGCAGATGGTGTTTCTTAATCACACAAACTATATACCAAGTAAATTCAAGCATATTGCGATGTTGTCTGTCTCATCCCATAGCATTTCCAACAATTCCCCCGCTTTCTACACTAATTAACCCCGTAACTAAACATGCGTGTCATAATTTTACTATTCATCCTACAATAGTGCTTTTCAGCTCAAACCATCTTCATAAACATATCTAAGACTGGGCATTACAAAATTCCAGATCATGTAAAAGAAACAAAAGTATACACAATTTGGTATCGATTGAACAAAAGTTCAAACCAGTTTTTTCAAGCGTTTTGGGTTATTAGTATATTTTTTGAGAATAAGTACTAATCTAATCCCAATCATTAATCGGAGCATTGCCGGATATTCAATAAACAATTTGTGGATTGTTGGACGCAATAAATTATGATGCATTATGGTTGTTGGCCCCTGTCCAATAATTACCCCAATTTTCCGTGTCCAATAATTACCCCGGGTCACCCTATGCTTTATTATAAGGTTTTAGTTAAGTTTCATTATAAGGTTTTTTGTGCACACCGTAAATATTGCACACCTGCTGACATGAATTTTACGGAGCACCTTTCAACCAATTTTTTCCACTTCTTTTGTGTTAAGGAAAAAGTTCATTCAAACGAAAGGAATTTAAATTGATTAAAATATTTAATGTTATGATATGTTCATATTTTCGTTTTTTTTTCGTTCGTATTTTATTTGTAAGGAAACCAGTTAATATAATGAAATTCAAATTCGTAAATACTTTTGATTGCGCAATATACCACTGCTTTATATACCACTACATTTGTCGCTATATGCTCTGCTAAAAATGCAAATACAGTATCCCAACATAATTTGTTCAATAAAAATGCTTGGCGTCCAGAAATCACTGGTATGGGCGGTACTTATTATGTAACTCCTAATAGTTCTAGTAATCACGGTATATTATATTCTTCACACCCCGATCCCTTACTTTTTTGAATGATTTATATATTCTATATTAATATTACAAATAACAAATATACTTATGCTTAAAGCAATTCAAACACTTCTAAATATATGTGTAATCTCTACATATTTAATTTTAATGTTCCAGATCTTGCGTACAATGTCTATGAGCATAAAATGTTTTAGGAAGAAAGCGACTTCGATTTAAAATATATAAATGAATGGAACTCATGGCCCTTACGTTTCAAGAAAATTTAAAATATTCACGATACAAAAGTTTTTTTAAAGAATATTTCTTGTTTATCAATATTTTATATACGTAAATATTTTACTATGGAAGAGTGATTAAAAATATTGAAAACTATATAAAATTATAATCGTAAAATGTTAAACAGACTTAAATAACATTTGAATATAATATTTTATGCGGAATATTGAATTAAGTTAACTAAGATAATAATCATATATATTGTAAGAATTTTATTAATATTTGAATACATCTGAAAGTTATAAATTATATTTCTTCTGTTTCTAAACATTCTTCAAAAATGTTTTATTTCCTCAATATATAAGTTATTGGCTTTAGTTCGGTTTTTTAACTTTTATTGAAGAAGTTTCCGAAAGTTTTATCCTTTCAATTTTCAAATACTTGAATGTACTCTTTAAAAACTCGTAAGAATTTTTTTTTTGGAGAACTACAAACATTTATTAGAATTTTTTAAAGCGTCAATTAAATAGGCTTTATTTGAGGTTTTCTAGGAAATAAAGTAAAAATAAAACAATGTTTCCTGGTAAGGTAAGTTTTTCTACTTTAACAAAATGAATATTTTTTTGTAATAAATGGAAAATCTCAATTTTTCATTTTGAAGTATGGGTACTTTTTTCCAAAGGTAATTTATTTCTTGGAAAGGAATATACGAAATTGGAATATGAGCGATTCAATTTAAAATGTAATGTTTTGAGGTTAGAATATTTGAAATGAAAGTCACAGATACAAAAATTTGAAACTGTTTTTTAAATTTCAAAGTAAATGTAAAGTAGTATCGTGATATTAAATAATGCGCAAATTGAAGCAAGTGCTATTTGCTACTTAGTTTATAACGTTGAGATACTTTGTATCAATAGAGTGAAACTTAAACAAAGGTGAAATCACTTATAGGGGAAGTGCATTTTCGGCACCGAAGAGTGGAAATATCAGACTGCAAAAACCGCTCGTTTAACAGTGTAGGACGTATTGTCTATCTTACTTACTCGCAAAAGAGTGAAATCACTCTAGGGGAAGTGCATTTTCGACGAGAGTGGAATTTAAACTCAGACTGATTAAAACCGACTCGTTGTTAAGAGTGTAGTGCTTGAAATATTTTATTTGTTTACTTTCTTCAATTTGGTGCACTGTCAAATAGATTTATTTAATTTTTGTTTAAAAAAAGAAGTACATTTTATCTAGTATTAACTGTATGTGGTTTCCTGTATATATTTATCATATATAGAATAAAATATATATTTAATTTTAGCTAAATTCCTTTGATGACAACGAAAAAAATTAGTCTTAAATTAATAGCATTTAAAACAGTTTAACATTTAAAAACATTATAAGCTTAATAAAAAAATCATTTTGACTATTTTAAGCTGTAAGTTACGAGATAGTAATCGTCACCAAAATACATGTACAAGTTTTAAGGGATTGTAGCTAATCAATATATGTGCTTTCAAGAAGAATTTTACTTATTTACAAATTTAAAATTGTGTCGAATCTTCTAAAGTATAATGTCAACTTCTAAATAGTAATACATCTTATGTTCCATATTCTAAACTAAAGTGTTGGGCTAAAACGGGATTCATAGGTAATTGCGCTTTTAATACTTGTACTTTAAATTCAGAATTTAATTTTGTCAGGAATAAAACACACAGCGTTTTTATAACATTAAATGGAATTAATATTTTTCCTCAGTTCCTTCCTTCAACGAATTCCCAGCGTTACTTATTTCAAAGGGAATTTTAAAAAAGTAAACGATGAAAATTACAAGGCTCCGACAATTCAAAGATATTATTGAGATTTTATCACGTAAACTCATATATTTTCTATCTTCAATTCACATCATATTGTAAATTTTATCAAATATTATTAAAATGTATACAGTAACTATACCTTTAAAACTATCAAAAAACTACACTATAATTATTCCTAATCATTATGTACATATCAAACATTAATTTTCTATCTTAAGCTTTACCAGTCACGTCCAATGAAGCAATTCATCGAACAAAATACCTTGACGTAATTCATTTCACACCCTAAAGGATTGTTGAAGGGATATCGTTGAACAAGCGAAACGTGTCGTTCCAAGGTCCGTCGATTTCAGAACAGTGTTCTACAAATAATTCTGCACTGTTTAGGCATCAGCTAACACTGTTGCTGCCTGAACAGGTAGGTTCTTACAGTACCCTCTTCTACAGTTATGGCCGTGTCACAACATTTGAATTTATCTTGGTGATGTAAATTTGTATTGTTCACTGTTGTGGAAGAGGCATTTTCAAATAGAATTTAATGGGGATGGGCTTTTGACTTTTTTTGAGATGGGTCATAGATAGTGGAATCCGTTGAAATTATTGGAAATTTGAGATATTATGTAGGTTTTAATGCAACGTGAATATGCTCAACTAAAATTTAGATATTATAATTCCTTAAGCATTTCCAAGAAGGTGTAATTGAAATAGTTTTAGTTAACAGCTTTTGTATGTATGTATGTAAGAGAACAAGTAGGTTTGTAACAGAATCTGTCACTTAACCCGCTTCCACACAAAAGTTGTGTTAAACAGGTAAAAAGGCGCCAAACACAGCATTAATTCTATATTAAACATTTAGATGCTAAATTTGGCTAGTTTTATTTATTTTATTTCGAAAATTCAATAATTGCTACTTATCGTTTGCAAAATATAATTTATATTTCAAAGAATAAATATGTAATATTCCTCGCTTTTAAATAGAATGAAAATATTTCATATCCACATACAAAAAATCTTGTAGTGAAATATATTTGACGTCATTTCAAACTAATCGATGTCGCAAAATTAAATTTATTTTAATTTATTGTCTAAAAGAATTAAGTTTCTCGGGCGATTGTTGCGAAGGGAAATGGTGATTTAATTCTAATAACAAACAGGGCCTTTAGCTATTTGAAATTCAAACTTTTAAACGCCAAAATTAACTATTTTTATTAATCTTCTTTCTCAGATTTAATAATTCGACTTTATCGTTTGCTAAATTTGTTTACAGTTCGAAGTAGAATGATGTAACCTTTTTTAATAAATATTATTGTGTCGTAACAATTTCCCATTTACATGTCTTTCAAAAATTAACTTATTTATAGTTTGTCAAATTAATTTACAGTTATATATAATTATATACAGTTATATAAAATATATAATTAGTACAATTGAGGCTTTAAAAATAAAAGCGAAACTTTGCATATTTTTTTCATGCCAAGATAGAATTCTCTATGCATCTTTCTTCATACATATATAATGAACCATCAAAAGAACTCTAATGTGATATTACAACAATCCAAACTGAATTATATCACATAAATAAATATTCTTTCAAAAGTTTTTTATTTTATTTTATATAAAGTTTCTCGTACGTTTAACGAAATGGCAACAGTGAAAATATTGAATAAAAATGGAATTTGCATGTTATTTCAATGTAGATTGAATTTTTAGTTATTTAAATTTTAAATAAACTTCTATTTTAAATTTTTTAATAAAATTTGGAATGTAGCTTAATCTGATTTTTTGCTTCAAAATGACGTATCCCACTTGTCTGTGAGACTTGTGGATGGCAACAGTGAAAAATTGAATAAAAATGGAATTTGCATGTTATTTCAATGTAGATAAAAAAAATTTAGTTATTTAAATTTTAAATAAACTTCTAATTTAAATTTTTTAATGAAATTTGGAATGTAGCCTAATCTGAATTTTTGCTTCAAAATGACGTATCCCACTTGTATGTGGGACTTGTGGTTCTTTCTGTGAAAGTGATTGACGGACGGACAGACGGACGGACAGACAGACAGACGGACTGAACGATTATAAAACCTCCCACTTTTTACGTTATAAACGTAGTGTGGGAGCTAAAAAATATCAATTCACCAATTTCTAAAAAATATATACAGAATATAGCTCACGACTTACTTGAAAATGCTTTTTTTTCAGCGAAATCAGCAAAATAATGAAAAATTACATTAATTTTCAATTTTAAAAAATGCTTTCCCTTCAACACATCCAAGCATCTATATTAAATCTGGGAGCATTCCTTACTACCTAAACGTGTTTTTGTTTGAGCTGCCACGGGAACATATCCAGCATAAACCATTGGGTCTTTTGAAATAGTGGTAGTTTTGAATTCTTAGTTTAATAGAAATTCAGTACTTTTTAACAAAAAACAAACTGGGTTTCCATACTAGCTCCCTCTCTTCTAAAATTTAACCCCTAAGTATTTAAAGTTTAAAAATCTTTAGAAAATTGTTAGCTAAATGATACGCATATCTCATAATTTTAAATGTATAAAATATCTTGAGACACACGTAATAAATGTGACTATCTTAACCTACCGACAAAGATTAATATGGCATCATTATATATATTTCGCCAATGATCATTTTTCGTTCAGAATCGCCAAGGTTTAGTGCCCACACACTGACAAATCGTTGACATGATTGCTGGATTACACACAAAGATGAATGATGGCCAAGTACAATTTATAAAGTGTTATCGCAGCATTCGTATACGAGTGTGCTTATGCAAAAATCATTCTATAGATATTATTATTTTTAAGATTTACTCAACAATAACTTGAAATAAGAATCGTTGACAATGAAGGTAGATATTTTAAGAATATCTTTAACTTTGAGAAAGATTCATGGGGGGGGGATATTGCGTATGACAACAAAATAAAGTTTATTTTCTCCTACACAACCACCTCCCTCTAAACTCGACTTTTATTTTGTGTTGTGTGTCTTTCTGATGAAGGCGAGCGTTTGGAGTCATGCGGAAACATTTACATTTGTACCAACATATAAACTATTTGCGCCAATAACATAGGTTTTTTACTTCACGAATCCTTTCACTGAAAGTAGATTTTAAATTTTAAGAGTATGAAACATATTGCTGGAATCCACGAGTTTCATGTAACGTAGTACTTTCCCGTTTTCATCCTCGAATTTCATTGGTGGTTTTGGTAATTGGTAGTATGGCAGAGAGAGCACCACCCACTTCATTGATTATATGGTACGTAATCACAGAACGCCAACAGATAATTAATAATTCGAAAATTTTGATTAAATTATTAAGATAAAGAAAATACATTTAGACTACTTTAGATACCAATCACAAAATTAGTTTCTAAAGGTGCAATCAATTTTATACCCCACTGCATTAAGATTATTTTAAACTTTCGTCAAACAATCATAAAATGAATCGATTATTCATAAAACTAACGTTTTAATTTGTTTACTTTTTCGACCCATTATCCTCATAATGAAAGTGCAGAGGTAAGACCACTGCGCATTTATTAAAACGAAAAAAGATTAGTTTTGCATTGCAGCTCATTATAGGACTCCTCTCAAAAGTAGTTTCTGAGTAGTTTGTGTGTTTTGAAATTAATTACAGAAATTGTGGTATGTGAATTGCGTGACTGAAATTTCAACTCAAATCTTTTTAACAAGGTACTTAAAGAATTTAAGAAGTAAACTGAATTTTATATGAAGAATAAATTTAAACAATTTTATCTCTCTACAATTTCCAAAACCCATAAGTTTAACCAATTTAAATTACTTTCACAAGTTCAGCTCATTTAATGGCTTTTAGTATATTTTGAAAAAATTGAAACATAAAAACTCTGCAATTTTGACATCCAAGTTTATAAAATTCTTTAATTAACTGCCCAAAGAAAAGTTTCTTTAATTAACATGATAGGAAACATATCTTAATATTTTTCTCTTCTTTCTTAAATATCTCAATTTTATATTTCAAATTGGAAATCAATAATAGTTATTTAAGCAACTAGTGCCGAAAATAATACTTTATTAAGCGAGTGGCTTTTATTTCACGAGACCGTAGGTCGAGTGAAATAATGACAAGAGATTAATAAAGTATTATTTGGCACGTGCTTGCTTACAATATTTTTTATAATAACGTGCAAAAAAGTATTGTTTGGCGTGAAATTTGTGTTCTTACTTTTGTCTTATTAAATTTCCTTTAATAATTTTTTTAGTACTTGTAGTTTCCATGGAGATATTAGAAAATGCAAAAGTAATGAACCAATAGAAATAAGTGAGTTTCATAACATCATTTAGTTTCCATGGAGATTCATGACATCATTTTGTTTTTCTACCAATCAGATACTCTTATATTTACTTTACCGCACTAGTGCCGAAAGTACTTACTTTCGGCACTGTCTGTGACGTAAGCACGTAAAGTGTCATTTTCGCAACGATTTATGAATGAATATGATATAAAAAAGTGAACTTTTTTGCACGTTGTTATAAAAATTTATTTTATACTTCAACAACGTTTCTTTTCTTAAAACACTGAACACAAACTATATAACAATATGTATTCAATATAATCATTTTTATCCAATTAATTTTTAGGGAAGACCGGGGTTAGTTTATCCGTGATTTTTTATTTTATTTTTTGTATTTATTTTTTATTTTTATCCATTTAAAAAAAACATAATATAAATGTAATTTCTCTACATTTCATACAAAGTAGACGATTATTTTCAAAAGAGAGTAGCTTTTGACATTATATAATTATACCCAGGCATATGAGTCGGAAAATGTGTACCATATGCAGGGAAAAGTTTTCTATCCTTTTAAAAAAATTCTCAGAAATTGTTTTGAGTTTAGTTGGCGTTTTTGTGATCACAACACACCAGGGCAAATAACTACTGCGGCATTTATTACTCTAGGTGTGTATAAGACCCTCACCCTCTGCCTTCGTTTTATATATAAGATTCTTTCAAGTGAAAAACAGAAGATTTTGGAATTTACCACAAATGGAAGATACGATAAATGGGAGATACCCTAAATGGAATTAATTCATGGAAAACAAACTGTTTTATGCACAAAAATTCCAATTTTGTTGGCATAAGTCTAGCTGATTTAGGCAAATAAAATTAGGTAAGTTGGTACATGATCGAACGAAAACAGTGTTGGAATACGTGCCCAACATGCATTTAGGGAAATTTGCCACCACTCAACATACTGGGACTTTGACACTATCTCTACGAGTAGCTGCGTAAGTTTTTTGAAAAATTGATGCATAGCTACATTAAGGAAGCGTTTTAACTTTAGTTCATTCAAAGTTAAAACCGTATATGTAAGTATTCAAGCTTAATATATAGAGCTTAAATTTTCTTATAGTGGAAAAAATCAGATCATTCTACAGGATAACAGCTTCTATTAAACTAATTTTTGGTCAGAGAGTGTATGCTTTGTTGCTACATAGGCTAGTTCAACAACTGAATTGGTTAGCGAGCCATTCCTATTACATACATTCATGTGAACGATAAATTTCATCATAATATTGGAATACGCATTTTGCATAAATGCTTATTTAGAGAAATATCTTATTAAAAACTAAATAGCCTTTACAGACCAAATTGCTTAAGTATTCTATCAGTAAGAATAAAACACATGTAACCAAAATAAGGTAACTCTCTATCCATAATGATAAGCTTACTATACAGTATCTTACAACAATTCACCTTGTAAACAAAAGACGCTTTTTCATTCGCTTAGTATTGTTTACATTGTAAACATTCGATCCCTACTTTAAATGAGTTGCCCTTTTGTAATAAAATATGTTTATGGCGTCTTTTTCAAAGTTGGGTAATTAAGTTTATAAAAGCAAGAATTTTATCTTCAACCTTTTGTTCCTAAGATGTTAGTTCATTCAAAATAAAATAGAGTAAATGCAACTAACAGGGAATGTAATTATCTGAAGAATTCTTTTGAAAGGTATCTCAGAAATTTCATTAACTAGGGTTTATTCACTATAGTGTACATAAAAGAGAAGTTTTTATATTTAATTTTGCAATGTTTGGCACGCTAATAAGTACTTGGATTACTAATAGCAGATCAATGCAATCAGAAGTTTTCATGTAGTTTAACAGAACGTTTTCAGTTACTCCATTATAATAAATTACAGCTACAGGTGAAAGTTTTTATTTTTATAATAAACTTCCAAAATTTATATTGTCATTTTATTAAGGAAGTATAAACGTTTTTTATTGTTTAACTTTGTGTAAAAAAAATTGAGGGACTAAATATGAATACTCAATACATATTCAGTTATTCATCATATGTGTACATATTTATTAAAATGATAATTTTATGTTTTTTCCAATGTAATACAAAAAAGTTTTTTTATCAAAACCTGCATATTATACTACTCAAATCACATGTTTTTTTTATTTCTTAATTCTTAGTTTTTTTTTCAATTAATAATAGTAGCTACAATATTTTTAGTTTAAAAAGTTGTATTTCTATAGTAAACTAAAACCATTATTTATAAATCTCACCATTAAAACCATATATCTCATTATTCCTCCTCACTTTTGTGAACTTATATTCAAACTTTTTCTAGCCTTTAAAAGTAAGTTAAAAAAATACAAATAATACCATCTGACTCAATCCCAATATATAAAATAACACTAAACATCCACGTCCTTCCCATAGATCCTAACATCTCAATATTCATATCGAAACTGCAACATCAAACCCAGAGTTACCTTCAACTTCGATAAGATTTACGCATACTTTGAGGCAGTGCAAGCGGCATTCCGCGATATTTAACGAGAAGGGATTCTGACGTCGAGATAAGTGCCCACTATAATACCTTCCGAGTCATATCTAGGGCCCATTAGGCCACCTGACAGCAGATAAAACGGGCCTGGCCCGATGCGGGTGCGTAAGTCACTCAGGAAACGGCTGCACAACTGCCATTTGAAACGGCACTGTGTAAGTTCTTTAAATGGAGCAGTTGATGAAGATTATAATGTTTTTAACATCTTAATAAATGGGTGGTGGGTTAAACTTAATGTTTCCTGAGGTAACAATCGTTATCGACCGATCATAAATATTAACGTATCGCGATAGCGTATTTATACAATTTTTTTAAAAGCAGAGTGTCGATCGTGACGGACGCTACGAATACGATGCTTAGATTAGGTTAGTTTAAATTATAGTAGCACTAGAGCCACATGAGGACTATTGGCGACGGGCTTCGTATTTTAGATCCACTGTCAAGTGAGGAGACGACACCATTACGATGATTAGAACCCACACAGGCTTTTAGACGTCATGCGATTAATGATACCTTTCGTAGTTTTGTCCAAACCTTAAATAACGGATCATGATGAACAAAAAAAAAATACAAATAAGAAGCTCTGTATATATAAGACTCGCATGATGCAGCTGTAAGGTTGCGCTGGTGCCAGCTCAGATTTCTTCAATTGACCACGGTTTCATAATTTTAAGGAACGCCGCTAACAGCCCTCGTGTAACTCTATACGGTGATGCTAAGCCAATCGAACCATCTTCGTACTGAAGAAATATGCTGTTTTTTTAGAGAAGTATGTGCAAAGCGTATGTTGAAATTCTCAGATTTACTTCATATAAACATGTTTGCTTACTGTCTGGAAACTTCGACACCACTAAAACTTTTGAGATGTTACAATATTTGCATACTCATTGAAGTGTGAAAGTACTCTACAGCCCTAAAAGCCCGTCTAGACGTTGCAAAGTTGTAAAAAAAAATTTCAATAACATGAATTATATACCTAAAGTAAAACTTTTAATATATTTCTGACACTCTACAGAAACCTAAAATATAAAACATATTATTTTTAGTTATTTTAAAATTGATAAGTATGATATGTGCCCACTTTCTCTCCTCAAAGACAAATGTTTATAATTTTAACTATCAAATATAAAAAAGCAGATTTGTTTACTCTAGAACTCGTACATATTGAAATAACATTGTGGCAGTAACCAACATAATTCCAAATTATTGAAGTCAATAATTATTTTATGAGACAAAAAGTAAGTATTTCTACCATTTAAATTTTCTAAAAATACTGATTATTTTCTTTATGACTTAAAAATTTCTTTAAATGAGTTATTCCTTCCATGAGTTCGAAAATACATTTATTTCCACAACTAAAGTGGCAGGATGGCCGAGTGGTTTGGACCATTACGCTAGCAGTCTGCGCTGTAACGGGTGTGGGTTCGATTCCCGCCTTCGCCCTGGGTTTCCTTTCTCTGTGACAGTAAAAATTCTTTCTGTGCCTGCCTTATACTTGACGAAGGCTTATATAAGCGGGTCTTTGATCAAGCACACAAGCCGGAATATATATGTACCTACCCCACAACTAAATTAAAATAACATGTTTATTCCACCAGTGTTCAAAAAATATAGATTCAAAGCTGTAATTAAGATTGTAGCGATAACTAACATAATTTCAATTTATTGATATATTAATTGTTTTATGAGATATAAGGTTTGTTTTTCCAGAATTTGAATTTTAAATAACGTATTCCTCGCATGAGTTCGAAAATACTTTTATTTGAACTACTAAATTAAAATAACATATTTAGTTCACCAGTTAAAAAAAACTTCCATACTAAGTAAAACAACAAATATAGAATACAAATCTGTTTAATTATTTCACATCCGTATTGGCCTGGACATAAAGGGTGGGTCGTGATAATGCATTTATGATGGTGGTCGTGCCCTTATCGTTATGGGATTCATTTGGAAGTGCAGCGCATGGAGGGGAGGGGGGGGATTCCTTGTTATTCATTTTACTAAAAAATAGAAAGGGTTGTTCTGATTGTTCGGTGGTGTATGGAACGGTATACGTACACAAAAACAGACTATCATTGAATATACTATTATTTAAACATAAATTGATGTGTCCCACGGTACTATGTTTTTTTAATTAATTACAAACTACTTTATAATATAATATATATAATATTATTATATAATATTATATATATATAATATTTATTGATATATATATATATATATGATTAATTATATATAATATAATATATATATATATATAATATTAAATATATATATATAATATATTATTATATATTATGAATATATATAGTATATATATGAATTTTATTGAATAAGATATTTAGAGTTTACTCGTACTCAGGGGGTTTTGCAGCTTTCAATATCCATTCCTATTTTTATGCAATTAAAGTAAACTCATTTAAATATTTTTGAAGACAAAAATAATAATTAATGTTATATGTAACAATTAAAAATACCTTAAAATAATTTATTAAACTATTTTTTGTTCTTTTATTAAATTCACTTCAGAAGTCAAAAAATATTTTCAGTGTACTTTCCAATTTTTTATCTTGTTTCAATTTGTTATAAAATTTATATTGCCAGATATTGGAAGGATAAAAAAAAATTATATAGACTTCGTTATTAAATTTCGCTAAAAATAATATTTTTTAAATAAAAACTACAGGTATGTCTTTGATAATTATATCGAACAAATGATTTACTTTTTAATGATATTGTTAAAATTCCGAACTTATATACGTTTTATTTTGAAGATTTTACTATATTATTTATGGTTAAAAAGCTTTTGTTCGCAAATACTTTTCTGCAATTATAATTCTAAAAAACTACGCAGAGGCAAAATTATTATAGTTGTCTTTTAGTAATGAGTTCAATTTCTTTGATGATACAGTCCGTAGATTATAAAATATAAAGAAGACACAGGCAATAATTTTTAGCAAAGTTATTTCTCAAATTTCCCAGTAATGATGTCGCGAATTTTTATATTCTAAACAACGAAGCTTTAAAATACTTTTTACGAATATATTTTATGTTCTTTGTAAAAAATATTGAAACTTCTTATAAACTAGTTCTTTTAAACAACTTTTATTTACATTATTTAAGAAAAATATTCTAGGTAAAACAAAAAAATAACAAAAATTCCTCCGCAAATTCTTCTATTATCCCCCAAAAAACATTATTCTTAAATCCCCAAACCAAACTTAAATACTTTGCATTTCCAATTCCAAAGTTCTTAACGCAAAAATGCACCGGCACCCTTTTTTATGCTAAATTGTTATCCAAATACCCTCCCTAAAAATAAAACTAATCTGAGATAATTTCTCAAGATATTATCTCTTGTCAAGACTGCTGCCCACTCCTTAGTAAAATTCCTTTGACTTTCCTTCACAAATCCTCAAAACACACTGAGAAGAAAAACACTGCAATACTTTAGTTTGACAATGCTGTATTGAGCATTTGGATCACAATATTCAGAAATTTTGATTTAATTAGAATAACTAAATACTGGCTCTACTAGACATTGTTGTGTCAACTTTGGTTTGGTTACCTTGCTTTCACCAAAGTATTTATTTTGGTGAAAGCAAGGTCACCAAGGTAACCAAAGTATTTATTTTGGTGAATTCACTGTGGATTGCTTTTAGTCTGGAATGCTCGAAATTAGCACAATATTGCCTAGGGTGGTAAAAGAAGAGTTCGTCAAATCGCTACTACTACCATTTGTAGAGACTGTTGTGTACGTATATTCGTACAAACAAAAAAAAAACCATAAAGTTTCCAACGCATGTTTTTGTCATTTAAGAAGAATTCAACAGCTGTACATTAATTTATGTAATAATATGAATATCTTGCGCTAATTTTACTTTCAAATGCAATGCTTCGAAAAAAATTACTTCATAAATGCTAAAACATATTAAAAATACTTTGTTCTTTTTTAATTTAAATTTCTTGGTTTTTTCGAAAATATATTTTTTAAATAAAATTCAATTAAGAAAGTTTTCGTTTTTTAGTTATTAATCTTTTCTTGAAAACTTATAATCATAGCTTTTTAAATAAAAAGATTTTGGTTGCTATGTGTAGAAAAAAATCTGGAATACATTTTTGCACAAAATCTGTAAAACGTTTGTTACAATGTTACCATCCTTTCACACCCATTTCTCTTCCAAAAATTGGATTTCCTTTTTACATGCACTTTTCGCTGCTGTCAAAAGTCTTAGAGAGTTTAGGTGCAAAATAAAATTTAATTTCTTTAGCAAACTTTTTGATCAGGTGAAAAATAAAGTGAGTTTGAACAAGACTAGATGTGATCAAAATATAGGTTCCATGTGTTTAAGAAAGTATTTTACATGTGACTACCCATTGTTCAATATTTGTTCAGTTTTTTATTTATTTCTTGTAAAAGTAATTTTGTATTAAATGGTTTTCTGGAAAGCTTTCGTGAACATAAAGAGTTTGAGTAAAATAGAAAAGATTGGGTTAAATTTTTCCCTAAATTTGATTATTAACTTTACTTTTATTTGGATTTACCTTGTTTCTTCTAATTCTTATTTACAACTCCGATTCAAAAAAATAGAATAATGTTTAAAAAAGAATGGGTTGAATGCTGCTAAAGCGTCAATTTGCATATTGTGTTCGAAGAAAACAAATTAAAAATATCTAATTATCTTCAGAGGATTTATAAATATAACAAAAATATTTATTTTTATCTGCTCCATTAAAAATTGACTATTTAAAAAATATTAGAATAATTCAAAGAATTTGAATATCTGGACAACATGGTTAAAAAAATTAGAATAATCAACTTTTTCCTACTGGTTGAGAGAACTGCTGCGGGATTAACATCGGAGAAACTATAAAATGTGTTCCGTAGAAAATGAAAAGTCATTTTTCATTTGATTTTAGTGTAGTATTTGCTTAATATGGTACGAAAGAGTGACTTATCTGAGGCTGTGAAATTTCGTATTGTGTACTTGCACAAAGGAGGAAAAGTACAGCTTTTTATAGCAAAAAAAAGTTACATGTTCTCAAGCAAGTGTGAGAAGAGTTTTGAGAGAATATTCTAATAAGAAGTGTTAACTAAATAACAAAATAAACACTTTAAAAGTAGTCGGAAGCCAGAAGCTTAGAAGCTTAGTCGGAAGCTTAGAACGAGACTTAAACGAGACTTAATAAAGAGTATTTAAAACTTTATGTTAAATTTGCGAGCTCTGTATGGAGCTGCATGGCGGCTTTGGTATGGTGGATGCATGACTGCTGACGGACGAGGTAGGTTGTGTATTGTTTCCACAACATTCAATTCAAATGTCTATCGAGAAATTCTTGGACATTTCATGATTCCTTTAGCTGAGGATTTATGTTATGGCGATTTCTTGTTTCAGAAAGATTTAGCTTCTTCCCACACTTCCAAATCAACAACTGAATGGCTCAAAGCGAAGAACATAACTGTACTCCCTTGGATTGCAAACTCACCCAAACTAAATCCCATCGAGAATTTGTTGAAAAATTATAAAAAAATACTTCAAGAATTTGCGCCTACAGGCCAGAATGAACTTATTTCAAATATAAAGAGCGTATGGATGAATTTGGATGAAATATTGTGAACCTTTAGTTCATAATATACCAAACCGTTTAAGAGCTGTAACGAAGGCTGAGGGTAATGTGACAAAGTACCAATTAGCAGGTTAGAACACTTAGAGTTTAAATTATATACAATATATTGACATTAGTCTAATTTTTTAACCATGTTAGAAAGTATTCTAAAATTTTGAATTTTTTGTCGTTTGCTGATTTAAATATATTTTCTATTTTATGGTAATATGTTAACATTTTTATAAATCTACAAAATATGTAGATTTATTTTATAATAATTTATATTTGATATAATTGATTATTTATTTGATAAATTAGATTTTCAATTCCCTTGACCATATTTTTTTCAAAATTCTAATTTTTTGAATCGGAGTTGTATGATAAAACATAACTCATAATAAACTAAACATAATAAAATAATGGATATAAATAGATATTAGGGTTTAATCTTTCACGAACTTTCAGGCTGAAGAAAAACAATAAATAATGGAGATTTTGCAATTTAGGATATCATATATTTTGAATAATGATTAAAAATTACAAACTCATTTTTTATTTAAAAGTTGCATGTTGTTTTATTGTTATTATTTCACATTTACTTGTAGTTTATTGACTTGCTCATATTTAAATTAAATATAATCAAAAGAGTTTAGCACAAAATATATATTTATGTATATCCTTACATCCTATAACTATTTAAATGTTCTGTAACGTTAAAATTATAAAAAAAAATTAATGGAATTACAATAACGTTATAAGCTCTATATATTTAAATACATTACAAAATTATGAATTTCAAAGAAATTATACTGAATTTTTAAATGCTTTCTTTCTCTGTGTTAGAGCACTGGTTTAAATCCACTTGTTTACATTAGTGGAGACGCAATTAAATCCTGGCTGCACTATGTAATTATCTAAATGGTTATGAGCAGAACTTGATAATTATTAATTATAAATGTCATGTTGAGGGTTCCCATGTTATAATAATGATGCCTGATCGGTATGAATTCCCAATGCCTCTCCCTTATATGAAACAGTTGTGTAAATTGTATGTTGTCACTTGAATGTAAATTGTATTATTCAATATTTTCTTCAAATCATGGTTTTCAACTTAGGATTTACCACTAAAAGAAACACATCTATGATCATGACCTGTCCCCCTGCCAAAGTAGCATAAACTGAGTGATTGTTTAGATTTTTATTGTTTGTTTTTGTATGTATGTCGTCATTTGTATTTAATTGTATTGTATATATATTTTTTTCAATTAATGGTTTTTGATTTTGGGATTTACCACAAAAAGACCCCCCTCCCCTTTATACTCTGTCCTCCCGACGAAATAACATGAACAGAGGGATTGTTTTATTTTGTTTCATTTCTGTATGTATGTCGTCACTTGTATGTAAATTGTATTATTCAATATTTTTCATCAATTTTGTATTTTTTTACATGTAAATGTTAGGACCTTGACTAATGTTTTGTTAGGACATTTTCAAAGCATACCAATTCAATTATCGCCATTCAAACAATAACCTCCATTTATAATGCATTGGACTTTATCAGTATATGTTCATTTAAAGAGCATTCGTGCTGTATATGTTTATGGAGAATCGCAACGGAGAACTGCTTCGGGTTATGCCATTCAGCAATCGATTTTCGATTGAAATGCTGCTGCAATTGCATGCCGCAAGTGCTGATGATGTTGTCACAAAGTGAAGGGTATGGCAAGATATTTCGATTTGATGTTCTCTTCTTGCTGCAGTCATTTGGAAGTTCAAGAAATTGTATAAGGGTTTGAAATATTTATCTTTTCTGTTTTCTTAGTTATTGATAAGGTGTAATTGGCTGTAATGTTTGCAGTTTGAAAATATTTAGCAGGTATTTTGAAGATGTTATCAATAATACTATACGGATTAAAAATGTAGTGATTGATTTTACCAAAAATGTGGTTCCTAGTTGATGCAACAGTTTTATAGTAAAAAATTTCATAATATTTTCGGAGTTCAGTTGAACCATTTCTCAGGATTTTGTTCCCAAAATCTGAAAAATGGTTTAACCAAATACCGAAAGTATGGTAAAACCTTTCACGACACAGCCGTTGCAGCTACAAAAACCATTAATATGGTGAAACCAAGGACAAAAATTTTAGTGTGAAACATTTATCTTTTTTACAAATTTAATGCTTTAGTGAAATTGTTTGTAATATTTGTATTTTGAAAATAATCAAGCACTTTATTTTAAGATATTAATAAGTTTTGTTCTGGAAAATTTGGTGACAAAACTATAAAACTATTTATAACATTATGTTGACAAATCGTAATTACAATTCAATGGATATACAATTACCAAATGATATAACTTAAACCTAAACTATACTCTTTTGGATATAATAAATATTAACAACTATAAAATAATAAATAAATGATCAATTAAAACATAAAATGAAAAATACCATTTCACTATTAACAGTAAAAAAAAGTCAAAGTCACCACCTCAATTTCTGCGGTCTTAGGGTTCCCAGCATGGTGCAAATGAACCATGTTCTGCAAAGCTCTTCTAAGCTCCTCCGCATCCTAGGATTGCGGATTAGAGGATGTAACGCATCAGACTAGCTCTCGTCGTGTGATTAGGGTGTAGGGGCTTGGCTAGCCTATTCGTGCGTAATTTGACCGTAACTGGTAGTTAAGCTGCTTGTTGGTATGAAGTTTGGTTAGTTTTAGTTACGGGGATACGTTATAATAATTAAACTGAACTCGTAATTGGGAAAGGTTTTTTTTTCACTTCCTAATCTTGAAAGTTTCGGTTGATTTTCCTTTTTGTATTATTTACATTCTATTATTTGTTTGCCGATTACATCAATGTTCTATAAAAATTATTTGTAATTGGCTGTAGCTGTAAATACTCTTTTACTACCAAATGCTCTTATATAAAGGTTGTAATTTCGAAACTCACATTCTCCAAATCAGAACTATGTTATAGAGTGTGGCCTGTTCATTTGCAGCTTCTTTCAATTAAATTTTCTATCATAAAAAGACGCCAATGAAGGTACAGGACCCTATATAATACTCTTACGCTTTAGAGAAAGTGGGTTTTGCAACTACACCCTTCATATGTCAGTTATTGGCATTAAACACTGTAACGGTGTAAAGCAGGAGTAATTTTACATTTTTACTCGAATTCAAGTAGTATAAATTTAATTAACGCTATGAAAATTTTTAAAAGATTTTAACTTTTATGATACATAATTTTATCTAATAACAAAAAATTATTATAAATGACGCAGCTGTTCAGGCCAAACTTCTAGATAAACATTCAAACATCGTGTATAATAGGCTTCTTCTTAAAACTAAAAGTTCACAAGGATGATTGATCAAGTAGTTTATTAAAGTTTCAAAACACTAAGAGGGAAATAATTTAGAAGGTTTTTAGAAGATAAGATTTAAAGTCAATATTTTGGAGAAAGAAAGCGGAAACACTGTTTGTATTAAGCTGCCTAAATAGTAAATTCCGTGTATTTTTAAATAGAGGCTAAACAACACAAGAAAGAGCAAAATATTTTGATATCGTATAAATAATGAATTACTGAAAAGGTAAATATAAAATTTAGATCGGATCAAATTCATTTAAGATGATGTTGTTATTGTCGTGTGTTCCCTTCTATAGGATGCATAAATGCATATGAAAAGACAAGCACGATAGACATTTATGCAATACATATATGATAATACATTAATTATCAAAGACTGTGATCCCAGACTGAAATAAGAGGAGTTTGCTGCTCCCCCCCCCCTTTCATGACTGGGATGCATTTCAGGTGAAAATCCGACTTCTTGGTAAACGAATTTGTTTAAGATGACATTGTTAAATTAAAGAAATGATAGCCACTGTAAAATAACGTCTAGCGCCGGTAAGATGCGGCGCAGTATGATTGGATACCACAGATGATACTTTCCAATAATAACTCCGTTGTAATACATGCGTAATTGTGCATCTTAGGTATACAGTAAGTCAAACTGACAAAGAAATATTATACTTAAAATTAAATTAATCCCTTGGATATAGTTTACCATATATATTTTTATAATTTGAATTATAAGTATCTTTAAATAAAACTTATAAAAGTTTAAAACCTACTACAATGTCACTAATCTGAAAAATTCTGTAGATTTAGTTATACCGATTTCAAAATGAAAATTAATGTAATGGCACTTTTGGGTACTGCGTAAGAATAAGAAAAGTTAAAACTACACGTTTCCATTATTGTAATGTTGCACTTATCAATGTTTATTCAAAAAAATTCAAAACACGAAATAAAAAATATTAAAGGCAACTCACGCTTTTTTCTTATTCGAAAAACACAGAACATCACCTATTACATAAATTTCTCAACCACTCTAAGTAGATCACGTAGCGGTTGAAATTCTACCCACCATTCGAGCCTAAATAAAAAAACAGAACAAAAACTACACCACCACACGAAATCATGTTCAACATTTATTCTCCGGAACCCTGTAAAACGAGACTCGAAACAAAATATCCAAAAAACTGAGACGCTGCTGCAACAAAACTGCAAAATAAAAGTCACTACTTTTAAAATATAACCCTCCCCAGCGAATACGCAATTCCAATCGGTTGAAGTAGCTTTTAGTCGAAAAAGAAAAGAATACGGAGAGTTTAGGTGGCGGCTGATGTCACTGGTGTTATGGGCGCCATTTGTCAGAAAGTGTTCTGCAAACAAGAAACTGGAATCGAAACGTCGTTTTTGCTTAGTTTTTAGCGGGACTCGAATGTATTTTGGAGGAGATTTGGAACCAACTCACGTCTCTTGAAGTGATTAAACAGACACTGGGATTTTTATAAAGAAGTGTTTTTAGAGAAAAGAACTTAAGAGTTTTTTATAAGGTTTTTAACTTAAACTTATGGTGGAAATATTAGAAAAATAAAATGGAAGTATCGAACCATAATAATCATAGTAATTTATAACAAAATCAAGTCCATTAGTCCACAGTGGGCGTAATCCTTCTGTGTCCAAGTTGGGTCTCATGACAAAGGAGGTTCTGGTTATGAAGCAAATATCCCCGTCAGGTGGTCAACTTTACGCAGAACGCCTAGTGTTTAGTTAAGAAAACATGATTGATCCTTTTTTTATTGACCCACTTATAGGATGAAGGGTTGATGGAACCTTGTTTAATCCGGAATTCAACCGAAGGACCAAAGTAAAGAAAGTACAAAGTGCTGCCACTTATGCTACTACAAGAATAAGAGTAATTAGTAAATATTAAATGCTTATCTAAAAACTAGTGTGTGCGTTTTAATACATAAATATATATTGAAAAATAAATGCTGTATAATACTAAAAGCAGTACTTCCTAGCTATAGATATGTATGTTCAAAAAACCACTTTTAAAGATTATTTTTACTGTTTATTTTATATTTGAAAAATTCAATGAAGTCTTCAAATTTATTGTACTGCTGTTATTTCATAAATCCTTTTTTTTATCATAATTACCTAATCAATTTTCATAACGTAAAAAAAAACATATATGCTTAAAAACATAAAGCTAAGCCTGGTACATTCAAAATCCAATATGGAAAACTACGACTATTACGCCAATGTGTCTGAAATACTCATTTTCAGTCCGTATAGACAAAAATGATATTTAATTTTGGAAATAAATGGAGAGTTCATAATACAAGTGAACCACTTGTATTCTGAGCTCTTCATTTACATATGTAGCAAAATAAGTGGAGAGCTCAGAATACAAGTGAACCAAGTCCATAGTGGACTTGGTTCACTTGTATTCTGAACCCTCCAAATGTTGAAATCAAACTATCATCATATTGTTAGTTGGCTTGTTATGTTAATTGATAAAGTATTTGCATTTTTTTTTCAGAAAACAAAGTAAAAAAATTGAAATTTGAAAAATCATATTTATAGAAAAAAAACTTTATACCTACTAAAATATTACTCCAGTTCCTGATGTTGAATATGTCAAATATATTCTTTTACAACCAAAGAAAAACACAGATAAGCCTAACATATATTGCCTTGGGAATATCACTAGCAAACATTTTCATTTCCCCAACAAGAATCCACCACTGCCTTGGATCAATAAATACGCTTCTCATTCATGGTATATCTTGATAAAAAGCAGAACACACTTCGATAAAAATATCGTCTGCCCTCTCCCTCCCACATTCCCTTCTTTGGCCCAATCACTAACGAATCCCACTCTTTTTGTATCCCCTGTCACGGTATGAGTCCATAGGGCTTATCTACCCAAACAAAAAAAGAAAGCGATACGTCCGTGGACAATCTAATTTCTCATAAGTCCAATAATTGCATTGCTGCCCTCAACAATTGGCGACCGCAAGGAAATCTGGTTGTCGGCCTAACTCCCTATTTGTTCTGGAACTGTCTTAGCCTTACCCCATTTACCCCAGGGTGTTCCGGTCTTTCCTAGGTCTTTATTGTTGTGGGCGAGGAACAATGATGTCAGTAACCAAAGACTGTTTATTGAAGAGAAGGTTGAGTATCTGCAGACGTAACTAGCTACCCATGTCACGTGGGATCAAAGCAACATCATGACATGTTTTGGAATCCAATATACTGAAAACAAATGTATATGATTTAGCTTTAATCATATTAGTATCAAATCTATGCTTTCATGCAAATGCATTGATATTTAAAAGAAAGTGTACATTTCTGTAAAAAACAAAAACTTTCATTACTAACTCTTAACATTAGTTTAAACCTTTACAGCATGATTTTTTATATTCATATAAATTAGGATTTACTATATTCAACTAGCCAGATTATTTGTAAAATTATTGAAAAAAATCTTCGTTTATTCTTTGCCACAAAAATCTCTGATTTATGTGAAATCTATTAAGATAAAAATGCACCAAAAGCAAAAAGCATCTACATACTTATTTTTTTTAAATCTGATTTACGACTATTATCCAGACAATACTATACAATTTTTTCACAAAAATCGCTGTAGCTCAATAAATATAAAATAGGCTAATTAGAACTGCACTATATTACTTTACCGCAGGGCTGTCACAACTCTATCTACTTAAATACAACGAATATCTTTTTACACTATGTAACGTCATAGATTGAAGTAAGACACTAAAACCAATGCGATACTAAGACATTGTGAAAATATATTACGCTGCGTGTCATAATAAACTATTATAATAGTTTTTTTTCGTCAATTCAGCTAATCATGTTAAACCCTACCCAACCGTTAGTTTCATACTGTTCAGTCGATTTTACCAGGTCGTTGAAGTCTACTAAGTTTTCTTGCTTAGTATCCTCTACCATCGTAGACAGAGAGATAGCTCGATTGCGCGCCACCCATGGGGGACCAAAGAAACAGAAAAGTACATTCTGAACTTTTGTTTGGGTTACTTTCATTAAATAACTTATTGAGAATATCCAGTGCTACTGAATCGGATGAAATATTTTCTTTTTCTGTATGGGATAAAAGAGTTATTGTTGAATCCTGGCCAGAATTATATAGGGGAGTTAATAGTTTTTGGAGATGAAAAAACAAGGAAGTTTCACGTTTTGCAATTCAAGTAGAACTTTCCTAGGATTTATGAGAGGAAGTTAGAGCAATAAAGTATAAAATATATAACCCTTTTTAGAGTTTGCTGCACAAAATTGTGTCATATTTCATCCTATAATTTTGTGGATTTATATAACGCCAGGAAATTTTATGCGGGAAAATTTATTTTATACTTTATGTAAAAAATTTGAAGGTATGAATTTTGAAAATATTATTTTAAGGTTCCAGTAAAATTTTACTAAGCATGAGTATTAAAAAATGTAACGTTATAAAAATATCTATTTGGTAAATGTAGTAATATATGTTTATGCATTTTTTTAAAGGCGTAAAATCAAAGTTTAGCCGTTTAATATTGAAAATATTATAATTTATGTACAAAAATGGAAATATTAATAAAATATATTATTTTTAATAATTTTATTTTTACACTTGGAAGTTAAGCAAATGATTTTGGGTACCTTTTAAAGAATTTTATTTTTGGTGGGGAAGATATTTACTTATTAAAATAGACGTTTAAACAGATTATTTAAACTAAACGCTAGTTTGGTTTCTTTATTTTTAAGATATAAAATATTGTGAAAAAAATGTTCCAAATGGTTGTTATTGGCACAAAAATACTTGTTTTTTATACCGATAGTACCTAAATCCAGAATCTTCAATGTTATCATTTTATAATACAAACTTCAAATATATTTCCAAATATCATCTCAGCATTCAATAGATTATTTTCCATCACAAAAGTCTCACAAAGAACTTTACCCAGCTGATGATAACGTCACAGAAAACTCTTACCTTTCTATAGTCACGTTCTACGTGTGCCTGTATAGCAAGCATCTTTTTGTATGTCCTGTTGAGTTATAAACTTATCCCACCAGAGAATTGATAAACTCTTCTTTGACGAAATATCTTTTTCATGTTACTATATGGACATTTTATGGAAGAAATTCTTCAAAAGTTAAATCATACATTTTTATTTAAGATTTAGAGTCAATTTTCTATGTTTTGCATTCGTTATTTTTATCTTTAGAATTCTTTATTTTCTTTGGGGGTTAAAACATTTAGTAATGAAAATATCTTTTTCAATGTGAGTAATAATTGTTTATGCTATCAATGTAGTTCTCAACTAAGTGTTGAATTGGGTGCACATATAAAAACGCTTTTCGAATTTCAATGAAAGTGAACAAAGACTTAACTGTTCCTAAAGTTCTTTTAAGCAAAGATTTTAAGATAGTGAAGTGAACTTAAACAAACTAATCACACAAAACAATTACTTTTCCAAAAATATCCTCAACTTTATAATACGTACCTCTTCTTCAAGAAACTGCTTGATTTAACATAGATGAAATCATATTGTACCTCATAGTGGAATTGATGTTTTTAGACTTTTTGAAGTATATCTCATTTTTCGTTTTCATGTGGTAATACAGCCCATAAAGCACGTCGAGGTTTTTTCAGTGTGAGTCCAATTCGATTTATTTTCCCTTTCTTCGTTTATTTGGCATCTTACCGTGTGTATTTATGTCCATATCTTTGCGCTTTTGTCCATGTTGGTGGTTTCTCTTTTTAAAAAATATGATGGTCGACAGAAAAGTATAAAAACTGGGTTAACATTCGTGATACGATAAATGTAATTTGTACACAGGGTGTTATCACATGTGTCATATTTAATGTAGGAAAATATGTATTACATTGCAAAGTGTTTTTGGTAACATTTTTAAACAAAAAAATCAGTTTATCTAAGTTTTGTTTAGGAAATTTAACACAAATTGTAAAATATTAGTGTATTTTGTTAAAGAACAAGATGTATGTTATTGTTGTTGAACTATTTAATTACTTGCATTTATTTTGAAATAATATTTTTAGAAAGATTGGATTGTCTGCAATTAAATATTATCCCTAAATGAAATTCGTTTTACTACACAAATAACAATGATTTCATTGTGATTGAAACACTATTGTTTAAAAAATATACTAGTGTGACACTGAAGAAAAAAATTAAAAGTGCGGTATCGTTAAAAAAAGACAGTAGCATATTTCTCTTTCATTTTTATTATCTCATTTAACATTTAAATAGGAGAATAAAGACATATGTTGATTAGTAAACATCTTCAGAAAAAAAGTAACTTTTACATAAAATAATACATAAATTTCTATCACTTTAATTCTTAAAATATCAAATTTTGGCTTATATTATCGAACCTTCAAAAACCATTCATTTTATATTCTATATATTACTAAAATATGCAAAATATTACAGGGCACATTTTCAACTACTTGAATTCATGAATGCATAAAGACAGCGAATTACCGTAGGACTTGAAAAATATAATTTAAAACAAAAAAATGATGAATATATTTAAAAGTAAATTCTCTACAATGAAGTCTGAATTCCTTAAATACATTGAGCTCATAAGTTAATTGAAGATACTGAGGGCTTTGGATAGCAAAAAAATGGGCACAGAGCAATTACAGTGATTATAGATTTTATGATGATTTTTATTCTTACATATTCTTACATAAAGGTCGTGATAAATTTCTAATAACGGTTTTATGTTTGTTTTTTCAATTAAATTTTACGGTTTTCACTCTCCCACGTCAATAGCATTATTCTTCCCAGAAAGCCCTGGGTACTGTTTCGGATCATTATGGATAGTTTAATATAGACTATTTTCATTTTTGATTATTTTCATCAGAAACTTAAATTATGAGCATGGTTTTTAAGTTAGCAAGTTAATGTTAATTTACACCAATAGAAAGTGAATTTTAAGATAAATTGAACTGGGTAGTTTTAAATTCTACATAAAAATACCGAATAACTCACCTCACTATTTTAAATTTCAGAAAACCCAGAAACGCAATTCCGTAAATTGATAGAGGCGTACCACACAGCAGTCACTTCCATCGACCGCAATGCATACTGAAATTTCTATACGTCAAAAATAATCTATTCAGTACATTTAACAATTTACGGATCTCGCTTGAAAAGATAGATGGTTGAAAAGTAGGTCAAAAAACGTCTGATGCTTGCCAACTGTAATTTATTTTATGAACTGAAATTCAACAGAAAACTTTTTTTGAGTGTTTTGTGTACACTGTTAGTTCTTACAGATTTAGACTTTCACTTAAAATACTAAATATTGTTTATATACCAAATTCCGAGATTTAAAAAATATATATTAAAGCGAAATTCATTGCATATATTTTACCATGCTACCTCCAATTTAGGATGCACCTCTTGTATATGTTCCAGTACTATATATTTGATAATTTATGTACCCCGAAATGTATGTGTGGATTTTAATAAGTTTTTGCTTGATGTGACTATACATTGGCTTGTATTTACTTAAACTATTCCATATTCTTATATGTTTTATTATAATTATATGAATTTTATAAACAGTTGCAATTAACTTAATTATAGTAAGGTTGCATATTTTAAACAGACCTCATTAAAACGCTTTGTAACACAAAAAAAAATTATATATTATTAACAAAGGCATTTAAAACCTAAAAAAGAAGTTAGCTTTGTATTAGAAATTACCATTATTTATTTTCACAATGTTTCTATACGTTGTAATTACATGATATACTTTTACATTTATTGCTTTACATTAGTTGAATGTTTTATTCTCGTTAATATGGTGCAAGAAATAAACTTTCATTTTTATGTGACCCTTTATGACCATCGTTGCATTTAAACTTTCAATTCAACAAACCATTATACTTTTGTTCTTTTTTACCATTGCCTTTTTTACCATTTCCATTTACTTGAATATTCCTCCAGGTATGACTAGCCACAGGTCTACAAACAAGTCACTTCCTTGCTTTGTAACGCATAGTTTATCTTACCTGTAGGTGTAACGAGGTTTTTTGTCGAGTGAGGAAAAAATTTATGGTTTCATAAAAACGTAAAACTCTTAAATCTTTTAAATACCTATATTTTACGTGGACAAAAGTCCTCAATATATTTCAATTCAAGCGTATATCCATTCTTTGCTTTAAGTACAAAAAATATCCTTAATATGAGAAAAATATATGCAAATACACTTTTAACATTTTACTACTTCTTAAGATCTAAACTCAACTGTTTCTTTATTTTCACACACAAAGATGTATTAATTTTCATTCTCTTAATTCAACAAATCATTCCGTTATATAAGCCCTCTTTTTCGCTTTCATTTTAAGATTCTCCAAAAAACGATGGCCACTGGTCAATAAAAGAGTCATGTATAGGCTATAATAGAAGCGGGCAATGAGTCTAAAGAGTCGGCACAACGAGGCTTACTTAATAGAAAACATTTTGTGATCTAATAAATATTCTAATTTTTTAAATGCTTCTTTTTGGCAATGAAAACTCCAATCATAACTCAAAAAGTTTAGGTTACAACTTCAAAATAAAAATTCCCTTCTGCGAACATCTCCTGTGCTTTGGAAGGTTTAAAACAATTTCGCATGCTTTCTGGTTTTAATCTATTTAATAAACTTTTTTACAGTTTAAGACCATTTCCTATTAAACTTGTTCTCAATGAAATTACTTTATGGTGTATTAAACGTCAACAAAATTACTTCTGTCGAGATATTTGATAGACTGGGTTGGTAATGTCTCTTCACTTGTAACTTAAAGATTGCGAGTTTGAATGGCGCATATTTTGCGTTAGGATTTTACAAGGTATTGTGCAAAGAATGCGTCATTCATTTTTTTTAGCAATCAACGTTAAAAAAAAAGGTTTTTACAAGGTATTGTGCAAAGAATGCGTCATTCATTTTTTTAGCAATCAACGTTAAAAAAAAAGGTTAGGCATCAAAGTTTGAGCTTTTAATTACTATGGTTCGTGATTTGTAAATAAATAATAAATAAATATATATATATATATATATATATATATATATATATATTATATATATATATATATATATATATATATATATATATATATATATATATATATATATATATATATATATATATATATATATATATATATATATATATATATATATATATATATATATATATATATATATATATATATATATATATATATATATATATATATATATATATATATATATATATATATATATATATATATATATATATATATATATATATATATTATATATATATATATATATATATATATATATATATATATATATCCGCCACAAATTAAACTGGCACGCACAGTGCGCCAAGCAACTAACAGCAATTTAGATTAATGGAACTTTATAGTGCTTAATAAAAAAAAAGTTTCGTTTTTATATGTTTTTGTATGACAACCCTGCTTCAAGTTTTAAACCGTAAATGTGACGACCTTATTCGCAGTGAGTTGTACTTAAGCAATAAAATATCCTAATATATTTTAACACTTGTGTTTTCAATCTTTTACCCCGTCCATGAGCCGAGCTTGGCTGTTTATTTCCTTTAAGATTGCTCGGTACTCAAATTTGTTTTCATTAAATTGAGATTGGCATAATTGTTTTGTTAAATAGGTGCAAAATGTTCTAAAATCAGAGCTTTTTTTTATATAAAAACTTTAAATTCAAATATTTTAAATTAGTTATTTATTTAATGCCACTTTTAACTCATGAACGAATTTAGTAGCAGTAAAGGATCTAAGAAGAATATTATATCCTCTTGATAATTAGGTGAAAAATGCTCATAAATATATTTTTTGCATAAAAACTTTTTATAAAATTAAATATTTTAAAATTCTAATCATGTTTTTAAACCTTTCTTCTATTTCAGATTATTTTTTTCAATGTTTTTTTTTGTAAGCAGTATTGAATCATTGTTAATAACTTTCGAGACTGAAAGTTTCGGAAAAAATTGTTGGTAAACACCTAAATTTCATTAAAGAAATACAAATTGCAAACTTTGTATTTTATTAAAAATCTGTCAAATATTTCAATATTCCATTCCTAGTTCTCTAAAAGTACTCTTTTGTGCATTTAAAAATTGATCGCGTTTTTAATACGGATCTGTTACCGAATATTAAAAACTGAGTAAAATCAATTTAGCGAATTAAATGTTAGTGGAACATGCGATGAAAAGTTGATATAAACGGACTCTCTAATGGCAAATATTTTTCCAATTGTTTTGAAACTTTGGAAAACTCATATTAAAGGGTTCAATATTTTTTTTGAAGCAGCAGAAAAATCTATGTTTTCATCCGTTTTGGGGAACTTGAGTCCCTTTAAACTACCTTTATATTTTTAATATCAAAATTCAACAAATGCAGTTCTTCAATTCCCCTTTAGTTTTTCTCCCGTTTCCTATTTTGCTTGGAAGTCTCTTCAAAAAGAACTAGCCAACAGTCGGCAAATGGATATCGTCCAGGCAAAGGAACTAGACAGTGTGTCCCCAGAACAAACTTGGCTTATTCCATATTATCAAGAATATTGAAATATATTGTGATCTATTAAAAATTTGAAAATTAACAATCATTTTTCTAAAATGAAAAAATTACTTAACAAAGTGGAGACCAAGGTTAGTTTTCCCAAGGATAAAGTTTTCCACCAGGCCTTATATCGGAAATGAGCCGTTGATGGGTGCTAATAACTCTCTGCTTGGTTTATGAACCAACATGGTCTATGTCACTCACAAGAATCTTTGTTCAGTTGGTGTTGCAATATTTTAGTTAGAGCTGTTTTTATGCTTGTTTCAAAGTTGGGTGATTTTTTATGGTCACATTCAAATCAAATTTAAACGTACTTTCATTTAACTTACAGTTTATTATTGCGCATAATAAAAGGTGGTGCCCCTATCTACTTAAATAAGTGTTTGTTTTCAAAATATCCTAAACCTCCAATCGTCAAGGCATTATTAAAGTCAAAATCCGGCAGCTTTCCCAAAAATTCACGGGGCAAGAATTACAACAATGTCTTCTATATAAACGTGATCCAACCAGAATAATATTCCAAAAATGTACTTATTTCTTAATGTACCAAATAATATAACAATATAGTATTAAGTTTTGAATGTAAAAAGTTCAGATTCTTATTAAAAATTGTGCGCATAGCACTAACAAGAAAGCTGACAGAAATCGTACCATTCTGAAACGATATACGTTGCTTTAATAACTGTCAAGAATGAATTTAATTGCGTAAAAGTATCCAAGATTTTTAATATTCCCAATAGAGATCGTGAATAATTGCACTATATACGTGGGCTGTTTTTTTCAACCTCCGATGGGCTGTAACAAAAAGACGGGTCAAGATACAAAAAAGTACCAAGGTATAATCTCCTTGACGATTAAAGCATTTGTCATATCTATAAACAAGCTTTGAAATACCCTCGTCGTAAAATGTAGCCTCCAATGATTTGAAGGGAGTTGTGACGGTTTCTTTGAGCTCCACGTCAACTTGGAAGCGCTACAATCCAAGCCACTACTCTTATCAATAATTCACTTATGGTAAACATTCGAGTTTCCCTAAACACTTGATCAACTCGCTGAGCAATACTGATGTTCATGAAGAAGGGGACCAAGGAAGCAAGTCTGCCGCTACAGACGGTATTGCTCAGAGAGTTGACCAAGTGTTAAGGGAAACTCAAAGGTTTACCATAAGTGAATTATAGACTAGCAGTGGCTTGGAGGACAGAAAAAAATTAACGTAAAGCTTTCAAATTTACTTTTTCTAAACGAAACCGTCACAACTCCCTTCCAATCATTGGCGGCTACATTTTATGAAGAGGGTATTTCAAAGCTTGTTTACAGGTATAACAAATGCCTTAATCGCCAAGATGATTATGTAGAGAAATAAACAGTATTGTACATTACTTTAGGTAAAAAAATCTTTTTTGTATTTTGACCCGTCTTTTTGTTACAGCCCATCGGAGGTTGAAAAAAAAACAGCCCTCGTATTATCATTAGGACATGTTGCACCCAAAACTTTGGTGTAAATTGACATTCTAAGAAAAAAGAGAAGCAATCTCACCAAACTTCTCTGATTTGATCTGATTTTTTTTTTGAAATCTTTAGCAGCACTTTAGACAACCCGTAGAAAGTAGAACCATACTAAAGTTACACAAAAGTGAAAGTTACAAAATTCACTTGATTTCAAAGTGATCCAGGGTTATAATGACCTTTATATAACAATCTGGTGTACTAAATGAGCTTTTGTTTTTACAATTTTACCTATATTCAGGGAATAACCTTTCGTACTATTTTAGTTTTCAATAAAATGTAAATAAAAAACCAAAAATGTTTTTAAAGTGTGTCAAATGTGTATTGCATTGTGTGTTACATATGTGAATTACATATAGTGTGTATTACATTTTCAAGAATAGTAGGAAATTTTGCTCCGTCCATTTTTGGAAGTCTGGGTAAACGTACCCCGTATACGGGGCACGTTTTCCAGCTCAACGTGCTTGCATTTAACCATCAGCTGCTAAAACGTTTATTTACTTTTTAGAAAAGTAGTAATACTAGTTTATAGGTAATCATGTAAGGAAAGCAATGATATCTTGGTTTCTTCAAAATAAATAAAAGTAACAAATATCCAATCAAAAAGAAGAAACATGGAAAACGAGCCCCGGTCTCCCCTATTACTCAAAATAGTTAATAATATAGTTGAATCTAAACCTTACAAATTTTACCTTAAAAATTGAAACTAAACTTTTAAAAAAAAACTAAAAGTTTTAGAAAACCGATAAATATATTTTTTTTCTTTAAATTCTGCCTAAAAACTACTAAACTCGACTGTTTGTTTGATTTCAGAGCCATATTTACTTTTATTCTCCCAATTCAACAAATCAGACTGCCTTAAGTCCCCTTTTTATCTGCTTCCTCTTTCCTACAAAGTATCTCCAAGTTGGACCAGCCACTAGCAGTCTACAACCGGGTCACGTCCTAGCCATGGAAGCGTGCGGCGTGTCTAAACTGTCCACACAACGAGGCTTATCGTGGAGTATTGGACATTGATCGGTTGCCGTGGCCCATTGTTCGAAGGTTCTCTTTTCTCCTTTATCTCCACCCCCTTTTTTTATACCAAACGAAAGATTCGAACAGTTGGGCAAAAAGAACGAGTAAGAACAAAGCTGGAGATTTGGAAGAAAGAGAGTTTCGGAATGAAGTCCGTGATCTATTGTTCTTGGTTGCTGTTGCTGTTGGAGTTTCAAGTCTGCGGTGGAGTTCCGGTGGAATAAACTGCAGAGAAGAAGTTTGGTCCGGAATGTAAAGTTTTGTTTGTGAAATTGAAGTTGTATTGAAATAAATCATAGGAATAGTTTTAGTTTCGACGGATATTGCTTTTGTTCGCTGTGTTGGAGCAAGTTGTTGAAGGGCTAAATAAACATTCGCAGGAATGTTTCTCACAAAACTTTTCTTCTTCTTTTTTTAATGTTGTTAAATGTCCAATAAAAATTATTGAACTGATGGGGTGTTGTATTAAATAAAATGTGTAATTTGGATAAAGTTTTACAAAATGTTCGAATTATAAATTAATTAAATGTATGGAAAATATTATAGTAAAACTATATAACGCATTTTTTCTTTAACTAGAAAGTGGGACTTGGTCACTCTTATTTAAATACAGTACTTAAAGGCACACATGTGACAAAAAACTCAAATAAATAAAAATTTTGATTTTTTTTACAAAATAAAAATATTTTTCTTATAATAATTAAAGTTATTTTACTTAATAAATGCTAAAATAAATCAAACAATTATTGCAAATCAAAATCATCAAATAAATGTACAAATTAAGCCAACGTGTTTTCACGCTACGTAATAGCACTGAAATATCTATTAATATTTCAAACCAGAAAGCTAGCTAAAATGATAGAGTTAAACCATAAATATATTTTACAAATTTATCTCAACCCTTGAGAAAAAATTACTTTTTAAATTTCTAGGAAAAGCAAAGAAATATAAAAGAATGAGACTATATAGTGTTTTAAAAGCTTTAAAATACGATGTTTTTTAATTAATTATACAAAGAAATATTTTCAAAACAGTTAAATAATAAAGCGTTTTTGAAGTTTACAATTAACTTTTACTTATTACTTTAAAATTTGATGGCCTAATTTAGCATATTCGAAACAAAAAGCATATCGGTTTAAATAAATATGCAACAGCGACATAAAATTATTGCCAATCATGCGTACATTCTAAAGAGAATTATAAAAGAATATTTCAATCAATTATGTTTAGATATGCTAAGTTTTCATCGATTTGAAAGCAACAGTTTACTTCCACACACAAAGCATATCCCATTTGATATCACCTAAAGCTATTTGCATATCATAAATATGATAATAAACATAGAAATAAAACAATATTTTCAACAATTGGTACACAAATTCTTTGCTAACAGAAAAAGAAAGATAATTCAATTTTCCAAGTAAAAAAAACTTAACTACAAAACAGCAAGAGCGAAACTTCAAAGAAAAATAGAAATCAAGGTCTTCAACTCATAAAAAATGCGTTTTCCATACACTTCTCCAAAACCACCCCATAGCACAGTACTACATATCGTAAATTGTAAACGAAATTACCGAATAAATAAACCAAATGTAATTTCAAAAAGAAGCCTTACAACCTCGGTACTTCTTGATGAAGCGAAACGGAAACACACTTCTCATCAAAAAGCGAAAATTTACCAAGAGAAGAAAAAAGAAAAGAACCAACTTCTTTTAACGGTTTTTCACTCCCAGAATTGAACTACTTTCCGCGAGAAAATGAGAAATTTGTGAAGAATTTTATGCTTGTTTCGATGGCACCCGCGGGATGAGTCGACTACTACATCTCGTTTTCTTTTGGAACTTTTCGGCAGTTGTTCCAGAAGCTCTTGGAAGAACATGCGGGGCGTCAATGGGAATGGAATTTTCTTTTTTTTTACTCTGTTCAGGAGATTTTCGATAAAAATGATTGAGAAATATTTCTGAGTTATCTTTTGTTATCTTAATGTAACTATGTAATTTTAACTAAAAAAATCGTATGTATTATATAACATTTCATTTTTGTAACTAACTTAAATTATATTCGATTGGAAATATTTTCCTGGAACTTTTAAACAGTTACCCTGGCAAAATATTGGAATCTTGAAAGAATATGCAGGGCGTCAATGGCAATGGAATTTGTGCTTTTTTTTGCTTAGTTCAATTAGATTTTCGATAAAAATTATTTAGAAATAGTTCTTGAGTAGTTATCTTTTGTGTTCTTTATGTAACTTTAACTAAACAATATTTTTGTTTATTATGGCACATTTCTTTTTTGTAACTTACTAAAATAATGTTATTTTTAAAAACATTTTCCTGGAACTTTTCGGCAGTTGTTGCAGAAGCTCTTGGAAGAACATGCGGGACGTCAATGGGAATGGAATTTTCTTTTTTTTCCCCTCAGTTCAAGGAGATTTTCGATAAAAATGATTGAGAAATATATCTGAGTTGTTATCTTTTGTTATCTTCATGTAACTTTAAAATGAAAATAGTAATTTTGTTTATTATAGGACATTCTATTCAACAACTAACTAAAATAATATTCTTTTGAAAAAATCTTGGAACTTTCCAGCAGTTATTCCTGAAGCTCTTGGAAGAATATGCTGGGCGTCAATGGGAATGTATTTAATTTATTTTTTGTACCTCAGTTCAAGGACATTTTTGATGAAAAGGATTGAGAAACACTTCTAAATAATTATCTTTTATTGTCTTTTTTTAACATTAAAATAAAAAAATGTTGTATTTATGACAAATTTCATTCTTGTAATTAACTAAAATAATAGTCTTTTACAGAACACATTATTCAGATGTTAGATTCAATATTAATATTGAGTTTATCGATCAATTTATATGAAAAACCAAATACCTTTACTTACACTTACAGTCTTTTGACGCTATAAAAGTTATGTAAATTCAATTAGTTTACAAAACTATATTTTTATATTTAAGCTTTACTATAAATAATGTATTTTAAGTATCTAAGTATCCAATAATATTCCAAGGCCATCTCTTATATTTTAATTAAAAGTTGCCTTTTTAGTTTAAATTTATATGATATTCTCATAAAAGAAAACATAATGAAAGAATTAAAACATATTAAAACTGAACGAACTCTTTGTTACCTACTAAATATGCATAACTCAGTACAGAAAATCTCATTCTAAACCAAATTGAACAACTTAACACACCTAAAAGATAGCCCCCAAATGATAAAATTCCACACTTGCCTTACTTAAAGTGCACCATACCATTCGGCTCGGAGTTATCCGGTACTAAACAAAAGCGGTACTTATTTCTCCCGTATCCAGCGATAAGTTTTAAAGTCTGTCCGGCATAAAAGCGGGAATTTCGTTACAGTACACCCGAACAACGCACAGTAATGAAATGCATGCAAAAGCATGCATTCGCACATGGCTGCTCTGCTCGCCTAATGGTTTCATCAGAAGGCAGGTTGCGGGTTCTCGAGACCTCACGTTCTGTGCTAGTGGTCTATAAAACTGGAACTGAGACATTCACCGATTTGGTGTGAAACGGTTGTAAATTTTTGTTAAAAATTAGTTTTGTGTTCTGTTCCCATTTCAAAACTGAATATTGAATATATTAAATTAAATTTTGGGAAATATGAGTCCATCAGATCGTAATTCTTTCAATAAAATTTTAAAAATGTAGTTTGCAATATTTTAATATATATGGTACCTTTACAATTAGCCTCATCATTTATTTTGATCATTATTTTAAATCACCAAAAAGCACTCTTATTGAAATTTGGTTGTAGGAAGCAGTAATTTCTCGTCCTTATCATACATATGGTAATTTTCTGCCAATAACTGTACTTCATTTTATTTATTTTTAAATTTAACTTGGTAAACTTTTACGACTGTTAATATCAACTATGACAAAAAAATTACTTTTTTCAACAAACGTTTTTTTATTAATAGATATTTTCTCCAGAATTATAATAGTTTTAAAAACTTGTATTTTATTAGTTAAAACTTCGTCAAACCAAAACTAGGCAGTGTCTTTTCTGTGCTGATGGGTTTTAATAAGGCGATACTGCTGCAGTAAAGAAAGGAAAATGTTGGAGAGGAACGCAGTTTATGGTGATTATTTTCTTGGTAGCGAGTTGAGTTCACGTTAAATGTTATCTTCATGGTAACTGACTGATTAGGAAGTGTTCAAAAGAAGTCATAAAAATCTATGACTATGGACATTAAGAAAAGTGTTAATGAAATTTATCTGATTTCCATATTTTAATACTTACTATAAATGCTACGATAAAATTAATTAGAAAATAAAAAATATATTTGAAAAATAATAAATATCAGTAAAAAATAATTAATCTAATTAAACATAATTGTTATTTGGAATGTGCCTTGTATAATCTTTAATAATTTAAACGAAGAAAAAAATCAATAATTTTTCAAATATGCAGAAACGGATATAAATTCGATTACAGTTTTAAAAACGCAGAATTGTTAACAACCGCAATAAAAAAAAAACTACAAAAGAAAGAAAAATAAGAACAACCATGGCATTTTTTTTGTTCAAATTCCATTAAATAATAAAGATCCCTGATTATAAAGATTTTCCAGTGACGGAATAATCACTTTACTCATCGTTTTTTTTTTCCTTAATAACAATGATCCGCGTACGATAATGCGATGCAGGTGCGGGAGATGATTTTTTTACATCCCTTTCGGTAATCAATAAATACAAAGAATTGTTCCTATAAAAACGCAGAGAAAGGGAATAATTGGGAGCTTATTTGATTATTTTTCAGCTAATAAATCGTAGAAATCTAATCAATTCGACAGACGATACTTTCTTTTGGCCATGATATACTTACGGTCGTTTGTTATCTTCTCTTTTCTGTCTAATATACACGTTATTCTATTTTCTTTTTTTTTGTTCTGAGGAAGAATTATTGTACGGAATCAGGAAATAATTGAGTAAAAATTAAATTACATTCCCGGATGGAGATAGTTCATTGAGTTAGAATCCCTTAAGGCGAGGGTTTTTTTAAATGAGCTAAAGAAATATTTTAGATTATTTAGGGTTTTTGGGAAGAGGAACATATAAATTCTTGAATTTAAAATTAAGTATTTTTATGGACCATTTATTGCAATATTGAAAGTTCAAATAAATAATTGTCCTCACTCATTTGGCGTAAATGTTTCTCGGCGAGACTCGCAGCGAGTAAAAGTTTTTGATGTGAATTAACGAATAATGTTGCAGTCAAATTTTAAATAGTTCAGCTATATAGAATGGAGTACAGAAATTAGAAATTTTGGCAATTCTAACAAGGTAGATTAATTGTACAGCTAATATACATTAATGATCTAACCAAATTAATACAGTGATTATCAATACTAATCTATGCCACTTTGTCCCAGTAAATGTAATAACGTATATATACATAACGTAAATAGATACATAATAATATTACATAATATATGTCCTGCATACACGTTCCTTTAAATATAAATATACATCTACTAAATCACTTTCAATTCTGTAAACGGCTCTGTGTTGAATAAGTAGGAGTAATCTCCTTATTTGTGTAATGTTATTCCATACATTTAGTGTAATGTTACTCCATAAAGCTGGAGTTTACCAAAGTTTTGCACTGAGCTTTGTATGGTAATAATCAAATTAAAAACACTCATTGCTCCTTATTGCCAATATGAACATTTTGTCTCTGGTCATTAAGTTGGAGCGAAAAAGCAAAATGTTTGTCTTGTTTTGAAAAATACCAACACAATTAGTATTTTTCTCTTTTAAACACATTAGTATTTTTTGTTTAATTTTTGCAACCTTTTTAGCCCCTTGCAGATGCATTTCTTAGGCATCTAAGATTTTTTTTTTTTGCAAAAAAAAAGTATTCTTTAAAATATTCCAAATATTTGGTGCATCTGACATTTGGTTGGTTTAGACGTCGAACTATAGCCCTCTCAGAGATACACAATGTTTGTCAGATTTTCCAGCAACACACATATTTTTTTAAATATACATTTAATAATTATATTAAATTTTAAAATTTAAATACGTGGAGGGACCATTTATAACCATCTACTACAGAAATAAAATTTTCTAGAAATTTTATGTTCCAGTTAAAAAATTCAATTTAAATCTCATGCAATGAAAACAAGCTTACACTTTTGCCAAAATGCTTATCCCTCGGAGGGTTTAACACCAATCAACTAGTATTAAAAAAAAAGGTTTATTGTTCCTCGTACCCGATCAATAATTGTTGAGAGAGATGAATTGTTGAACACAGTTTTTACAGTAGAAAAGATGGAACTGTAAAAAAATACAGTTTAACTCTTATTAACAACTGATAATGCTTCGGAAACTTCCAGTCCAATGATGGCATAAAATTTAACACTAGTGTGCAAATCTTTTCACTCCTCCCAGACAAATATATAATTGCAAGGTACGAATAACTACCCTGAAGCTGAATAATAATAAAACAAGAATGCGTCACTGAATAATCCAATCAATTAGCATAATATGTCAATAGCTCACTGACGATTCTCTTGAATACTCTCGACGATTAATCACCATCTCTACAAAAGCGGTACTGCGAGAAGAGAAACACCTTCAGGTCTTTCCAAAGACAGCAAACATCAGTTGCACACTAATAGAATAGAATGTTGCAAGGTGTGTTTGATTTTTTTTAAATTATATTAACCCATATTAAGCCAACCCTGAAATGGATTTTTCCCTTCAGAAATTATCATTAGAAGTGAATAGAGGTGTCTGGTTTTTGATATTCAAAAAAGCTTGTTTAACAAATATTCGCGTACGTTTGTATTCCTAAATCAGCCATAAAAATAACATTTGGCAACGAATCTAAACCCCTGCTAGGTAAATGAATAATGCAACAGCTATACATCACTGAACAATGTATCCAATCAATTAATACACTCTGTCGATACCTCAATGCAAACCTTTTTCGGGCAAAGATTACCCCCAACACAAAGGCAGCGAAACTCAATAAAAAAACAGCCTACCCAATCACTCACACCAGGCGATACTGCAACAATAGGAACACCTTAATTGCTTTCCACAGACAATAGCCACCCGCTGTACTGCTAATAGAAAAAGGAGGGGGCATAACAATAAAAGCAAATCTGGTTTCTCTGCTGGTTCTCTTGTTTGCAGTCCTGGTCTATCCTTTTTTTTTATCTTCTTCTTCTCTGTCTATCTTTTCCGACCTCTTGGGTTTCCTTCCGGCATCCCAGGGACTAAGAGTGATGTCATGGAAAATTCATTCTCGGTCCTCATCTCTAACCTCTGGGACACCAAGAAACTGATGTTTTTGGGGAATGTGCTGTGGTTTTGATATGTTCATTATATTTGTTTTTAATGGTTTTCTAAAGGAGGTACGTAAAAGTTTGGGAGTATTTTATTTTGAGAAGATTATAAAGATGTTTGTAATTGTGAAATAGTTTTCTTTTTTTAAATATTTTGTTAAATATTTCATTTTTTATTTATAAAATGTCAGCCTGTTAATAATTACAGCATTAGGCTTTTAGCTCCCCAGTTTTTTACAATAAAATGAAAATAAATTGCTGCATGTGTATTTGGCAAAGTGTAGAAGTCATTTCTTGTCCAGTTGAATATAACACATCTTTTGTTTAACAATCCATTTAATTTACTTCAATATATTCTGGCTTTACTTTTTATGAAGATATTCTTAACGAAATTGTTTACCTGGCTGTATTAGTTATTTAATTGTTTCTTTTTGTGACGTGTATGCTTAAAACAAGAATACTTGTATTATCCTCTTTAATGCAATTAATAAATTTTTATTAAAAAAATTATTTGCAATTAATTAGCATTATTAAATTATTATTACAAATAATTCGTAGAAAATTATTACGAATAATATTTTATAATTATTAACCGATTCGAATTATATTTTTATGTAGGTGCCAAACAACATCTGAAATATATTTTAATCCTTCCAACAAAAAACTCTCCAAAATGAACCTTTATTATAAAAGAGATTAAAAAATAATTTTCACTTCAGAACTAAACTAAAATATTTTCAAAACATAATCCCACAAAACAAAAATATACTTAAACGCACCTCCTTTATCCACACCCCAATAAAACTCGGAGCCCCTCCACAAATTGGAAATTACCTTAATTCCCTCTCACCCCGGGGAAATTAAAGTCTCACGCGCCCGTAGGATTAACTCATCAAGAGATATGATAGAAAACTCCCTCGAACCAATTAAACACGACGAAGATTAAACCGCACTTTCCCGACCCATTTAGCACGGAATACATATTTGTCACCGCCCAATGACTGTCTGCTCTTCTGCGTGGCGATTCGTTCTTGTCAGTCTTCGGGACATTGCGCATTAAAACTTATTTCTGCGGCTAGGAGTGGTATTGATGTAAGTCCGGATTTTTGTGGTTGAGCCAAAAAAAAAGGCTTATGTTTCTTAGCTTCACCGTAAAAGATGGTGGAACGTGACTCCGCAAAATTGGAGGATTATCTTCGATTATCCAGTGTAATGTTACTCTTACAACACTTCGGAAGTGCATTCCGCCAAAGGTGTTCATGGAGCCAAAGTTTAGCCAAAGTTTCATAATATTTGTGTAAGACTGTTAAATTGTTCAAGGTTTATTTTATGATCATAATTCTTTTCAGTGTTTTGTAATGCACCACTGTTAACAAATAAGTTTATTTTTTCATAACTCAAAACTATGCTTCAATACTTTATTTTAAGTTTTTGTTTATATATATGAAGGAAAAATTATAAAATAGAGCTTCCAAATACGATAAAGCAGTCGGTAAATTAACAAAAAGCATAAAAAAGTACTTGCTTACGCAACCCAATGAAGATTTTATTAGAAGTATAGATCACGGGCCTTAATAACTGCTAAGGAATTAACTAAAATATGGTTTGTAAACTTAAATGAAAAAATTTTATTGAAAAAACAAAATGTAAATACAACAAAACATCATTATAAATGATTCCTAAAGAAGTATGTAACTTAATATTTGAAAGTAGTTAATATTTGCTATCTTTTCAAATCCTGATTTAAAGGTATGTATTAAATTTGGATTCCATTCCCCGAATACAAGACTTTTGGCAGGTCATTTTTGAAGTTGCGCTTTCAGTTTTATTATTCAACAAGACTTTATGGTATAAAATGAAGGCAAAAAAGTTAAACCATATAATTCAACCCCGAGCTTTACAACAGACAACCGACATTATTCAACTTCATCTGTTTCAAATTTACCATCCCAATAGGACTCAAGCTGTTTTCGTTCCCATCTGAAATGAGTTTCATCATCATTTCCAGTGAATCGGTCCCTAGGATTTTCCACCGGAGCTTTTCATCCAATTCATTTGTGTGAATAACTTATATTGATGGCCCCGGGCCTGTGATTGTTTCTTGCTATCCGAAGATGAGTACTGCTATATTGATTGTCATCCTGTGTCATCGAAATGGGAATTTCCGGTCCCTCTTGTTGTACGGCCCGAGGATGTATTAATCATTAAAGAAGGCTTGTCTAGTTGCGATTGGAATTCAATATGAATATTTTATATTCCCTTTCGTGAAGATGAATTTCATGTCATATTTTTGTGTTGATTCTGTCGAGTTTTCTTGTTTGTTCTCTGTGTAGAGTCTTTGTTATTTCGATCTCGATGCAGTTGTTAAAAAATAAGAAAAAATAATTTTGAATGGAAGAAGAATTTGTTTAGTTTTGTTAGTATGTTTTCTTTGGATACATTTTTCCAAATATAGGATAATATATGGGTTTGTAATGTATGTATAATGTAAATCGTATTAAAAAAAATTAAAAACATTTTTTAAATTTGTAGTTATAGTTTAATTTATATTCCTGATATTTTATCTCTTCTAAAAACCTAGTTTCATTGAACTAGATAAACTTGGTCTTGTTGTAAGGAAATTCAAATTAAAATTTAATTTAATAGACTAAAATAAATAAATACAACTAAAATAAATAATAATCAATTAAATAGACTAAAATAATGTATCTTTTTAATGAGCAATAAAGCAATTAAATATTACTTAGCAATATAGAAAATACATTAAAAGAAGTTAAAATCAAAGTAGTTACAAATTAAAAATATAAGCTTTATTGCCATTATGCATGAAGTTATATTTAAAGAAATCAATAATTTCTCATTAAAAGATTTAATAAAAATAGCAATACTCTACAAAAAAAGATTGAAAACCAATTGCGTGCATATATTCCACAGGGGTACTTAGAAAATTAATTTATTCTTCTAATAAATTGGAAAAATTAAAAGTATGTGATTATTTTGTTTTAAAAATGTATCTTTCTATTTCTAGAAATAGAAAAACATATCTTCTTAACGCGTCTAAGAAAATAAAAAAAACCTTCATTTAAAGGAAATAAATGTACAAATGTATAGACTTTTTAATTATTTACTGTTATATTTCTGTATAGAAATAAGGTGTACACCAATTGCCCTTTGTAATTATTTATTGCACCAACCCCCTCCCCCCCCACCCTGGAATCAAACAATGCTAAACTATTCTTATAAATACTACTTTATTAATCTGTTTTCATAAATAAATAATTTATTAAATATAGTTTTTTATATTTAAAAAAATATATTGCTTAATATGATGAAAATCACAGCAGTCATAATGATTTCTTCTTCCAACATGTTCTCTTCAAAGTAGTATATTGAACGGACTCGTCGTGGCATTGCAAATATAATGATAAAAACAGCTGCTTTCCATTGCTTAAAGTCTTCTGAAACCAAAAAAAAGTTTTGTATTCTGTTTATCATTTCATACTGGTGCATTGAATAATATACATTTATGCATGTCTTATAATTTATTTTATTTACAAAGTTTTTTTTTAAAGAAAATTAAATTTAAAATTTTCTGTACTGCTAAGAAATACAAAGGGTGAGCAGACGTACTACATTTTGAAGAACAGTTTAGTTTGTTATTCAACTATCAAGATGCAAATTCTTTGCAAACAGTCTTTGTTTTATTTTTATAGATTTTTCAAACAAAAAGTATGTAAATAAAATATGATTTATGAATTTTTATGATGATTTCATAGTAAAAAAGGTAATGATTGAAATCTGGTCAGGCTAAAAATATGAGTTTAATGATAAATATTGTATGATAATATTTAATTGAACAACTCTTTATAAATATATTTAGCTACTGTCAATTTAATGGCATACACAACAAAACGCAATCTTTACCATTATTAATCGTTTGAATTTAAAAGAATAGCAATGAGCTATGTATGTATCATAAGCTGTAAAGGGGATTCTCTACTACTGAATCTCAACTACTGATAAATAGTAACTGAAGAAATGAGGTTTAGATAGTTAAAAAACAATACCTTTTTTCAGGTTCAACTTTTGAATGCTTTAAACAGCCACGAAACTGTAACACTGCATTCAAAGTAAATTAATTTACTGCTGATGTACCTAAAATTACAATAAGTGTGTGAAATATATGTATTTACATTTTAATTAACATACAGGGTTTATAAATTTTTATTTAAATATAATTTATTTTAATGTATTTGCCCAAAAATTGAATTTTTTTTTCAGATATCTTTCTCCTACACTCTTGCCAACATTCGCTCTTGTTTGCCAATTTCAGATGTATATGGTTCGTAACTAGCCTTTCCCATTATCCATTGTAACCTCTATTTCCCATTAACAGTGAAAACAGCTTCTCTAAATCACTCGAACCAATAAACTGCCTCATTCCACGTTGTTGTACTTAATAGCCGCAATGCGGGGAAAAAAACTGTTTTTATGTCTTTCTGACGACCCAGTTAGGGAAAGGGTTGGAAAAAGGGTTAAGGAAAGGGTTGGAGAAGGAGTTTGTATATTTTTAAACAAGTTCGCAATATCACAATGACTTAAAATCATTGTGTGGGAACCTTTTTAGAGAAAATAAATAAAATATATCTCATATAAAAACAATGCTTTTTTATATCACGTAAATGAAAATTGCTTCACTTTTGAAAGCATTTGCTGAACTTTTAAGTTTAATTTTATCCATAATTTAAATGTTGTAATATAATATTTTAATCTTGAAAAATTAGCTGAGCTCGTAGTTAACTTGTAGTGTAAGCTAGTTGTCCATAATATAGCAATGTTTTTTTTTCATAATTCATATTGTTTTAAAAGTTGTCCTTACTAGTCCATTTTGCTAGATAAAAAGAAACTCTAGGATTAATACTTCTTTTGTTACGAAATAAGTAACTTATAAACATTAAAATGGCAATGAAAATTTTATTCTATTCTACATACATCAAAAATGTAGTACACTTTTTTAAGTGATTAATTACCGAAATTTGATGCAATTTGTCTATGAATTTAAACTTTGATAACTGATCTAGCTTTTTGTAGGTACACTGTTAAAAAGTTTGATACAATCCAGGAACTGTCTTTCTGCCACCACTATTTGGAGTGTGAAATTGCCAAATTTGCGATAAAATCAAAACTTTGGTACACCACACAAGTGGTAAATCACCACTGTAAATTGTGGAAACGGCATCTATAAAATTAAAGGATTTCCGCAGAATCTTGTACCAAAATTTTTAACTATGTCGACATTTTTACGGAGAGCATAAATTCATTAACTCGCAAAACGTTTATTAATTTACAAAATCTACCCCCTCTCCATAAAAACAAACTATATAACAACAAATAACATTCCATTCACATTAACTCACCTGCATCCATAAATCGGCCCAATCTTAGCAGTGTAGTGTGTAGAGGCAAGATGGCCGGCCGAGATAGCCGAGTCTTTATGTCTTTTCCAACCCTTTACGACGGGCCCGTTCCTGGGGTCGGGGCGAAGATGTAGCTGATGTTGTATACCGAAGCCATGAAGGCGTGCATCGGAGCGGCCTCCACAATGATCTGGGAAAGATAAGTAAGGGAATCGATATTATCGATAAGAAATATATAAAACATCGCATTCAGTGGTACTGGTTTGATAAGGTTCAACTTTATTCGAGTTTAGGAGTTGTGGAGCACAGTCTTCAAGGCTCCAGGCATTGTCTAAATAATTGCCGACCTATAAGAGGTTTGTGCAGCTAAAACATCCGGCGAATAATACCACATGCAGAGAAAGTGCGCATAAAATATGCTTCCCGACGATGTCGCACCATTGATCTAGAAAGAAAACTGGAGTGAGGTGTGTGATTCACTGAAAAGGGCAACAAACGAGCCGTTCTAATAACGAAACGCGGAGGAATACACAGCACTGCAGCAGAAACGAACCGAGCAGAAAACCTAGAAACTTGCCTATTTCGCTATTGGGTTCGTATTCGCTGGTTCTTAGTTAGTGATCCCCATGGTTATTTCTTAAAAAAGTTGGAATTTAAAGTTAAAGAAATTTAATTCTTTCGAACTAAAAATGTTAAAATACATTTAGGAGCCCAAGTCAATATGATAGAGGGGTCTCATACAAGCATTGCATACAAGTGTAGGGAAAATAGTCCTTTTCTGCTATAGTGCCGAATGATCGCAATGTCATAGCTAAATAATAGATCTTTCAAAGGTAATATTCATCAGACAATTCATTAGATCAACAATGGTAATATTAAAAGCTAATTCAGTGACAATATACGGCAGTAATTTTTTTCACTTCATATCCACTTCGATGGTTCGATGAAAAATCTTTCGTATTTCTGGCAACGTAGTTTTTCGAGCGCCCCGTTCTCTTTCAAAATTTTAAGAAACATAATCGGTTATAACAGTTTGTACAATTTACAATCCTGGATAAAATAGAGTCCTCAACTAAAATGTTGCGAGAATCGATAGTTGACGATTCGATGGGTGACTCGAGAATTTACTCACATTGAATTACCGAATTTCATTTTTTTAAGTACAATTTGTTTATACTTGTGAATATGAATTTAATTTATTTATGACAAAACTATCAATTACAAGTCTGTGACACCAATATTAGAATTTGTTACGGTTTCCATCTGATAAAATGCGGGAACATTTGTGTGTATTGGTAATGGATGCTATGCTAAAAAATAAGTTTTGCTACATTTACGTTGTTTATACGAGTCAGAAAAGTGTGAACTGAATTAGGATAAGGTTTTTATGTAGAACCAACTATTCATGATAAGGGTATAAGAGTCTTTATTACGTTTTGCGTTCAATAGCGCTTTAAAAAATAAATAACACTAATCTACCCGAAACTGAAATAACATAAATATCTTGAAAATCGAGTTTCCAACCATAGAGTGAGCATGCATTGTAATGCCTCGAAAATTGGTTATTGTATAAAAACTGGAATTCCTAAACTTCCGATTTTGGATTTTCTTAAAACTCTGTATAAAATTAAAATAAATTGTCGCTGAACAGTAGTTAATTCAAAGAACATTTCAGGGTGGAAACCAAAAGAACTACTGGTGTTTAACACTACATGACTTTCAATTACCTTTTAATAAATAAATACACACATTTGAAAGTAATTATATACATTTTAAGGAATTTTCAGTTATTTTAAATATAACCTAAAAAGCTCTAAAGCTACCCTTGCGCATTCCCAATTTTCTCGAAAACCTTATACTATGACATCCTACAAGTACTATAAACTCGTGTACCGAATTTGAAGTCTGTAGCTTTTTTTCAGCAATACCTTTAAAACCAAAAAATTTCTATGGCAGGTAGCACTTGCATATGCGAAATTTATTCGAAAACCTTAACATGACAGGTATTAGAAACTCGTGCATCAAATTTGAAGTCCACAGCTCTTTTGGTTGGTACTGTAGAGTTGGTTTCCGACAGACAGACAAACAGACAGGCGGACGAATGTCCGAAAACTACTTTTTCGGAATCAGCACCCTCCAAATCGTGTATAAAACACAAAATCTCCATTTCAGATTTTCGACCCCATCGCAATACTTTCCTTACCTTATATTTCATATTAGGTAATTGAAAGTAATAATTCATAATAAAGTTGCAAAAACACAAATTGCACTTAATAGATGCATGTCATAGAACACTGACATTTAATTAAGTTTCTTATACACTTTTATTTCATAACTAAGTAACAAAACATTGAGCGATTCCTTAAGTGCTTAATACCATTAGAGAAAACAATCACACTCACGATTTATACACTTTGTATAAACTGTCTAGCCGTATTGACTATAAGTCAGCTGACGTCTCAACTTCCTGAACGATACTTAAGAAAACATTTCTCATTACAAAAATTCGTATAATTGCACTAGATTTCCTATTTATTTAATGCTTTTAATTAGAAAGTTTTGTGAAAAAGATTAATGACCATCAAATAAAAGATAATACATTCTTATAAATGTTTATTAACTAACTTTCACCTAATCATTTTACCTTGCAAACATTTTATAAATGGATTTAATTGAAATTTTCTTCGTCTAGGTTTTCGTCAGAACTAAGTCTTGTAACTTTATCGGTTTGTATAAAAAGATTATTTTCTAGTATCCTTTCTTTTTTTTATTAAAAAAAAACGAAATTGACATGGTGAATATTTTTTCGTTTTTCCCTTTCAACTTCCGTTCTAAACAGTTGTTTGTTGTTTTGTAGCTTTATACTTCCATAATTCTAATGATTTATGAAAGTTTTAATTGGGAAAAATAAAATCTAGTAGTTTACTTGCAGTGTAAGACAGTAGTCTCAATGCCTCAATATAGCAATGTTCTGTTTACATCATTCAGATATTCTTTAAGTTATTGGCCGTAACTTGTCAATTTTACTAATAAAAATAAACTATATGTCGAACCCCACTTTCAACTTCCATTCTAATATCCCAATTTTAAAAATGCTTTCTTATAGGTACTGCATCAGATATCTGTATTTAATGTTAGAATCACCGAATGGTAACATGCAAATTTTATGGTTTAATTTTATCTGCTGAAGGTATCGCTATTGTTTTTACTTTTTTAATATATAAACTTTTTATCTTTACAATAAAGTATTCGTTTTGTTTGTTTGAATCCAAACCCGTATCAGCTTCTTTCTTCGGCTTACTACTGTACTAGGTGCGGGTTCGATTCCCGCCTTCGCCCTGGGTGTACTTTCTCTATGTCAGTAAACATTCTGTCTGTGTCTGTCTTACTTGACGAAGGTTTATAAGCGGGTCTCTGATCAAGCACACAAGCCGGAAAATACACATGTACCATCCTACCTCACTCAGTGCAATCCAGTGATCCACTTCTTCATCGATGTGGATTCTGAGGATTCTCACCGGTCCTACAGTGGGGATGATGGAGCCCTCCGCCACGCCAGACGTGTCAGAAAAGCTGCCCACCACCAGAAATCTGTCCGAAGTGTTGGGATAAGGTATGAGCTCCGGTATCTTCGGGTTGACGGCTGGCAGAACCTGGATTGAAGCATTCGTCAAAATATCTTCGGGGTGTTCCGAACAGCCACTTTTAAAAAAGTACCTGAAAGCGAAAAAAAACTTGCGTGATAATGAATATGCATAATGAATGTATGTTAAAGTAAAAGTCACCGTATGAAAGACTATAATTTAGGTAACGAAACTCCCAAAAAGATATTTTATAAACTTTTTTTTATTTCTTTTTAAAAAACCAATCTGTTTTTTTTTTTCATCCACGTTAGTTTCTAAATATAACATTGAATTTTTGTTAGATTGTCTTTGCTGTGTGTCCATTTTAACTAATTTCCATTACAAATAATTTGTCAATCAGATATTATTGTTTTAAAAAATGGAGGCGAATCATATAATGTCAAGCGGGGCAACTTTGGCGCGGTAAATTAAGTTTTAAGATTTGCTGCTTATGTTTGCTTTTATTTGTAAGAATTGACCCCAGTAAGATTGAAGCAGTGGGTACACTGCCTAAATAAATATTGATAATTAGTAAAGTAGAGGCTTAGTTGTTGGCCTCTCTGGCCAGGCTAGTGCAAATCTCCTGAAATTGTATATAGTATTTACATAAGTTCATAAAAGAAACTTTCAATTAATCGTAGTTAAATCCTTAAACAAACGTAGTTCAGAGGCATCTGCATAGAAATCTGAATACGAATATTTCATTAGAAAACTCGTCGTTTAATCTAAAACACCGCGAAAATACCCTTGGTAAACATTTATCAATTAATGATGGAAGGCAAATATTTACCTAGAAATATCGCCCACAAAATTCTTAGAATATTTAAAGGCGATTACTATTCCACTTAAGTGCTCTTAAAACGACAAACACAGCCGACGGATTTGAGAAGCTTTCAAGAACAGAACACTTTGAAAATAAGGGCGAAATTTTAATCTCCCCGTTCCCAATTACAGGTCGCATTCTCCTCTTCTAATATTCCCGAAACTGTAATCCCGCAAATCGGCGTAAAAGCGTCTTTGGATAACCACCCAAGTCATGAAGAATCCTTCGCAATAAATCTTGTGGATTGCAATTTATCCAAAGTGGAAAGGATTAGAAAACTCGGCATCTTAGCGTAAATTAATTAAAGGAATGCATTCGCCTTCCTAGAACCTGTCATCTGCCTGTTGCCGAAAATCAATGATGGAGTGGGTTTTAAGTTCTAGAACAGCTTTGTCGGTGATAATGTTTAGACTAACTACCTAACGTTTGAAGAGATAAATACTTTTTTCAATGGGCTTATATATACATATTCAACTTGTATTCGTAAATAAATGTTATATATTTTATTATCAAATTGATTTTATTCAAACATTTCTTAATAGTTTAATTTAAAAACTTGTACTGTACTAAACTACACTATAAAAATTTCTGTAAAATTACTGCGCACTTTGCAGTTATATTTTTGATTACAGTGTTGAAACATATTTGTTTTACAGCAAATTGATGTTTTCTTGACGTACAGATTGACATAAACATTTGAAATGACTGCCAGTGAAGCAAACGTTTTTGCCGATACCACACTATATATTTTACATCATGTGTACATTCAAAACACATGGTGATGGCAATACTTAGACCATCGCACTGTGATGATAAATTAGAGAGATGGTCTTTAGAATGTACACTAACTTGTCCTAAACTGCACTTACTACATTTAAACTGCATTACTATATATATTTAATTTTTAAAAAAATTAATTATTGCCTTATCATACAGAAGAGTTTAAATTAGTAAAATAAATCCTAAATACTTAATTTCACTCCCCTGTCCACGCTGACACGGACAATTTTTCCGACCACAATCATGATTGGTCGGTCAAAAGCTGAACTCCCCAACAATTTAATCCATCTTGTAATGGTTATACGAGCAAACTCAGACAAAGATCGTAGAATATGTTTATATTTGGATTATTTGTTTATTACAAAAAAAAAATCTATTTGTCAGAACCTCGGAAATCCTTTAAAATAACGTAAAAGCACTTCTATTTCTTGCATTTTGTGAAATTGTTCCGGGATTAAAGGAGAGTTAAACTTGAATTAAATAGACATTTTAATTGGTGTTAGATAGAATTTTTACAGTGTAATGTTGCCTTCTTTTCTTTACAATACACCTAAAGATTCATCAAAATTTATAATAACACCTTCTAGAAATATTTGTGATGGAGTGACTTTAATTATTCCATTTTAACTTTACTATACATGTGGCAAACATAGCTTTATTAGGCCTCCGGGATATCCTATCTATCGAAATTGATTTTAAAAAAAACAGTTAAACTTTTACTTGTAAACATATACTTAACACGAAATTTCGAAATGCCGTTTTATCTTTTGTATTATCTAACCCAAGATAAATCATAGAAGTTTTGTTTTCATGCACTTGGCGCTTTCCAATACCTCCACAATGAAGTGAGAAATTGCATTCAAATTCCTTTAAATGAACAAAAATGTTAGATAAACGCATTCCACAGATAATAACCAAAAAGAAATGAAGCGAAAGGAACGTTTTAGAACCATTCTCTAAAGAGAAGCAATTTTTATTTTCATGAACCAGATAATCATTTTACCTTTGTTTAAAAAAGGCCGAGGTTTTGAATTATAAACTTCAACATTGGCCTTTTTTGCCAATAAAGAACAGATTATAAGGCTCAACGGATAGGAATAGAAGTGATGGAAAAATTCCAAACTGTTGTGCTATTGCATTGGACAATGGCCCATTTTACATATAAGATATGTAAGATTCAAACGATAGGAATGCAAACAGCAGAGATTCATTATTTGTGTCTCACAGGACAATAAATCAGCTATGAATCCAATTAGGTAAAAGGAATTTTCCGAAGATAGATTAGGAAAGAAGGGCTACCATAAAGTTTATCGGATGATGAGAGATAATGGATTAGAGATAATTAGTCATTCGTAAATCCTTGATGATGGCAAAAGACACTTTCTCGAAAGTTAATTTCAGATTGATTCTTTGCCTTGTTTGTGGTTGAATTATTCATTAGCTGTTTCGTGGGCAATGAGATTTAAATTGTTTCAAATTTGGTACTTTGTTGAAATTAATTATAACTTAAGAAACATTAATTAAAAATAATTTTAACTGTTACATTCTTACGACTCAACATTTAACAACAACATTTTTGAAATTTAAAATTTGAAGACAATAATTTTGAATGTGCAAGCTTTATATTTAGATATTTATGAATAACTGCATTTAGCATATCCACATACTTAAGTTTCTTGTAATCCCCGTCAAATAATTTTACTTGTTGTAATTTTTATGATTGCCTATAATGATAATTTACTAGATATTTGAAATATTCAGAGTATTCTGCTATAGATGTAGGTACATTATATGCCTATTTTTTAACATCTCACCGTTAACGAAATATTCTTAAAGTTTTTTTGCTTGAATAATATTTTATATCCTTAAAAATAGTTGTAAATGTTGCTTCAGTACTTTCTTTACTTTAAATTAAGTTTAATAACAACCAATAAAACATAGGGTTTAAAAAGTTATAAAAAATAGATTTTTCCTAACATTTTAATCCCGCGTATTGCTCAAAAGGACAGCAAATGAATGAATATATATTACGTTTTTTACTAACATAAGGTTACATAAAACGTTTTAGAAAGTATGTTTGTCTCTAAACAAATTGCGACGTGGGATATCTGAAATTCATATTTAGAGTATAAAGAAGAATATTATAATCAAGAATAAACCTACCTTTCAATTAAAACAGGTGGCGAGAAGTGAAACGTGATGTTGTCCCCCTTGAGAGGCATGAATGACCAGAAATAGGTTTCACCTTTGTAAGCTTTCGTGAGAGTGTGTTCACCGTAAGCCTTCAAAGTTGTCCTGACAACTGCAGTTGGATTGTTTTGAGGATACCGCGTTAAGGTCTTTCCAAATTGTTTGTCCTGAAATTGACATCAATAATATTTTTTAAGTAAAAGATTTCAGAAAAATACTCGCCTTTGATAAAACAAAATTATTAGAGGCTAAAAAAATATGGATATCAATAGAATCCAGTTTGGAAAATGGTATCAGAAACACGGTAGCACTGGCTGACGATTTTACAATTTTAGAAGACTGACTATATGGGAACCGTGAGCAATAGATTGTGGCAAAAAAACATTTATATTAATCACCACCATACAAAGGCCGGTCATTATTAAAATACCTCTATTATACGAAGTAAACTATTATGAAACGTCCACGAATATTGTAGCATATTATAACTTGCATAGAATTTTTTTTCAACTTACAGGAGTCCGTTGGCTGTATACAGCATTACTATTTTAAGCATTAACTTAATATTTTCTTTCTATGTAACTGTGTTGACTATTTTATTTTGATTTTGTTCTTTGTATGAGTATATATGTAGGAATTAGTTTGCAAAACTCACATTTTTCATACATTTGACAATTGTAAATTCAATCAGACAAAGTTTCAAATGAACGGACCAGATCTTATGTATTAATTATGTTTTAGAGCATGTTTATTTTGAAGATTGACCCTTGATATCCTACTGAACTAAAAAAAAAGTTGCGAAATTATTTTTCAGGGGAAGAGTCTTATGGTGATGAGTCTCTTATGGCCATTAAAAAGATAGCTTTAATGAAATAACCGAAGACTTTTCACAGTTCTACAAACTTTAGCAATTTAGACTTAAAAATTCAATGTATCAGTTACGTCCCTTTCTTGCGGATATTTATGTCAAAAGTTTTATTAAAAATCTCTATATCTAATTAAAAAATAATTTTTACATCAAATTTATAATGAGATGATAAAAATAGACATCTGCAGTCTTTCATCTTTTTTTAAAATTTGATTAGAAATTAAACAAAAAAGTATCTTACGTTTTGAAAGTAAAAAATAATTAATTAGCTGCCAATAACAAACCTTTAACATCTTCTGTCTGATAGAAAATATTCATAAAAAAACGTAAATGTTTAAAAAGAGCGGATTAAATACTCATTTCATTTGCTGAATTCCAAAAAGGAATTAGTTGGTATCCACAGATTAAAACAATTAAGTTTTTGCTTTTATCACTTCTTTTTAATATTTGTAAATATTAATTCTAAATGCAATTCGTAAGATAAGCGAAATGACTTTATGAAAAAAACTTAACTTTTTCTACTTAATTTAAATTTCGCAGTAATTAATTTTGAAAAAATGGCTAAAGAGATTTTCAACTGCAAAAAAATGATGATAATTCACATATTTTCTTTAAAAAATAATTAAACAACCCTGAAAATATGCCCTCCTTATTTCAACGAAATAAAAGGAGTAACCAAAATAAAGTTTAAAAAAGAGAAAAAAAAATGACAAAATTCTAAGCGTCATTTTTATAAAAAAAATTATTGAACCGCTTTTAAACTGAAGTCTTTTTTTTTTCTTTTTATAGTGAAAGTTTAGTATTACAAGATTGTATCGGAAATTAGTTATATAACATGAACTTTGTATGAAATTACTGTTACTATTTTAATAAATTTTTCTCTGAAATTTAAAATCAATAAAAAACCAATAATCTGCATTATTAAAATACATAAAAATTGCATTATATCTATAAAATCTCTTTAAAAATTAATATAATAAATTCTTATATATTTTTTTTTACTTTTTGTTGTAATTAAAAACCTTTCTTCTACTTAAGACCTTAATTTCATAGAAAAATGCACCTTAATTTCATAGAAAAATACATATTTAAAGCTTTTTATTTTATTAAAAAAATCTATCAAATATTTTCACTATTCAATCCGTAACATAATATAAATATTACGTATTTACATAAATATTTATTGGAGTTTTAGAATTTTAACTGCGGGTATGTGGTTCTAAATATTCAAACTGAGTAAAATCTATTTTAAAAAATTAACCGTTATTGAGCAATTTGATGAATAGTTCAAATAAAAGTGTTTTTCAAGTGAAAAATGTTTTCAAAATCTCTGTTTTTATTTCGCATAAAATGATCTAATACTTGTCAAAAGATGACTATTCTAGACTTTTTTTAACTTGTGAGTTTGCTAAATCAGGTTACAGTCAACGTTTAAACTGTTAGCACACATATTTTACAAAGGAAGTAATGAATAATAAAATACAAGAAATGTTTAATAAACCAATTATTAATAAATGACGATACATAAGCACATTCATTGAAATTAAAGAAATAAATGTCGTCCCTTTCTAAGCAGAAAACTTAAGTTAAAGGTGAAGCTAGTAAAATATCTTTCACGGGATTTAACTACATTATATGCATTTAATTAGAGTTTTAGATGTAAAATAGAATTAAATAACTTACGTTTTCTCATTTAATAACCAATATTTTTCTTTTTAATGCACAATCAGTTAATAGTATGGTTTGGTTAAATTTTCGTCGTACTTACCAGGAAAACTACACCTTATCGACAGCTATCTTAATGTACTAAGGTGTGAGACATACCATCTGTTAACCAAGTGAATTTTTTAAGCTTTTGTTTCCTTATTAATTAATCTTGTAACTAAACGGCTACCAAACAAACAAAATCTGGTTTTAGTGTTGGTTAATCGTCAGAAAAAAATAAGAGTATTGTATCTAATAGTGTAGTCATTAACGCTAAAAATAAATATAATCATAATTTTTTTTATGTATGTTGGAACACTTTCTAAAAAAACACTGAAATAATTTATTTTTATTTAAAAAAAACAATCTTAAGTACTATGATGCAAAAGCATCCTCGAGTTTTAAATTAGAAATAAGGTATTTGAAATCGATAAAGTTTGAAGTATGTTAGTAAAACCGATGTCCTCTCTTGTTACACCATACTGATGCAACCCAACTTTCTTTAAAATAACTTGGGATTTATTGGTTAGTCCAGCAAGTTAGCGCAACTTTTTTTCCAATGAAAGCCTTAGCATAAAATCCCGGCTGTTACTTCATAGATTTTTACTACACTTGCCGAAGACTGCGGTCGAAAATTTACGTATTTTGCGTGGGAAGAAAATTTTAGTTTTCCTTTTACTTCGATAAATTAGGCAAAAAAAAGTCTGGCGCACGTGATATCGGAGTCCACAAATTCTGAAAACAATTTGTGTTTTTGCTTCTAAAATCGGTAAAGAAAAATAAATTAAGTTTATTCGTTTGCTGCGTTTTCTTTGAAGTTTTACTTTGCAATTTTATATCTTTTAAAACATATTTAATTGCGTGTAAACGTTTTTTAATGTAGCATAAATGTTGCGCAATTATTTATATTATTTTTAAATAATAATTCAATTTTACGCAAAAATTCTATTTACATCATCAATACTTCCATACTTATTAACTCTAAAATATAGAACTAAAACGATACAAAATTTAATCCTTATGTAACTACTAGCTTGGTTATTTGGTAAGTAAACATATTTATTTATTCAGTTTAGCTTTATTTTAAACCAAGAAATAAAAACTAATTTTATAAATATATATTATACTTATCATCGCTTAAGTCTAATAAGAATAAATTTATGAAAAAATAACGAATTTCACTTACCGTCAGTTTTTGTACTTTTCCTTTTAAAGACGAATGCGTTCCCACATGTTGAAACAAAGATGGTCTATAATGAATCCAAACGTTATCCTTTTGTTTACGGCAGTCTTTCTATAAGAATACAACATTACAAAATTTAAAATTTTGAAACACAGCCATCTAAAAAGATTATGATTGAGTATGGTAAAAAATTAGAGGTTTATTAAAAATTAATACTATATGATGTAGTAGAAGATAAATTAGTTTTCTGAAATAGGAATACATCGAAAAAGTTTCTTTCATTATTGTTTTATTCATTTTTATCTTATAATGACTAATCAAATTACTTTACCCCTCTGAGGGCTAAGCAAATTGGCTAAAGTGTAAATTGGTTTTCACTGCATGAGATTGAAATTTAAATTTTTAGCTGATAATTTAATTTATTTACTTTTTTAAGCAAAAAATCTATATCTTTGTTGCAGATAATTTTAATTTACTTCCGCATACATTAAATTTAAATTGATTATTATGTTAATTATATACTTTCTAATTATATATCTGTTACTTAAAGCCGGACAATCAAAGTGACGGGTTATACGTTCGTAATACTCAGATGGTCAAAGTTAATATTTGAACTAAATATATTATTACGTGAATTGTAGTTCTTTTTTTTTGTGCAGCTGAGATCACAATCGACCAATTTACAAAATTAAAAATAATTTCTTTGTTAAAATACAGACAGTCATAAGTTATTCCTTTGTTAAAGTCCAGACAAAAATATAGTTGTTATTTGCAGTCCAATTAACTGCATAATGCTTTTCTAATTTTACCACATTTTTAATATGATAAAGAAGTTCAACACAATGCGTGTGTGTTAAAATATAAAAAAAACTATATCGCATACTTACGCTATCTCTATCAAAGCGGCACACTTTGGTCTGTATCATATGATCCAGTAACCAATCTACGGGTTTGTCGTTGTGAAATATTGCAAAAAACGTCACAAGTTTTGACAAATCTACAGCTTTGAACATTTTACCTGCAATTAAATATGAATTTACTAATAAAACAGCTTTTACTATGAAAAGAAATCGCATTTACATCAAAATAGTAAAAACTGACAAAATAAAAACCAAACGTTCTTATTATCGGAATTTGTTTAAAATTTAATTCGATTGAAGGAATAAAAAATAAGACTTCAAATTCGTGCTGGACTGAAATTTTAGTTGTGTTTTAAGTATTATACAAGGAACACAACTTTTCCCTATTTTTTACTTCGATCGATTTTGATTTTTGTAAAGTATTTGATTTCATAAGTAAAATTAATCATCAAAATCCTTCCATCTCTTTTTGCGAAGATGATAAATCAGATTAACTTTTCTTGACCATAACTCATATTCCTGAAACTAAAAAAACCCTTTGATTCCTGCTTCTAAACTATTTTAATAATTAAATATACGCAACTAAAAAATTTCTTTTCAAAGTTATATTTCCAATGCAAACACAGAAATCCCCCTAAAATAATCTGAACAACTGACACCAGTCTCACCTAGAAATCACGTGTTCTCCTATTCAATTTTTGATTACCTTTCAACCAACCCACAATAGAGCACATCTTCGACCAAAAAAAATCAATTGTGAAAATTTAAAGAAGAAATCTCCCTGGAACTAGAATTCTAAAACGACAACCTCTCCAATCCCAGAAGAATTTTAAATTCCCTCTCCCCTAAAAAGCAGCGCGGCCATTCAGAGCAAATATAATTCGGGCCATGAAATCGGAAAAAAGGGATTTCCCCACTGGAGATCGATAATTTCGGAGAATGGAACCGAGGAGGGATGGTGAGTGAATGCTCATTATGAAGAAGAGTTGGTGGCTATTTCAGTTTTTGTAGTTAAGTTTGAATTATCTTCGCACTAGAGCTACACGAGGGCTTTTGGCGACGGGCGTCATATTTCAGAACCACAGTCAAGTGACGAGCCGACACCTGAGTACGCACCCAACGCAACCGTTAAGGGCGACATCGTACCCAGCGTTGGGTCTTTGGAGGATATTTAACGTGCACCACCTTTAAACGGGGTATTATTCGTCGGACATTTTTGACTGCACGGACCATTTATAGGTCGGCAGTTATTTGGCGATGCCCGGACCCGAACCAGGGACCTTTCGCATGCTAGGAGGACGCCTAACTGACTGGGCTCCCCAGCCCCCGATCAGTTTTTTTTAATAAGTACAGTAAACCAATTATAAGTAAAATTATCCGAATCAATTAGAACCGGACCCCTTTCGGAAAATCAAAACACACATAAATGGATTAGGAGGGCGCCAATAAAAGAACTACAATTTAGGACACGCTGGCTAATGTTCCCAATCATAAAAATATATAAATACACAATTTCAGTACCCCTTCACTATATCACGCAGCCTCATTGTATTGCCCATTGGGATATATTGCAGTTAAGTCATGTCTCCCATTTTTTTTCTCGGTATTTTAATTTTCTAAAAATCAAAATAAAACTTTCGAATTTCATATACTTTAATATTTTCCGGAAAATAGGTTTCTGTCTTCAAACTAACTTACTTTATTTGGTTATTGTAATAGAACATGAGTCTAAATGAGTAAAATATGTATATATAAATGTGCAATAATATACCTTGCTATAGTACATGATGAAAACCTAATTTGAATTTGCTCGATTATTCTTTTAATTGTCGTTTCATTATGAAACAAAACTTTATATACTGTTCTATACTGTGCTTAGGCTCAAAACCTTTACAGTAGGCATAAGTACATTAAAAGTAACCATTATTTCCAATTCCCTCGCACATTCGGTAGATAGCGCTTTTTGCATGCCTCCCGGGAAGCACGATATAAAAAAAGTCATAATCATAAACACCCAAGGGAGACATGGGGTTGAAATTGCTTATATTTTTAAACTCCCAAACGAACAAGTGGAAGAAAACTAATGTCTCTTTTCTTTGACATCCCTAGGCAAAGGAGTGGATGGTATTCCCAAACTTAAGAAGCGAAGGGGGTGGGAAGAATAAGCGGTGGTGGTTGGTGGCTTACCTATAAAGCCCAGTTGGCAGAAATCCAGAATGATCCAGTCTTTGTTCTCGCGCAGCTTCTTGAAGGCGAAGTTCTTCATGATCGTCAAGTATCGCGGCTTGGTCAGGATGTCATCTTCCAGCTGAAGAAAGTTGGGGAAAGTCAACAACTCGGTTGACTCAATGGTTCGGGGATTGAGTTCTCTAACTAGCTCTTCAGATTTCAGGGATATAAGTTAAAGATAGTTGAGATATCTATGGCTTTGGAGCTTATTTCAATTATTTAATCTAAACATGATTCGTTTAGGGCGGACACTAAATATAAAATCTATGATTTATTCAAATAAGTTAAAGTTAAAGCTGTTACAATTGTTTGCCAAACAAATTTGTTTGTTAAAAGCAATTATGACGAGCTAGATACATAAAATTTTAAAGTTTATTTAAACAAGTTAAATGTCAAGCCACTACAAATGTAAAATTTCACACTTCACTGTGTAGTCTTAGAGTTAGAAAGCTGGAGTCAAAACTTAGACTCGGTTGACTCAATTACTCGGGGATAAAGTTCTTCAACTAGTTCTTCAGATTTGTATCGGGGATATAAGTTATTGGCAGTCGAGAAATATAACAAGTAGGTTTGTAACAGAATCTGTCACTTAACCCGCTTCTACACAACAGTTGTGTTTAACAGGTAAAAAGGCGCCAAACACAGTATTAATTCTATATTAAACATTTACATGCTAAATTTGGCTAGTTTCATTTATTTTATTTCTAAAATTCAATAATTATTACTTATCGTTTGCAAAAATTAATTTATATTTCAAAGAATAAATATGTAATATTCCACGCTTTTAAATAGAATGAAAACATTTCATATCAACATACAAAGAATCTCGTAGTGAAATATATTTGACGTTTTTTCAAACTGATCGATGTCACAAAAATAAATTTATTTTAATTTATTGTCTAAGAGAATTAATGTTTCTCGAGCGATTGTTGCGAATGGCAATGGGGATTTAATTCTAATAAAAATGGCTTCCTATGCTTTTTAAATGAGCATTAAATTTTGCAGTTTTTTTTAAATAATTGAAGTATTTTGAATTCGAATTTTTTTGAATTTTTCAATGTATTCTAATTTCGATGCGCTGAATTTTTTGACGTATCACACTTGTCCGTAGCATTTGTAGTTTGGGCTATGAAAGTGGGTGACGGACAGACAGATGTCCGATTATAATACCTTCCACTTTTTACGTTATAAACGTAGTGTGGAAGCTAACACTTTAGAGCTTATTCCAATTCTTTAATCTAAATATCACAAATATAAAATTGCAAAGTGTTTACGTGGTTAATTTGGCTGTGGCGTTGCTCTCTAACTTGCTCATTAGATTTTCTTGAAATAAAAACAGTTAAGAAGAACGCGAAAGATAAAATTTTAAGGTTTATTCAAATAATTTAAACTTCGAGCCCTTACAATAGCAAAATTAAACACATCACTGTTAGTCTTTTGGTTAGAAAATTAGAAACAACCACAACTTGGATTTAGTTAGCATAACAAAGACTCAGGGATGGAATTGTTGAGAAAAGCTACTATGAAAGCTCCACCTCAGTTATAGTCCTGGGTTCGGTAAGCATAACAACTTTGTAAAATTGTATGTATGTTACCCAATAAAACTGGCAAACACTGTTGTTATGGAAACAGTAACCTACATTTCTTTTTGTGTGAGGAAAGATTAGAGTAAATTTTCACTCTCTTATATGCTTATAAATGTCCAAGTTACAACTTTAACTACTTAAAATTTAATTTATTTTAAGTTTGCGTTAGTGTCAACAGTAAAAATTGGGTGTAACTTTGCGTATTCCATACATTACAAATGTTCCCCCAAATTAATGGTGTATCGTTCCACCAAAGTTTTACAGTGAATCACTCAGAGGTAGAGCTAATAGTTCTGGGGATACTCTTGAATTTTCACGTTAAATGAGATTAAGAAAATCAGTTAGATATGATTAAGAAAATATAAAGTTTTCAGGGTAATTTAAATTAGTTTACTTCTTACAAATGTAAGTTTGCGTGATTTCTTCTACAGGTTTTTCAGGAATAGACCTGTCTAATAGATTGTTTTAAAAAATTTTACTTTTAAGTTAAATTTAAATCTACACAATTAACATAATTGAATAAAAAATATAAACGCATTAAAATATTTCTAAGAAATTCTTAATAACGTGCCTTATAACTATGTTGACAGTGCGTTTTCATTAATATGATATTAATGGTTAAAAATGCTGACCTGAACGTAAAATGTTCCTTTTGCCTGTGCGTACATCATTAAATAAGCATAATCCAGATTTTGCTTAGTTCTCCACCTAGTTTTAAAACAAAATTAAAGTTACAAGATATAATTACACATAATTGTAAAATAATAACTTTATTCGTTTATTAAATCTATTCCAAAGTTCTCCTTAGTTAAACGTTTCCTACGGTTTTCCTAAACATTTTAATATTGTTGTTTTTTTTACTAAATAACCACTTACCATATATTTATGTTATAATTTTTTTTAAAGAAATTAGAATAAAATTCGTGACTACGAAACAAAAAAATCTTTTTCTCAAAGTAAAAACGTTTATTTTATAAAAACTGCAATTTTGTATTAGCCATTTTCAAACAATTCTTTTATGTGTCACAACAGAGGTAAGTAGGTGAATATTATTCTATTAGAAATTATTTTTGATAAATTTAGAATAAACTCCGCTACTAAGAAACAGAAACTAAATCATAAACCCTTTTCACAGCGGAAAAACGTTTCTTTTATAAAAAAGTAAACTTGTATTAGCCCTTTTCAAACAATTCTTTTATGTGTCACAACAGAGGTAAGTAGGTGAATATTATTCTATTAGAAATTATTTTTGAGAAATTTAGAATAAACTATCCACGACTAAGAAACCGAAACTAAATCATAAACCCTTTTCACAGCGGAAAAACGTTTCTTTTATAAAAAAGTTAACTTGTATTAGCCCTTTTCAAACAATTCTTTTATGTGTCATAACAAAGGTAAGTAGGTGAATTTCAAGGGTCTGAATACGTCATTTTTATATCAATAAATCATAGTAAGTAAGCATTGGTACAAAAACGATATGCATCATTCAGTGAGTTAGTAAATAAAAAAATTGTATAAAGCAAGTAATACAGAAAATATGATGGATGAAATGAATCTATAGTGAATTGTACCCAGACTCTATCCCTCATAGTATTTTGCCACTTCGACTTGACAAAATTGTATCTAGCATATTTATAGAAATACTTAGCACTTTTGGACTCATATAGAATATATAGAATTTATAGAATTGTAAGCCAGGGTTCAATCGAAAAAAATACAGAGTCATTAATAATCAAACTACCTCAAATTTTATTTCAAATTTATCGATGGTGGATTAGGCTTTTTTTGTCAATTGTGGTGCTAGAAAACACCCCAACCGATTCAGAGTATTCATCATATCTTCATTAGTCACTCATCTGCTATCTGCTTTTAGGAGGCTCTCCCCATGGAGTCAAATATAAATATGTTTGGAGATCTTCCCTACTCTACCCATTAGGTCAAGTTAAAGCAAATGATTTTGTAAAAACACTCCAACACTCAATCGAATACTTAATAGCAAACATTAAATAGTAGTTAAACGAAATAAGCTTTCAATTGATTCTATTGAAAATAATTAATCCAGTATGGAAAACGAGTTTATGAATGAATTCTACAAAGTGGTTCATAGTTTGATCACATATAATAATCCTCATTCGTCAAAAAAGTAACTTAAAAAAATCATGTTTAAAATTTAAAAAAATCAAGCATGTATTAAAAAAGGACTTTGGATGTTGTGTGACAGAAACGATCAGCTTCGAAACAATAGAATTTTCTACATGGATAGAGTAAAATGTTACATAAAAAAATGCCTATTCTTTGCGGTGACGTAGTTTAAGCGAAGCCGTATTAGAACTCAAATAGAGATTAAAGAAATTTAAAAGTTTACAATCGTTTCAGAACTTAAAACCTAACTTTAGTTCCGTCTCCAATACGAAACACCACACCAGTGAATAAATACGAAAATTAAGAGGCACATACATAAACAACATACTATGCGCATACTATAAACAGTGAGAGAGTGTAACAGTAAATGAGAAGTTGGAATTTTTATTCCGTATCCAAAGAGGTGGGATTCTACTGCGGCTCAATCTTAAGTATTTATGTTTAACCCATCATTGTCAGATGTGATTAAAAATTAGGAAGTGTTTTTTTAACTATATCTTATTAAGTGTAAAATGCGTCTAAAATACTTGTAACATTTCTTGAAATGATACGAAATTATTGCATATATTCATCCATCTCCAAGTTTCCTTAATCAAACAGTAGCCATTATATTAAGAATTGTTGTGGGTGTTGTCACGGAGGAGATAAGGCCAGAGAAGCACTCTGTGAAGTTTCGCCTTCGGTCCGTTACAGTTTTTGGGCTGGTCCAAAAAAGGAACGAAACCAGTTTAAAAGAAAAAAAAGTATAGTAGGCCATGCTCAACTGTTTCTTTGTTTTTCTTGGTAAAAGTCAACAATTCCAATCGAACGGATATTGTGACGTCAAGAAATGCTTATGTAGTCTTAAAGTTGAGTAGGTCATGGTACTGTGGTACCCCACCTCCAAGGATACGGGTTGAATTTTTGTCAAACCATCGCATCCTTTTGAAAATAAGTATTTATTCCATGAATATTTCATATCGGCCTTACCTGACTCTCTCGACCGGGTCGCCCAGAGTATTCCTGAGATTTTTGAAATCCGGGTAGTATCCTTCTGGGGGCGCAATAACTTCAAGCAGGCCGGAATCCAAATGCTTCTGAAACCTAAGAGAGAATACAGGGCCGATGGCCAATTTTATCAGAAGTAGCTTTTAAACTTACAAATAGTTTGGGAAGTCTTAGAAGCAGAAATCCTTTGAGCATTTCTTGATAAATGGGAAATTTTAAAATGAGTATGTGTATTCGTAGAAAAAAAGACAACGTTTTATGTTATTTCAAGTGATATTGACTCTCTTCTACTGGGATATAAATATTTTTTGTGGCATTGAATGGTTGCTTGAAAAGCAATGGAAAATTTATAAAGTTGTTCGTTTATGGTTTATTGCGCCAAAGAAACGTAGATCGATGGTTAGATTTTACATATAACAATTTAACGCATGATGTATAAAGAAATTGGCATATAGGCAAAGGTTATTTTTTTGATAATATACGTAGTTAGAATTAGTAACAAAAAGTAACAGCACAATAATTGTAAAAAAAATTACAAATAAATAATATGTATTTGAAATGAACTATTGTTTTTTACAAATGGATCAGCTTTTTCGAATTTTGTCGGTTAATGGCTTTTTGCAGACTCAACAAATTCTCTGGAACTGAGAGCCTTTTCTGTAGCAACATCTCGGTAGCTATCGCTAATAATTCCGACGCTCATATTATATTTGATTTCTGTCACTAATACAAAAATTTTGAAAATTGACAGAAAAACACTATTTGTTTAACAATAATCCTTTTTTTTTCTTGAATCGGAAATTGAAATAAAACAATCAAACAAATTTAATGAAATTGCGTTACAGTTTATGTGGTAGTCATTATATTTTATTTTCATAACAAAGATTTTAATATTTACAACCTCCGAAGTTGTTTTTCTGTTTTCGATCCACTAATCGATAATAACTTACTTAACTATATTTAATAGAAAACTTGCGTTTACTCTTAACTAAAAGAAATCCATAACTCTTCTTTTAAAAATTAAATGAAAGATATTTCATTGGTTTCTTTGTCAAAGAATTTATAACGTACTGATTGATCGATTCTCAATCGTGTCACTTGATCAATCATAATTGATTATCTTTCTACATATATGACCCTAATAAATCAATCATACGTAACTAAATTTTCATTTTAAACTTAAGTTACATCTTAGAATATTTTTGTAAAAGAAAAAAGACGACTTTGTTGTGTTTAATTTAATAAAAGTAACAGTAAAATAAAAATTGAGTGCTTCACAATTTTAATGATATTAATAATAACCTTTGTTAGCATTTCAAATAAAACGCAAATTGAACATACTAACGCCAAAGGGAAATAACAAAATCCCGTTCTGGCAAAATAAAAAAAGATTTCAATTAGTTCAACATTTACAGAAAAAATAATCTTAAAAAATGAAATATTTTTTCAGTTAAATAAAGAAACAAACGCAAGTTTTCTTTGATTAAATATATTATTTTGTCTAAATCAATATTATTTTAAGTGAAACAATAGATATTAAAAACTACAGACAAATTTCCCTCCTTTTCCTCATAGGTCGAATTTAAAATCGAAATCAGCCCTAATTAAATTACTTGGAGTTCGTTTATTTTGACACAAGGGATTCAAATAAACTAAAACCCAAAGTAACGAGGCATATCAAATGAAAATTTAAAATCATGCTCTCTTTTAATTGTACACTCAGAAACCTACATTTTCTTAAGTAATTGTGCCTTAAGCAACTAACATTTCCGTACCAAGAAAACGAAACATATCTCCAACTTACCGATTCCGTATCTCTTGAGTCTGCTCCTTCACGTAATCCATATCGATCTAGAGAATTGGAAAGTGCTTGAATATATCAAAATCACAATTTCTTGGGAAAAGTGGGGTAACTGAGTGTTTTACTTTTTATGCTAAATTTACTTAAATAAGGCACATATTTGAGATGTATTGATGGTTGCAATTGAAGAGCTTAGTGGAAGAACGTGCTTAGTAAAATTTTTGAAAAAAATTAAAATTTTTGTGTCAATAAATGTGTTATTCTCTCCTTTATATATAGAAATAACAAGATTCCCCCTTTCTATAAACTTTAAGTTAAGTAAGGGAGAGTGGGGGCTAATGGAACAAGGGGCTAATAGGACAAGGGGCAAAAAGTGTTGAATAATATATTTTTTTACAAATATTTCTACACCACAGCATTGCAACAGTTAGAATTCACATTTTAACAGCCAAAGATCAGCCATTAAAAGCATGTGTTGAAGTGGAGAGAAGAATTGCTGTTTTGGAGAATCCAAAGTAAGTTAAAAGTGTATTTTAGTTAAAAGACATATCATAAATTAAAATTAGATATGTCAAATAATGTGGCAAAATGCATGTGGTTCTCTGTTGGATCATACATAAATAATAACATTGTGGGGTCAAATGGGACGACAAATAAACCCGATTTTGCTTGCTTTTCTTGAAGAAACTATATAAATATCCTATATATCTTACTCAGCCAAGATGTAAAAAACATTATAGATCTAACTTGTACTTTCTTTAGTATATACTTTCTTTAGTATTCCCAATACTATGCTTTCAAATGATCAGACTTGAATTTAAAATTAAAATAAAATAATTAAATAAAAAGTTCATTATCTAGTTTTTCTAATTTTTTAATTCTTGTTTTAGTTGGAAGTTTCCCATATACTAAACTTTCTTTTGTAAAGCCCTAGAAACAAACTGTTGATAATAAAAAGGGATCGGGTGATGGATTGAACTGGCTGAATTTTTAATCAAAGCTACATCATGGTATCACGGCAATTGAAACAAGAAAATCAGCGTAAGTGTCTGCCTAAGCACTGGATCTAAAGTTTTGTACAAATGGGAATAAGAGAACAAATCAAGGAAATATTGGTTTTATGAATTTTTGAAGCGTCATAGCTTTTTCGCCATAACGAGCTACTGAAGCTACCAGTTTGGCTGTTTCAACAAGCTACAGCAAGGCAAATAGGCAAATATTGAAAAGTTTTCAATAGTCTTATTGAGGTTATGATGAAATATTCGTTTGGATCTTATAGAATATCTAACTGTGATGAAAGTACGGCTATTTAAGTTCCTCTTCGAGTAATTGCTCGGAAATGTAGCAAACAGGAACAAGCATGTTGCTGCTTGATGAAATATAGGACAAGTTTTGGATAAATTTAGAAGACTTAGTTACTAAACTACCCTTTCCAGTGATCGATCAAAAAACTATGCGAGCAATTTCTATTTTCAGTTTTAACTTTGATTTTTCACTTTCCAGTATGAAATAATTGTTTAAAAAATAAAATTTTATTTTATATTAATTGCGTAATTAGTGTTTGCTTTTCAGATTTTATTTTCAAGCCCTTTTCTAATTAATTTAATTTTTTTTTTAATTACGACACCATTTACCATGTCCGGTTAGCCCTGTGCCCTGTCCCAATAGCCCCCATGGGACACTTACATGTTTGTATAAAGTGTTCCCTAACTAAAATATGGAAAAAAATTTAACCTATTCTGAATGACTTTTTCATTAAATGAAAGCTCAGTTTATGAGCTTGTTAAAAAAAATATTAAAATTCTTACATTTTGGCTGAAATACAGCGATTTAAATTTTTTTTGTCCCAATAGCCTCCACTCTCCCCAATCTTTTTTACCATTTGTAAATGCCGTTTTCAACGTATCTAAATGCAAACGAAAAAGTTTAAAGCTAATTTTCTCGTTTTCACCTTTTTGTCACTTAGCACGTTCTTCCACTAAGCTCTTCAATTCTTTAAAAAGTTGACAACAGTGGTTACAATTCTTGAAACATCGATAAACTCACCAACAGTTCTAAAAAAAATTGAGGAAATGAAACTACTAAACATGTCATGTATATTTAAGCGGCAAACGTGTAAAGTTATACAACTTATATCTTCTTGTTTGGGTCCCAAACATTTTTATATTATACTATGTGTTATCTTAATGTTACACATTTCCAATTATCTTAATACACATTTCCAAACCCTCAAAGTATCTCCTTGATAATTCGTATATTTACTGACATATGTCACTTTTCTATGTAAAGGTGCGAAAAAAGGTGAAGAGGTTTACACCACTTTGAATCAAAACAATTTACTATTTTTAGAAATTTAAAGAAAAACCACTTCGAAGGAAAGTGATGTAATATTTATTATGTGCTATTTCACTCTAATTCAAAAGGCCTTACATCAGAATGTTGAATAATGGATGTAATTTGTTTAATTCATTCAAAGTTCAGGGAAGTCCCTGAAGATTCCAGTAAAAAAGAGAAGCGAAAGCGTTTAAAAGGTACAAGTTCCACCTTTCAACGTTTTACTTTTGCACTTTTCAAGCTCATCATATTCAATTACATTAAAAGCACTCACAGGTAATTACTGTTTCAATGTGACGCATAAGAAGGACGGCTATTTGTAGTTACAAAAACTTTTATGTGTACCATTTAATTTCAAGCTGATATTCAGCCTGAAAAGAAAGACACTTTACTTTCAATTAAGTTAACGAAATAATGTTTTATAAATAATTTAATTATTAAAACTTGATGTAAAATTCAAATATTAAATGGATGAAATTCTAGCATTTCGATGTGTTTCCATTATTATAATGCTACCAATGACAAATTTAATCAATTTGTCCTGTCGCAATTGTCAGTGACATTAGATGGTCAAGTCCCAAACGTACGTAGGGGACAATACATCAAAAAAGAAATAGATTACATTGTTTAAGTAAAAAAAAAAAACCTAGGGTGTACAACACCACGCTACTTTCAGTAACCACTTAATAAATCAATATATTTAAAAAAATAATTACATATCATATAAAGTAATTTCAGTAACTTTAAAACCTAAAAAGTTATATGGCAGCTACGCTTTGCGCATACAACTTATTTGCCCACAAAAAACCTACTTTGAACTCATGAACAGAATACTAGAAACTCGTATAAACCTTCTTGGTGACTAGGTTCTAGGAACTCGTGTACTAAATTGAAACTCTTTTAATTTGCGCTGTATAGGGGTTTCAGACAGAAAGACAGTCTGACAGACGGACCAATGTTCAAAAAACTTTTGTTTTAGATTCAGCGCCCACCAAAACGTGTTGAAAACAAAAAAAAATCATTTCGGATTTTCAGACCGATCGCAATACTTTCGCTACCTTATATTTCATAGCAGGTAATTGGAAATAATAATATGAAATCTTAAATCAAAAAGACATTATTTAAATTAAAAAAATAACTTAACTAATAAATTCAAACTCAAATAATAATCTGAAGCAGCTCTTATCTAAAGTGAAAATGGCGATGATAATTACGGCTTCTCACACGCTCTCATACATATTCTCGATGAGGTTCTCGAGAGTCGGGATCAGGTAACTCTCTCTTTGGGTCTTTTGATAACCAGACTACCCATTACCATGATAACTTTTTATTGAAATTAAAACTTTTAAATGAAACATAAAATGAACCATAAAAAAGAACTAAGCTACATTTGGTCGTGTCACAATTGTCGGTGATATTGGTGGGTTCCAAACGTGCGCAGTAGACAAAACATTACAAAAATAAACCTAAAATTGTTTGAATAAAATTTGATAACGTTGAAGCTTTAAGCAAAACGCCATTATTCAAAATAAAGAACAACTTGACTAATAAACTTTAACAATAATCCGAAACAGCTCTCCACAAAAGTGAGCATTTCAACAAGAGCTCTCACCTCCGCTATGCACACGATGAGAATGGCGTCTTCTCGCTCGCTCTCGTCCATATTCTCGATGAGGTTCTCGAGAGTCGGAATCAGGTAGCTCTCAATGGGTCTCTTGACAGTCGGAATGCCCATCACCATGGTAACTGCAAAGACAGTGGTCTCGTTATAGACTCTTCCGCATCACATAGTTCAGAGTGAAGTGTGTGCTTAAAGTGGTATTTGTTTTCGTGGTAGCTAATTAAGAAATACACTGATTTTTAGAGAGAGGGGCTTAAGTTTTTAGTTTATGTCGTAGTTATTGAGATAATGCTTAAAATAATTTTTAAAAGTAGTTAAATTTAAATTTAAGGGTTTTGGTAATTGCACATTATAATATAAGCCTTTTAGTTTGCTTGTAAATTATATTTTGTGTTGGGTTTCTTCAAGGTATTGGGGAATTTTGAATTTAAAATACTTTTTGGTTATTAATTATTTTTCATCGTTTCATTAAGTTTAGACAAATATCTAAACTTAATCTTAGCCATAACCCATTGCTAATTAATTTATTCATAATGCCGTAGCATTTACTTTATTTACGTATAATTATTAACTTTAACCAAACGAAAATTGAATTCTGTTCTGAATCATACAATATGCAAAGAAAACTTTAACTGTACCATGAAAAAATAATTTATTAAATGCGGGCGGTAGATAGTGATATCTAAACATTAAGTTAAAAACTCTATCTTGATTGAAATCCTAACGTTTATTTTTGGTTACCAAGTTCCGGTTGTTAACTTAGCGTTCAGCAACAGTGATTGGCGAGTGCATAATTGCATATCGCATAGTGTGTTTACTAAGATCCAACATCATCGTTCCAAACATGTCCCAATCCAATGCAATTCAATTAGATTTATTTAACCTCCTGGATGTTTCCTCTAACTGCACCTTGTTTGTTTTGTCATAAATCTACCATCATGGTATCCCAATCTATTCCATAAAATATAAACCATTAAATCTAGGAATCCTGCTATTACCCTGTCGACGCTCATAAATGAGGATCATAACCGGATAAGTTCCAATTCGACTAAAACAACTTGATTCTCATTCTCAAACTCAATTATCTCCAAGTATTAGTGATTATTTGAAATGGAACCTGTCAGAGTTTACGACTCACATCTCCTCAAATACCAATTTCAATTCAATTGAATCAACTCACCGCCTGTCCTGGATCCCGCAATCTTCAAAGCGGGCTGGAGGCCGTCAAAACTATTCATCAAATGCGGCAGATAGTGATGCAAGGATGGTAACTGAAGGTCCAAAGTATCATCGAGGTCTTTCTCTTTCTTGATAGGACCAGTGTTGCTGTACGGTGCCACATGTTTCTGTTGTTGCCACAGAGTTCCGCGGCCCAAGTATATGCTGGGATTCTGCCTGGAATTGCTGGTCGCCTTGTTCTGCAGGTTGCTGGAAGACTGTAGGACGTGGTCGAAGCTCTGGCGCAGAGAGGTGATGTCCCGCAATCGTTCCTGGCTGAGCATCTTGGCGTGGCGGAGACGCTCTTTCAGTTGCGAGATTTGTTGCTGGAGGGAGACGTTATCGGATACGTTGGCTGAAAGAAAGGAAATATGTGTTGGTAACCATAAATTAAGATGCGTTTTTTGTCTTTATGAAAAAAAGTCGAAGTCGAGGTGATATGTATAAAAAGTTTCCCTTAAAAAACAATTTATCTTCTGTAAATTCTTACCCAGTTCAATAAAACGGAAAAGTTTCAGCTAAAACAGTATGTAACGTTATTTTTGGGTTACACCAATTGTAGAGAAAGCTGACTAAATAAATTATGTAATTAACCTTTCACAATCCCGGTGTAACCTTCCACAGACTCTAAGAGCATAAACAATCGTAAATATTGTGAAAAGATGTTAAAGAAAAGTCATAACGAAAAAAATTGCTGTAAAAATTTGAGTATCCATGAAATTGACGTTCATGTAATCAAAAGATTGCTAGGTTGAGTCTTGAATTAGGAGGTGTAAAGATGAATATGTACACCAAATTATGTTATAAAGTTACTCCATAAAGCCGTTAGCAGCATTTGCTGCCACCAGTTTTATGAAATACCCTTACACCAAACAAATGAAAAAAAGAAAACAATAATGAAATAAAAGGGTAAAATTTGAGTAGTCATTAAATCGACTTTCATGTAATCCAAGGATTGCGAAGTCGAGTATTTCCTTAGGAGGTGTAAAGATGAATTAAACACCAGTTTTTGTTGTAACATTATACCATAAAGCCGTTGGTAATACTTACCGCCACCAGTTTTATAGAAGATTATTACACCAAACAGTTAAGTGAATTTTTCGACTACAATTTATAAGGTTTTATTTTAAAAATATTATTATTATATTATCAGATATTCTATTTTACACAATTCCTTTCCTGTGTTACCAGAGTCAATTTTGTTAGAATAAAGTTAGCTATACTTTATCTATGTATAACTGGAAGGGCGACTACTATTTTGGGTACTGCATGTAAGCAAATGACGATTATTAACAAGACTTCTGCGCGCTATATTTTGTGCATTTCTTAAACGCATCTATCATATAGAACTTCTTGAGGTAATTCCTATAGCAATTTATAAAATAAATATAATTTATTTCTTCCATAATAGTAAATAAAAACAGATACGGAACATCATATAACCCCGAAAGAGTATCGTAAAACAACTTTAAAAAATAACATTTGTAATCCCGATGATCACACCTACCGTTACAGAATTTAATTAATTTTTGCAAATTCATAACTAGCAATATTATTTTAAATGTAATTAAATTTTATATGTTCAAATTTAAAATAATCTTAAGCAATTTTCATTGAATGGGTTATAAATGGCAGAATGAATTATAAGAATTCATTACATTTTGCAGTTGTACTTTTCAAAGAAAAAATATATCATAAAAACACACATTTTATTAAACATAAGCTTTGCATATTTTAATTAAAATGAAAAACATCGTAAAATATGATGTACACTTTTACAATTCTATTTAAATATATTAATTTTTCTTACTTAATTTTCTTTTTTCCCCAAAATTTAAATAGTAAAAAAAATTTAAAAACACACAAAGCAAAATTAAACTAGTCTTTAGAAATAATTAAACTGAACTAAAAAGAGCATATATTTTTATGTTTTTATCAAACAAATTAATAAAGATTTTTTTATATTAACGCACAAGTATCAAACCATTAAAATATGGTATTTTTGATCATAAAATGATATTTTATTATTTTTGTTAGACAAAATGTTTTTATATATGTTTTATAAAAACTTGCTAGACCGAAGCGACTTTCTCCTCCTTTGTTCATTGTTTGATTATTTAAAAATTATTCAACAAAAAGAACCTCAAATATGGTTTTTAAAATTAAAAAAGACGTTTATTAAGTTTTTTAGGTTTAGAAACTTATTCATGTTTTAAGGTTTAGAAACACAGATTTTTTTACACATTTTAATAAGGTTTAACGACTTCCCATTGGCTCTCATCCCAATTCTATTGAAATTTTACAGCAAGCACTATTCGGATTTTTTTTTACCAAAACTTGATTTTAACATTATTTTTATCCTCTCTAATATTTAAAAAAGTGTTTTATGTATGTTTATGATTTTTCCATTTTGTGAGGTTAAATGTTCTAAAGAAATTAAATTTTAGTGAAACAAAAAGTTTCGATTTGTCAGTAAACAAAAAATTTCGTTTAATTCAAAAATAGCATTGAACCTATATTCCCCATTATTGAATTGAAGTTATGTTCCTACGTGTTTTAAAAATTCTTGTAATTATATGTGCCTATTGGAAAAAAAATACTTGTACAAAAATATTTTAAATATTAGGCTTCTAAGATATTTAATTTCTAATTGCTCTTACCCCCTTCCTTCAGAATAAATACTTTTGTTTCGCAAATAAGTTTATAGATTACAAATTCAACCGTGGGAGTTAGAAGAGTTTTTTAACTATTTTAATCTCTTTTTGAATATTATAATATTGTATGCATAATAAAACTATTTTTAGTGTTACATCTGACCATATTTTATAGTGTAAATAAATACTTTTTTATGTGAGAACCTCTAACGTGGAGATAAGTTTTATGGTCAAACCTTCATTGCGGAAAATGATTCGGAATATAACAAGGGCAGAAATGTGTTTTTACGACAATTCCTTCCTTTCATTTCTGTAACTTTTATGACAGTCCATTCATTGGTAAACACATAAAAAGGGAATATTTATGCTATTTCCACCATTCTGCACTAAAACAGCTTTGGAACCTTTTCACTGTTAGCAGTTGCTCCCGTGTCCACTATCAAAAAACTCTATAAATTTCTGGAGATAACGTTTTATTACCTGGAATTACAGATGTCCGAAATAAAGTCATTTCCCTGAGATTCCATCGTACTAATGTGCAAGTAAAAGCAGATTCTTAAGTTAAGAATAGATACAATTGTAATGAATGTGCTAAAAATTATACTTTTTAGGAGATTTTGTGCAAGTTTGTAAATTTAGATGTTTAGTAACAGTTTTATTTTTTATAGTTTAAAAGTTTTTATAACTATTGTAGTACTTTTATAAGTTTTCATCTTTACGTTATAATCCATTTATTTATAGCGAAATACTTTATAAAGCTATCGAGAAAAAATAAACAAATAACTTTAAATGTTTGGCTAAGTAAGGAGATTTCTCACAAAAGTTTTTTTTATTTAGCTCCTAAACAATACAATAATCTCCCTGTTGATCTGCAAATTATACCAAATGTCATCGTTTAAAAAAAAAGCTAAAAAATTATCTGTTTTCAGTTGATAATTTAATTTGATTCAATTTAATTCAATTTTGGGTTCTCTATTGTTTATTTTTAAATAGCACCGACGACTTTGCCAAATTTCATTGTCATATCTACCCTGTATTGTTTTATAAAAAAAAATGTCTTGAATTTCTTTTCACTCGTATGGGATTCTAAATCCCCAGAGTGTTTATTTTGTACTTGTTGTTTTTTTGATAATAAAAAAAAATAATAATAAAAAATTAAAAAAAAGTTATACATCATATGGTACAGAAGTTACAGACACCACCGAATAATATTTAATTGGTGGTTTACAAAAATGTTTATTTTAAGTATTATTTTTTTTTAATTTAAAAGCAATTTAAAGAATATTTTATCATAAGTATTGCTGATCATTTACATTTGGTTACATGTTTTGCCCACAATGAAGGCAACATCCTCAGCAAATATTACAATTCTAAAAATGTCGAGTAATTGACGTTTAAAAAATAATTAGAGGGACCACTATTTTATTTCCCTATTTGGCTTAAACTAAGTTAAAACTATAAAAATTAATAATACATCCAAAAACAATTTAATTAGTTAAAGAACGTAATTAATCTTGCACTTCAATGCAATTGATGAATTGAGCTCCTACATCCATTTAAATAGATGCTTTGAAAACAAGCTCAATGTAGAAACGCTACAAATATTATAGCTTTATAAATGATTAGTGTAACTATTTAAGGGATAATTTTATTATAAAAGTCTGTTACACAAAGTAAAGTTTTAATGAAGATATTATCAAAAGTTAACTCTTTTAAAAGACTTACGAAATCGTTTTTAACCCTCGCGCTTATTCATTTTATTAACAAGTAAAATATTAATAGCCACTAACAAAGGTGGAAAAATTATTTTCAGTTCATGTACTATAGAATCATTAACGATCTTTCAGTATAGTTTTTTTAGAGCCAAACCAAACTGGAATTACTAATTATTACTTTAATTTTATAGTTTATCCTTTGCTACTTTATTTTTTTATAACTAAGGAACTTCAACATCTCTCAAACGCGTTATGAGCTTTTCTAGAAGCTAGTGCTTGACTACAGTTGACAATTTCGAGGTATATCGCAAATGGCCCTCTTGAAGCTCTAGTGTGACGTTATTTTAACCGAACGAACCTACATTTTGTTCGGATTTCTTCAAGCATTTTGTATGATGTTACACTTTTTGTATCAGCAAATATTTTCGACAGCAAAGTTTTAGCAAGTGCTATGCTAAATAATTAGTAAAATATCTACAACAAGTTTTCCAAAACTAAAAAAATAATATTTCTTAGAGGCAATGAAACTACGAAACCTATGATTCAGAGCTTAATTAAAATTAATACTATACTTCTTCCCTTTAAATTCAATAAAAGTTGCCACTTATAACTGTATCTATCGAACAAAAAGTTGCGCTCTTTTAGTACAAATCCTGACTACAACTAACCACAGATCAGTGAAATACGTCAAATGCAAGCTTTGTTCAAATTGAGTTTTGTTTTAAGAATATCCTTTTTCCTTACCATAAAAAAAACTAAAGAACTCTTAGTTATTGAAATTTGGAAAAAATATTAATTGAAAACGCATTTAATAAAACTAGAAGCCACTCTACTCATTTCTCAATGCCCTATAATTATATTAGTTTAAGAGCTTAATTAGAAACTAAATTTATTAACTTTTTTAAAATTAATATTTCTAAGTAATATAAAATTAAAATTATTAACCGAACTATTATTCTACTAAATATTTATTTTTTACATTGTTTTTAAAGTTTTTTAAAAGTTAGGAAATTGGAGCTGGATTCTTAAATGATTGTAGTTTTGGGAGGGGAAGCCATGCCACCTCTGCACCCCTCCCCGCCAACGGCGCCCATGAAAAATAATTTCAAATATTTACTACGCAAAAAAATTAATTCACTTCTTTCAAAACATGAAAACTTAACAAAGAATTCAATTTGCAAAATAAACATTTTCTTAAGTTATCCACCATACTACATTAAAAAAGAACAATAGAAAAATTTCTATTTCCGAGTAAAGAATGAACTGCTAGAGAAAAAAAAAGTCCATTACAACCCTAAGACTACCTTAGAGCAGCAGCTCCTTTTAAACGTTTTGACAAAGACCTTCCAAGAACCAGCAATATTCTCCAAAAAGTGTATCAATAACACAGCCTTCTTTTCCTTTTTAATAAGGAAAGTTTTTCTTCTTTCTTATGGTACGTTTAAGGTTTCGCCCATTTAGTTTTTTGGGGATAAAGAAACTGCTTATTCGCGTTTATTTCTTCTTTTGATAACAGAGGAGCATCAAAAAATTACCGCAAGGGGTGCTGTTTTTTTCCTTTTGTTTATTTAACGAAAGAACTACTTTTTTTTATATATATTTACGCTTGAGAAGTTGCGCCAAGATTTCCACGAAACTCATTTTTTTTCAGCGATGAGTTTAATTTTCAGAAGATAAAAAAGTTATTTATAAAGGTACAAAATAATTCGTGTTATTTTTCGAGAAGTAACAGAAATTTTGTAGAAAAAGCTAGCACATGATAAATTCTCAAAAAAATTATTTTTAACCTTAAGTTGGATACCAATCATTCATGAGTATGGAAAAAACAACAATAAACTACCCTATTAATATTCGGCAAACACCAGTTATGTGGTTGTACACAAAATGTGAATGGGATTCCTCTGAAATTATTATGAATATTTTATTCCTTTGTAATAAAATGTTAATTTCTAATGATAAATATTAATAGCATGCATACTATTAACATGTTAAAATTAAAATATGACGTTGCAATAGGCTTTTGAACCATTATATTATGTATGCAATCATTCTAGTTGTATAAAACATTTTTTTTTTTTGCTTTTCAAATGATTGCATATAACATTCTTTTAACTAAATTCTTTAACTCTTGCATATAATATTCTTTAAATAAATTTTTTACTATAAAAGCTTTACTATAAAAGCTTACCAAAAAAATACAGTACCCACCTTCAAACGACACCTTTAAACAAACATATGGTTCTTTTCCAGCAAAATTTACATAATATTACCAACTTTCTTTTCATCATAAAAAATTGAAAACTTGAACCAACACAAAGTTTTACCTTCTTTAGATAATTACGTCCCTAGATGCCACATTTAAGAGCTAGCGAAAAATATTTTTGCCTTCAACGCATTTTTCTATAAATATATAAAAAAAGTTATTTGAATTTCAAATGCAATTTTTATGTTGCTCTTTTCAAAGGAGGCGTCTGTTTTGCCTCTTTAAACCCAACATGTGAATGCAAGCAAGCGAAAAGTAACTTAATGTGTTGTGTCTTTGTTGTTTTCGGAAAAAAACATTTTATTTATTTAAAGTAAACACATTTTGTTTGCAACATTCTTATATTTCCTTACGCATGAATACTGCAATGTAATGTTATTCTGATTACAAAAATAAATAAATTTGTAATTATTATTAAGTTCCTTATATTTTCCCTACTTTAATAAATCCGGTTATGCTCGGGTGTACCCTTAACAACAGTCACTTGTAACCCCCCTGCTGATGTCGATTTTTTTTTTATTTGAATGCCCTACTGAACCTTTACCCTTCTTTCCATGAAACACAAACTCTACATTTGTTTTTAAAAATCCATCAATATTTTCATTTCTTTCCATTTGCAAACAGCAAAATTTAACTACATCTGTAATTAAGTCAAATTCGAATATAGTATTAGAATCGAGTCGAGTAACTTTGAACAAACATTGGGAATCTAATGAAGATAATGACTAATGAAGATAATAAATAATGAACATGTTCCTCAACTTGAGTGGCAACCGAACCACAATAATGGAAATAATCTCGGTTAATTAATCAATGTAGTGGGAGGAGTTAAGAATATTAGCTTTCATATTGCAATCTTACATTTTCGTACTTGTATTTCATTTTGTGCTGATATTTCTTTAAAATTATATGCTTACAACAATTTAAATGTGAAATGCTATGAATAAATCTGCTTAAGATGTTACCTCCTTCCTCCTTTATAGGGCAGGAATTTCGAAAAACAGCTTCTTAAATGACGCCTTCGTATGAAAAGAATAAGCTTCAAAAATTCCTAATCTAAGCATACAATTGTTTTGGTTAGGAGTTGATACGTGAGTGAATGAGTCGGTCAAGACTTCTTCCTTTATAGATAAAAATTTACTTGTAAAGTCTATTTGTCAAGCAATTTTAGCTGTACAATTTAAGTTTTTTATTTCCAAAAATATAATTCATGCCTTCAAAATGATTGTAAATAAAAATAGATTGAAGTAAAGAAATTTTCAGACATTTTATTTTAAGTCAAATGATTTTTTTAAAAGAAATACAGCTTTGGTATTTAAAAGATAAGGTAAATAAATCTAAAGTATTTCGAAGACTAAAATTATTTGTAACAAAATTGTAGATAGTCGAATATTTGTTTAAACATTAGACAAGTGAATTATTTAGATATATACATATGTTCGAAGATACTTTTGGTAATTTATTTTTTTTCCTCTCTTCATTCCATCTAATTTAAATACTGATTTTTTAATTGTTCGTAAATATTTGTAAAAGTTTATTGCTTTAGATTTCTATCTTGTACTTTCAACAAAACCCAAAATGATTTTTTTTACAAAATTTAGTTTATCTAGTTTCCAAAGTAGGTTTATAAAAATTAATGATGACGTCATAGCTAGTTTTGTTATTATACTTTTAAAAAAATCAATTAATAATGACATTAACAAAACTTGTTGTCTCAGTATTATTTCTACATTTCTTTATGAGTAAAAAAATTGTTTTGAAATTAAAACACTGCATTTTTCTTTTGAACCTCCACTAATTAATAACAAATTTCTTGTCTTCCATTTAATTAAATTGATAATTTCACAGTAATAGAAGCCCAATTTTAGTGTAAAGCATTTTTGAATTACATTAAAACAGAAACAACTCAAAATGAAATTCTTAAAATACCTTTTTAAGTTTTTGTTTTGTTTTAATTCATTATAGTATATTTTTAGCACGCTGTTAGTCGATTAAATCTTATCGATCTTTGTTCTACGTAAAGCTGCTTTCCTAATCGCCTTTTCAATTTATAAAATGCACGAATCAGTTTCATTGAATATGAATCAAAAGACGTTTTCTTTTTGTCTGTTAAATTTAATTTCTTAGTGTATGCATACATTTTTAATTAAAATATACAAACGCTATAGTTCAGATTGCAATTAGATTTTCCATTAGAATAATGCCTCCAAATTGAAGTAATTCCAGTTTTTGATGATTGAACAACTACGAAATGAACTTTTTCATAAAGGTTTCAATTTAAACATATTTTTAGGGCCATAATTGTAAGTTAGCGTAAAATTTCGAATTGTTGAACGTAAAAATACTTAAAATATGTGAATTATTATAAATTGATACATAATTACTATTCTCTCAGTTAACTTGACTGTCTGTCTTTGAAAGGTATATGGGGACTAAGACACCTCTGGTTATAAGCATTTTCTATCAACCCCAATCCAATATCCCTAACTATAGCATATATACATAGCTATACATTGTTATATACATTAACATCATTTAAGCTCAACAAAATACGTCAACAAAAAAAATAGCTGTTCCAATAAAACACTTTTCTGTATGGTCAGCGGTCAGAGAATTAAACACAAAAGATCAACCCCCGTTATCTACAACAAAATCGACATTTACTCTACCAACCATTTTCGAGAATTAATAAATTGAAACTCAAAACAATCACACCGAAAAATCACATTTAATAAACGATACACAGAAATCTGGACGACAATCACAGTTCGTTAGCAGCAGCGATTTGTCCTGTAATCACACGCGTTTGTAGGCCCTCCGACAGGCCAACAATCAACGGGCAGAAGATGAATATTCCTCATCACAACCAGGCATAATCAACTGCCGAACTGGGCCCGGAATTCACAGGCCTGTCACGAGCCGAATCAAGGCTGGCCGAGTGCATTAAACTAGGGCCGCTATTTGATTTACAGTAATTTCGGACGTTCTCGTCATAACAGGCCGCTTTGTCTAATGGATATCTGAAATACTATGGGGTTTGAATGTTGTGTTGTTTGGTTTTAATGTTATAATAATTGTGTTTCCATACTTTGGATGTTTGATACAATGCAAATTCACGTTCCCCTTTAAGAGGTTCGTTAATTAAATTCATGAATGTTATTTTTAAGAGTTTATGTATACGGACAACTAAAGTAGCTTACATTATCCTCAAGAATAAGAGTTATATAAATTTATGGAAGTAAACATTTATGTTTTTACTTTAAACTAATCATTATCATATTTAATATTCAAAATTAAGTGTTATTAGCTTAAATGAATGTTTCAAATATAAATAGCCAGTAATCACTATAGTAACATAACAATAATGAATTATTTTATGTTCTCTACCTTGCTGCAAAACGAAGATTATGGATGTCAGTTTTTTTTTCAAAAATGATATCAGTTGTATGTATCACAGTAAGATTTTACTGCGAGACATGCTCAAGTTTCATTATATTACAGCAAAATACTAAAGTACACATATCCGACAAAACATTTGAAAAATATTTGTTTTTAGATATATTTTTTAAAAAGTAAGGGAGTCACTTCAATAAAAAATTGTATATGTTACTGTTAATCAGATCTAATTATATAATTTAATATGATGGTTTATTGGGTTAATATGATGACTTTTAGTGTGGTCTTATTGATTAATAAAAAATACATAATACCCTAAAACTCAATTAAAAAGCTTTGATACATCGTCTACATCCATATCTATAATGGAAATAGCCCTGAAAGACTCACTGACGCATCCCAGCCAAAACTATTGAAGGAGGTTCGGGAGGTTAAGGTACTCCCGTGTAACGCCGGGCATATAAAACTAATATTTACATACACCAATAGTTCTATTATAGTTGTATGCGTAAGATAACATAAATATTCATTTTCCAACGAAAGCACTGTTATTAAGGCTTTTGCTTAGCATTAATTAAAGTTACTGCATTGAAATTAATGTCTCTAATTACACATTGTTTTACATTAAAATATTTAAGCCATCAATTTATTGCGACGGAATTCAATTGCTAAATATTTCATTCCTTTCAGTTTACTCCATTGTAATTGTTCATTTAACACCACCTGACAAGAATACATGAATTAATCATTATAAGTTAAATAGTAATTATACCCTTCTTTAAATTCTTAACTGTAGTATTAACAAAAATAAATGTAATGAGCTTTTCTAAGCAAATATATAATTGGTATGTTTTCAAGTACCATGAAAATTTTAAATATTTGTTATAGTCTCTACACGACCTGGCATTTTAGCTTCCACACTACGGTTATAACGTAAAAAGTGGAAGGTATTATAATCGTTCAGTCCGTCTGTCTGTCCGTCTGTCAGTAACCCACTTTCATAGCCCAAACTACAAATGCTACGGACAAGTGTGATACGTCAAAAAATTCAGCGCATCGAAATTAGAATACATTGAAAATTTCAGAAAAGAATTCGAATTCGAAGTACTTCAATTATTTAAAAAAAAAACTGCAAAATTTAATGCTCATTTAAAAAGCATAAGAAGCCATTTTTATTAGAATTAAATCACCATTGCCATTCGCAACAATCGCTCGAGAAACTTAAATTCTTTTAGACAATAAATTAAAATAAATTTATTTTTGCGTCATCGATCAGTTTGAAATGACGTCAAATATGTAGTAACAAATACTACGAGATTCTTTGTAAATTGATATGAAATGTTTTCATTCTATTTAAAAGCGAGGAATATTACATATTTATTCTTTGAAATATAAATTAATTTTTGCAAACGATAAGTAATAATTATTGAATTTTCAAAATAAAATAAAAGAAACTATCCAAATTTAGCATGTAAATGTTTAATATAGAATTAATACTGTGTTTGGCTCCTTTTTACCTGTTAAATACAACTGTTGTGGGGAAGCGGGTTCAGTGACAGATTCTGTTACAAACCTACTTGTTTACTATTATATAGTTGGCCTACTTCATTTCTGTCGTTGAATGTAGTAGTCGTCAAAATATAATGCCAACTACTGATGGAAAGTATTTTTTTTCGGTGAAAATAACGAGGCTTAGCTAAAATATGAAGCTTGTCAAATATATATAACAAACTGTATTTATATACCAGGCGTTGCACGAATGTATCCTTAATAATGTACCATTAAAAACCCTCACTTAGCATAAATATTCTTAAATTGTTCCGTTTGTGACCTTAAAATTGAAGGGTAAAGGAAGGTTTTAAACTTAAAACTAATATTTGAAAAAGTGTTAGTGTGTAAAAGTGTTTTCTAGATAGAAAGGAGTTTCAGAAATTTAATTCGAACCAAGTTGAGTAAAAATGATTAAGATTTAAAAATCAAATAAGCAATAAATAGATTTCTGAAATATAATTCAAATCGATCTGAGTACATCTAATCAAGCAATAAAATTCAAATATATAGATTTTAAAAATAAATAAAATCTAATTCCCCGTGCTCATTAGCACGTGCTAGCACTTAAATTTATATTTAATCTTTGAATTACAAGCGATAAAGCAGTTAAAATATTAGCAAACCAAATAGATTGTTTTAATAATTATATCAACAATCAAAAAGCAAATTTACTGTTTGAGTTTCTATAGAAACCAAGAAAAGAACGAATAAAAGATTATTTTATTTAATCATAATAATTATAACCAGTAAGCACTTTTTAATCATTCGTAGTCCAAGGGTACGTATAAAAGACAAGTGTTTGTTTCCAAAGAGTGTTTTAAGAGTTTATGAACTATGAAAAACGATGTTTTTATTTTATTCATTTAAAATATAAAATGAAAATTTTTTAAACTGTCCGATAGTGGCATTGAAACGAAAACATATTATAAAATATTGTTGTGATAAAGTATGTTAAATAACTTATAACTGGAATTTATTTTAAAAAGTAATTATACATTAAAAATGCATACTGGTATACAGAGAGTCTATTAATCAAATGATATTTTTATGGGGGAGGGAGTTGAGCCGAATACACCAAACCTCACTTGAGAGAAAGGGGGGTCTCTTTGCAAGAAAATGGAATTAAATACCAATAAAATTTGTTTATGGACTCAAATTTGGCAAAATCTTACATGATAAAATTTATCGTGGCTTACAAGACATACTTAAAAAGGTTCCGTTCTTTTATTTAGATTCGATTGGCGTTCATTTCTTTCTGTTATCTCTATTAGTTTCAATTCAGAGCAAAGGAATTACGAAATTTGAAAAATATCTCTTGAGATTACAAGGGGGTGGGAGGTCGAGCCAAATATCACGAAATATCACCAGGGGAAGAGGGGTGGACAACGAATCGTCAAAACCACTTCTGATTATTTCTAGAACAACCCCCACCCACCATCCCCCGGTAATGTTACTTTCTCTAAGTATTTTCATATACGTGTTACCTGTAATTATGGAATTAGTAGTTGATATAATACTGAGAAATTAATAGCGATGATATATAATTCCCACACAAACCTTATTGTTAAATCCAAATTCCTATGGGTAAATTTGTTTAATATATATTTAAAATAGAGTTTCATGAAGGATTAAATTTATCCTTATACAAAATGATACAGATGAATTATTAAATAATAATGTATGTATATAAGCAGTGTGTTCAGTATTTGTAAACTGTATTTTCTAAAAAACCAGTAATGTTTAGCCGCCATAAAATATTTTTAAAAAATTTCAACTATAGATTGCATTAAATAGCAGAAATAAATAAGCTATTTTAAATGCTTCAAGCTGTTTTGTTTAGTATTTAATATTTAGCATTTCGGAAGGAAAAAAAGCTAGATTTCAATACCACATTTTCAATAAAAACCTTTTAATTATACTTTGAACAGTCTATATGCTTGATATTTAGTGTTATTCTACGAAATAATTGATTGCCCGAGGATTATTTTTTAAAGAACTAGATCAAACTGCACAAGTAAGCAAATCACGTGCTTATGTTTACAGATACTATATATATATTTTTATACATTTCAAGATTAATTTACAATTTGTTTTAGGAATTGATATAATATATGTTACATATTAATCATTCAATTGCTAGTTCAATGTCATTGCAAACAAAGTTTCTTTTTAAAATCATTGGCGATAATAACAAAATGCGCTAGCGCTAACAATAAGCCCATGTCACGATGGTTTTAGAAAGGTTTAATTTTTATAGGGTTTTAAATTTGTGTCTTGAAATTGTGAAATCTTGAAATTTATAGTCGATAACCCCAAACAACCCTACTGATTGATTTAAAACTTTCTGAAATGACAACTATATACTATACAAATGCAAGAAAATAGCACATACAAAGTCTTTCTACAGAAATGGACAACTGTTTGTTTGTTTAAAAACTTTATAATATGCCCTCTAATATTAAAATACAAGAAAACTACTACATGCAAAGTTTTCTAAACAAACACACATGAAAAAAGCTTACCTGGATTATTTGTTATTAGAATAAATGTAAAAATAGGTATTGCTAATAAAGTCATTGCTATGTAGAAGGATGTCATGACTGATCGCCGAAACAGGAAATGCCGACTCGCATTATTCATTACATTGTTCGTCATTGTTATTTCTAGTTTTTTGTGTACTGTCTTCTATACAAAATACCATTTAAATGAATTCTTCAAAATTCATATATAATTGTCGGTTTGACTTATTAGATACCTTCTGATGAAATATTATTGTCTTTGTCGGGTTTGAAGCAGTTTAGTATCTTTTGAATTTCAACGTCTTTTAGTTTTTCATTATTACATTATTAAGTTCAGATTTGATTTTGAAATGGAATCTTCAAATGATTGTTACAAATACGATTGGTTAATGCTATGTATGGTTCTTGAAGAATTTATGAAAAAATATTTGATTACGTCAATTGTTGTAAATGCTCAGTATTATTCAATAGTAAACGCTCAAAATTCACAAGATTTTGACTGTCAAACTAGCAAAAATAGCTTCTTATTCAATTTTCAACGTGTTTATTCTACGTTCAAGGATAGCTTGCTTCTGAATAATCTCAAAGATGCATCTTCAAAGTAAAATCAGGAGATGACTTTATTTTGATGGATCAGGGGAATCCGGGAGAACCAGGAGAAGTGTTTTCCCGATCCGGAAGCCAACTTGCCTCTGCCAAATTGCGAGGTCGAATGCCGCTTTTTACAGTCCCGCTCTATTCGTAGATGGCGCTGGTAAACGGCGAATGTACAATACACGTGAACGTTTGGGATTAGAAATGATGGTATTGAATAAGACGAAGTTTTTCATTTTAATTTTAAATTAAATTTCCGAATTTGTAATTTTCTCATCGGTGGTTAAAGTTGGTGGTTCTAAAATAGAATTTCTACGCTTCTACAGATTGCATCTAAGAATTTTGGCTGTTTTTTAAAAGGTTAAATTTAAGTTTCCTTATTATATATAATCCAGTATTCAGTTAAGAAAGTTGATATAACTCTACTAATATTGCACATTATATATTTTAATTCTATAAAAGAAAACTTTACTTAGCATTTCAATTCTATTCATATGCACTTCTTAATAGAATCAAAATAGTTGTAAAAGTTTTATATTCAAATAATTAAAATTCTTTATACAGTTTAATACATTAAAATACATAACAATAAAGCTTAAAAACGAAATAACAATTGTTGTGTCATCACAAAAATATTTCTAAAATATTTTTCATACCAAAGACAATTATTTGAAATCTGTAGCTTGTTAAAGGAATTCAGAATAGGTGGGTGTGGGAAAAAACGTTGTAGAAATGTTTATAGATAAAATTTGTAATTTAATGTTAATTTTTTTAATCGAAGTTTATTAGAATGCTCAAAAGTGTGGATAAATAAAATAATACCAAAGCTCATTTATTTTCGAAGCTTTCTCAGGATAAATGCAAAACTTTTATATATTTAAAAATATTTACTTTAAAAGAGATTCGATTGGTTTAACAGTTTTTCAAAAACGTTAAAATATTTTCCTCAAGAATAAAATTAGGTTTTTAACAACAAATTTACAACGTTTCTTTTTTGAATTTCTTAAAAAAAACATCAACGAATCCCATTTCATCAAGATCTACCCCCTCCCCCCTTCCCTAAAAAAACATTTTTTTTTCTTTTCGCAAAGATGTAGGATTATTTTTATCACTTGCCTTTTCTTTCCCTTAAAATGACCAAGTTGGCATACCGCCACCGGGCAAAAAGCTCTTTAATAAAGGCCGTTTTTTTATGCTCTAAAAATCTCTAGTTTCTCATAATTAGTGATATTCTACGAGATTCCTAACAAGGGGAGGGAAGATTGTTGAGCTAACGAAGTTCTTTGGAGCGGCCTTATCACCACGATAATTAAATTTACGAAAAATGGAGTTAAAATTAAAACTACAGTCAGTAATTATTTGCCTTGGCCTTTAATTTTCTTGATATTTCTTTTTTTACTCTTTCGTAATGCATGCTTCAAAGCTGTACAAATTAATCTGGCTAAATTGGACGAAGGCCAATAAGAAAATTGCCAAGACTTTTCTTCGGCAGGGCACGTAAAAGAAATTATTCATTTAATTAATAGTTTCTGCTGCACATCTTATAATTCCAACTTGCGCTGGAAGTTGAGATAATTATTACTAAAAATTAAATTCAAGAAAAAAAGTAACTTTAATAAGTAATAAAAAATATTGCATGCTCATTTTGATTTTATAATTGGGAATTGCTTTTGAAAAATTAAAAACTAGGTTTTCACTAATTAGGTTCAAGAACACCGTTTTAAAAACCTTAGCAAGGAGACTTATCTCCAACTTTTTTAAAAGTTTTAAACTTAAAACTAATATTTGAAAAAGTGTTAGGGGATCCAGGTAGTCACATCTTGTATGCTAATATTTTATCTCTGACAATACCATATGTTGTTGTGACAGGCTTTTAGCTGGGATTTTTTCTGAAAACGAATTATAAATTTGCATTCTCTAAATTAGCTTCGTTTTAAAAATCGAAGCTTCTTTTTTGTTTTTTTCATTTAAAAAGTAAAAAAGTCATTAACTAGTATGATAAAGTACATTTTGCACAAGGTGACTTTTTACGTTATAATTCTGAAATATCTGCAAGTTAATCTTTATTATTGTCAATATGAGTACAAGTAAATATTCGTAACACAATCGGGTAGCTTTATGACCATTACTTACATCGACACCTGGTGAAAGTTGGATATTTGTCTCAAAAAAGTTACCAAATATACGAAAGTATTGATTACATTGTAAGGTTGTATAAAAAACAAATTTAGCACGAATAAAAATGTCTCACTAATTCCAAATGCTAAGCATTAAAATATAAGTGCACTTTTTACGGTTTCTCCAAAATTGAAACCAGGCTCTGGTGGAGTTTGTCAAGAGCAAATAATGCTGCGAAATTTATATGTTCAAAAACTATTGATTTCCAATCAATTTATTTCTGCTAACAAAATAAACAAATAATGTTTCAGATATTGAAAATAAAACTGGGACTATAAGCCGCGTCATCTTGCAACTCTGTTCTTCTATACCTAGTTCTCTAATACCTTCAACACTTTTCTATATCTAGAAACTAATTTTTATGACCATTACAAACGTTCCAAAATTATTAGGTATTGCGATTTAGAAAGTCCATACAATTAAAATTTAGAGCTTTATATTTAGACTTCTAAAATAGTATTTTAGTGTTATATAGAACTTTGTAAAATGGAAAGCATATTTTTTGCAAAAACATTCCATAACTTTTAAATTGCTTGATGGCATGCATTTCGGACAGTGTTACCAACTGAAGAGCTTAGTGGAAGAACGTGCTAAGTGACAAAAAGGTGAAAACGAGATAATGAGCTTCAAAGTTTTTAGTTTGCAACTTTTCTGTCATTCACAAAATCACAGTTTTTTTTGCATGATATTTTAGTTGGGTTCTTCAAAATGCTTGGTGGCTTTTTGCTTAGCCGTAATTTACGTCATAATGCGTCATTTACAAAACGCGCTTGACACCTCATGCACTTGGCACGTTCTTCCTCCGAAGTGCTTCAGATTTTGGCCAGTCGCTTAGTAGAAGAACGTGCTAAGTGACATTTTTAAGGTAAATTTGATCCATAAACGTTTGATAATTTCTGTACTAACCTTCCGATTTTCAAAATTCTTTTTCTGTTTGGAAGATAGGACTTTACAGATCTCTTTTATACTTATTAATCGTTTGCCTGTCCGTCCATCATTTTGTCCGTCCGTCCATATCCCTTTCAATTTCCGATCCCAAGTTCCTGATTTTGAAAATTCTTTTTTGGTTCGAAAGTAAAAAATTAGATGACTACAATGTATAGTGTTTGGCCAACTGCCTGTACGTCTGCTTTTTTGTTTCTGTCCGTACGTCCTACCCCCCCCCCCCCCAACTTCCTTTGTACCCGTCCATTTTTTAAAGTTATTACTTTCAATTACCTAATATAAAATATAAGGTAATAAAATTATTGCGATAGGGGTGAATAATTCAAAATGAAGATTTTGTGCTTTCTACACGTTTTGGAGGGTGCTCATTCTAAAAAATTGTGTTTTTTTTTTTACATTGATCCGTCTGTCTGTCTAAAACTACTTTACAGTTTAAAATAAAAGAGCTACGGACTTCAAATTTAGTACACGGGTTCCTAGTTCCTGTTGGACGTCATAATAAGGTTTTCGAGAAAATTGCGCATGCGCAAGTAGAAGCTGCCATAAACTTTTTTTGGTTTTAAAGGTATGGCTGAACAACGAAAATAGATACAGACTTCTAATTTGATACACGTGTTCCCTGTACTAGTCGGACGTCAAAATAAAGTTTTCTACAATATTGTGCATGCGCAAGGAGTAGCTGCCGTAGAACTTTTTAGGTTTGAAAGTTATTGAAAATACTTTATAAGATATATATAACTTTTAAATGAGCGTATTGATATATAGTGTTACACATCCCTAGTTTTTTTTTAAGATATCAGTCACCTATCTTATACTTTTTGTTCGTCCGTCTGTCCCTACTATAAGGATTTCTTTTAGTATTTAAGTTAAAAGAAAGTAGGTTATATAAGTTATTTTAGAACTTCTTGCTTAATGTTAGATGAGTAAGTTTTTAATTGAAAATATTTTTTAAAAAATACCATTATCACTGAAATTATAAACTAAATACTTTGAAGAATAATAAGACAAATCAACTTAATAAAAAGTATACAAAAAAGTAAAAGAAACACAGATGCATGTGAATAAAAATAAATATTAAATTTAAAGGACTTTTAAAGAAAGATAATAATGCAAGATGTAAGTTTTCGCAAAATATTTTTTAAAATAGTTTTTAGATAAGAATAATCGAATTTAAAAACAAACTTTGATATTTAAAAAAAGTAAAAATAAGTTGTATGGCAAGATATAGATCCTAAGGTTATTTACGTTTTTCTTTCTCCTTTTCAATTAAGGGTTTAATCAATTTTAAAAAAGCTACTTTAATTTACAGCATTTCTACAACGGTTGAACATGATCGTTTGAACAATTTATTTTTACAATCGTGATGCATAGTATTTTTTTTAAGTCATCGATATTTTAATAAATATTAAGAACTTATAACGTTTTATACTTTGTCACTTTATTTTTACATCAATTATTATAAAAATATATTTTAGTTTTACATAACAAAGCAATATCTTGATTAAATTTGTACTTACCGTATAAGCTTTTATTCACACTTTCAAGCAAAAATTCAGCTTTCCGCTTGCTTCTTAATTCAATTTTAATAATTTTAGGAGTTTAGGACATTGCACAAAATGCGTTCGATAGCTTTAGAGATCAAACGTAAAATGGCTTTAAAACGATTTTTGTACCCATAATTCATTTTTTTAAACAAACCAGATGCTTTGAATGTTCGGTGCAATGTTGTTTTAACGCGAACTAAAAACTGTCATTTCCATAGAGCAGGTGCAACTTTGTTTTAATTATACCATCTGTTCGCTGCTAAATTATCTATGTTTATTACAATAAAAATCAGACGACATTTTATAAAATGTTAAAACCTTTAACTCCGTTTAAATTTAAAATCAAAATGCATTTTTTTCCTATTTTGCTAAATGTACTCAAAACCCAGTTTTACGCAAAATTAATTTAATTTCATTGATTATATTTAATAATTAAAGTTAATTAGGAAATATTAATTACATTTTGTTGAATTCTTTTTGATTAAAACTACAAAAGAACCATTTGTTTTGTTATTAATGCAAGCGAAAGTCTGAAAATTTTCCGCAAACGTGTCACTTAGCACGTTCTTCCACTAAACGATCGTTCCGGAATCTTTCGATTTCGGTGGAAGAACATGCCAAGGGTCCTTAGCACGTTCTTCCATTGAAAAAGTGACGAAAACGCGTGCACCTACCAACTTCGTATGCGAAAAATATACGAAATCGAATGTTTTCTAAAAAATTGAAAGCTGTTATGTTTAAAGCAGGTAATAACATGATCATTGACACAAAAATCTCAATTTTTTCAAAAATGTCACTTAGCACGTTCTTCCACTCAGCTCTTCAACTGTTTTCTGCCTTTGTTAACAACAAACGGTTTTATTCTTCTTGAAGTTATATTTCTATTGTTTAAAAAATCTCAAACGACACACGCAAGCACCAAATCTTTTGTTATTGACAGATGATATTTTATTGTGTCCACACTACTTGTGAGTTAGGAGATAGAAATGCCGTAAACAGGACTCCCGATAAATCTTTTTGTTCAAAGTTTATCACTGCTCTGATGATGCCTGATGTTTTTGTTTCTTTTTTTTATAAATCCTTATTTTTCGAAAAGAAAATTTCTGGACCATAAGATAATTATTATCTTTCAGAAAACGAAACTTGATAGTGTAGTTATTAACTTTATCTAGGTATTTAACAAAAATAATTGTGACATGGTATTTTTTAAAAGCATAAAAGTGAAGCATGCATAAAAGCATAATTAATTAATTAAATTAATTCATCAAGTTTTTTTCAACTACTTCATGTGATTTGATAAATTAAAAAAAGAAAATACCAATCATTATTTCGTATTTTGTCATGAATTTTTTTAAGTATTAATACTTTATTATTATTATTCAAATTTAAGATAAATAATTTTAAGATATTTTTTTAGTTACCGTATTTTAAAACTATGAGAATGTCTATCGAGATTTATTAGAATGTTTTCCCTTTATCTATACCAATCTTAATTTCAATTTATATACTGGTATGAAATATAAAAATTAATTAAAGATGTATTTAATTGTTAACGAAATAATTTTTGTGCGTCTCATTAAAATAAATTACTAACCCACTAACCCAAAGTTTATTTTCCATATTAAAATCACGCTCTATGTTTTTTCAGTTATTGATTCCATAGATTAGTTCATTTTTCATATTTCAAACTTAGATATCGTAAACCTTTGTTTGCCATCAATTATTTTCTACATACCTTTTCATTCCCAACTTTATACAATGAATTCTATTCAAAAGTCAAATACTTTTTTTTACCTAAAAAAACTTTGAAAAGCCCCAAAGCCAAATAATGCGAAAACCAACAAAAATATAAGGATATGGTTAAATTTTTAATGCGGAAATCCCTGTCACTTTTATGAGAATAAACGTTCGTCTCTCTGAAACTAGCATGCGTGTTAAAATCAAAAAAGGAGTAATCCCGAAAATGAGATTGCCTTGTTTCCAGGCGAAAACTTTTTCGAGAAAACACTTTCATTTAATAAAAGATGTTACCAGAACGACATTTTGTTGCAAACTATTTGTTGGTTAGAATTCTTTAGTGTATCCATGAAAGTTAGAAAACATCCAAGAATAAAATTCAATTCATATACTTTTTCGAAAAACTATGTTTTAATTTTCTTTCGGGATTTTGGGTTGCTTGTCCGAGGATTACTTATAAATTTCTAAAAGTACCTTTAAAAAAAGAACGTTTGTATTTCAGCTTTTAAAAGGAGAAAGTAAATACTTAAAAGCTTAGAAATGAAACTAAAAAATAATAAAAACGATTTTTATGGCTAAAATCCATGTCAATATTTAAGTAATCCTTAGTTTGTGAAATACAAAGAAAAACAATGTATTTATGTTTTGTGAAATTTAAAAAATAAAAATATATTTTTGTATTCTTTTATTCTAAAGAACAATAACTTTTTGTTATTTTTTAAGTCATTAACGACAGTTGGCAAGAAAATTTCCATCAAAATAAGCTTTTTATTTAAGTTTATCTAAATAAACAAAATATAAGACTAGTTAAGCCTATAGAACTGAACAATTTTTGTAGGACAAATTATGCTTAAAATGTTTTCTCTAGCTATTTTCAATATTTTTCAGATGTTCCAGACAAAAGTTCAAGGAAATATCTTTTTTTATTAAACGCTCTTCTTTTTACATGAAATGAGAGTCAATGTTGATACCTTTCCAAAAATGAAAAACAAGCTAAGATAGGGCAAAAGTTACCCCACTCGACGGTAAATTAAAAAATACATTTAAACATTTTCGGAGAAACACTTTATGTTGGGTTGCTGAAATATATGTTTAATTCAAAAATATTTTTTTAACAAATAGTTGACAGTCAAACACAGATTTCCCCCCACAAACGTTTTTGATTTAAAAAAAATGGTTTTGCACACCCTAACGTTGGTACGTAAACAAATGCACAAAAATCTACTGATACATACATTTGTGAAAAAAAAGTATTAACAGTGCAAATATACTCTTATCAATGCAAAAATCAACTGATTTAAAGTAAAATGCTTAAGTAAATTTAACTATAAAAATATTTGAACCAATTAAATTCTTAGAAATGTTTTAATGCGTATATTTGTAATGAAAGTATGCATAGTGCTATACTGTGAAAATGTATGAATGCATTACTTTTAAAGAACAATAAGTAATCATAAAACTACATTTTAAATCCTATTTCATAAATTCAATTCATGCACAAACAAAAAAAATATGTAACACATACAAAAAAAATATGTGTAGATGTATTTTAACTCACGTAAAAAAGTTATATGAAACGGTAAGCATATTTATGTAATACGATTTTGTTTATTTTGTCATTTCAGAAAAGTAGCACTGGAGTACAACTTTGAAAGATTTAATATCGACATAGATTTATATGGGCATCAAACTCGAAAAAAGTACATAAATGCCAAATTTATATAAATAAATTAAATCCAACACTCTTTGAGTATTAGCTCTGGAAGTATTCCCACCATAAGTTGCAGAATCCCGAACATTTCAAAGTTCTAAAAAATTTATACTGATACTCCAAGAATATATGTCAGCCATTTCGAGGAGATCTCATTCACGTTCGACCATAAAGCGTCTCCTAAGCTTACTGCTTTAGAGGACGAAATTATTCCCAAAGACTTGGGAAAACAAATTCACGGTCTATTTATACCTCTAGTTCTTTTGAAGCGTGTTGATTCTGCCAACATAAGGGGCTATTTTAAGTTTCGGTTAGGTATTGAAAAGTCCGGAGGATTTGTAGGAATATTTAAGAGTCGGGAAGTTTCGATTGCTGAAAGGTAAGACCATATGTAAATATAATGCTTGCTTCTGGTTTTAAGTCTAAATACATTCAATCAGGAAAAGATTGTTGTTTTAGATGGTACACTGTAAAGAAAATATATAATATTACAGAAAATGTCTGGCAGCAAAGTTGCCAGAAAAATCCGTAATACTACTGAAAAATATTTTTACAACATTTCCTTCAGAAAGCGAAACACCAAATATTTGTACATAACAGATATTTTCTGTATTTATGGGTACATAAAATAAAAATTAAGAAATGTTAACCCATGACCCGTATACGAATCCTCGTTATAGACATAGGAGCCACGCGCGCTGACAAATACACCATCGTGGATATTTGTATACTTCAAATGCTATTCATTATAAACAAAACAAATATAATCTGTTGTCAAATGTGGTCATTTGTGTAAGTGGTCACAGATCTTTGCCGTTAAAAAAATTTTGTCTTTTAACAAATTAAGATGTGAATTTTACGGTACATTTCAGTAGTTTTCGAAAACCGGAATTTTCCCCCTGTAGGAAAATGACAAAAACGTTCTATTTTCCTGTTGTTGTTTTTTCCTAAAGTGTTTGGCTAGTTATTTAAATTACTAAAATTTGCATTATTGTAATGTAAAACATTTAAGCACAGAAAAAATAACGCTATGATACATTTTTACTTAACACTGTTTCACCCAAGAAATGGTATTTATTTAAATGTTGGGGTGAAGAAAAATATTCTCAGGGAAAAAACAAATTTAAACTTCACACCCAAAAAGTTTATTTTCATAGTTAACATTTCCACTATTTTACTATACTTATCATTGCATTTTTAATGAAAAATATAGTTGCATCTGCTGGTTTTAAGCTTTTATTGCATAAAAATTGAAGACGTGTAAGAAGAAATGAAGAACAAAAGGAAAATGAAGACAATGCCTTAAAATAAAGATATTATTTAAATTGTTTATTTTTTTTCAATGAAAACTATAAATTCATCTAGAAAAATCAGTGGTATCTTACGTCTAACGTGAAATATTGTTTAAAACTGAATTTAAAAACATTTTTGCGAACTGTTTTCTTCATTTCATACTTATCTGTTTTACTTTATGAAACGTATATTCTTATACATAAATTAAGTATTTTACCAAAGTATTCGGATAAGTCATAAAATTTAATTGCGATAACAAAAAATACATAATATTTAGTACTCGTTTTAAGTCTATTTTGCGATAATGCGTACTTCAAAATAATTTATTACAATCATTATGAACTGTAAATACTATAAATTTATTCTAATAGTTTGTAAAATTTTACTTTTACAATAAATTTTCATTTTTAATCGAAAAAACTTCAAATATAGTAATTTTTAAAAACTAAAATTCAAAGAAAATCTCTAGAAAGTAATATTAATAAGACGAGTGCAATTCATAAGAGCAACACCAACCGTCTACCACTGTCAAAAAAAGAAGATTGAATTCTGTGGAACTGAAAAACGCAATCAATTATAATCCTTCACTTTTTCCAATTTTCTAGTCTGCTGAGTACAAATGGATATATATTTTGACATCTGGCTCAAAATTCATATCATAAATCAAACTACAATCAAACAAATACTGAAATCATCCCACAGTGGATGATATTTATAGCAGACCTAACGAAATTTTGAACTTTTCATACATATAATAATTATATTCAATTTTTGATAAAATTAGGTACAAGAAAAATTATTTTCAATAGTTTTCATGAATCAAGGAATTTAATTTACCAATATTTTTATACCATCAGTAATTTATGAATTTGAAATAACTGATAACGTACAACACTATACGTTTTCAAAGAAAAAGATTTTGTTTTGAATTATAATTTTGAACATGGCTCCTGTTTCTCGACAACGGTAAAGACTATTTTTTGTAATTCGAAAAAACATGCAAAAAGACGAAATTAAACGATTATATAAACATTTGTCATTATTTTCTTTTTTGTGTCAAAAGATTTTTTAACAAAAAAATAAGAAAACTAGATACACATTTTTTATAAATTTAAATTTACGTCATAAACATCATATTAGTAGAGCAGATTATTACATTTTTAAATAGTATGTCAAGACTATGATTATGTTTAGTATATGTTAGATAGTTTTCATAGTTACCCATTTTCATCCTTCATGTACAGCTTCTCTTATGTTCAAAGTATGTATTATTCAATTTATTAGGTTTACAATTTTGAAAATATATTATTATGTAATGAAAATAGAAGGAATAGTTGGAAAATATTAGATAATCGAATATTGCTTTAATTTATGTAAATTAACATAACTTTAATGTTGTTTAAATTAATATAAATGCATGTTAGCAAAGCTAACCTATGTGTGTTTATATAAACATCCTACTCCTACGTGTTTTTTTATGTATAACATCCTATTTGATGTATCCGTAGGGAAAATTTATAGAGTTAAAATTTTACTTTCAAGCATTAAGTACTAATGGATATAAAGAAAATAACGAAATGATAATCCATTAAATGGAAGATTTAATACCATATTTTCATGTCCCCTAATATGGATTTGTGTTCTGTAAGAAATGTTACTTATACGACTTTTCCTGAGTTTAGTAACCCCAAGGGATGACTAAGATAAATAAAAAAATATTTACCAAAACAATATTATGCAAAAAAACAGTATTCAATATTAATATTTTTATATTTTATGAATAAAAAATTCTTCTATAAAAACATATCACACATAAAATATTTTAAGATACAACTATTATCTTCAAAAGATAAACTATTTTATTAAACATGCAAAAAAATTTAATTACATGTTTTAAAAATTGTTATTGTATCAAATAGTTTTTACCAAAGAATCTTTGAATTCCTCCAACGTTCTTTTAATTGTTTTATTTTTAGAAAATAAAAATTTCCACCGCCTTTCCACCGCCTTTGAATTGCATCAATTCAATAGTTTTCTTACAAGATTGCTTTATTATTCCACTAGATTTTTTTAATGACATTTTTATGTTCTCCTAAACGCTTTTGACATTATTTCCACCCAAGAGCTTTAAAACCTATTAAATGCTGGCCTTCATTTAAATTGCCTTTCTAGAAACCAATAATTTATTTCGCTTAAATACGCTTCTTTTGACAAAAAAGAAAGTAATCTTTTCGCATTTTAAAACCTTTTTATGAATATATGTCGTCCAAAATATTAGTTATTTATAATTTTAAAAATGTGTGAATTTTTTTTTACAAATATAATAAGAAATGAATATATAAATAATAAGAAATGTATTCAAGTGCTGTTTTTAAAATTTAGTTTATTGATATTCATAAAAAGTAAATATTTTATATAAATAGGAATAAATTTATTCAATTGGTAATTTTTGACTTGTTAAAATTTACTTAATTGTATAAATATTTCACCAACTTTTACACTCAACTGTTCCGGTAATTGATTATTAACTAGATTATTAACTAGATCTTTCACATTACAAGTGCGGAAAATTTTTATGTTGGTATAAGGATGGTAAAATATGCTGCGCTTTACATTTTTACTGCAGATAGCGTTAATACGGTCTAACTCGGTTAAAACAACCTCGCTTACAACGACAACTCGTTTTTAATGTCTTAAATGTTTGCTCTCTTGAATTTCCATAGACCTTAGTGTTATAAAATATTCCTAAAAACGAAATATATTTATTAAGTCATCGGCTATAACGCTAAAATCATACTTTTATGTGGAAAAAAATTAATTCCGTATTCACTATTTAAATTTTATTTTATGGTCCAAATTTATTTATTTATTTATTTATTTATATAAACAGCTACCATACAGTTAAAAATAAACCAGTTACATGGCAGGAGAAACATACACAAGTAAAAATAGATATACAAATGACAGTTTAAAAAACCAGTAAATGGCATGAAATAAGACTCACTATATATATACAAGAGAAAAAAAGAGAGAAAGAAAAACAGCACCACAAATAAACAAATAAACCATTATTCTAGTTATATAAGGAAATTATATTTGATTTAAATGTCCTGAAGTTATCACAGAAGATGTCATCATTGAAAGGTAAGCTATTTAACAGTTGAATAAATTGATTTATGGGTTAATTTTTGATATAATTTGTCGAACAAAAAGGTTCTTTGAATACAGTTTTATTACGAGTTTTATAAATTGGTACATATAATTTTAAATCTTCAAGGATATACGGGCAGTCAATTCGGTTTTGCAGCAAATTATAAAAAAAATTAAAAATAGACAGTACTCTCCTGCATTCCAAGGATTCATTTTATGTTCCATTCTCATCAAGTTATAGGGAGGGTGGTGGAAATGTCTATTATTCTTAAAATTTATGTACCGGAAAAATTTGTTTTCTATCCCCCCAATATTACCTACAGAGTAGCTGTTTGAGGGATTCCATATAGCACAACCATATTCCAGTAAGGGTCTAATAATAGTATTGAAAAGACAAATAATTACAGATACATCAGTGAAATTATTGGTTGTTCTCTTAAGGATTCCTAGGTTTTTGTTGGCCTTTGTTGAGATTTCTGCAATGTGCATATTAAAATTAAATTTGGTTTCTTAAGTTATTCCAAGGTCCCCTATGTTTATTTTACGGCTAAGTAGGTTATTATTGATGCTATAATTATTAATTAATGGATTCGTTTTTCTAGCAAAAGTTAGGACAAAACACTTATCAATATTTAAAAAAAAGCTTATTTTTGTTACACCAATCCTGCAAATTATAAAGTTCAGTTTGTAAAATTTCACAATCCATGTATGTAGAAATGCATCTATACATTTTAAGATCATCGGCAAATAATAAACAGGAGTTAAAGATATACGATAAATCATTAATGAACAATAGAAAAAGACGAGGTCCCAACACGGACCCTTGAGGAATTAACTCCAGAAGCATTGTAAAAACAATCAGAAAAAGCAGATTTAAATTTCACATATAAAGGTCGTTCAACTACATAAGTATACATCCACATGATTAACTCATGACTAAAACCAATCGCAAGTAATTTAGAGAAAAGAACATCAAAATCCACAGTGTCAAAGGCCTTAGCAAAATCAGTATATATAATATCCAGTTGTTTATTTAACTTTAAGGCATTAGAAATATCTTTATTTAAACAGATTAAATTGGTGGTTGTAGAGCGTTTTTTCATAAAACCATGTTGATAAGGGGAAATTATTTGCGAAGTCTGATTCGATATTTTTTCACAAATAATGGATTCAAAAATTTTAGCAAAGCTTGAGATTATAGCTATTGGTCTATAGTTTTTGATATCGGATTTATTGCCTTTTTTAAAAACAGGTACAATTTTGGATGTTTTCCAGATGTCAGGAAAAACCATAGTTTTCAAAGAGAGATTGAAAAGTATGAGTAATGGATATATAAGGTTATCTTTATTTGCCTTAATAATGTATGGGGGAATTAAATCCAGACCAGGAGAACTGGAACCCTTCAGTTGTCTGACGGCTCTTTCAATATCATCATGAGTTATGAGATCGATTCTAACCATGTCAATTGTGTTCAAATTTATATCAGTTACATTATCCTGTGCAGTATTTTCCGATCTTTTTGTATAAATGCTTGCAAAGTGACCCTTGAAAGCCTCGGCAACTTCCCTATCACTCGTCAATTCAACACCATTACAAAACATTACATTATTTTCATTAACCCGATTTTTGTTACGAAAATATGACCAGAAGGATTTAGGATTTGATTTTAAAGATTTTTCTACAGAATCAATATGACTTTTTCGGGCACGACCAATATCAGATTTAATTTTTTTCCTAATATGTTTGTATAATTCAAGGTCATTTAAGTTATTGTGTTTCCTATACTTTTTAAGATAAATATTTTTTTGCTTAATATTGTTTACGATTTCCCCTGTGAACCAAGTGGGATATTTCTTTTTAACAGGCTTTGATTTTGGAATACATTCATCCAATATTTCAAACAACACAGAATAAAAACTTTCCAATACAATATTAATAGAATCATAGTTGTTTAAAAAAAATTAGAATCAACAAGGGTCAATAGTGTTCATAGCAAGTCAAAATTAGCCCTTTTAAAATTGTACGTGTGTATCATAGGATCTAATGGTTCATGTTTACTTTTTGATATTCTAGCGATTTTATTGAAATTTATTTGCAACGCAGGATGATACCTATCCTCGGGAGACAAAATTTCAAATGATGTGAAAGGCCCCCAATTTTTAAATTTACTTCCCAATTAAAAGCTTATTGACCGGAGAAATTAAAATACTACTAACACACACGGTTAAAATATCAATCAATAGATGTCTTTTTATAACTTTAATTATTCATATGAGTATATAATACGTATTTTTAATGATTTACTACATTTAATATGTATTCCTTGTTTATAACGATACTCTATTTTAATATCTTAAACATCGCGGTCCCTTGAATGACGCTATGACCGATTTATACTGATGTATTGGCATTATTTTAGCGGATTTTATTAGAAAATTGTAAGTAGAATAACACCGTCGCTTGTGAAGCACCAATTGACTTAACATTACAACTATAATCATGCGGCACCGTAATTACAACAAACATTAGAGAGATTTTGCATACGGTTCGGTGAACCGTAACGCTAACGCTAACCCAAACCTTAACCTCTCGACCAATCAGCGTGCGCGTAGAGATAAGGTTAAGGGAATCGCTTCCCTTATTTCGGAAATTTAGCGTAACGCCTAACGCTATCCTCTAACCGTAAACGTTAAAGTCACATGTCTTGTTATGGCTTGTTAGTTGTTGTATTTTTGGTTATGGCGTTGAGTCTCGGTTTGTTTTGAAAAGTAACGTGACAAAAAAAAAGACTTTCGCATTATAATACAAAACATTGTATATTTTAAATCACTAATATAATAATCGAAAATGTTAAAGATAAACATTTCAAAAGTTTTGCTTAAAAAAGTTCAAAAACCGTAAAACGCTTCGAATCGTAATAAAAATTGTATTTCTCCGTGTGCATATTTTTGAATACTACCCATTATTTTTCTGTAAAAAGTTTGTTTTTTATTTTATATTTATGATTAAAAAAGTTGATTACTTCCAGTTTGGGGTATATTTATTTACTTTCAAATTTACAAAATTACAAATTCCTTTTCTAATTGTAGTACTACCACGAATCTTACAGGGTTGAATGCTCATTACTTAAAAATTAACCTACACTCTCATTCATGTTTGTTAATTTTAAAATTATTCAAACGTGTTCAAAGAGGAATATAAAAATTTATAAATAGTTCAAATTTAGCTAAAAATTATTGAAATTTCGGAACAGAAATCGATTTATAGATGGTCTCGTTAATTGATCAAAATAGCACTTCCAACTAAAAACACTTAAAAGTAAATGTTTTTATGAAACTGATTAAAATTAAGTAAATAATTTGTAATTTTGACTATTATGAATTTTTCAAGCTCAGTTTTGTCTAGGAATGTGTTGCACTTCCATGGGTTAATAGTACTTTAAACATGGGACCCCCAAGTGCCTTTTTTCAAATAGCCAAGTGAAGGAAAACACTATGTGCAAAAATACTTTATTTTTTATCCATTTTGTATCCTAGATTTTCATTTTGTATGCAGAGAGCTTTTAAAGAAAGTATAAAGATGCTCAAATTTAGCTTTTAATAAAAATTTTAGAGCATAAACTTATTTTTGCATTCCTTGTTATGATTAAGCAAAACAACATTCACAAAATACACATGATAAATATTTTTTTATTGAACTTTTAGTGACTACAATCAATTTTAAAAAGCAAGTCTATCTAGTGATGTGTCATACTTTCATGGTATAGAGATTTGTTTAAACTTGAGACCCCAAGCCCTCCCTATGATACTGCCTTAGATAGTCGAGTAGCAGTAAAAAAAAAATAAAACAAGGCTAAAACCCTTTGAAAATATTTTCTCCTCTTTTTATCACTATATTAGTATTTAAAATACACAGAGCGTTTCAAATATATATTGTTGCCAACTGTAGCTTAGAATGTAACTTTTAGATCAGAAACTGTATTTTTGGATTCACCGCTATGATTAAGCAAAATAACAAATTCACAAAATGCACCTAACAAATAATTTTTATGGAACTGTTCTTGACTGCCATCAACTCTACAAGATGAGTTATGTATATGGATAAGTGTCTCACTTTCATGTTTGATTATTTTTATTAACTTAAGTACCTCTCCCCCCCCCCCCCATAGTCCTGTCTCAGATGGTCGACAAGCAAAAATCAAACCAAAACCCTAAACCCTTTGAAAATTTCCCCCTCATCTTTTATTACTATATTTAACATATAGAGAGCTTTTAAAGAATATGTGTGGTGGCCAACTTTAGCTTAGAATTTAACTTTTAAATCAGAAACGGTATTTTTGGATCCACCGTTATCAATAAGCAAAATAACAAATTCACAAAATGCACCTGGCAAACAATTTTAATAGAACTGTTCTTGACTGCAATTAATTCAACTGGATGAGTTCTATCTATGGATGAGTCATACTTTCGGGTTTAGTTATTTTTTTAAACTTGAGGATCCCCCCATAGTACTGCCTCAGATGGTCGACAAGAAGCAAAAAAGCCAACAAGGTCCCTAAACCTGTAGAAAAATTTCCCCTCATCTTGTATTATTGTATTTGTGTATTTAACATAGAGAGAGCTTTTAAAGAATATATAAAGTTACAAACTTTAGCTTAGAATTTAACTTTTAAATCAGAAACTGTAGTTTTGAATTCACCGTTATCATTAAGCAAATTAACATATTCACAAAATGCACCTAACAATAATTTTTATGGAACTGTTCTTGACTGCCATCAACTCTACAAGTTGAGTTATGTATATGGATAAGTGTCACACTTTCATGTTTGATTATTTTTATTAACTTAAGTACCCCTTCCCCCCCATAGTACTGTCTCAGACGGTCGACAAGCAAAAATCAAACCAGGACCCTAAACCCTTTGAAAATCCCCCCCCCCTCATCTTTTATTACTATATTTAACATACAGAGAGCTTTTAAAGAATATGTGTGGTGGCCAACTTTAGCTTAGAATTTAACTTTTAAATCAGAAACGGTATTTTTGAATTCACCGTTATCATTAAGCAAAATAGCATATTCACAAAATGCACCTGAACAGTGAACATTGATATTTATGGAACTGTTTTTGACTGCATTCAAATCTACAAGATGAATTAGTTCTATCTATGGCTGAGTGTCACACTTTCATGTTTTATTATTTTTTTTAACCCACCCACACATATTATTTCAGAATGTCCACTGGAAAATATATAAAGATGCCAATAAAAGCTGTAATTTTGTGTTACAAATTTTTAGGTTAAACATTTTATTGACATTTTCTTTCCCAAAATACATGAAATCTAAATTTATGTGTCTTTTTAAATCTCATGCATGGTATGACAGCTTTTATTTCTTGTGAAATGTGTGTGTCAACAATATATTATACAGTCAATTAGTAACCATAGTTTTTTTTTTACAAAGGGACCCCAAAAGAGCTAAACTGCATGGCAATAACTGCAACAATTTTATTTTATTCCACAGAAGAATCTATATTTGAAAAATTAATATGTTAAGTTAATTATTAAGTTACCATTTAGTTAAAAATAGTCTGCAACTATCGTGAAGATCGCTAAAACTTTGTGTGTTTACTTATATGTTTGATAACCTTTTATTTTTTGCCTGCCAATTTCCCAATTAGAGGCCTGCATTGAAAAAGCTTTTAAAAAAAAAACCATCAAACTGTCCCTTAATTTTAAGTCGAGGTTACGATTTCTACGTAGATAAGGATAAGGTTTACGTTAGACGCTAACGCTATGCAACAAGGGCATTTTTGCAATTCATCCCTTATTCTTCGCGCATGCGTAATAAACACAAAATAAGGTTAGCGTTAGCGTTGCGGTTTCCCCTTAACGCTATGCGAAAGTTCCCTATTACTTGAGTCGTTGACTTTGTAGCGAGCCCATCCGATAAGCTAAACCATATTCCCATTTTTATTGAAATTTTCAAAACCTATGTGAATAAAGTACTATATTATTATACAATTGCAAACAACTAATACTTTTTACTAATAACTAAAAGGATTTTTAAAAAAATACTTTGTAAGCAGTTGCAACATACACAATAAGATAATTATAAGTGAACATCAAACATTTCAATTTATAAAAGAATAAGGTTTTTTTTATGTAAAACTAGTTTCAATATTTTAAAAATAAATTACGAGATATTTTTTAATTAATTTAGTCATTATATGTAGTCTTTAAAACCATTTCAATTTTTAAAATAAACTAAGGATTTTAAAACACTATATATATATATATATAATATATATATATATATATATATATATATATATATATATATATAATATATTATATATATATATATATATATAATATTATATATTAATTATATATAATATAATATATATATATAATATATATAATATATATATATATATTATATTATATATATATAATATATTATATATATATATATATATATATATATATATATATATATATATATATATTTCAATCGATAAAGCAAATATTGACACATTAAGTAAAAGGAAAATAGTTTCCATCAATGGAAAACTTTTATTTATAAATGAAAAACAGAATTTAACTATCAATTATTTCATTGAGTAAAATAATTATAAAATTTATTAAACTAGATTTTCGAAATTGATGTGTCTCTATAAAAATATATGTTTCTTTTTAATTAAGGTTGGGATGTACTGTAGTAACGAATGTTTGTTTAAGTTCGGTGTTTGATTGTAATTTTGTAGAAGATTTGCATGTGTTAGTGTGTTATTGATATTTTTTCAGTTCAAAATCTGAAACTATGCAAAACATCCATCTATTCATTATTTATGTTATTAAATAAAGATATTTTTAAGGTAAATTATTTACTTGCTTGTAAAAGTTTTCCCTTGTAAAAAAGTATTCTTGATGTTCATGTAATATTTTTGCAAGAACAAATTTAATTTGAACTTATCCTTAGTTTATTTCATTTTAATTAAAAATCTGAATCTTAAGTTTGAAGTTAATGCTGCCTGACCTCTAGAGTTTATGGAGACTTTTTTTTTAAATACTACAGTAAGGGCAGTCCTACTCTACGGTAGTGAAACCTGGCACCTCACCAGACAACAAGAGAAAAAAATTGATACTTTTTAAACAAAATGCGTAAGAAAAATATTTAAAATATATTGGAATAACAAACTATGAAATATACGAGAAATCCTAAAGTAAACCTATACATCCACAATAATAAGGCAAAGAAGATGGCAGTAGGAAGGACGTATACTACGAATGCCCCCATCAGACCCAACTCGCATTGCCCTCACTTGGTCATCTGATGGAAAGAGGAAAAGGAGTCGACCCAAACTAATCTGGCATTAGATGGCGATAAAGGAAAAAAAACAATTTTGTATGGCCAAGTCGAGGGATCGCAAAGGATGCAGCACTTGACCGGAAGGGATGGAACGCTATGGTTATTATATTAATGAAATTATATATTATATGCTTGTGGTCTCATGCGCCACTTGAGTGTTAAGAGTCTTAAGTCATTTCATTTTAAATATTCTGCAAGTTGTTATTGCCCACTAAAAGAATATTATGCATATAAATAAACGTAATAGAAACTTTAAAGAGATATAATTCGAAATCACATTTTATTTGTTAAAATGTATTTCTAGTATGTTTCATTTTAAAATACATGTTATTAATTTCAGCCATTTTGAAGCGCCTAAATTCGGATTTGTTTTATTCTTTTAATTGAACAAATGTATAACAGAGGTATAGATCAGTGGAAGAGTATGTGACTTCAGATAAATAGGTCTCCTTATCAAATACGAATGCCTCTTTCAATTTTTATTATTAAAGTTTAAATTTCTAGTCCATGATTATAAAAAGTACTACTTTTTATCATACAAATTGTCCAATGTACCATGAGTATTTCATATAATCTAGAGTTATTTTTTGACAAAAGGAAGTGTATGTATTTTTATGCTACAAATTTATGTAATTTATTATGGTGGTAGACTTTAACGTGACTTTTAACCACATAAACTGCATTAATATAATGTTATACAAATACTAAGTAATTTAAAATTAAATGGTTGAAATAATTTTTCGAACTAAGATAAAGCATTTCCTTTTTACAATTATGTTTTAAATGTCATTCTTTCAATAAAATTTCAGACATCAAATGTTATTCTTCGTACAAATATTTTTTCATCAAAGTACTTAATGTTTTTTATATTGAAATCGTAAATAGAAAATTCTTTCAACATTTTGTGCTACACAATCGTTCTATTTTCTTTTATTGAAGTTGGCAAAAATGTTTTCGAAAGATTTTGTAAATATATCAAGTTATAAAATTTTTATACGAAAGAAAAAACCATAAGACCTTTTCAATAAATATTTTTAACCGCTGTATGATGAAAGGTAAAAATTGAATGCGAAGACATACAAAAATAAACCTCACAAAAATAAAGGAACGAAAAATTAAAAAAAAAGGCACGAAAGCTGAAGCTTAACTTTTAACTTACAAAAAATTACTTTGAGAAATAACTTCGAGTTTGAACAATTTTTAACTGGAGTTGTCATCCAAGAGTCCTGCTTAAAGTATATTTTATTTATAGTATATTTAACATAGAAAATAAAAAAAAAAGATAGAAACATATGACACGTGTACGTGCAAAAATGAAGAATCAACAAATCAGATTTTTCCAGAATAATGTGCGCGGTAAAAAAATCTGTTGCAAAACAAAATATTTCTGTTATTTTTTACAGAAATTCTGTGCAGAATTTCTGTTTTAAATAACTACAGAAAATTACAGTAAAATTTCTTCTTAATTTATCAAAAGACACATTCAAAATTATCAAACTTTTTTAAAAACATTTTTCCGCTGATGTAGTTTTATTTTTAATTATGATAGTTTTTAATAGCATTTTATGTTATTTTTTATGGTTTGTTGGGAAAAAATTAACTAAAAAATGCAATTAACAAAAAAAAAATATTTGTATGCATAAAAAAGTGTTTCTGTACATGTTTCTTAAAAAAACAAATTATAATTCAGATATAAAAAAGAAGCTAAGCTAAGTAGCCATCTGGGAATTAAAACCAGAATTGCATACTAAGGAAAAATCTGCAGAAAAAATTCGAAACAAAGCGTTGAAAGAACTTTATTTTTATGTAAGAAAAAATAAAAGATTTTTTTAAAAAAAGAACAAATATTGATAAAAAAACTTGAAAGGAATATTCTTTACCTAGCCTTAACATGCTACATTTTTCGTTATTAGTTTGTTAATTAGTTTCCAGGGAAATTATGATTTTTAATATCCTTTTTTCATATGTGTTTTAATAAAAAAAGAGCTAATTTAAAGCTAATTTTGAATATGCATTAAGCATATGGTTAAATGCATTTTTAAAAATATACATCAAATACTTAATCGCCTACTTTTATAATACTTTCTTTGTGTTTTGTGGTGCATGATAAATGCTTATTATTTCATTGAAATTATAAAATCTCTTTAGTACCGATCTCTTTAGTTATCGATTGACATACCATTTTGAATTGCTAATCAAAATTTTCTTTAAACTTAATTCCCAAATTTATATAATAAAAAGGCATTTTAGGGTCAAGTGGGGTAAGTGTGATAGGGTTTCTGCATTTTTCCTTTAAAAAATTAGTTCTCTGCTTCAAGTAAATTCCAAATCCTAAATTTGGTAGTGAATTATTATAAGAAACATACCTATGTAGGAAAAAATTTATATGTTCGAATTCCAAATTTAAGTGAATAAAATTTGCATTTTAAAATCCATTGCTGTTTTATCACACTTACCCCACATACGGGTAAGTGTGATTTTGATGTGGGTAAGTGTGATTTCAGTTGCAATAAGTGTTTTCAAGCCATATAAATTACCTAGCATATATTTTTCTTAACAATTTAATATAAACATAAATTTATTAGCATTTTACATCTTATTATAAATATACGGATAAGAAAAATCAAAAATATTGAGAAATTTCGTTTTTGCTTCATATTGTGATATAATAAACTTAAGTCAGGATGTAAAAGAAACAAGCAATTTTAAAGTCAAAATACCTATGGTGCTATTCAATTTTTATTATTAGTTAGACTGCTTTTTTTTATAGATTGTAATTTTCAAAATCTTGCAAAAAATACAGACGTTCTCTTCGGTCCATATTTGGACATGGGAGGTTCAAAACAATATCGTCCTCATCAATTATACACACGTCATCTATATTTGATGGCCATGAAAATGTCTTTGTTATGATATCATATTAAAGAAATTTTACAGTAATCCCTTCTCGATTCACCTCATTTTCAGACTGAACTTGTCCCAAAAAGTGCTTTACCGTGCGTTTTTTTTAATGGCAACAAGAATGTAGCATCCAGCAGAAAGGTCAGTTTTTGGTATTTCTAATTCAAAATCCTCTGGCATATTATGAAATGAAATGCCATGTCTTTTTATTCATTTTTTTATAATAATTTAAAATTTAATAATAATATAATAAATTTTTTTTATATTTATGTATGTTTTGCACAAGGTAAATGGGGTGTTTTCGATTATCACACTTACCCCGCGTCACTTATCACAGTTAGCTACAACTGATATTTTGAGGGGTAAATGTGATTGTACTTCCCTACTTCACAACATGTGAAATAATAAACCAAAACAGTTTTATATCTTTACCTTTATTCTTTTTACTAACAGAGAAAGAAAAAACAACATGATTCTTATAAAAATATGACACATATGTAATTTGGAAGAAAACCTTTCGAATTTGAAAAAAAAACAGATAGTTGCACTTAAATTCAAAAGCTCAAAACTATCTTTAAACTATTATTTAAAGTCAATATTTCTTTTTAGTTTAAGTATAAGTGGTTTAATGTTATATATTGCAAACTTTCAGATTTTTAGAATGATTCCCAAAGTTACAAGAGCTGTTTATCACACTTACCCCCTATCACACTTACCCCACTTGACCTACATGAATCATCTGAATCTTTTGTTACTATAACTTGATTGAAAATAACTTTTATTGAAAAAATGTAAAATGAAATTTTAAAAGTGATCGTTATGTAATTATGTTGAATTTTTTAAGATTTTATATAAAAAAAAAGGCTCAAGTTTTATTAAAAATAAATTCTTTTAAATGATTTTTTTAACAAATCACCTTTAAATTTTAATGAAATTATATATGATATGCTTAATGAAATATAATAATTTTATTATTAAAAATAGGTTTTATCAGTGAGACACACTTGTCCCCTTTTGTTTTAATAAACATCAATATTTCAACATTTTACATCTGAGTATCTCAAAGTACATCTTTATGAATACTGTCATTGGTAGAGCACACTGTTTAAACATATCTTTTACTCCAAAGTCCATTAAATAGTATCACAATGAATGTGTAATTCCATTTCGATAGATATTGTCCTTAACCTTCCATGGTAGAGCTCACTGTCCTACACCCAGCACCCAGTACCCAGTTAATAACTTTCTAATTACTATATTTCAAAATAAATTTTTAGTGATACTGCCATTTACCCCATTGAATTACCCCAATATCAATTTTAAGACAATACAGAGATTGTAATGTTAAACTTTTATCGATACTGCCCTTGCATAATAAAACGTCCTACATTTAATACACATTATCCACATTCAAAGGCGATCCAATTACTATGTATTGAAAAATATTTTTGTTGATATATTCATTGACCTTTACATCTTAGATCACACTTTTCAAAATCTCCATCCAATATCTATTTAATGACATTTCGTTCCCGCCATTGTCCAGTGTTATCTACTATCCTCAAATACGGTTCGCCAACCCATCTAATTTACTGTGGCAACTCCAATGTTTATCTTCGTTCTCCAATCAAGAGAGAATAATAACGTAAAACCCGACAGTGTAAGGAAAATCTCGTCACTTTTACGGAAAATTTCCCCTTATATTTAACGGAACCATTATTTTCCAGTTAAAAACCGTTTTTTTCCCAAAACCAGTCCTCTTCATAACGTCACATGAGAGGATTTACTGTTGATTATTACTGTCTTTTGGAATTTTGTTAGTAAACAGAGGCAAGATCCGTTCATTAGAAATGTAGTAAATGGAACTTAAGTCGAAATGAACCACACAATGATGTGTTTTACAATGAAGTTAATATGATTTTTGCATAACTGCCCATATTCACAGCATTACATTTATAAATAAACCGACAGTGACCAAACGTACTGCATTTGGCAGTACAATTTAGTTTGTTATTCAACTAATCTAGCTACAAAAATATGCAGATAGTCTCTCCATTTAATTGCTTTCCCTGAAACAAATCTGATCAGGCTAAATAAACATTTGTTCTAATATACGTTGTCAGTGATTGCGTATTTGGTTGATTTAAAAATGACTATAATGAGAGACTATATGACTCTCGTTTAAATTAGCGTTGATTCAACAATCTTTGAATTAAGATTATTTCAACGGTGTTATTTTTAATATTTTTCTTAATATTATTTATTCATTTACTTGATACTCTTACTAATATTTGTTTGTGCAGACAAAATTAGAAATATAAAATTTAACCTATACAGTATAAACCAGCTCATTTTCCACTACATTTAAAACATATTTAAATAAATATTACTTAACAGAATTTTATATCTTTAAAAGATTCATATCCCTTTAAGACCGAGCTATCACGATCGTGCGGATATAAAAGAGAATGTTCAAGCTTTTCAAAAATATCGATACCGAAGCAGCTGACATACCTTTCGTTATTTGTATAAAAATGACGTGGTTTTTTTAAGTAGTTGCTGATATTGATTCTGTTTAAGGCAACTTTTTCGATAAATCTCTTAAATGTAGTATCATAAACTTAAATAAGCGCCATCTGACGGGGTCTTAAAGGGATATAAATGGGTCTTCATTAAGAATAAATGTATTTTAATATTATTTCGAATCAACTTCTTATTTCAGCATAATTATTTAGGTTAAAAACACAATAATTAAATAGTAATAAATTACTTACACGTATTCAGAGAATATCCACAACTTTGCGCAGATACATGAAGACACATGGAAAAAAAACGTTGGTTCTTGGAGCAAATATGCTTGTTGTATAGAAATATGTTTAAATTGTAGAATATTGCATGTACCATATTTTTCGCAACTATTTTGCATACTAAATTTGTATTAATATATGTATTAGTCATCTGTTTTATCAATATCGATATTAGTGGTTACAGATTTTATCTGTTTACGGAAAAAAAACTCTTGACAAAAATAGATGTAATTTTACAATCGTTTGGTGTAGTTTAAGAAAAAAGAAATTCTTTGTAGGCAAATAATATAAATGCTTTATTTTCCAACAGATTTTTTCTATTATCTAGCAAATATTATACGATTCGAGTGGTGCCAATTAAATTCTTATAGGAAATTATTAAATAATTTTGTTATTAATGTTCAAAAGATTTTAAGATTAACCTGAAAAACATACAATTATGCAGATTGCATGCAAGCGGGTATAAATTTGTTCTCCGTTGTGACTCATACCAGATTTCTTTATATATGTCACATTATATTGCCAATCACCATTTTAAGAAAGCATTACGACCATGATTTCAAGAATATTTATGATTTAAAGTTAGACGTGGTTCCTCCTGTACGCTTATGGAAACTGGTGCACGTTAAAGTTCGTCTGGTAACATAATCATCCACGTTCCCGTTTTAAATCAATGCCTCTGGGGGTGATATGCCAAGTATGAGATCTTGACCTTATTCATTGCCTCTAAATTAAAAAAAAAATCTACTTACTGTCGGTAGTGCCGCCATCTATCGCATTGGTTTCGAATGAAGTGTGAAATAACTCGTGGAATGGAGAACATGGTGTCATGCTGCCCTCTACCATGCCGAATAAGGAAGAATCTTAACGTTTGCAAATGAACTCGTCTTAATAACGAAGTACGTTTAGTTTTCAGCTTAACGGTCTTTGACATATTCTGCTTCTTTTATTTGATTACGCCTTCCATTATCTTTAAAATATGTCTTATATAAATAAGAATACTGTTAAATTTTGTGTGAGGCTTGTTTTGAAATAGACGTGAATAGTGTTTGATAAATGTGTTTTATAAGAATTACTTTAATTGTTATTGTTTCTCTAATAAAGTAAAATTTTGCAATTTATGTAACACTTTGTAATAAAAAAAGTAAAGATTTTTGATTTCAATAATTTATGCGAATGGATATTTATATGCTTAAAACTATAAATATAAAGTCAGTTATAAGAAAATACGAATTAAATTCAAAACCTAATTATTAGCCTTAAAATACACTTAAATCTATTCTCAGAAACTAGTTCTATAGTTTCTTTTAATTTTAAGTTTTGAATATGAATGACGAACCAATAGAGGTATATTATATAATAGCTTTACAAACCCGGAGTTGCAAGGGTGTATATGTAAACTTAATAATGGTGATTTGCTTTTATTGAGGATAAAAAAGGGGAACTTTGAAACAGATATGATAAATGCCCATTTTCGAATTGGCGATTGCGTTGCACTGCTAAGCAAAGAAAACGCCTAAATGTGGTAAAATATTCCACTTCATATTTCATTCAACTTTTTAGGCATAGCAACCCCACATAAAATTTTCAAGATCGCCAAATATCGCTAATGAAAAAAATAAAGATAATAAAGAAAAAAAATAAAACTAGGGGGCACGCCCCCTTCTCGCTATCGCTCGCCAACCCCGGAACTGCTTGCGCAGTCCACTTTGGATCGCTTCGCGATCCAGGCTCGCTTCGCTCGCTCACCGCTCATTGAATATTTTAGTCTAGCCTTAAGTTAATCTTAAGGAACATGTTCAGCATTTTTTACATTAGAGAATTTATTTTGGAACTTTGTTAGAAGTTGATCCTGTCCATTTCTTTCGTTAAGAATTCTTAAATCGTATTAATATATTTAAATACTATTAATCATTAATTATTAAAATAACTATTTCTAAATTTTTTTGTGCACATTGTTTTGAAAATGCAGCAAACTGTTGAGTTCTGATTTTCTTATTTAAAATATCGCTACGATCTACGATCGCAAATGCCACGATAATTTTTAATAAGGAAATCTTCATGTTCTCTCAGCAGACATTTTCAGTTTTGTAGCAGCATTTTAAGTAATTATTTGTTGTAATTCACAGACTGGCAAAAGCACGGTTTGTTGTCATTTGACTTGGCGACATTTTTCGACGGGCGCCAAATCCGGACATGGTCTTTAGGTTAACCGCCTTAGTATACTTTTAAAATAAACAATTACAATTAATGCTTATAAATTAATGGTTATTATTGAGAAAATATTTCGCTGCTTGACTAAGATCCATTTGTAAATAAATTGGAACCGTAATAGCCGTCAATGCTTAGAAACTGTATTTAAAACTGATTGAAGTTTTCCTATTTTATTAACAATTGTGTTTGGTAGTTCAGTCAATAGAAATTATAATTTAAATTGTCAAACATTAAACGTCCCTAATATTATGCATGTTTAAATTTAAACTTACTAATACTGCAACATAAATTTATGGTTGTTTCATTTTTTGGCCGTATTGAAGCCATTCCCGAAATTGTCCATACTTGTGTATTTCGTAGGGCTTTTCTCAAAAAAAAATACATTCAATTTTTTTCTGCCGTATCGACTATGTTTAGTGCATAATTTTATAGTTATTTTTCCCTTTTTCAAGCCATTCCTGAAGAACACCTTTTTTGTTGTTTTAAAGTCGGCCATTTTGAAATAGTAGTATTTTTGTTCATTTCGATGTTGCCATTCCAGAGATAGAAATATAAGGAAATGTGGGTGCCGTATAATAGTATTATATATATAGATAATGATATTCAAATAACAATCCTACAAATTAAGCTCACGTGCTTACACGTAATTATACTTTATTTTAGCTAGCACGGGACGCGTTGAAATTTCTTTTAAATTAGAAGACGAAAAGTATAAATTTAAAGTTTATAAGAATGCTCAATGCTATTCCTATGGAGAAATCGGCTCACGTTTTGCTCTCTTACACCCGTTTGGGTTCTAATTTCAAAAAATTGCTTCTTAAATGAAGCCTTCAATATAAAAAGAATATTCTCCTAAAATTTGGTAGTTGTAACTCTAGTAGTTTGGGCTGGGCGTTGTTTATAACAATGCTGAATGCTGATCCTATGGAGAAATCGGCTCACGTTTTGCCTTCTTACACCCGTTTGGGCTCGAATTTCAAAAAATCGCTGCTTAAATGACGCCTTCAATATAAATAAAAACATTCTCCTAAAATTTGGTAGTTATACATCCAGTAGTTTAGGGTGGGCGTTGATACGACAGTCAGTCAGGACTATGCCTTTTATATATATATAGATGTTAGGAACATTTTTTTTTAATATTTTGAGATTACAGTTTTAATCTTGCTTTTGATAACCAGAACAAACAATGTACAATTTGAAATTGAAATAAAAAAGGGTTTCAGAATAATTTATTTAGATTTAAAAAGCAAAATAAACTAGTATATGCTGCTTATTTATTTAGTTTTTTAAAATTGGATAAGCAATATTCCCGCAAAGACCTATACATTATCTCTATACAATGGTAGGTAGTTTCTTTAAAAACATGCGTCGCTTGGTCGAATAAATTTGAAATAAAAATGAGGGGGAGGGGTGGAGGGGTGTTATTTAAACATTTAATTGTTGACTTGCGGAAAATGGTTAGGATTTTTGTTGTTAAATTTAGTCAAAACTGGAAAAATAAGCAAAATTTATTCAAGGAATTTTCATTATACGTCATAATTATGTCGTAGGAAATTTCCAATAGGATATTGTTAAATATTAACTGTGCATTAGTTGAAAAATTATGAGTAATCCGACTTTTTTTATTGATATTTGCATTTGAATATTAAAAGGGGAAATCGGCTACATATCATAAAGATATCAATAAAAAGGCCTCCATAAAGTTTTGAAGCAAATTTCGTTGTAATTACTGAGATACAAATATATGTTGTTGCATATTGTTGACGATGATAATTTATTATTTGAATAAAAAAATTCTAAAACATAGTCGAGTGTCAGTATCAATCTTACAATGGAGTCAAGCTGATTCAACTATTTGTGAACTGCTGGATGAAGTATCTACTGTCAAATGCCCCAGGATGCATTTTCCAAATATGATTGAGGTAATGTAGGATGCAAGATTTCATGTGGATGTTAAATAATTGACCAAGTATTTTTCAAACTATTTTGAAATTATAATATCATCGTCAATATTTAGTTTTTGGTTTAATAATTTATTACGCTGTATATATTTCATTACTTTATGATGTACTTTTTGAAGCTCATTTTTCTCCTTTCCTAAATTATTTTAAAGCATACCCATTCATTTCTAAAAAAATGTGTTTCTAAGTTTATATTTAGCAAACATATTTCTAGAAACATTTTATCTATATATTCTTTATACAAATTCTTTCAGGTCTGATATTTGTATCCTTTGTACATAGAACTATAAAAATACCCATACACCAATAAAAATAATCAGTAAAGTAAACTTAATACTATATGAACAATTGTTTATTCTAAAAACGCACAACTGTTCTCAAAATATAAATAATTTACACTTAACGCCTATTAAAGAAAACTTCTATTAGATGATATGACCGAATAAAATTATAAATATTAAATGGATCTTTAAACGAATCCCCTTTAAATATTTTAGTTATACTTTAGTAAAACTAATTCTTTAGTAGTAAAACAATAGATTAGATTTTTTTGAGTGCTAAGAAAAGCCTTTTTATAAAATTTTATCTGAATTGTTTTAGTTGTTAGAAAGAGTAAAAATATATTAAAAAAAAACAATCACAGAATTTCTTCTGACAAATGGGAAAAGTTCGAATTGTTTTTATCTCGTTTTCCCCAGTTATAGAAAAATGAACCATGAAACTGAGTTTCATTCCTTTACCATTTGTTTGAAACCGACTTTGCAAATGACATTCTTCAGTTATACTTCATTTGGTGTGTGTTTTGCCCTATGAAGAATACGTGGATTTTGGAAAGAACATTTTATTTCTTTTTGATATTTAAAATAAAATATCTACTTCTTTGAAATATTTTCATATATTCCTGTAGGGAAAGGTGAGCCTAAAAGCATAAAGATAAGTTCAAGTTTAAAACGTAGTTAAAAATTGGAAACCTTTTTAACATTTTTTGTAGAATTTTTTTTAAAAACCTTTCTTTATTGCCTTGTTACATTACTAAAGAGAAAAAAAATTTAACCGTTTTTGGAGCGCTTCCAAGAACACTTATTCTGAGCAAACTTTGAAGAATAATTTGAATATATGTAAAGTAAACAAATTGAACAAAATTTGCTTTGGAAAAACATCCAAATAGATTTTTTTAACTCAAGATGATGCTATTGATAGTTTTTCAAAACATTAAGATAATAATCTATCGACTATTAAAAAAAACTCTAAATTAAATAATATATATGGTTCCAGAATAATTAAAACTGGGGATGTGCAACATTGAACGACTTTCAATTACCGCTCAATAAATCATTTAACATTAAGTATCTACCCTAAGGGAATTTTAATGACTTTAATGCCTAAAAAGTTCCATAGCAGCTACCCTTTGCGCATGCGCGATTTTCTCAAAATCCTTAATATGACGTTCGACAGATACTGGAAACTTGTGTACCAAATTTAAAGCCCTCGTCTCTCTCTGAGCTGTAGAGTGGTTTCAGACAGACTGGTTAACATACGGATCCATGTTGAAATTCACTATTTTATAATCAGCACCTTCTAGACATGTCGAAAACACAAACTCTCCATTTCGGATTTTCGACTCTATCGTAATACCCTTTCATTACCTTATATTTCATATTAAATATTTAAAAGTAAAAACTAACAACACCATGCAAATATTGCCATTTTAGACAATAATAATATGATACCAGTTTTACTATAAATAAAGCAACCAATGCAGAGGCAGATTTGAGAAGCAATTAATTTGCCTTTAAGGATAAGAAATTTTCCTTGATATGTTTTTCTTTTTAAACGAAGTCTCTCGGATGATTATTTTAATAACCGTCAAAGAGGGTATCTTTGGCAATGGAGGGAAACTTTGGCCACGCGTCGGAAAAAGATTTGTTCTAAAATTTCTATGCTCAAAATCATCAGACTTTAAATTAGTTAGTATTTTTAGAAAGGTGGCAACATTGGCTTTAATTTAATATAAGACTTTTTTCTATTTTAGTTTTGGCAACACCAAAAAAGTGTGTTTTATTTCTGCAAGCGTTGAATAACAAAAAACTACTTCAGTAAACTTTCATTTAGAATTGTTAAAAAATTAGTGAATATTGAGTAAGTAAATACTCTATGCGATTCTTTAATCTATTGGAAATAATATCCCACCATTTATTTTATTCTATGTTGAATATTTCAAAAGCTGTATTTAATTGTTGGTCACCGGGAAACTTTTGACCACGAATGCGGCTAACTTTGGCCATAGCTACAATGATATTCTTATGCTATATTACACTTTAAAAAATGAACGAAAAGCGAGATTCTTTTTAACTTAATTTCAAATAATACATTTTAATCTTATTCTTATGGATATTCTATATTATTATGTCTTTTTAAAACTGTTTTCAAACATAATATAGAACGACATTTAAAATTGCTAATGCTAGAAATGTAAACTTTTTAGAATTCCAAATTACTAATATGTTATTTTCTTTTCATTATAATATCGTTTGCGTTTTGATTATGAAAATAATTATCATTAAATCTGGTTTTCAAAAATGCATTAGTTTATTTTCTTGAAATGTAAATTAATTTTTTAAAATGTCAGCTGAAAGTGTTCTAAAGTATTGCGGCTAAATCATTGGGCGATGCAGCATAAACTGAAACAAATAAAGAATTTTTCGTGTATTTATCCTGAAATCACCTAATAAACTTTAAAAACTAATAATTCTAATGTTTAGTAGTTTTATTATTGCAATTTAAATCTATTACACAGCTCAAAAAGCAGTAAATGGTACGTTTGGTGAGTATTTCGTGCTTATGGCCAATGTTACCCTCCTGGACTGGAATCGTATCCTAATTTTTTAAACTAGTACCATTTTTTTTAAACTTATAAAATCTAACAAAAATGCCTGCAAATTATTCCTAAAAGTACAATACTTAAAATGCATAGTGATTTTAAAGTGTTTAAATAGGTTTTGTAGTTTAATTTTTCTTCTTTTGTAAAAAAAACAATGATTTTGGCCAAAGTTACCCGCACTGACGGAATGTCATAAGGTTAAAAGAAAGTTTCGTAATAAAACACTTTTTAAAACGGTTTTAATAAATAAGTGTTGATTTATATTACCAGAAGTGACTTTTGTGAGGGTTTATTTGCTTTTGTTTTTGAAAATGAAAAGTTTCTAATTTTAAACTAGTTTTTGTCAAGGTCTTATGTTATAAAAGTAACGCAGTTTTCCTCTATTATATTTAGAAAAGAAATTTCATAATATATCAAAATTTAGGACTTGATATAATTTCATAAAAATGAACATTGAATCTTTTTGAACCGATATTCATTATATCTTAAATAACATTTAAATTGTAATGCACATTTTACTTTGGTTTGTTTCTGAGCACTATTGCATCTTGTTTTGGAGGATAATTTTATTTCAACAATAAGATAGTACAAACTTTTGCTACGAAAAAACAAAACAAAGAAAAAACATTTATTTACCTAAATATTATTTCATAAAACTTTTTTTACTTTCAAACAGTTTTTTTCTGAAAAGAAAATATAAAAACTCCACCTCACTTTTGTACATTCAATAGCCCACCCAATTGTGTACATAAATCGTTGAAGTTCCTTCAGGTGTGACATTCCTTGTTCCAGTCGTCGGGTATGATGGGTTGCACAAAATGTCTGAAATGCTCCATCGGACAAAACTCGCCGCATCCCTGGAGTTTCAGCAGAACCGGGCTTATGGTCGCGATGTCCTGCATGGTAGTTGAGTTGAGGTACAACAGACGTACAGCCGGTCCGACTTGTGTCTCGTGCAGCTCTATTAAGACGCAGGCTGCGGAAGGTGGGTTGCGCTCGTACACACCAAGAGCATTCAGAAGACTAGCTACATTGATTCCATGCTAGAAGAATAAGCGGATCACCACTGATTACTGTTGGTTGGTTGGTACATATATATTCCGGTTTGTATGCTTGATCAGAGACCCTCTTATAAACCTTCGTCAAGTAAGACAGACACAGACAGTATTTTACTGGCACAGAGATAGAAGTTACACCCAGGGCGAAGGCGGAATCGAACCCACACCCGTTACAGCGCGCAGACTGTTAGCGTAATGGGCTGCGAACCAACCCACTAGGCCATCCAGGCCCCTTGATTACTGAGAAAGTCACGTTTGTTTTTAAAACTCCAATAGTGGGGAGCAACTTTCACCCGTTAGAGTGTTTTCGTCGTTTTTAGCGGTGATCGAGGGAAAGTCAACCGTCCTTTAATTGCGAAAAAGTAGGAACATACACTCTTAAAACAAACGAGCGCTTTTAACTCAGTCTGAGTTAATTTCCACTCCTTTCCGTGTCGAAAATGCACTTCCACTATAAGAGTGGATTTCACTCTTTTGTTTTAAGAGTGTAGTTCATAATTTAAATACGACAAATTATGTCCAATGTTTCTAAAATAATAAAGTAGGTATTAAATAAATTGACTCATATATCCCGCTAACATCTTTTTTATTTTTTCCGAAATACTGTAGCCAACAATTCAGAAAGAGTTTTATTTTATTATGGATAAGTTTTCTATTTTATATTAGTTGCTTAAAGAAACATAAAAGAGAGGTTACTCTTCGCTGTAAAAAAATAGTTAAATACTTACAGCTGAGTACATATGAACTTTGAGATGATCGTTTTTTCCTGATATCTTATTATCCATATTTTCTAACATTTTTCCCAAAAATGGACCTGTAGAAAATATAGAACTGAGATAAGAGTAAAGTCCCATGTTCTCTAAGTGCCCGACTCACTTCTTCAACAGGATGGTATAGGTACAGATTTCGATTAGTTATGTTTCCTAAAAGCATAAATCTCTGAATTTGGTGAAATTATATGTTATACTTTAGTGCAACTTGATAAATATAGCAACACCACATTTTACTATCGAAATATTCGCCAAAAAACGTACAGGTCCCTACATCAAGGCTGTGCCTTATTAAATGTAGTCTTGCAATTAGAGGCGTAATTGGTTCACCTTAGCAAACACATACATTATGATTGAGTGTGAGTGTGGGGGTGGGTCATTGACATAACCCCCCCCCCCAATAATTAACGCGACCCTATTCAATCCACACGGAATACTTTATAGTTAAGAAAATTATTTTTTGAAGTATATTATAAAGTTGTAAGGAAATTATTTCTCGTTATGAAACTCACCCGATAGGAGCCTCTGCTGGGCGAGCGTATTCGTCCACTGGTATATAATAAAGTCGGATAGCTCCTTGAGCTCGTCAAAATAAGGTTCTATCCATTCCGGCACGATGAGCCCGTGATATTTCTGAAACACAAACCATCGTCAGCACTAACGACTCGAGTTATTAGTAGAGTCACTTATTATAGAATTGAATAAGAGTCATGCCATCAGGAAGTTTGGGTGAATTAGTGATGGCTAAAGTGACAAGGTGTTTCATTTTTTGCAGAAAAACCTGGTTAGTTTTTATTTACATTTCTTAATGTATTAATGCAATTTGGAGTTTTAACAATGTTATGTTATTACTTAATATTTAAAAAGATTTATTTCTGCATAAAAACTAGGATTTAATATCTTCAGTTTGCCAAGTTACTTGGAAAATCATTTAAAACATTCTTCGTAATTGCTTTGTCGCACAAACAGCTGATTTATCTGAAAAGTATTGAAATAAAAATGCTCCAAAATTTGAAGAAGAAAAATATTTATAATTACTTCTTTACCAGTGTATTTTAAGAAATACACTGGTTTTTGGCGATTGTACACAGACAAAATATACTTTTTTATGCTTTCATTTTCCCCGTAAAAATAATTAAATAAGTCAGCAAATGGCATTAAAGTAAAAAACGTCACTTCCGTCAAAAACACTCATAATCCTAATGTCGTAGTTTATGACATCAGGCTTGGCTTTCTTGTTCCATATATATGTGCTACTTCATAATAACTTCTATAGTGAAGCTATTGAAACTACAAAATGAAACGGGTATTAGAAGTTCCAATAAAGTTTCATTAAATTTTGTATATTTCCTACGATGTTTTCGATGGATCCAAGATCCAACAGTTGAAAGTTCCAATTCTGAAATATCTAAAACATGCTCTGGTGCGATTTTAAACTGAACAACCAAACCGTGAAACTGGTTGTTTCAATATAAGCTAGTCATGTTGAGTCTGTTGCCGTTTTTGTTCACGTGAGTTAAATGGAATTTTAATGTGCATATTTCAAATAAAATTGATCATTTTTTTAAAGATTTTTAAGCTGATATTTGAAACCAACAGCTTCTTATGTACCAGAAAAAGTTTTATAAGTCCGTTATTTCGGATAAGATGTAAGTTCCCCATTAGCGCATAGCTTAGGTAATTTTTATTAACCGAATTTTCCAATAAAATTTCTAAACATTATGAAATATTACATAAAAAATAAATCTTTTGCTTTATAGAATGTGAATATTTCTTATGATGTCACGCTCTCCGAACTGCGATTTCATTGGTTGTTTTGTTTTCTTTGACAAACTGTTGAAACAAGCCCATTGTGCTACATATGACAGACGGTACATTTTTAGCCTACTTTTATTTTTTTAATTCAAAAGAATTTTAAAAAATGTAAAAGTAGGTATTGACATGCGGTCGATGTCCGTCTGTCTGTATGTCTGTCCGTCTGTCTGTCCGTCTGTCTTTCCGTCTGTCTGTCCGTCCGTCCGTACCCTTTTCCAAAATTAGTTCTATCATTCGGATCTTAAAAATTCTTTTTTTGTTAGAAAGCTATGACCTCAGAGACCCAACTTTCATACTTTTTGTCCGCCTGTCTGTACGTCCGGACGGACAAAAAATTACTATCTGTCGGCCGATTTCCCATTGAATTAGCATTGCAATTCAATTTTGAGTCATTTAAATCGCTGTTGCCAAATCAACAATGACATGAGAAACTTTATTTATTTAAAATTATTTAAAGCAAAATACTTTTTCATGAATCATTTTGGAATGACGTCATAAAATGTAGCACAATGTGATTCTTTGATTGTTCATTAATTGTTTACCAAGAAAGCGGCAAGGCATATTTTTTGCATACAATTCTGCTTAGTTTTAATTTACATTTATTTTTTTAATGCAGTTTGTGAAAGAATATTAAGGAAAATAGTTGATTTTGGCTTTTAGAAGTTTAAATTATAACTGGATGCTGTGTTTAGCGATTTTTATTCTAATGTGTGTAAATCTAGTGTAGAAACGATTGTTGATGATATTTACTGTTATGAACCAGTTGTTTCCCAATTAGAATTTCAGTAAGTATTAAAGTAACAGGAAAGTAGGCTATTTTATTTTTGCTTAGTCTAAATCAATATAGGATGTCATAAAACCTACAAAAAATGCATTTTTAAAATTTTCAGATGTTTTTTTATCTTTTATTTGACGTTAAAAAGGGTGCAGTTTCGGTTTCGTGATAAAACGGAAGTCACGTGTCATGACGTCATAACATCCTTCGGCATTCAGAAAACGGCTACCGTGTGGCCGTAGAGAAAAACACTGGAAGTGCCCACTCATTTGTTCTTTTACAAGGTGTTTTTCAACATTTCAAATTTGTGTAAAGTAATTATATTGAAATAATAAGTCTTGTATTATCTGCAGATATAAAAGTATCCACAAATTAAGAATAAGCTTATTGTGGCGATGTATGTAAACGAATGTAATCAGCAAAATATTATACAACAATATTCTGTCAAATTAGAGAAAAACGACGTTTAAAAATATGATGGAAAAGTATCCCATTATAAAATGCTTTAATTACTTCAAAGAATTCAGTTAATATTAAATATCGCTAATTAAAAATGTATTTTAATAATATTTCAGAATTAGCTTTTTTTTTAAATAATTTCCAAAATGAATATAGATGAAGGAATTATCGTGGTTATGAATTGAATAGCAAAAAAATGATATTTTGACTTAAACTAAATAGCAAAAGCTTAGATCTTAAAATAAACGTGGGCTCTGAAACAAGTTAATAAGAATATATTTTTGCTCAAATGCATGTTCTGCCAGTTCATTTTTTTATTAGATTAAGCTTTACTAAGTGATGTTAACATTGTGTAGCTACAGTTTATTTAATTTTTCCAGCAACACCATTTCATATTTGCAAATTATAATTTAAAATTAACATTTAAACTAACAACAGATCGCCCTCCTACCCCCAGGATAGTGTTTTTATGGCAAAAAGATTCAGAATATAATGCAAAGGGGAAAAAACGTTATTGAAAGGCATTTAGTTAAGAGACTTCTGAACAGAATAAAAATAGTCTAAGTGTTCAAAAAAATAAATAAGCAAATAAAAAATATACCAAGTAACTTCTGTGCTATTTACTTTCATACCCGCTCAAGTACGGTTTAATATAAACATTTAAAGTAAAAATACCATTTTTTTAACTGCACCGGTTGTATACGGTTCCTTTTCAGGGTATGAATTTAAAGCGTTTAAATACATACAGAAACATTTAGGGCTAAATTAATTTCTTACTTTTAATTAAGTATGTTTATTTAAATATATTTTTTGTAACAAAATTGTTTAAACTTCTATATTATTATTTTTTGGCCAAGTTTAAAGATATAAAAATATTTTTTTAAAAATTCTTTTCAGGTAAAAATAACAGAATTTTTTAAATATAAATGTGACCCACCGTATATTTGCTACTATTTTAATATTTATGTCAAATCTATGAAAAATAATTTTTGGTGTTTCGTTAAAAATAACTAAAAACTGATATTATACAAGCATGTATTAACACAACTAAATAACAGTTAAATTTTATACATTATTTTGCGAAATCCGACTCCTCTCGACTTTTCATTTATCAGAAAGGAACATTTCAACGAATGCAATCATTTGAAATGAAAGGAATATATCCTCAAAATGTTTTCTTGACCCCAACTGTATCTTTTTAATATAAATGGAACATGCACTGTAATTAAGAATTTTACATTCCTGTTTAAAACGAAGACTCTCCCCCAATCCCCATAAGCAACTTGTTAGAAAACACTCGAAAATTGAAAATCAAGCTACGGCAAAGAAGAAAGGGGGGTTATGACGTCACCAGCCAACACGCCCCGTTTTCTGCAGAAGCGCGTTTCCGGCGTTTTTCAAACATGAATAACTACAGAAATAATTGGAAAAAACTTTTGTGGGGGATGACCTTAATCTACAAATGTGGCTACTTTAAAACAATATTTAAGACTTGTGCAAATTCTATATTGTTTACCAAGAAAGCGGCAAGGCATATTTTTTGCATACAATTCTGCTTAGTTTTAATTTACATTTATTTTTTTAATGCAGTTTAGAGTAGTTTCATTATTTTTTTTATTAATAAATATTTAATTATTCTTCGAACTACAAATAAATCGAGCAGACGATAAATAATAGTGAGTTATTTATGAAAGAATATTAAGGAAAATAGTTGTTTTTGGCTTTTAGAAGTTTAAATTATAGCTGGATGCTGTGGTTAGCGATTTTTTTTTTCTAATGTGTGTAAATCTAGAGTAGAAACGATTGTCGATGATATTTACTGTTATGAACCTAATTGTTTCCCGATTAGAATTTCAGTAAGTATTTAAGTAACAGGAAAGTAGGCTATTTTAGTTCTTTAAGAACTTCTTGTTTGCATACAATTCTGCTTAGTTTCAATTTACATTTATTTTTCAATGCAGTTTGGAGTATTTTTATTATTTTTGTTATTAATAAATATTTAATTATTCTTTGAACTACAAATAAATCGAGCAGACTATAAATTATATTAAGTTAATTTGCGAAAGAATATTAAGGCTGTGTCCTGACTACGACATCAAATGCAACAAATGCAACAAAACTTGGCGACTTGGCAGAGTGTCAGCCAAGCTATTGCATCGCTTGGCGCCCTTGGCGGTCGCCAAGTTTTGTTGCATTTGTTGCATTAGATGTCGTAGTCAGGACACATCCGAAGGAAAATAGCTGATTTTGGCTTTTAGGAGTTTAAATTATAGCCGGATGCTGTGTTTAATGATTTTTTTTCCTAATGTGTATAAATCTAGCGTAGAAACGGTTGTTGGTGATATTTACTGTTAGGAACCTAGTTGTTTCCCGATTAGAATTTCGGTAAGTATTTAAGTAACAGGAAAGTAGGCTATTTTTTTAGTTATTTAACAACTTCTTGTTTTTTTATCCGATGGAATCATGAAAAAGAAAATTGTAATCGATTTTTAATTTTAAAAAATTGTCAATTTTTCGTACACGTCTGCTTAAAACTGAACAGAAAACACGCTTACCTCCGTTAAAACAGCATCATAGAATGAAAGAATTTCATAGGAATCAGTGGAATTGAGGCCCCCGTACAGTTTTAGAGCATCAAACATGTTCTGGTAAAAAAAAACATTTATTTAAAAACATCTCACTTATATAAGTTTTCTGCACCATGGTAGAAAAATAGGAACAGCTACGGTACAATGGCCGGTCTCTATTTGGCGATTTACGTGTTACGATGTCATGCAACCAAAATGCCCAAATGTAGTAAACATCCAATTTCGTATTTCATTCTTTTCGATAGGAATAGAAACTACACGTTAAAAATTTTCAAGCTAACCAAAAGTCGCCAATGAACACACCGGCCATTATATCATAGCTGTACTGAAAAGCATATTTACTACATTTATTAACTAAATTGATTTTTCCAAATGACGAAAATAATATCAATTTGGTGATGAAATAATGGCAAGAACACTTCTAAAATTACATTTTAAATTTTTATTTCGTCCAACATCAAGCAATAAAGAGTCGAAAGTTGACAGATGTTGTAGATGTGAGAGGAACACCTTTTAATGTAAGGGAGACTGGGGAGCCTTGGCCATAAGGGAGACTTGGACCACCTTTAAACTTTAGTATTTAAATTTTTTTAGCATTTTCTAAATAGATGGTACTCAAAGCTACTGTTGTCAGCACATAGCCACCTTAGTTTTATTGAGCTACTTTTTTGCATTGAGGAGAAAATAAAAAAAGAAAGTTTCTCACCCCAAAAAGAAAAAACATTTTAGACATAATTTGTAAGATTTTTTCAGAAAAGCCAATTCAATTAAGTTTAAGTATATGGTATTTTTAAAATACTGTTATATTAAGGTTTTATTTTAGCTATAAAGTTTGTGCAATTATGTAGGCTTCAAAGCACCATGTGCCATTCTTTACGAAATGTCTAGGTGGGGAGGGTTGGCCACTCTATGTAAGGGCGGGTTGGCTACTGGACCAAGGCTCCCTAAGAAAACTAGTTATGAAAATCTATACATAATGTTTATCAAATACACGGTTAATAATAACGTATGATTTTAACTTTATGAAGGTAATAGATTGATTATTAGTATTTGTACTTGTTTAGAATAAAACGAAAACCTCAACTAAATCAAACTTATCATTTACGACCAAATATCAAACTTTTTCTGCAAAAACTATATAAGTTATTAATTCAAGTATAATAATACTCCAGATTAATATTAAGATATTATCAGATTCTTTCTTTATAGGGGGAGGGGGGACGAACGAGTAGCTTTGAAAGTGCGCTTTGACTTATACAGTTTGTTCCGTTAAAATAAAAAAAAAATTCAAACTGAGGCTTATATCTTGTTCATTTTAATGTGTGTACAAACTGAATAAAATATATTTAACATAAATATAAAAAAATATTTGTTATGGACAATATTAGAATTTTTAATTGATACAATACTAGAAAAATGTATTACTACGGTAAACATGATTTTTAAATGAGTTCCAGAGTGGTGAATTATAATATAATTTTTTTTACATTTAATGCTTACAAAATTAATTTGAAATATTTTTTTTTCTTTTGCCCTTTAAAATTAGGCATTTTTGCATGGGCCAAGTCTCCCTTTGCATGGGCCAAGTCTCCCTTACCATGGGCCTTGACCAAGTTTCTAAGTTTTAAAAAACAATATATTTAAAAAAGAAAAAATGCATTGTTTATATTATCACTATTATATACTTGTTGCCAATAAAATTTCCTTTAATATGTGCTATTACATGAAACTTTGAATGCAAAAAAAATTTATAAAAATAAAATTCTGAAAGCATGGCCAAGGCTCCCCATGCTCCCTTATTTTCGGTAGCATGTAATAATACATTTTAAATAAAAAAAATATTTTTTTACTTTTATTACTGAGGTTTTGAGTAGCACATTTTAATTCCATAATATTTTAAGAGGGATATTTTAACAATAGAAAAATCTAAGCATATCAGGTTAGAGTTTGTAATATAGCCTTCACTTTTACATAGAATTGACATATTTAGTGTCTTTCGCCAATCATTTTAGCATTGCTGATATCTAATATACACAGACTATGTTTTTAGCAATAAAGCGTCAGAAGAACAGGAATAGAACTATTGAGGTTTAACTTTTAAAAAAACATAGCTTTATTAAAAAGGTATATATTACATTGTGTTTCCCATATTCTGATTTAAAATCTGATGAGCTAAATTGCTTTTCCATCTCTTTATAAAGTTTTGGGCAGTCAGTATTGACGGAGAGATACTGCAAAAAAATAGATTTAACAAAATTAATTAGTAATCAGTAATTTTCAAGTTCTGTTATTTTTTTAAGTGAACTCATTTATTCGTTTGTAAGTTTAAATTTTTGTGCATGTAATTTTATAAAGAAATTTAATAAAAGACAGATTTTGATAATTTTTTAGTTTTTATTTTTAATTACATAACCTTTAACATAACCAATTATTTTATTTAAAAAAAATCAATTCTAAATTCTATATCGTATAATTTTTTTGCCTGATTAAATTTGTAACTTCTTGGAAAACATTTAATGCGCACGCATGCATAAACCAGGGAAATCATCGTTTCCAATACTTAGGGAAGAAAGAAGAGTTGTTGCCCCAGATTCCCAAAGCATACACACTCCTACATACTTACAATGCCATGTGTCGATTCCCGCCTTCGCCCTGGGTGTACTTCCTTTCTCTGTGACTGTAAAAATTATGTGTCTGTCTTACTTGACGAAGGCTTATAAGCGGGTCTCTGATCAAGCACACAATCCGGAATATATATGTACCTACCCTACAATGCCATATAGACTTATCGGACCAATGCCCTCCGACAAACGAGAATTACCAGCATATCCTAAAAGTAATTGGTGCATTTACAAAGTTTGTGTGGCTTTATTCCACAACATATATGTAACGACAGAAGATGCATTTGAAAAGTTAAGACTGCATCAGCAAACATTTGGAAATCTTGTCCGGGAAATTATCAACAGAGGATCTGCATTTACAACTTATAGCTTCAGGAAGTATTGCAAAAAAAAAAGGCATACATCATCTTCAATTCAGAACAGGCCTCTTTGGAATAGATAAGTCTAAAGATACTTCAAAAGAGAGTCACAGAACGCTGATACCCGAAACAAACAGCAAACTCACTATCGAAGACCCAAAAAAATGGTTTAATCATGTATCAGAAGCCAAAAATCTTTAAATGGAGTTATGTAATAGCTCCAAGTTTACACCTTTTGAACTTTTTACATGTTTTAAAATGTAAAATAATAATGAGTTTGTAATAAAAGAAATCAACATCGAAGAGAACGTCAACGAATACAAACACCTGCTCATGCTTAATCACCTAAAACAAGAAGCGGTAGAGAACATTATGAAACTCCAACAGGAAAACAGTTAGCAACACAACAAAAAGTGCAAGACAGCCAATAGTTTTTAATGTAAATAATTGATAAGAAATATAGTAATTAAAAACTATTTTAATATGAAGCTACGTCTATAAATATTTTATATTCTACGCTACCGTAATTTAATACGAACACTCAACGACAGAGATGCCAAGGAATAAACCTGAGACCAGCCACGAGATCTGCTACACAAATCTGTGCTCTTGACAAAAGAATCATCATAAACTTTAAGAGAATAGAGATATTTAACTGTTTATAGAGTAAAAATTAATACAAATATAAACTATCAAACAATACACAATTCATGATAAGATTGTCAAACATTGTGTTAACTCACATTTATTACAAATATTTCGGTTCCGTATTTCAATAATATATTGTGGTCAATTTTAATTTACTTTTCAGAGTTTATTAATGTATGATTGTATAAAGACGCCAAAATACAAATAATAGATTGCCTTTTTCCAAAATTGGAAATACTTTTTTGAGAAATATAAAGAATAATGATGTTATGAAAAGTTTCGCTTTATTATGAGTCTGTTAAGTTGTCTATTAAAGTTTAGAATACATTAAAATATAGTATGTCTTCTTTCAAACCTAAAAACTCAATAGAAACAAATCTTTACTCTTGACAACGGAATCAGCATAAACTTACTTTATCCTTTGCAGGGTCCCTGTAGTACACCGCCACCGGCTGCCAGTCGAAGCCATCCTCCACCACCCACCGTGGGTCTGTAGGAGCGTAGAAGGCCGCCAGATTAGCGAGGGCGCTCTGCAGGCAACGACGGTAGCTGGTACTGTACACCAAGACCTGAGTGGGAACAAGAAGTTCAAAAAGAACTAAAGTAGCTTACTTTCCTGTTACTTAAATACTTACTGAAATTCTAATAAGAAAACAAATAAGTTTGTAATTGTAAGTGGTAGAGTTTTTAAGAGCAATTAAGTCAACTTACTTCATTTGGGTTTGACGTGACGAAACCGAAATAGAAGGCACGTAAGTATTTTCCCAAGGTATAATGCTGTCTTTTTCCGAGCTAAAATTAAAGATTAATGAAAACATTATTTATAATTAACTGACTTTTTAAAAGGAATGACAGTTCCCTAGACAATTAAATTCGAAATCCTAGTTTTTGTGAAAGTATTCCTTTACATTTTAACTCTTTTACCGGTTTCTATTATTATTTGAGAGTGCAATTTGTCCCATTTACAGAGAACGGCCCCTCCCACTGAATACGTATCTTCGGCTGGTTTCCTTCTTCCTCCACCATCCTTCTTCATGTTAGTAAGTCTTCTACTTCTTTTCTCTTCTACTGCCCATTTGAAAGCAACTCGTGGAATCTTTGTAACATGTGTAACACTTTCCCGATCCACCTCCATCTTTTTACTTAGAGTATTATTAATTTCTGATTCTTGGTGCACTTTTTGTATATTTCCGTATTTTATCTGATAAGAATAAAAAATTGCCAAATTAATTTAAAGATTTTTCTAAAGCATTTGTTTTACCATATATTTTTTAAGAAATTTTCCCTTTCTTGCTTAGTTACTTTCCCAGGTTCTGTTTTATATAAAAATGAACTTTTGACCATTATATTCAATCTATCGATTTTGGTTTTACAGTAAGGGAAATCGGGGCTAGTTTTAACCCTGGTTTTATGGAGAAAATGAGTCATAAGAAGGCGTCATTTGGTGACTTTGTTTATGAAGCAACGCGTTATAGACGACTCGCTACAATCTTTCGTCAGTTTATGTAGTCATATTGTAGTTAGAGCTGTTTTCGTGATTTTTTTCAACGTTTTAAGTGATTTTTCATGTTTATATTGAAACTTCAATTATATTTATTATTATAAAAATGTTTTTTCGTTGCGTTTAATATAAGGTGGTTAATTTAAATAAGGAACTATGTGTTTTTGCTTTCAAAATAACTTAAACCTCTACTTGTCAAGGTAGAAATAAAATTAAAATATGGCGATGGGGCAGATATTTCATTACTTTACCGGGCACAAATTCCAAAAATGCCTCCTAGAAAAGCATGCCCCAACATTTATCAACTATGCCGTCATTTCATAACACGTTAAAAGTTGCAATTTCGTATGTATACCTGCGTGAGCCCTCCTAATCCTTCCGGCCAAACTTCGATTGGGTTGGGATCGGTGGGGAAGATTTTTACGGGAGCACGGGCTCCATGCCTAAAAAGCTAAACAAGAAAATATTTTTTTAAAAAACAGTCTTTATTCATCCTTTTGTGTAAAATTTAAATTTTTTGCCCTAAAAATGTTTTTTATTATTTTCACTTTATATTTTATTCAATAAAAAGTGAAACTTTTATCAGGCTTACACAATCAAACGTTCATTCTAATATTCTATGGGCTCAATGAAAATAATAAAAATGTTTTTCTTCTGCCTACTTGCCACTAGCCATCAGATCTTATCTTTTTTTTTACAGTCTCATACCCCAAAAGCCCCCCGTTGCAAACAATTCTCTCATGTTTCGTGGCTAATTAACGGGTTCCGATTATTAGGGATCTAGGCGAATAACATTGAGTAAAGCTGAAATGTCGAGCCTTCCAAGCTGAAACCGAATCCAGGATGGTGACAAACAAACTTATCACTAGAAACCGCAGCCTCAATATATTTTTCAGAATACCATAACTGAACGAAAATTTAGTTTATCTTCATTATAAATGAGTTTCTTCGTTGCATTATTTCAATTACTTTATTCTGCAGTAAATAAGCACATAAATAAAGAGTACATGGGGGAAAAAACCTTCATTGACAGGTAATCTGTTCGCATTGAAGTCGGTTTGGCGAGTAATGGCAATCGGTAACCGGTTTCTCCCTTGCTTCTTGTTCCGCGATTCAAACGTCAGACTATTGCCTGGGGTGAAACTCGATCACAGAGAGGCAATTTGGTAGAGCTATGATATAATGGCCCATTGAATTCTGGCATTGGTGGCTTTTGGCGAAGTTGAAAATTTAACGTAGGGTAGCTATTCGCATCCATTTCTATGGGTTAGGGTTAGTTTGAATTATCGTCGCACTAGAGCTACACGGGGGCTACTGGCAACGGGCGTCGTAATTTAAAACCACAGTCAAATGACGAGCGGACACCTGAGTAGGCACCCAGCGCAACCGTTAAAGGCGACATCGTACGCAGCGTTAAGACTTTGGAGCATATTTAACTTACACTCCCTCTACACGGGGTATTATTCGTCGGACATTTTTGGCTGCACGGGCCGTTCATAGGTCGGCAGTTTTTTTGGCTATGCCCGGACCCAAACCTGGGACCTTCCGCATGCAAGGCGAACGCCTTAACCGACTGGGCTCCTCAGCCTCTCCTAGAGATGGTAAACCCGTGAGCTGCGTGATAAGGACCAAGACAAAACTGGTTCCTTCACATTAGTTTAGGCGATGAATCACTATCTGATGTTATCTCTCGCTATCCAAGCAAATCTGATGCAGACAATCAGACATATTCCTATGCAATGAAGGGGTTTTCCCATGTACTCTTCAAAACTGTTTACAATACTGCAAACAAAAACTCTGAAACCTTATTCATTTATTACATTAATTTTAAATTTTGTAAATCAGTCTTTTAGTTGAATGAATAAAAGATATTGTTTGAACTAATATTAATGAACTTCTTGATATCAACTTTGCAAATAAGGTTCAGCCTATTGTGACAGCCACATACCATTTGTACTAATAACAGATTGGTACTTTGAGAGACTACCGGTGGGGCCGCCTTTATCCTTGCTGCTACAAGAGTGAAAGTAGCTGCCGCAAGAATGAAAGTAGCTGCCGCAAGAATGAGAAGAGCTGCCGAAACATTGATTAATATACACAGATGTTAAGATTAAAAGGTAAGGTAAGGTAAGGTAATCGTTTCCGGCTGCCTATTTCTAGCCTCCTTCGATTAAAAGGTGCACACACACTCATTTTTTGTAATGCTTCTTAAACAACTAAACCCAGTTAGCACTCACCATTCAAATAACATTGTGGTTGGGCCGTAGTGAGCCTAGTGGTCAGCGTCTCGGTCTCGGGATCGGAAGGTCCTGCGATCGAGTCCCCGTACCACTGAAGACCTACCGAGTATATGCGGAGTACGTGCTCGTTAAATCTGTTGGGTCCGAAAGTCCTCTAAGTTCCCATACCAAATCAATACCTCTGGGGGTGACAAGCCAATTCTGGGGATCCTCTAGTTGGCCTCTGTCTCTAAAAATTAGATGGATCCACTTATGTGTGTGTGTTGTCTGTTGTGTCTGTCTTACTTGACGAAGGTTTATAAGCGGGTCGCTGACCAAGAACACGAACCTGAATATATATGTCTACCAACCAACCAACATTGTGGTTATGTGCCCGTAGTATGTTTTTGATTAAAAAAAATAGGAATCAAGGTTTATAAGCGGGTCTCTGACCATGCACACAAACCTGAATATATATGTCTACCAACCAACCAACCAAAAAAATAGGAAGTGTTGCAGGGAAACACCGAAATCTGGTGAAATTCGACATGTATTGCTATCCGAAATCCATGCATTTTTTTTGCTGACACCAGTGTGTATCGACAATTTACAGTGTACCGCTGCACAAAAGTGTTAATGAAGTGTTAATTATCATGTCGTTGAAGCATTGAACCGCATAAACAGAATTAACGTGCACCAGTACAAATGTTACACAATTTAGCAGAAACTAAAATTAATCATTGCATGAATAATACTGCTGTGGATAAAAAGAAAAGAAAATTTTGAAAAATATTCCAATTCAAATGTATTTTTTAGTATTTCCATAATACATAATATTAAAAGAATAAAAAAGTGAGGAAAGCATTTAATAAAAATTTTTAACTTTATTTTGAATAAAACTACCGGTAGAACAACACTTATCCGTAGCGTTGCTAATTATCTGAATTTCAGGAAAAATTCCACCCGGCCTATCTTTCACGGTTTGTCTTTTTTGGATGTCATGCTTAGTAATTGTTTTGGTATGACATCCAACAGGGACGAACAGCAACATATAAGCTGGAAATAAAGTTTATAATCATATAAACTTTTGTACTAACTGTACTTGCTTTTATGTTAGATTCTCATTTGTCATATAAAAAGTAATTGATTGATTATATATTTTCTTCCAATTAACTTCAATTATCCGAATTTCAATTATCTGAATGTGGTTAGGTCCCAATTACTTCGGATAATTGGAGTTTTCTACTGTAATATATTTCCACCAATTCCCCAAAGCAAAAATTATAGTTTAGATGTAAGATATTATTTCTAATTTTGTTCAAGTAGACAAGTATGCACATATATCTACTATAGCACGATAATTTTCATTGTACGATGCAAATCAGAAAAAGAAAAGTACAGTTCAAGCAAAAACTTAAAGAACTACACTCGACTGTGCATTCATAAACCAAAAAGGAAAACCAACATCACTCACATAGTTCGTTGTTTACTGCGACACATTCTTTTTCAGTTTTAACAAGCTCAAGAAAGAGTTTTTCAACAACCCAAACAGCAACTACTTTTTACTTACGAAAACCAGGAAAAATATCAACCTGTTATAGTCCGGCTATACCACTTCTTAGCATCCAAAATATTTTGATTGATCCGATGGATAGGACCGAATTTGGAAGAAGAGTACGGACAGGTGGTAAACCGTCAGCATGTCAATACATACTTCATAATTTCTTTAATTATTTCAAATTAAAAAAGAAAAGAAGGCTAAAATTGGCACCGTTTCAAAAGAATTTTTGATTCCAAATATTTCGCCAATAAAAACCCAATTTTATGCATGTGGCTCGATATCGTGATGAAGGGAAACGCACTTTAGATTTACACTGTTACATTTTCTGCATCAATAAATCAATCTTATATGTGTCTCAAATCTTCCAGAGCACTAAAAATGTTTGATTCAAGGATATTCGATTCAATTAACAGCATAAGCGTTCTCGATTATCATAAATTAATTTTTTTAAAGTTTGTCACTTATGACTTTCATCCACATGCTCCTTCTAACGAATTAAGTGATTCTTTTCAAGCAAAAAAATAACATAATGAATTAATATCTGATTACAAATTTCAAAGATGAATTTCTTTTACACAGTTCCTTAATAACAAAATCTAAGAAAAATGAATATATACTGGAAAAATCAAATGTCTGAAAAACACTTACTGATGTAGTACTGTCTCATCCTAATATAGCAATGACTTCCAATTTCAAAGGAAAGTATTACTAATCCACAGAAAAAAATTATTTATTGCGTACGAGTTTGTTTTCGAGTGATTAAGTTATTTGATTAATTTTCGCATTGTCACCCTTTTTAATAATAATAATGTGCGCGTTAATATTTTAAAAGGCAAGGTTGATGAAAAATATAAAATAGATGTTATAGATACTTTATGTATAAGTCAATAGATTTTTTAGCAAATGGCAAACAGTATCTTAACTATTATGGTACATCCTATATGCTCTGTTTTTTACTACTTAACCAGTCATCTATTAACATTTAATCCTCACATTGCAATTTTTGTAACAAAAAATTGTGGCACTAATGAGTTTACGTTTAAAAATATATAATTGTTTTTATGGTAGTTGTGGTGTTGCAATTTATTTGTAGGGATTAAACGAAATTCTTATAGAAATGTTCCAAATTACTTATCATCAAATGATTTTAAGTAAATGGAATTCGCAACTCAGGTTCTTTCAAGTTATATAATGATTATGAATCGGCTAAATATTCTTACATATATTAAAAATGCAGATTACACGAAAAGCCATAAAATAACAAAAACACTCGAATACAAACTCATTCGAGAATAAAAGAAATTGTTGTGTTTACGTTTACAGTGTTTATAAGAGGACTTTCGGTAAAAATTGGAAATTAATTGTGTTGTAGAAAGATGAGAAAATTCCACGTTAGTAAGTAGTTAAAGTAAGTTTAAGTTTTTTAAGTATATAAATTTTTTACTTATAATTTATTATTCAGGAACCGTGTAAAATATATTCAGTTTTGACATTTGTAATAAGAGATTAATTTACTATAATAATATTTTTCTTTTGAAAGAATGTATCAATTCATTATGATGAGTATGTGGATGAAAGTCATATAATTGAGAAATTTGCAAAAAACAATTTCTTATAATTCGATTCGATTTCTGAGGTACATGCATAAAATTGGAATTTATCGGGGTATTTTTGCAGTTTCGTATGCATAATTAATTTTTCCTTTGAATAACGGAGCTGCACTTTTCCTTAACTTCCTACATATAATTTTACGACCATCATCTTTCCATATTTTCCTTGGACAACCTTTTGGTCTTGTTACCAATCAAAAATATAGTTTTCAGATTACATATTTTTCTAGGAAGGTGCAACGGTAAAGTAATATATTGTGTCATTTATGATGAAACAAGAAGCTCTAAAAGAAGTAAAATAGCTTAGAATTTAGTAACAGTGCCATTATGGCTGACGAGACACCGTCATTCACCCCTGGGGGTTCCAAGTGTCACCTTCAGATTTAACAGTGTATGTTTTATTACTATAGGTTTGAAAGAAGAAATACTATATTTTAACACACACTAAACTTTAATAAACACAAACTCATAATAAACCTATAATAATAAATTTACCAGAGTGGAAGATAAGTTTAAAAACGTGAATTCATTTAAAATTTATTAGAACAAAAATGGTATAGTTACATTTACTGTTATAAAGGAGATACAATAATTGGAATAGAAATACTGAACAAATATTGCTGGCAACCGTTAAACGATCTACACTTGAACCTGCCACTGCATCATCTCCCATCAGTAAATTAAAATTGACAGCAATATACACTGCTCAAAACCATTAGGGGAGCACTTTGCGTACTTTTGTTAACCCTTCCAGTTCCAACTTTTTATTTTTTATTCTAAAAATCTAAAATATGTTAAATAGATTCATTATGCATAAAGAATGAAATGGTAAAAATCTTAATTTTATAACTAAAATTGAAGGGGAAAATTGGAATCGTAACTTTTGAATAAATTATAAGAATTATTTTTTCAAACCTTAATTTGTTTTTTAAAAAATTTTACCATGTTTTTCATATTTTCATTTAATTAAAACCAACATTATTTAATTATTCAAAAGAGATGATTCTTCCATCTAACGATAAATAAGTGCGAGCTCCTTATTGAGAAAAAAAATCGCAAGCTGATGAATATTTTTGATAAATGTGAGTCGACACAATGTTTGACAATCTTATCATGAATTGTATATTGCTTCACAGTTTATATTTAACTTTATTTTATTACTTTTACTTTACTTTTATTTATTTTTTTCTTTTTTCTTCACAGTTTTTATTTGTTATGCAAAAAGTATTAGTATTTATTTGTAGGTTAATTTTATGTTTCATTTTTTTTAAAGCAAGGCATCGTTAATTTCACTTAAAACCTACCTCAACCATTATTATGTTTTATAACCCAGGGTATCCAGTTTTTGTGAAGTATATTTTCTAATGAAAAAAATGTTCTTTAGCTTATTTAGTATTTGGTTTAAAATTTCAAATATAACCTTATAAATTAATAATTATTTATGTTTTATTTTATTGAATTTTTTTTTTTTTTTGAAAATCAATTCAGGCGAGAAAATAATCCAAATTTTCATTTCAGATACAATATTTTTTCTTTAAAACACATATTTAAACAGACAAAATAAGACATGAAATGAAATTAATTTTTAATCATCAAATCTCTAATAAAAATTATTTTTCTTACACATAACACACCGCGTTCAGTATTTTTTTTTTAATTAAGCTGTAGAGTAAATATTTCCATTTCATTAATATCAAAAGATTTATACAAATAAATCCGCCATCCTATCCCTTATAACCTCCAGAAATGTTACATACTTTTAACTTTTTTATATATTTTGATAATTAAGATATTTTGACAATTTGTACATTTTGACAATTTATCCATTTTGACAATTTATATATTTTGATATTTTCCATCTCACTAATATAAAATGTTTTATACAAATAAACCCGCCATACAACCCCTTACACCTTCCAATTTATGCATTTTGACAATTTATACATTTTGACAGTCTATATATTTTGACAATTTATACAATTTGACAATTTATTCATTTTGACAATTTATACATTTTGACAATTTATTTATTTTGACAATTTATATATTTTGACAATTTGTACATTTTGACAGTTTATATATTTTTGACAATTTATACATTTTGACAATTTATTTATATATTTTGACAATTTATACGTTTTGACAATTTATACATTTTGACAATTTATGCATTTTAGTAATTTATATCTTTATATTTTTCATTTCACTAATAAAAATGTGTTATACAAATAAACCCAACCATCCTTTTACATTTTACATTCCAATTATACATTTTGACATAATTTATGACATTTTGACAAATTTATACATTTTGATAATTTATATATTTGACAATTTATACATTTTGACAATTTATACATTTTGACAATTTATACATTTTGATAATTTATATATTTGACAATTTATACATTTTGACAATTTATACATTTTGAGTAGGGTAGGGTAGCTACATATATTCCAGCTTGTTTGCTCTACATTTTGATAATTTATACATTTTGACAATTTATACATTTTGACAATTTATACATTTTGACAATTTATACATTTTGACAATTTATACATTTTGACAATTTATACATTTTGATAATTTATATATTCGACAATTTATACATTTTGAGTAGGGTAGGGTAGCTACATATATTCCAGCTTGTTTGCTCTACATTTTGATAATTTATACAGTTTGACAATTTATACATTTTGCCAATTTATACATTTTGACAATTTATACGTTTTGACAATTTATACATTTTAACAATTTGTATCTTTATATTTTTCATTTCACTAATAAAAATGTTTTATACAAATAAACCCACCATCCTACACCTTACAACCTCCAACTTATACATTTTGACAATTTATACATTTTGACAATTTATACATTTTGACAATTTATACATTTTGATAATTTATATATTTGACAATTTATCATTTGACAATTTATACATTACAATTTACAACATTTTAATTTTCATTATACATTTTGCAATTTATCTTTAATTTTCATTTCACATATTAAATTATACCAATAACGACTTTAAATCAATTTATATTTTAATAATTTTACTTTGACAATTTATTTTATTTTCATCTCTAATAAAGGTTTTATACAAATAAACCCGCCATCCTACCCTTAGAACCTCCAGAGATGTTACATATTTTTAAGTTTTTATATATATTGATAATTTATATATTTCGACGATTTATATATTTTGATGTTTTACTATTTACAATACGTACAACTTCACACGGTGCTGTACACACTATTTACAATTTGTACATCTTAATACGGTACAATAGGCACTATTTACAGTGTGTACATCTTCACATGTTGCTCTAAGCACTATTTACAAAACTATTTATATTATGTAAAGCTTCACACGGTGCATTTGGCATTATTCTAGTTTTTCGACATTAAACATTTTCATGTCTAATAAACCCTCCATCCTACCCCTTATAGCCTCAAGTTATATAGTTTGGGTATATTACTATTTACAATGTGTACAACTTCACATGGTGCTACAAGCACTATTTACAATATTCAATCTTAACAGTTTTCTATATCTGTCCTATTTACAAGAACTATTTATAATATGTTCATTTGCTCACGGATGCTTCTGTTATGTAAATAATGATGTGCATTGAGGATATAACATAGTAACTATTCTAGTAGTATCCAGTATACCTAGATAATCTCGATCTTCTTCCTGTAAAAAATATCATATGCCTTTCCTTTGTTAATAATAAAAATATATACTTAAATTGCACCTATTAAATCTGAAATCAAAATATAATTATTTACTTTCCTTGAGACCACCGATGAGATTCGACAAATGTGGCTCTGTTTTTTTTTAATATTTATTTTGAAATAGTTAGTTTAGGATTGGGAGTTAAAATAAAATTTTTTAAATTGAGAGATTTTAACTTTAAATTTAAAAAATAACTGTTCTTTTAAAAGGAGCTAAACGTTTCTAACCTTTTTAATAAATTCATGCTTAAATTCTTGGATTCTGTCTGAAATATTCAAATTTAAAATAAATAATAAAATATTTATTATCATACTCGTACAACTCTATAATATAGTGTTGGGATTAGTGAGAAAATATGATGCGTCGCCAAAAATAAATAATATATTAATTGGGCAACCATTTCTTTTAGACATTGAATTTACTTTTATTCGCCAATTTTAGAAACACTAAAGGTAAAAATCACCAACGAAACAGACAAAATTGAGTCAATGCTTCAAAGAGTGTATACTAGAGCTCTCTTTTTATCTACTAAGTATTCAAAATTTCTATTACAAAAAAAAAGAAATGAAATTTTTTTTTTTGAAATCTTACCTATATTGAAATCATGAGACTTCTTTAATTATATGCGGATTTTCATTAAATATGCACATTTTCTTGTAAATCAGATAAATTTAGTAGGAAGAAACGAAACACGCAACTTAGTTCGCAGAATCTGAAGCTGGAGTGGAAGAACAATGTTAAATTTGGGTTTTTCATTGTTGATATTTATTCTGGTAATCAAACGAATTAATAACAATGATGATTTTCAATTGTTAAAAACATTACTTTTAAATCCGCATTGTTGATATTTTAAGTATAAAAAAAACAAGAAATATTTATATTTAAGAAAAAATTATAAATTTGTAATATATTTATTGGTTTTTGAGGACCCATTCCACTAATATGTATTTGGCATTATCACCAAAGACACTTGTTTAAACAAAAACTTAAAAAATAACACTTTTTAATCCTTGACGTCTTCAATTCGATTTATTAATCATGAATTCTTTTTCTAGAAAATATGTACCGCCATTCGAAAGATCGTAAAATCATCTCAAAATAAAACTTTTTTATTGGGGAAGGGGGATTTTCAGTTTTGGAGTTTATTAGAATGTTGTATTTCAAATATGAAAGAATTTATCACCTCGAAGGTTTATAAACAGGCTCGATCCCGACTTCTGCCTATTCAGGCTAGATTTTTCCGAGCCCTTATATTGATTGATTGGAAAATCAAATATTCGGATGATTGAAATGGGACCGAGTGGCGGACAATGCCCAATAATATAACTGCAGTTCGACACGGTACTCATCATCCCAGTAATGTTAGAGCTTTAGCTGACTTAGAACTTTTTAGATTTTAGTGAGTAGGTATTGCTGAAAACCGAAAAGAGATGTACACTCTTAAAACAAACGAGCGGTTTTAACTCAGTCTGAGTTAATTTCCACTCCTTTCCGTGCCGAAAATGCACTTCTCCTATAGGAGTGAATTTCACTCTTTTTCGGAGTGGTTAAAAGAAATAAAAGAAAACAATCTGCGTCCTACACTCTTAAAACGAGCGGTTTTAACTCAGTCTGAGTTAATTTCCACTCCTTTCCGGTGCCGAAAATGCACTTCTCCTATAGGAGTGAATTTCACTCTTTTGTTTTAAGAGTGTAGACTTTAAATTTGTTATGTGAATTCCCATTACCTGACGGACGTGATAGAAAATCGCGCATGCGCAAAGGGTAGCTACCATAAAACTTGTTGGTTTTAAAAGTATTGCAGAAAAATGGAAAAGCTAAAGACTTCAATTCCGGTACACGAGTTCCCAGTACCTGTCGGACGTCTTTTTGAGAAGATCGCGCAAGCGCAAAGGGTAGCTTCCCTAAAAATTTTTTGGTTTTAAAGCTACTTAAATTACCTTGTAGGGTATATCATTGCTTTTAAATGTATTGATTTATTAAGTGGTAATTGAAAATCGTGTAATGTTACACACTTCTAGTTTTATCGTGCATTGAGACAAAACTTTGGCCTACTCAAGGCCTTAACGATATGTTTTATGATGCAATTTAAGTTGCTGTTTAATTTGATCTCAACTCTGAAGAGAGGCAATAACGACAGCGTGCTACGTAAAAGCAGGCTTAACATATTTAGCTGTAAATCTTTTATATAGACTAAGAATACATCTAGGAATTAGTACGAACCTCACGTAAAGGAAGGAATCTTAGTTGGCTTTACTGGAAACTCGAAAGCCCCCAATTGGTTAACGAAGAACGCGTACAAACAACTAGGTCCTTTAAATTTAATGAACACTAAAAGCCAACAAAAGCGATAAAAAAAACCTTCCTTAAACTATATTTTTTAATCTCTCAATAATTTTCGAATGGGAAAAGAAAACATATTCGACGAAAGAGGAGAGAAACAAAACAACGCGCCTTTAGTAAGTAGAAAACTGCGCACACTCTAAAAACTAAATGTGTAAACTTGAAAATTTACACACGATTATGGGTATATTTCAAGAATTACACATATGAGCTACCAAATTACGCATTTGTATGTGTAAATGAGAGGCGTGTAAATTGACAAATGGTCAAAAACACATATTTATGTGTAAACATGAAAATATCAAGCATTTTACCCAGTTTGGTGAGTTTTTTTTCAATTTACACATATTTATATGTTAAAAAAACATCAAGTATTTTACCTAGTACTGCGAGTTTTTTTTTAATTTACACACATATATGTGTTAAGAAAATCACATGCTTAACATCACTCTAAACTTTATTTTACAATTCAAAAAAAGACTGGAGATCCCAGTTGCTAAGCCGCTTGCCTTTGTATGCGAACGATCCCAGGTTCGGGAGCGAGTATTGTTAAAATAACTGCTGACCTATAAACGGTGTGTGTGCAGCTAAAAATTATTCTTCGGAATAATACCCCGTGTAGAGGAAGTGCAATTTAAATATGATCCAAAGTCACAAAGTTGCAGATGACCTTGACCTTTAAAAAATTGCGTTGGATGCCTTCTCAGGTGTCGGCTCGTCACTTGACTGTGTTTCTCAATTATGACGCCCGTCGCCAATAGCCCTCGTGTAGCTCTAGTGTGACGATTTTTCAACATAAAACCCTAACAATCCACTGTTAGTTTGAATTGGCGTCGCACTAGAGCTACATGAGGGCTATTCCTAACAAAATAACTGCCGACCTATAAACGACCCATGCAGTATTATAAAGATAGAACGAAATTATAGCTATTGTTTACTATTGCAACTGCTTTTCAGCTGCCAATTTACACTACGTTCTTGAATTGAGCTTTAGCGCAGTCAAAGAGCGCTTTGTTTTCGCAAACTTCTATCAAACAGTTTGATAAAAATCGTATAATAAAAATGCAAACAGTATTTAAAACAAACAGTTGTTGCTGAAAATACGATTAGAACACATTAAATAATTAAATATAGTTTTTAAAGTAACTTTAAATATTTGTAAATCGTTTGAAAAAACTTTTGAAAAATGTATAGTACTACTCAACTCCCTTTTTTATTAAAATAATAGTTCTCTGTTCGTGTTCTTTTCGCTGTGGAATATTTTTGCGGCAAAGGCTTCTATGGCTTTCAGAAAAAGAAAGAAATGTTAAAAATTAGTTATAACTTCGAAGTCAACTAAAAAAAGATAATTTTATAACGCCACTCTTTCGTATGAATTTCGCCAGCAGGTGATGTGTGCAATACAAAATGTTCAGCTGGTTTTTATCGAAAGAGTTGAAAAGAAAAATAAACATATTCGAAGATTTGATTCGGAAAACATCTGTCAATTGTTTTGCTCTTCCATACCAGAAAATTGAATTGTTGTCGCTGTCTTATTATAGCTATCAAAAAAGTCCTATCGTCAGTTCGATATTCTCACATTCGATTATTTCAAACGTAATGTTTAATCCTTTTCATATATAGCTCAAAGTGTTTTTAAAAATATGTGTGCTGGAAATTCTGAAACAACATTTTTTTTGTTGGAAAGGTTTGGATTATTTTGTTAAAAAATTTATCAAGGTAAGTGTAAGTAATGTAATACTTTTTTCTGTTGAAATAAAAATGTTTTCTATAAATTGCTTTGGTTTCTTCATTCAATCGATACATATAGTATTATTATAAAATTATTTAGTTATTACTTGTTAAAAAAGAAAAACAGTAGGGAAAACTTTATCATCTCTACTTCTTTATAGTTAAAAGTATTATTTTTACGATGCATATTTGTGTCTTAAATTCTGGTTATTAATCAAGAATGTTTTACATTCAAAGATAAATTTATTTTTTGTGTAATGATGCATTACATTTTTGTAACTTGCTGTTTTTCTTTTAAAGTAATTTTAATATGTAAATTCAAAGTGCTAAATCACTATAATTTAATATTTAACAGTTTGTTGTCTTTTAAAATAGTTTCTTCTAAGTTTGAAAAAATATGTAATTGTGACAATTATATTTTACTGTTAATAGTGGATTAGTTTTAAATTTAACTTTATATTCTACGGTGGATACACGGGAAAATGCAATATGGAAAATTTTAACAACGGAGAAATAAGAAACGGAACTTCTGTAAATACACGGGAAAATACTTAACGAAACGGGAAAGTCCCGGCAACTCTGCTGCTGGTACTTTTCCCGTTAATTTCAGGAATTTTTTTTTACAGTGTATCATGGGAATTGAAATTACTTGATATACAAGAAGTAGTGTAGCATTATTATTGTGTTGTTCGTTAATTATTAAAATTGGATGGTAATTTCCAAAGTGATTAAATATATAAAAATTATTCCACATTATTTTTATTTTTTGTTTCATATTATAACTCAAAAATTTTTGTTGTCTAAAAATATGTATTTAAGTGTAATATGTTTAGGCATGTATATTATATGTATGCATTTCTAAATTACTTAATAAAGTGTGTATTTCTGAATTACTCAATAAAGTGTGTCTTTCTCAATTAATCGGTAAAGTGTGTAATTCTCGATTGCACAGTAAAGTGTGTAATTCTCACTTACACAGTCAAGTGTGTAAACTGAAATTACGCGTTTTTTTACACATAAACAAATCATTCTAGTGGCAAAAAAATACCTGCTTTAGTGTGTAAATTTACGCATTTAGTTTTTAGAGTGCAGGGAAAGGAAGGGGGGAACAAGAAATATTATAAGACAATAGAGCGAAGGAGGATTTCTTTTATAAACGTGGTGAGAGTAGGTCCTAACTACTGATTGAAAATAAACGTGACCCATCAAGGAAATTATGTAATATGATCAATTCCAAAAGCCAATAATCTGACCATCAATGAAATTCCCATTCAAAAGATTTTCGACTCTAATGAGCCTGATTCTTGTATTAAAGCGATAACAACCGAAGTTAAACCAGTCTTAAACAGTGGTATTTATAACTTATTGAAAATTGTCGACAATTATAGGTCAGACACTGAAATTGTTAGTAGTTTTTTTTTTTTTGTTCTTAACTCATTAACGACCGACGGTTGGCAAGAAAATTTGCCATACGCGAAAGTGAGCTTTATGCTTAAGTTTATCTAAGTAAATAAGATATCAAACAAATGCAAATTATTTAGGACAATTACTAGGAAATTTATATAGGACAGTTACTTACGACGTATATAGAGACAACTTTTCCACTCTACATTCGATCCTGCGTTGCACCTGCGTTGTTCAAACATAAGTGTTTTCTGAGTGTAAAGGATTTTAAGGTAGTAATAAACATGAGCTTTTGAAGAAGTTTTACAGCTCTTTATAGAATATAACGGAGAGAGAAGACGTAGTCAATGTACGTAAGAAGAACAGAAAAAATACTGGAAAGAGTGTAAGATAGTTTTTATTTGAAAGTAAGTAGGATATAGTAGTTTCAATAATCTGTAGTAAATATATGCATTTTGAAATAGGAATTTTCCGATGATTCTGAAATTGGAATGCTGCTCCAATTTTCAAATCAGGAAATTATCGGGGTTTATGAAATCGGGAAACTGAGATGATTTTTAAGATAGCAAAACTTCAGCAAGTAAAAAGTAAAAGCGAATTTCTGGCAGTCTAAAATTTTTGGGAAACTCATTGAATCTTCTAAATTGTGAGACTCCATATCTCTACTATAAAACAAAATGTAAGCACTTTCCACAAACTCCTCTCAGTAATTAAAAATAATGTTTAATTACTTTCTATTTAACAGGAAGACAACACTAAAATTCAATGCTTACTAAACAAGCACGGATTTCGGACGTTGGCAGATTATAGGTCTGATGGTTGTTCTTTCAAAAATTAATTTTATTGTTTTTACGTTTGCAGTGTTTATAAGAAGATCATTCGCCAAAATTGTAAATTAATTGCGTTGGAAAAAGATGAGAAAATTCTTCGTCAGTAAGTATTTTCATAGTTATATTTCCAGCGTATCCGATTTTTTAAGTATGTACTATAATTTTTTTTTATAATTTTTTGGATTATATTATTCCGGTAATGTAATAGATAATTTAGTTTGGGCATTTTAATAAGAGATCAGGTTATTATAATAGTATTTTTTGCTTAAAAACATTTAATCAATTCGTTATAAGATGCATATGGATGAAAGTCATAGATGACAAACTTTTAAAAAATCGATATATGATAATTAGATATGCTTACATCTCGTAAAATACCTTTAGTACTCAAGTAAGTTTTTCAAAAATACGAAACAATTTATTCATAACCTTCACCGATAAATCGAGGTATGCATAAAATTGTATTTTTTCAGTTTTGTATGTATAATTAAATTTCCCATCAAATCACCGAGCTACAACTATTTAAATATTTTCAAGCACATCATGTTTCCATCTTTTCTTTGGAAGTTCTTTTAGTCTTATTACCAAGAGTGTCCAATTTAAAATCATTTCTGCATATATATTGTTTTCGATAATTTTTATGTGTTCTTATCATGATAAGTGTTTACGATTTTATAAATATAACAATATCCTCCTCCTCCCCTGCCCCAAAGAGTTTCTTCGGTACTAAGTTTTTCCGAATTCTGTAATGACCATATTCTCAAAACTGGTCTATAATATTGCGTTGATAAAAATGCGTTGGCTAAAAATGCGTTTCTGGACATAATATCGACAGCCGAAATTCCGACAGCGCATAACCCCGGCAAAGAAATTATGCCGACAGGGACGAAATTCCGTCGAAAAAGCTCTACAAATCATTAAATTACTAATTTTTAAATTAATATTTTTGAATCTTTTGGTGTCGAGATTATGGCCTGTTAGGATTTCGGCTGTCGGGATTGTAGGATTTTTGGATGTCGGATTAAGCCTTAAACCCCTAAAAATAATAACTTTTAAGAATTAATGTCAACCAAACCATGAAATACTATAACAAACAACCAAACCCAGAACTAATTGTTCCTTTTTACTTCCGAAAACCAAGAAAAAATATCAACTTATTTACCGTGTTACCTACAGATCCTTACGAGTGGAAAAGGTTAAAGATAAAAATCTGTTTATTTTAATGAGAATAGTTAACTATATACGCGTAATTTATATTGTAGTTTATATTTTGTAAAATTGTAATCCATAAATCAAAAATCTGTTTGTCATTGAAATTGATACGAATGACTTGTGGGAATTTAATTTCAAAACGATTTCGTCTTCAAACAAAACACGGAAAAAAAATTCTTTTAACAGCACTTTATCTCAATAAACGTAGAAATGTCAGATTTCGATAATTGATGGTAATACACGATAACCATTTGTTACATTTTATCTATAAATAAAAACAATTTACATAAAAAAATGTAACAACTGGTTATCGTGTATTACCATCAATTATCGAAATCTGACATTTCTACGTTTATTAAGATAAAGTGCTGTAAAATGAATTACTTTTTTTCCGTGTTTTGTTTGAAGACGAAATTTTTGAAATTAAATTCCCACAAATCATTCGTATCAATTTCAATGACATATAGATTTTTTATTTATGGATTACAATTTTTCAAAATATAAACTGCAATATAAAGTACGCGTATATAGTTAACTATTCTCATTAAAATGAGCAGATTTGTATCTTTAACTTTTTTCACTCGTAAGGATCTAGTAAATATTTGGTAATTTTTTTTATTAAAGAAATCACATTCTTCAAGATGTGTCGTAAGATTGATTCGTGACGTCTTCGTGAAATAAAATTTGTAACAAATTGTATAATAATGGTTGCTATGTACTACGTGATTTATATTTGTATGGACATTTTAGGGAAAGGATTATTTATATAAAAAAAGAAAACAGTAATCAGTATATTTTAAATATTCTGTAAATTAGAACAACTTCTAATTCTTAAGTGTGACTTTCACACACTCCTGTGACCAAAGTACACATTTTAAGCTCAATGTTCTCAAGTTTACGTGTTGTTATATAACTTCTAAGTTAAAAATAAACTTGATAAGTGTAAGTTTATTATTTAATATACTTTCTTTAAAAGTAGCTTATATACACTTGCTTTAATAAAAAACGTGTTATTTAAAAACGAAAGAGAAATATTTTAACGGCACCTTTATGCAGAGGTAGACTCAAAATGTCAATACAAGCTAGTGTAAGTTAAAAAAAAAAAAGTATGCATTTCTGAGCTCAGTAAATATCGAATTTCACCAGATATCGGTCTCACGCTGTAACATTTTCATTTTTATAAAGATAAAATATATGCCTGTAACCAGAATGCTATATGGATGGTAAGTGATAACTAAGTTTAGTAAAGCAAGAAAAATTCCAAAAATGCATTTTTAATCTTAAAAACTGTGTATATTAACCTAATTGTGTTTCGGCAGCTTTTTTCATTCTTGTAGCAGCATGGACAGTGGTGGCCCCTCTGGCAGTCCCTCAAAGTTCAAAGTTGCTGCTAGTACAAATGGTATGGGACTGTTAATTCAGTGAACTGAACTTTATTAACTAAAGTGATAGCAAGAAGTTTATTAACAGCAGTTCAAACTGTATCTTTTATATACATTCGTGTAACTTAAAAACTGATTTAAAAAACAGAAAACTGATGTAATTGACTTGTTTCTTGGTTTAAATTTTTTTTACGGCATTGTAATGGGATTTCTGTACTTTTTTCTGTCGAATAAACTAATTCAAATAATTCAATCCAAAAACTCATTTAAAATAACGATAAATTAAATTTTTGTGCAGTGATGTTATTATGAAAATTATATTGTGGCTGCGGTTTGGAAAAAAAAACTTTTTTTTCTGTACCTGTAGCCTGATTAGATGTTTATTTTTATTGAATAATATATAAATCGAAAAAATAACAACAACTATTTAATCAGTGAAAAAAATTAACATTAAACGTGGAATTGTAAATAAGAACTTTTTTTCTATTTTATTTTTTTAAAGCTTTTTAGGCATGGCGCCCGTGCTCCCGAAAGAATCTTCCCTTCCGATCCCAACCCAATCGATGTTTGGCCACAAGGATTAGGAGGGCTCACACAGGTAAACAGTTCAGTTATACTGTACAATATAAGACCAGATGATAACATGTTTTTCAAGTTTTAATTTTTTTTCAAATTTCTCATTAACTACAATGAAATATGTAAAATGCTTTTTAACACGTGTGACGGCATGAAATTCTTATGACTTGTAACACGTGTTACGATACACAGTTGTGCACACAAGTATAGTCTCTGGTATGTAATAATATGGTACGAAGAATAGATTCAAAGATAAATATTTTTTAGTGCACTAATCTTATAAATCCATAAAAAGAGTATACCCTTTAAAAAAAATTACGTAAACAATAGCTAATGCCCTGGAAAAAAATTTAAGGTCGAAGAAATAACTAGTGAAACTTGGATTTATGCAAATTTGTCGGATGGGAAAGCAATTCAAATGCAAAGTATGCAAATGATTTACTATTATAATACACTTTAATTAAAATCTTATTTAAATTAATCGAACTTATTATCATATTAAAAATGAATCGTTTCTGCTGATGGAAAAAGTATAAGGTGGGCAAGTTTTTTTTGTCGGATATGCAAATTTTCTGTGGCAAATTTTCTGCAGGAAATAAAAAAAGGCAAACTAACAATGCATTTAAGGTTACATTAACCTTCATCTGTGCTATTCATAACGATGGCGAGGCCGAATCAATTGTCCGACGTAAAACGCTGGAAAATCCTTGGAATGAAGGGGTGTGGAATGAGTGGTGCAGCTATTTCCAGGTCTATCGGAAGGTCTAAAACGGTAAGTCAATAATTTCTTAAAAGATCCTTCAAAGTATATGAATGCAAGCGCACAGGAAGACCAAGTGCTTCAGGAGCAAATGACCTTTCAAGCGGCGACAAAAATGTTTCCTCTGAATAGTTGGATTAGCCTACATGTACAGCAACTGTCCGCAAGTTTAAGTTCACCCGATCAGTTGTAGATAGCCCAGGGCTGACAAAGAATAAATAGTCGCTTGAATTTCAGTAGTTCATGGAAGGAAGATGAAATAGTTTCGTGATTTTTGAAATAGCATTTCTAGCATGTATCAGCCAAACTGTCCGCAATGTTTTAAGTTCCAACCCGAGCTCACAGTTCGTAAAATTATACCCTCGAGTGGCTTTGACAAAGAGGCAAAAATTAGCTCGCTTAAAAGTCGATAAATAGTATTTTCAGTATGTTTCACTTGGAGATAAATGGAAAGATATAGTTTTTTCTGATGAGAAAATTACATTTTGATGGACCAGATGGTTTTAAAATGCACTGGCATAATATTTAAAAAAATAAAACAATACTTTTCCATTTATCTCCAATGAAACATACTTTTTAGCAAATTCTAAGCGAGCTAATTTATGAATCTTTGTCAAGGCCACTCGAGGGCATAATTTTACTAACTGTGATCTCGGGTTGGAACTTAAAACATTGCGGACAGTTCGTCTGGTACATGCTAGGCTTAAATCACGAACTATTTCAGAAGGAAACATTTTTTTGTCGCCCGCTTATTGGGAAAAGGTCGATTTTTGGCACCTTGAAAGTGCAATTGGTCTTTCTGTGCGCTTGCATTCATCATACTTTGAAGGATCTTTTTAGAAATTATTGAATACCGTTTTAGACCTACCGATAGACCTGGAAATGGCTGCACCACTCATTCTACACGCCTTCTATTCAAGGATTTTCCAGTGTTTTACGTCGGACAATTGATTCGGCCTCGCCATCAATATCAATAGCACAGATGAAGATTAAAGTAACCTTAAATTCATTGTTAGGTTTCCTTTTTTATTTCCTGCTTTCTGAACCACAGAAAATTTGCATATCCAACAACATCAAAAACTGCCCACCTATAATACTTTTTTCCATCAGCAGAAACGATTCATTTTTAATATGGTAATAAGTTAGATTATTTTTAAATTAGATTTTAATTAAAATGTATTATAATAGTAAATAATTTGCATATTTTGCATTTGAATTGCTTTACCATCCGACAAATTTACATAAATCCGAGTTTCACCGGTTATTTCTTCGACCGTATAATTTTTTCCGTGGCCTTACATAACAACAAAACATAGCAATATAAGAAGTTATGTCTATTAATAGCAATTGTCATTTTTTGCGTATATGTACACATTTCTAAATTTTTTGCCGGACTTTATACAACTAATACAATTTAATATACAAACTTATTTTTTCTTTATACAAACTAATTTTTGTGCAACTCATACATATATAAGTGACCTCAAATACTAGGATTTCAAAATTATTTAGCTTATCTGTTAACGATTGATTAGTTGACAATTTACATACCTAGTAATGGTATATAGGATTTCAAAATTAATTAGTTGATCTAAGCGAATGCCATTCTTTATAAAAAGTCAGTAAGTTATGATAAATGTTTCCATTAAGCTTTAATTTTAGCTCGGGAAAAGGTAGCGTTATACCTTAGGAACATACTTACGTTAATTCTATTCGTAGGGACTTCGATTCGTATGATTTGCAGATCTGGTAAAATTTAGCTGAGTTAATGTTTTCACAAAAATTAATTTTTCGAAATTTAGTTGTCAAAGGGACTATCATTCTTTTTAAAAAATTATGAAAATATTTTAATTTTTCTTTCATTTTAGCTCGGAAAAAAGCAGCATTATACCTTGGGAACGTACTTACGTAACTTCTATTCCAATTTTGTCACGTCAAATCCAAATGAAGTAGGTTTTTTTCATTGCTCTTAAAAACTCTACCATAACGTAACCAGGTATAAAGTTTTATCTAAAAATATTACTCTGAAGTTAGATAACAATCTTGAAAGAAACTAATTGATAATTGTTTAAAGTTATCAGAAAACTTATTCTTCTAGGTAATAAACGACAAACTACAATGCATACTATAAAAATAATAAATTACATTTAAAATTTTAATTATAAAGTTAAATATTAGAAACTTGCATTAAACTCTTACGAATCGTTGTTGCAAGTTGTTTGTTTTTGAAGTATCGGTACAAATTTTAGAAATGGTCATTGCTGATCATTAGTATACCTTGGGAATAATAATGATCGGCTCTCATTACCTTCATTATTATACCTTCATCAAATTGCATAAGAGTAGTTCAGGAATGTTTCCCATATTCGTGCTTTTTCGTTACTTAGTTCGTTAAATTTCAAAATCGTGACAGCTCCCTATATTGACAATAAATTACTGGTTCTATGGACTTACATGTTTCAAAAGCTGGTTGAGGAGACGAAACAAAGGAAGTCTGTGTTTAATCAGCATACTCAGTCTCAAAATGTGTCACGCCCTTTTAAAATACATCTATCATATCGTTCTCGGAATAGTGGCGATTTAGAAAGATAAAACTTAAATAGAAATAGAGTTAAGATACTAGAATATTTGAAATTCTTAATATGGCGAATAATATATTCGAAATCTGGCGTGTGAAGCAAACCCTAAAATAATCATCACAGCACAACAGTTGTGGTACAATTTTCATATCCTTTTTTGCAAGATGTAACTTAATAGAAAAGATATTTTCAAACGATTCTCCTAAAAATACCTTTGCTGTTGTGCAATTTATGGCCTCCAAATGTTGACTATTTGAGATCAGAATCGCAAATGTCTACAAGGAGATATCGGCAATTCGAGTTGAAGACTAAGTTTTTAGTCGACGTTGATGACTATCAAGTCACGTGCGTTACAATGTTTGAACGTTTTCGGCTGTCTATTTCTTGTCTCCGTCTGTAGCTTTAACACAGCCGATTACACATCGTAATTTAGACCCTCATCATGTAACACCTGAGTGAAAACCGTAAACAAAGCAGTGGCGAAATTGAGCGTTTTTCAGGACTTCCGACACCACAGATTTAACGAGAACGTATATCTACGTGTGATATCTGCCTTTTTCTATCCAGGTCCAGGTGAACAGTACAAGCTACCCTCGTACCCTGCAGAGCGCCCTCACTAATCTGGCGGCCTTCTATGCCCCCACTGACCCACGGTGGGTGGTGGAGGATGGATTGAACTGGCAGCCGGTGCCGGTGTACTACGGGGACCCTGCAACGGATATGGTAAGTTTATGCTGATTCCGTTGTCAAGAGCAAAGATTTTTTTCTATTCAGTAGTTAGGTTTGAAAGAAGACAAACTATATTTTAATATATGCTAAATTTTAATAGCTAAATTTACTTATTCATAATCTGAAAGCCAAATCCACCCTTTCTTTCCACTAGTTTTGGTTTAGCTTGGAGTTGCGATTGGAATATCAGAAAGTGGTAACTACAATAGTTGTTCGGACTCAGCACATGGAAAAGCCACTTTCTATTTGTCAATGGGAATCCACATCGAATTCTTTTTAAAACGTGAAGAAAATAGACTTTAGGACTTTGGTTTTAAAGCATAAGGAATGAGGTTAGAGTGATTTGTGAACAAAATAGTTTCTTATGAAAACGGAAGAGCATTTCCCCCAAAGCTTTAAGAAATAAACAGTGTTGATCCACTAAACCTCCAAAATTTTGAGAACAGAAAAGGCCTTTAATAGTGTTTGAATAAATTCCGGTGCAGAAAAGCTAGTTTTAACTAAAAAAAACTTGCCTAGTAGTCTTAAATTTTGACCGAAGACCAGCAGAAGAAAGCAGAATGAAAATTTTCATACAATATAGCTTAGAAAAATATTTTATGAAATTATGCATTTTATGTTACAGGGTATGCAAATAAAAATAATAATAATAATGTCTTTAATAAATATCAATTATAAAATTACATGCACAAAAAATTAAACGTACAAAGGAATAAATGAGTTCACTTAAAAAAAAACAGAAATTAAAAATTTCTGATTATTTAATTTTGTACATTGTTTTTTCTATTGCAGTATCTCTCAATCGATGCTGACTGCCCAAAACTTAAGAGAGATCGGGAAAAGCAATACAATACTTCAAATTACCTATCCGAATTAGAGAAACACCAAGTAATATGTTTGTTACCTTCTGAACTTTTTTTCAACAATACTGGGTTTTTTTACTTAAACCTCGATAATTCAATGCCTGTTCTCCTGTAGATTTATTACTAAAAATATATGTGTATACAAATATATTATACTATAAGTGTCACTTATTAATCATATTTTAAAGATATACGAATTTCTTAGAAATAATTTATTTACAGGATTAAGTTTATACAAAAAATGATTTAAATCGCCATAATCTACAAAAAAAATTAAGAAATATATATAAAACTATGTAATGGGAAAAAGTTACTCTAAGAGTTTCTTCCTTATGTAGCAATGGTGTAATAGATGGAAAGACACTAAATAAAGTTTAATGTTATAATTTGAAAATTTAAACTTAAAATCTTCTCAAAATGTATTGTATCAGGTTCGGAATTTTCTGTTTACTTATTTTATCGAAAAAATTCCACTTTGACTATCCTACTACAGTGTATTTCATTGACATATATAAATTAGCGTTATGATGCTTCACAAAAGTACTAAAAAAGATTATGAATGTTAAAATGTACATGATTCAAAGAAATCCATATTGTGTGGATTTAAATTGTTTTTCAATTTTTGTCCATACAATTTTTGTCAATTTTTATTTTGTTAACAGTACCCCCCACTAAAAAATATATTATTTATTCAAAATGTACTACGCAACTTCAGTAATAATAACAAAAAATGTTGTTTCGTTAATTTAAAATGTATGATTACATGCTAAAGAATTAATTAAAAGGTGCTCCTCTTGCACCTACAACATCGGTCAACTTTAGACTCATTAACTGTTTTATATAAGACGTAAAAAAATTAAAATGTAAATTTAGAAGTATTAGCATTATTTCATCAGCAAATTGATCTTTTTTCGAAAATTTTGAACGTGTCAAAAATAATATTGGTAATATGTGTTGTAAAGTGTCTTTGTATCATGGTGCATAACTAACATCAGTGAAATGATTTTAAACGAATATCTTTTTACCAGGACTTGCTCGAGGCGCTGAAGCAGTACGGGGGCCTTGATTCCCCTGGTTATTATGATATTTATCAATTCCAGGATGCTGTTTTCTGTGAGGTGAACTTGTTTTATGTTTAGTAAGGATATGTGTTACGTTTTCTGGCTGTCTATTTCTATCCTCCATGGAGCTGTAATACAATTACGAGGGCTGTTTTTTTCAACCTCCGATGGGCTGTCACAAAAAGACGGGTCAAAATACAAAAAGATTTTTTTACCAAAAGTAATGTACAATACTGCTTATTTCTCCACATAATCACCTTGACGATTAAAGCATTTTTCATATCTGTAAACAAGCTCCTCTCAAATATCCTCTTCATAAAATGTAGCCGCCAATGATTTGAAGGGAGTTGTGACGGTTTCTTTGAGCTCCACGTTAATTTGAAAGCTCTACAATCCAAGCCACTATGCTAATCTATAATTCACTTATGGTAAACCTTCGAGTTTTCCTAAATACTTGGTCAACTCGCTGAACAATACTGATGTTCATGAAGAAGGGGACCAAGGAACCAAGTCTGTCGCTACAGACGGTATTGTCCCAGCGAGTTGACCAAGTGTTTAGGGAAACTCAAAGGTTCATCATAAGTGAATTATTGACTAGCAGTGGCTTGGAGGACAGAAAAAAATTGACGTGAAGCTTCCAAATTTACTTTTTTAAAACGAAACCGTCACAACTCCCTCCCAATCATTGGCGGCTACATTTTATGAAGAGAGTATTTCAAAGTTTGTTTACAGGTATGTCAACTGCCTTAATCGTCAAGGTGATTATAAGGAGAAATAAGCAGTATTGTACATTACTTTTGGTAAAAAAAATCTTTTTTATATTCTGACCCGTCTTTTTGTTACAGCCCATCGGAGGTTGAAAAAAAACAGCCCTCGTATTTACGTCTCGTAATTTTGAACCCTGGTCAAGTGACGAGTCCGACACCTGAGCATCAGGGCCTGACCCTCGTCTAGCCTACAAGGCCCGGGCCTTGGGCCCATGATTTTAGGGGGCCCCAAAATTGGTTCTAAATCTGCAAATTTTGTTTCACACCTCATATTTGTATTTGCTTATATGATAAACTTAATTCGAAATAATCCTACATTTAAGTTACATATATTATAAGTAGTATTAATACTTATAATTTATGTAGCATTATATATTATCAGTAGTAAATTAAAAGCTTTAATTGTTTTTTTAAATATAACTTTTGATAATGGATCTTACTTTGAAAGGTCATAATTTTGCGGTATGTATATTAAATAACACTACAGTTCGGAAAAGGGGCCTTCAAATGTCTGCGGGCCTAGGGCCCCAACTTGTCATGGTCAGGCCCTGTTGAGCGGGCAACCAAAACAAACCAGTGGCACCATTGTGCGCTTGTTCGGGACTTTCAACTCCACAGATTTAACGAGCACGTATAGTACTCAAGTAGTCATGTATATACAAGTAGTCATGTAGTACTCAAGTAGTAGTAGTCTGTAGTACTCAAGTACTCAAGTAGTATAGTCTCATATAGTCATGCCCATATGCCGGGATTTTCTGACTGCGTGACCAGTTCCCTGACCATTCAGCCGTCCAGTCGACATCTTTTTAGTTTTAAACCAGCGACATTAATAGAATAGACTTTTAATTCAATAGTAAAGCAGCTTCCAAAAACATCCTCAACATGAAACTCCCCAAATCCTTAATATGAGGAGAAAAGTTTTTAAAAAAATTAAAACACCTACTTTCCTGTTACTTAAATACTTACTTAAATTCACATTGAAAAAAATATCTGTTACAGTAAATGACATCTAGGAACAATTCCATACAGGATTTATACGCCTTAGAAAAAATAATCACCAAACAAACCATTTAGTTGCAATTTAAAATTTTAAAAGCTGGAATTGGAATTTTTAATTCAGTAGAACCTCGATTATCCGATTTAATTGGGACCGGATGCAGGTCGGATAAGTGAAAATTCCGGATAATAGAGAATTTTCATTAAATACTAAAACTTATGTACAAAGAGCGCCGAAACCTATGGCGGACCTTAAATCTGTCAACATCCGAAATCCGTGATGGTTTTTCAGTAGTACATATTGAATTTTAGTGTTATCTCTGAAACTTCCTGGCAAAAAGAAAGTGCTAAAACACTTTTTTTTTCAAATTTCTGAGCGGAGTTCTGGGGAAATTGTTTTTTTTTTTTTTTGTTTTTGTTTTATAGTAGAGACATGGAGTCTCACGAATTTAGAAGATTGCCGGAGTTTCCCTAAAAAAATTAAGATTGCCAAGAATTTGCTTTTACTTTTTTAATTGCTGAGTTTTGCTGTCTTATAATCGCCGCAGTTTCCCGATTTCCAAAAACCCGATAATATCCTGAGTTGAGAATCGGTACCGAATCCTAATTCCAGAGTCCCGGGATAATTACGATTTCAAAATCGCCGGACTATTCCCGATTTTCGAATTGTGGAAGTTTGCCAATTTCAGTACCGTCGGAGATTCTCCACTTTAGAATCACCGGAAAATTTCTGAAACTAGTTTCTTTTGTGAACAACAAAAAATGACTTAGTTGGAGTTTTTTTTTTGTATTGACTTAGAGACGGTCGGTTAACAGAGAGTTCCGGGGAAAAGATTTACGGATAATCGAGGTTCTACTGTAATTTACTTTTGCAAAATAATTATAATTCCTTATTGGATGCTAAATTTATTTGCCTTTTCAAGAATAATCGTGTTAAATTGCTTGGTTCAAATCTTACTATCCGTTTCAGTGGCATTTGGCACGTTGGGAAATGTAATGGCGTGAGCCTCTTATTCTTTTAAATAAGTATTAACATCATTTTTTTAAATGCCGATATTTTAAAAATATTTAGTAATAACATAACAATAAACAACTCCAAATTGCATTAATACATTAAGAAATTTAAATCAAAACTAACCAGGTTTTTATACAAAAAAAAGGAAACACCTTGTAACTTCTTCAGTAAACAAATGATGAACAATCAAACAATCACACTGTGCTACATTTTAAGACGTCATTCTAAACTTATTTATGTGATAAAAATATATTTTGCTTCAAACGTTAATTTTAAATAAAGATAGTTTATCGTGCTATTGATGACGGCACTAAATGCTGGTGGCAAATGGAAATGTTTAGCATCACTAATTCGCCCAAACTTCCGGTTGACATTACTCTTATTCAATTCTATAATGAGTGACTCTACTAATAACTCGAGTCGTTAGTGCTGACGATTGTTAACGTTTCAGAAATATCACGGGCTCATCGTGCCGGAATGGATAGAACCTTATTTTGACGAGCTTAAGGACCTGTCCGACTTTATTTTATACCAGTGGTCGAATACGCTCGCCCAGCAGCGGCTCCTATCGGGTGAGTTTCATAACCAGCATTTCCTTAAAACTCTATAATATACTTCAAACAATTTACCTTTTAATTATAAAGTATTCCGTCTAGATTGAACAGGGTCGCATTAGTTATTGGTGGGGGATAATGTCATGGACCCCCCTCCCCCCCCCCCCACACACACAGACACTCACACTCAATCGTAATGTATGTGTTTGCTGATATGTACCTCTAATTGCAAGTTTGCATTCAATAAAGTACAGCCATGACATACACTCTTAAAAAAAAAACCGAGCTATTCTAAATTAGTCTGAGTTAATTTTCCCTCCTTTCCAGTGTTGAAAATGCACTTTCCCTATAGGAGTGAAATTCACTCTTTTTACGAAGTGGTTTTTCCACACTTTTCAGATAAGCCACTTTCACTCTTTTCTGAGCGGCCATTTTCAAAAAATCACAAAAAAAATCACCTGTCAGACGTGCACCCTTAGATGACGCCACGTCCGAAGTCACCACTGATGAGGTCCTGACCGGGACCTCTTACGTGCGAGCCCAATACTGAACCGTCTGCGACAAAGTAATTACTCGGTCGCGAGGGCTAGTATTGAGTATTTGTGCTGACCGCAACAGGACCATTTAAAACCTTTTAAAATCGCTCTTTTAAGAGACGAATTGAAATTCTTTTCGAAACGGAGTGAATTTGTTATTCACTCTATTAAAAGTGATTCTAAAATTGCTCTTTTTCGGCAAAATGTTCTTTTTTTTAGCGAAAACACACTCAGAAGGAGTGAATGTTGTTGAAAAAATATGTAGTTATTTTTTAGTGAAAAATTCATTCTTTTGTTTTAAGAGTGTAGGGACCTGTACGGGTTTTTTTGGCAAATTTTTTGACAGTAACATAATTAATGTAGAGTTGCTATATTTATCAAGTTGCACTAAAGTTGAACATTTAAGTTCACCAAATTCCGCCATTTGTTCTTGTAGGATACATAACTAATCGAAATCTGTACCTATTTCATCAAGTTGAGTACCTATATCATCAAGTGAGTCGAGCACTTACAGAACATGGGACACTTGAATTTTACCAACTATTTTATCTACTCTTATCTCAGTTCTATATTTTCTACAGGACCTTTCTTGGAAAGAATATTAGAAAATATGGATAATAAGATATCGGGAAAAAACGATCAGCTCAAAGTTCACGTGTACTCAGCTGTAAGTATTTAACTTTTTTGTATGCGAAGAGTAAGCTCTCTGTTGTGTTTCTGTTAGCAACTAATATAATACAGACAACTTATCCATAGTTTAAAACTCGTTCTGAATTGTTGCATACAGCCTATAAAGAAAAAATAGAAGTTGCAACTGGGATAGGCACTGTCCCAAAATTTTGGCTCAAGATTGCACAGGAATCCTGCAACTTTCTAGCTGCCCCCACTACTTGGAGCGCATCTTTATAAGTTTGGTGGTAGAGCCATAACTTAGATACATCGCAAAAGTCGTGAATCAACAGACGAAATAGTTGTGGCAGCTAAAAAGTTCCAGGATTCCGTTGCAGTCCTGCAACTCTATTCTCTATTATACTCCTATACTCTATTCCGCAACTCCTATACTCTATTATTTCAGAAACATTGGACATCGGTTTATCTTCGAGTGTGCTGCAGAAATGTTTTACTTGGAATACAATAAGTGTACTAACTAGTACATTCTCACCGTTATGACTGAACCTTTTTACATTACAAAATATTTTCTCCTATCTTTGCATAGTACATTTATCTTTTTTATTGGTTTATTTTTAATAAATAACTCTTATTTTGTCAAGTCACCGCAAGGTCATCTCTCAAAGCGTAAAGGCATGTATGAATGTACTTTTGAAACATGCTTAGAACCATCATGCACGGAGTTACGAAAATAAAAAATAATAATTATAGCCATGTTTTATTTCATTAGAGATATTTTTAATTGTCATGATGTTGACCGTAAAAAATATCATATGTATAGCTGGGAGGGAGACGATTCACCCTTCGTTTTTCGGCTGCTATTGGTCAAGGAATTTTGTGAAAGGTGTCATTTTTCAGGAAATAGCGTAAGGAATTGATAACTGGCATCCAAAATTGTATAAGGGGTCGTCTACATATAAAATGAGTACCAACTTTAAAAATTCCAATAGCAACAGCCAATTTTTTTTACATAAAAATTTTCAGCACCTTCAGAATACCCCAGGTAATAAAAAAGAATTATTTCGTTTGCATTATTTGCTGAGATATTAAAGCATTAATTTTGAACTCGTTTAGGGGGAAATCTCCAAACTGAAAAAAGTCATATTTAGGGTGTCTTTTCGAAACGACAAGCTAACAAAAGGGTTAACATAATCTCGCCAAAGGATGCTAGAATTAAACCTTCTTCACTAATATTGTGATTTTTTTGTTTTATTTTTATTTTTGGATTTTAAAATTCAGAAATAAAATAAAGGGTAGACGAGAAAAAGTTTTAATTTTAAATTAAGTTACATATACGATTATTTATAACGAACAGATTTTCAAATGCGATTAGTTGCAATCAGATAGACAAACATGATCATTACATTTATGTTTTACATTTTATGCAAATTTTTGTTTCATTCATATTGCTACAAAAAGTTTGTTTAAAATTCGGCGCACTTTATCGGTGATATAAACCACATATTACAAAACGAGAGTTACGATCTTAACACGATATTTAAGGAAAGCAAAATAAAATTACGCAGAATGATTTGGCAATGATTTTTAAACAAGGCAGTGGGCACCATAGACATAAACAGAATGGACTGCTCATTGCTCTGTCAAGCAGCTTACCAAAGCGTACCAATCGTGAAAATCGCCAAGAGGAGAAAGGTTGCAACTTATGGCAACTTATCGCTACTGTTTCGTTAGAACTATGCCAATTGTCGTCAGACCTGAAAATCAGGTAAATCTAGCCTGGCAAACCGCAATGGTGACTCACAACAATGTCCAAGTCACGTGGGTTTGCTGTTGTATTCAATTAGAAATATTTCCTTCCATTCGTTTTATCTCTGTTAGATGCCCAATTTTTGTGCAGTTTATAAAATGTAAACATAAATTAAAAAAGATCTGTGATACTTTACAGGTAAGATTGTTTAGATAGGTATATTTATAGTAATTTATTCCTAAAAGCCTATACTTTGATTAGAGTAAATTATTCTATAAGCTCTTTTTAAGGTCAGGGATTATTTTCTTGATAAAAATATTCTGTAAAAATTCGTATTAGCCTTCTGCGCCACATGCTTTGATCAGATCCACGATAATATAACTATAACAAAAATTTAGCTTTTTTTATGAAAACAGCTGCTATAAGTTGCCAAAAATAGCAATCTTTTTCACCGAAATAGCAAATCATCTTTGTTCCTTTCCCAACTTATTTTTCATACCACTAGATTGTCGGCCTCATATGTTCCAGTCGTTGTGAAAAAACTCGCCAACTGGTCGTGATCACGTGCTGGGGTAAATCTTACCCCAGCACGTGACCCATGAGGGAATCGCTTTAGGTTTGCCAATGCGCAGTCCATTCTATTATGTCTCTGATGGGCACTAATCATTTTAAATAATCAATGTGGTAACAATGAAATATACTAAACACCGAATTCCAATAATATTTTAGGGTATTTAATTTTTAATATAAAACACACTTTTTGAAATTGTATTGGAAATAACATACATTCAAAAACATAGTATTCGATATAATTTAATGTTAATTATACAAACAAAATACATTGTATGCACTTGAAACAAGAAAAGATTTTTAGACATTTGACAGACATACCTAAAATTCGTTTTTTTTTTTAGTATTTTTACAATAACTCGGCAAATAATTGTTGTTGAATTAAAAAATTCAGGATTTTGGTTCTACTTGATCTACTTTATCGATTTATGTAAAAAAAATTGGGGTTGCTATTCATGTTTTATTTTTTCTTATTTAAATTTAAATAAAAAAAATATTAAAAATGAAAAATTGATGAAAAAACTTGTGTAATTTGTTTTTGGAAGATTTAGAAGTATATAATGAAAAAAATCTTTTGTTTAATTCATTTTATTTGTGGAGGTATGAATAAAAGTTTGTGAAACTTTTTTAACAATATGAGCGTTCAACTTTCAATGCTTATATCTCAACAAAAAATGCAAATTAATTTTCTTTTGGATCTGGGGTATTTTGAAGATGATAAACATTTTTATACAAAAAAATTGGGTGTTGCCATTGGAATTTTCAAAGTTGGTACTCATTTTAATATGTAGACGACCCCTTATACAATTTTGGTTGCCAGTTCTCAATTCCTTACGCTATTTCCTGAAAAGTGACACCTTTCACAAAATTCCTTGACCAATAGTAGCCGAAAAACGAAGGATGAATCGTTTTTTTCCCCAACTGTACAATTAACTACCCTGTGATGGTGAATATTTTACCTTTTCGTAACGAAACAATTCCGCAATTTTATAAAAAAAATTATGCTACCTTACTATTTAGGGAGTAACTGATATCTACACTTCTTATGAATGTTATAAATAACAAGTTTTATCGTTTTCAAATTATCAGTGGGCAAAAAACACTACGATCTGACTTTTTCGTCATTCAATGATGGACGATTCTGCCCCATTTGCCTTTTTTTTGAACAGCTGAAAATAGTTCTCCATTATTTGGGTAGTTAAAAACAATAGCGACTCTTTCTGATCAGTCGAGGTCCACTTATTCTTCTAGCATGACACGAATATAGCCACTCTTCTGGATGCTCTTGGTGTGTACCAGGGCCAACCCCCATACACTGCTTGCGTCTTGATAGAGCTGCACGACACACAAGACGGACCGGCTGTACGTCTGCTGTACCGCAACCCAACTACCATGCAGGATATCTCGAGCATAAGCCCGGTTCTTCTGAAACTCCAGGGATGCGGCGAGTTCTGCCCGCTGGAGCATTTCAGACAGCTCGCCCAACCTATCATACCCGAGGACTGGAACAAGGAATGTTACACCGTGGACTGAGGAAGCCACGTCCTCTCAGTACAACGATAAAGGAACATTGAATTCTCAAAAGTGAGGTGGAGATTTTAACTTGTCTTCCGGCAAACAAAACCGTTTGAGAATAAAATAGCTGTATGGAATATGTTTTAAATAAAGGTCTTTGAGTAAACTTACTGTAATTGATATTTATTGTGCTTTAAAAATTACTCATGCAATTCAAGCTTGATTCTGATACTACAGCTATGCGACGAGTTTGTCCGCTGGAGCATTTCAGACATTTCGTCCAACCCATCATATCCGACGACTGGAACAAGGAATGTCGCACAGTGGGCTGAGGGAACTATATAGTTCAACGATTTATGTACACAATTGGGTGGGCTATTGAATGCACAAAAGTGAGGTGGAGTTTTTATATTTTCTTTTCAGAAAAAAACTGTTTGAAAGTAAAAAAAAGTTTTATGAAATAATATTTAGGTAAAGAAATGTTTTTTTTCTTTTGTTTTTTCGTAGCAAAAGTTTGTACTCTCTTATTGTTGAAATAAAATTATCCCTAAAACAAGATGCAATAGTGCTCGGAAAAAAATCGAAGTAAAATGTGCATTACAATTTAAATGTTATTTTCAGATCTATGAACATCGCACAGTGCAGAAATGCAGGTTTTTTGAAGAGAAATGAAGATTTTATGAAGGGAAATGTTTTCAGCATTTAACCTGCAGTATTATATGGGTACGGTGCTGAAAAATTCAGCAAATAAATTTCAGCAGGAAAACTGCATGTTTTGGATGAGAGATAAAGCTTTTATGCAGGAAAATGTTTTCAGCATAAAACCTGCAGTACCTTTACAGGTATTATGATGAAAAATTCAGCAACTAAATTTCATCACAAAAACTGCTTCTTTCGGACGAGAGATAAAGATTTAATGCAGGGAAATGTTTTCAGCATTAAACTTGCAGTACTTTTAAGGGTATTGTGATGAAAAATTCAGCAACTAAATTTCAGCAAAAAAACAATGCTTTTGAAGAGAGATGAAGGTTTTATGCAAGGAAAATGTTTTTTTAAAGGTATTGTACTGAGAAATTCAGCAACTGAGTTTCAGAACTGCATGTTTGTAAAACTTTTTTAAGGTGATTTTTTTTATTCTTAAAGAAAACAGCCATTTTTCTGAAGTCTAAAAAACTTTCTGCAGAGAATTAATACAACATGTGCATAATTCTTTATAGCATAGAGTTACACATAAAGCCTGCAGGGGCCAAAATTGTTTTCTGCAACAATGTCGACAAGTGGGTTGCTGCTCAAGGGAAATTTTACAAACCAATAACTTCCATGGTGCTGCATTATCATACCAGTGTAAACTTTTTTTCGACGACTCTAATGAAGCGTCATTGAAAATAAGTATCAAATGGGTTAACCAGTTGTGAGTTTATTTAAAGTTATTTTTAAAAAATAATGTGTGCGTTAACCCCAAAAATACTGTAAATTTTTTTGTAGTGAATCTTTATCTTAAAATTGCTCTTTATTTTTGAATTTTATTTAGAATTTAAGAAATTAAGTTTTTAGTCAAAAATTTTACTTTAAATCTCATCAGTGATAAGTTTACACTTCAGCCAATTTGCTTATCCCTCAGAAGGTTAATAAAAATATAACTATAACTCCTCTGTCTTAAACCAAAGCGTCCTTGATTTAGAGGAAAAAATTTATACTGCCAAGCGTTCACACGGCAGTTAGTTTCGGAATCAACGGCTGCCACTAGATGGCGCGTTTTCCAACCCCTCGTAATGATGCTATTACATACTGCGATAGCGATTTTTCAACTAATTTAAAATTGATAATTATATAAAAATGGATTGAAAGGACGAATGTTGAAGAAAAAAGGAAGAATAAAAAACCGGGATTACTAGATTGATAAGCATGAACGTTTGAAATATTCATTTTTAAATTTGTTCTTTGTCGTTTACTTATTTTTCAGCAATTCGTTTTTGTTCAGAAAATAATCCATATTTTAATTATTTTCACAAACTTATGAAAAAAATTTCAAAACAAAATTCTTTAAATCTGCAAATGAACCATGTAAAATTTATGTGAAATATAAATTTAGAAATCAGGCCATTTTAATACATTTATTTTTTAAGATAACTTTGACGAAAAGAAATTATAAAACAAAATATTTTGTAGCTTTAAAAACATTCAAAATTATATTTTTATGAAATAAAATCTATAAAGTCTATTTAGCATACTTATAAAAAAAAATTAAGAGAAAATACTTCATACAATAAAGAGTGTTTCATACAATTTTCTTATATTCCCCCACTCATTAGAAAGATATTCAAGAAAAATAATGCATGAGGCATTGAATCACCCTGTACTTTATGAAAAGAATTTGAATTTTATAAAACATAGCATTAACTGAGTTTTAAAAGTTTACGATTAGTGGGCTTCATGGTAAGCTTCATTATATTTTCAAACCTATCAGTATATTTCCTAACAATATTCTCTATAACTGGTTTAAGGGGACGCATTACAAAAAATTTAGGGCTGCCCAGAAAATAATTAAACATGCTCGAATGCTGTGCTTATTGAAAATGATACAGGGGTTTGGTAGCATGGTTTTTGAAATTTTATGTTGATTTTTAAAATTTTTAATTCTTTCAGCTTGTGAATGGTTTAAACCCTACCCTAGTAGCAATTTTTCATCGACCGATAATCGAATTTTCATCGTTCACCGGTGAGCCGATGAGAATTCGAATATCGGATTTTCGCTGAAAATTGCCCGTTTGCTCGATAACTGCTCGGTTATGTCCGCTCGATCGAGCAGCCTAGGATGAGTTTTTCCGATGAGATTCCGATCAAGTGTCAAGAAGAAATCGATAAGAATCCGATGAGTAGTAATCGAAATCTCATCGGCCGATGGAATTTCGAACACTTTGCGATAAAATTCCGAACAGTTTACGACATGTTAGTACAAAATTTTAAACGAGATGGCGCCACTATTTTTTCTGTTAGTCAGGTAATATTTCGAATTCAGCAGGGGGGCAGAACCCCCAATCTCAGGCTCCGCGCTCTTGACTTGCAACTGGAACTGTGCGTTAGACCTCACGGCTATGAACGCTTGCACAGTATTTGAGTTTAAATAAAGAGGTCAAAAGGTTGATCGTTAAAGAAGTTTTATGTTATTGATTAAGACATTTTAATTTTGATTTTTCTTTTGCAAGTTGCAAACTCCTTTTAAATATTAATTTAAGTTAACAATACTAATAGAAATATCTTAAATTTAAAAATAACTCTTGGTAAGGCTTTTAAGTAAATTAATGTAGAGCTCCAATTTTTTCCCCTGTGTTGAAACATATGCGTTTAACAAAAGTTGGTAGGTGATAAGGTCTAGTGTGAATAGATTTTTTTTAAAAATGATGAAGGTGAAAATTTACAAAAAATCTTATTTTTTGGCAATTTTAATACAAAAAGCTACATAACTTTTTTTTGTTTAACTGATAGCTCAATATCCATACCAATTTTTATTAATAGATGTTGTGGGAACATTTTGAAAAGAAATCCGTTACAAAATTCTTTAAATTGTAGGAGGAGTAGCATTTTGAAAAAACGTTAAAAATAAAAAAATATATAAAAAAAACTTACGTTTTAATATTTATAATTTTTTCGTATATGTTTATTGAATGTTATTTCTTTGTAAAAATAGTTTAACTTGAATGCTAGCGATAAAAATACTGGATTTGATTTTTTGGGTACCGCGTCCCCTTAATGAACTACGTGAAAATAAAAGCCTTTAACTTTCCCTTTTTCTTTGCACCGAGGCACCCATCAGTAAACCATGCTCTTCCAAAATCAGCGTCAAAATTTATATAATTAACTGAGTTAACAACGTTTTTTGATGACAAGGAACGTACGATAAATCGAAAACAGAAAGATAAACAAACGACGGAGGGGTTGGAAAAAGCGCCATCTAGCAAAACTGTCAGGATTCCACCAACCTAATGCTTTTTCTCTCCATCTGACACGCTTGGTAGTAGAATTTTTCTCTCAATCAAGGACGCTTTGCTTAAACGAAGACATATTTTATGTATTTTTTTATCCCTGGATATATATTTTTTTTTAATTTAAAATAACTTAATTTTTTGTGAATATTTATATCCACAGAATATTTATATGCACAAATAACTGAAAATAAATTACTTATCTAAAATTTCACTCTAAATTAAGTAAATAACTTATTTCTGATGGATATTTTAAACAATAAGAAACAAAAATTGTTTAGTTTAAAACCGAACCATTTAAAACCATAAGCGATTGAAGTCATCAACAGCATTTTATATATTTTTAGTAGTTTATTATAAGAAATTTGCAAAAAACATAAAAATTGTAAAATTTGTGTGCTTTTTTTTGTCTAACCTCAGCACATTCTAGCTCCACATCTCTTTCGTAAAATCGTGAATCATGAGTAGATACCAACACACTCCAGCATAAAATCATTTTTTTTAGAAAATTTTCAAACTTTATCTATAAAGAAGCTACAACACAGAAGCTATTTCAGAAGTTTCTTTATTTAAAAAATGACAGATATTTTTTTTTTCGACTTTATAGCCGAAAACGTGACCTCACTTTCGTAGCAATCAATGTTCCATCGAGTTGGGCACATAGATCTTTGTATTGAACAGTTGTGGCTTCCTCAGTCCGTGGTCTGGCATTCCTTGTTCCAGTCCTCGGGGATGATGGGTTGGACAAGCTGCCTGAAATGCTCCAGCGGGCAGAACTCGTCACAGCCCTGGAGTTTCAGCGGAACCGGGCTTATGCTCGAGATGTTCTGCATGGTAGTTGAGTTGAGGTACAGCAGACGTACAGCCGGTCTGTTCAGCGTCTCGTGCAGCTCGACCAAGAGGCAGGCGGAAAAAGGAGGTGGGAGCTCGTACACACCAAGAGCATTCAGAAGAAAAGCTATATTACTGTCATGCTGGAAGAATAAGCGGATCAACAAGGATTACTGAGAAAGTCACGTTTGTTTTTAAGGGGTGTCGGATTGTTCTATCTCGCCCATGTTAATTTTACTAACTTTAGGAACATTTCTCAAGAACTATATGAAATATCATTATGATTTTTTTTTATAGTTTGTTCCTTACACATAGCTCTTTGATTTAAACTAAGAATATTTCATAGTATAAAAAAATACTTTCAGTGATTTTTTTAAAAATATGTATTAAAAAACGCAAAAAAAATCCGATTTAAAGTTAATTAATTTTTTTAGCAGAGATATTTAAAATTCTTCAGTTTAAATCAAAGAGCTATTAATGGGGAATAAATAATAAAACAAAACATGTAGATATCTTTTATAGTTCCTTAGAAAAATGTAAATAGGTTCCCTTCTACAATCTCTTGGTCTATATCCAAGGGATTGTAGAAGGGAACCTATTTTTATGCCGTGCTGAAAGAATAAGCAGACCGCCAGTGATCCTCATTTTTGTACTTTTTCATTTCACCCCACACCAAACATAATTCTACTTATCAGTTACGTCTTTTTCAGAAATCGTCAATCGAAAACCTATGACAATTTGGCATTTACCTAGTACAAAGAAAAATTTCAGTTAAATTCCAGGATTAGTGAGATTTGAGCCGACGAAATGGAAAAGTGAATTTGTTTTTAATGGGGAACTTGCATGTATTTTTTTTATTCTTTTAAATTAATCTCCATGCGATTCTAAGAACATCGACACAAATTTTACCTCAATCCGACCATTAGTTTATTTTTAATTAATTTTCAAAGTTTGCGATTTGCCCCGCCCCTTGAAAACGCTGCCTCTGGCCTTCCCTCCCCGCGTGACGTCAGTCGACCTGACAGGGAGAGCGAGAGATAGGCGGCCGCTGTGTTTTGCGAATGTCACTCTTCCTAATGCTTTTCTTATCCCGTCGAATCCATTAAAGTTATGTAAATTCTGGAAAATATTAGTACATACGAATGTTGCATAGTACCTTGTTGTAATAGTACAGCTGGGGAGAAAAAAAAACGATCCACCCTTCGTTTTTCGGCTTCTATTGATCAGGGAATTTTGTGAAAGATGTCATTTTTCAGGAAATAGCGTAAGGAATTCAGAACTGGCAACCAAAATTGTATAAGGGGTCGTCTACATATTAAAATGAGTACCAACTTTGAAAATTCCCATAGCAACACCCAATTTTTTTTATATAAAAATGTTTATCATCTTCAAAATACCCCAGATCCAAAAAAAAAATTATTATTTTGCATTATTTGTTGAGATATAAGCATTCGAAGTTAAAGGCCCATAATGTTAAAAAAGTTTCACAAACTTTTATTTATACCTCCACAAATAAAATGAATTAACAATTTTTTTTTTCATTATATACTTCATAATCTTCCAAAAACAAATCACACAAGTTTTTTCATCAATTTTTAATTTTTATTATTTTTTTATTTAAATTTAAATAAGAAAAAATAAATTATGAATAGCAACCCCAAATTTTTGTTACATAAATCGATAAAGTAGATCAAGTAGAACCAAAATCCCGAATTTTTTTAATTCAACAACAATTATTTGCCGAGTTATTGTAAAAATACTGAAAAAAACGAATTTTAGGGACCGTGTAAAAAATTACTTAGCAAATTGGATCCTAATTTGCATTATCGTTTGGTGGTTGAAAAGCGTTTTTGGTAAATGTTTATTCAAATTATTGATGTCTGTCAAATGTCTAAAAATCTTTTCTTGTTTCAAGTGCATACAATGTATTTTGTTTGTATAATTAACATTAAATTATATCGATTACTATGTTTTTGAATGTATGTTATTTCCAATATTATTTATAATTATTTTATTATAAAATTTCCAATAATATGTTATTTCCTCGATTTTTTTTAATTATTAGAGATTACTTATTTATTTAGTTGTTTAGTCAGTTAGTTATTTAGTCAGTTCGTTAGTTAGTCAGTCAGTCGGTTAGTTAGTCGATCAGTTAATTAGTCAGTCCGTAAGTTAGTCAGTCCGTAAGTTAGTCAGTCCGTAAGTTAGTCAGTCATTAAGTTAGTCAGTCAGCAAGTTAGTCAGTCAGTAAGTTAGTCAGTCAGTTAGTCCGTTAGTTAGCCAGTCAGTCAATTAGTTAGTCAGTGAGTCAGTCAGTTCACTGACTAACTAATTGAAAGTCAGTTCGACTAAGTTAGTCAGTCTGGACTAACTAAAGGAGTGACTAACTAACGGAGTGATTAATTGACTGACTGACTAACTAACTAACTGACTGACTGACTTACTAACTAACGGACTGACTAACTTACTGACTGACTAACTAACTGACTGACTAACTTACTGACTAACTAACTGATTAAATAACTGACTAAATAACTAAATAAATAAATAATCTCTAATATTTAAAAAAAAATCGAGAAATGGACAAAAATCTGTTTTCGGGATTTAGACCCATCCGGGATTTTTACTCATTCGGGATTTCGGCTTGTCGGAATTTTGGTTTGTCGGGGTTTCGGCTGTCGGGATATGTCCCAGACCCAGTGTGCCGAATTTTAAACCAACCTTTTGTAGCAATATGAATGAAACAAAAATTTGCATAAAATGTCAATCTTATTATGTTTAAAATTATGTTTGTCTATCTGATTGTAACTAATCGCATTTGAAAATCTGTTCGTTATAAATAATCGTATATGTGACTTAATTTAAAATTAAAACTTTTTCTCGTCTACCCTTTATTTTATTTCTGAATTTTAAAATCCAAAATTTAAAAAAAAAAGGTAAAAACATAAAAAAAAATCACAATATTAGGGAAGAAGGTTTAATTCTAGCATCTTTTGGCGAGATTATAGTAACCCTTTTGCTAGATTGTCGTTTCGAAAAAACACCCTAAATATTACCTTTATCAATTTGGAGATTTCCCCCAAACGAATTGAAAATTAATGCTTTAATATCTCAGCAAATAATGCAAAATGAATAATTCTTTTTTATACCTGGGGTATTTTGAAGTTGCTGAATATTTTTATGTAAAAAAAATTGGGTGTTGCCATTGGAATTTTCAAAGTTGGTACTCATTTTAATATGTAGACGACCCCTTATACAATTTTGGTTGCCAGTTCTCAATTCCTTACGCTATTTCCTGAAAAATGACACCTTGCACAAAATTCCTTGACCAATAGCAGCCGAAATATGAAGGGTGGATCGTTTTTTTTTTCCCCAGCTGTACCACGAAAAACCTATTAGAAAAGCGTTTTTTTTTTAATGTTCTTTGAGTTGTAAAAAAAAATGCGTGTGTTGATACATAGTTAGAATCAAGAACGTTTGAATTTGAAGCAAAATACTATTTTTATTCTTAAATAGTAACAGACTTATGTTATAAAATAAATTTCTATGCAATTATATTATGTAATTGTATGTATTTGTACTTATAATTTAACTATATAATATAAATGTAGATTAAAATTAAATTTAATTGATTGAAATACCTGTATTTAAGATTGGGAAATAAATCTCATTATTACAGGGATTCGACAAAATAATGTACACACATTGCAATTTTTAAATTAAATCACATATTTTATAAGTTACTTAGATACAAGTAAAATGCTTTTAACGACTTGTAACATGTGTTACTACAAACATGTTCGAGCAGATATATTGTCTCTTATGCTATTATGTGGAACGCAGATTTCAAGTTTTGTACATTATTATCGTAACAAGTTCATCCAATCCCTGTAACTATGAAAAATATTTCCCATTCTTAATGCAGTTATTTCCATAAATTAAATTTAGTTTTAATTTGTATTTGAATTCATAGAAGCAATTTAGTTTATAACATAAGCATGTTATATGTTACAATTAAGAATAAAAATACCTGTTTCCTTTTTGAACATTGTTGAACCTAACTATCAAGACTTTTTTTTTTTTTACATCTCTAGGAAAACTACAACTAGTAGGTGTGCAACAGTATAACTATCACCTGGAACCTCTTTCACACACGCGAGTTATAAAATTTAAAAATAAATTCATAAAACACAGCATTTACTTCTAATTAATACTTTAGTTGCCAAAATTGCCGATCTTCATTAACTTTCTTTTGAAAATTTAATCACATTAAAAATGGCCAGGTAATTTATCCAACTCCCACTCTCTCTAAAACTTTTTTTAATACAGTATATGTACATAATCATTTCTAGCCTCCGTGGACCTTTAACAGTGCCAGTTACACCTGGAATTATCTCTATTTTCTTTTTAAATGTGCATTAATTTTTTGGTTTTTTAAATTTTAAATATAATTTTAACTGGAATTTTTGTGATGAAATTTGGTTTAATTTCATTATTGATTTAATTCGTTTAGTTTCTGCACTACAAATTAAGTAATTTAAATTATCTAATAAGTTAAATGCTCAATAAAAACATTCTGTAATTGATTTTTTTCTATTTATTGCACATAATTTTTATTTTAAAAATAAAACATTAATTGTTTATTAAATGATACAAACATCAGTTATGTAAATCAAAAACTAATTAATGTCCATAATTAGTAATAATAAATTAGCAGAAAAACTATTAACATTGGAATAAACTCTATTTTCATTGGAAAATAATTTTTTTTTTAAATTAAAAACAATTTTATTTAAGAATAATTTTAATTAAAGTAATATTAATTAAAAATATATAAATAAAATTTGCGACCCACCCCCAGAATTTCTTTTCTAGTCGCACCCTAGGTGATGGAAGGACATATAGCATTTTTAAAAGCTTCCACTTTTAACTTTATAAACGTTCTGTGGGAGCTGAAATAAATTTTCTAATGTAATTATTTCGTGGTACTATTACAACAAGTTACTATGCAACATTCGTATGCACGAATATTTACCAGAATTTACATAACTTTAATGGATTCGACGCGATAAGAAAAGCATTAGGAAGAGTGACATTCGCAAAACACAGCGGCCGCCTATCTCTCGCCCTCCCAGACAGGTCGACTGACGTCACGCGGGGAGGGAAGGCCAGAGGCAGCGTTTTCAAGGGGCGGGGCTAAGCACAAACTTTGAAAATTAATTAAAAATAAACTAATGGTCGGATTGAGGTAAAATTTATGTAGATGTTCTTAGAATCGCATGAAGTTTCATTTACAAATGGTATTTCGCTATTTCCCGACACATGCAAGTTCCCCATTGTACTGGGGTTTTTTTAATATATATTTATACCACGCTAGACAACTGTCACATTAAACTCTAGTTACTGAGCATGCGAAAAAGCAATATACAGCGCATGTGGCACCGAAAACACTGCATGCCTTTTTGTCTTGCCTCAAGTGTGGCGTACGGTGTTTTAGTTCAATAAACACAATACGTTCAAGGCTAATTACTAGAAAAATACTCGTGATCCGAGTAAAGTGGGGCGAAAAATTACCGACAATTTTTTTCACTGTTATTTAACATCAATTGTTTAAGTGCATCTTCATAATTATAATAAAAGTTTTTGTAACCTGTTCATGGTTTATAATTAATACCACTGATTTTAATCATAATCTAGAGAAGATGCATAATCACTTTCGCGAAGTCGTGGAAACGCTGCAGCCGACTGGATGGTTCTGATGGTCCGAAAGCTGGCCAGACAGTCAGAAAACCTCGAGTTCGAATCCCGGAATATTGGCATGGATATTTGTGTTGTGTATTCGTCCTGAGCACGACTGAGACATACGTGCTTGTTAAATCTCTAGAGTTGAAAGTCCCAAACAAACTCACCAGGGAGCCACAGGTTTGCTTTGGGTGCCCGCTCTGGTGTTGACCACGTCACTTGACCAGGGTTCTAAATTATGAGCCGTAATTTGGCTGTGTTAAAGCTCCATGGTGGTTAGAAATAGGCAGCCAGAAAACGTACTACCTAACCTAACGTTGAAGTGCCACGAACCTTTCGGTTTAAAGAGCGTGTAGCGAAAAATATATAATACATAACTGAAATATTATGCTACTAAAAATTACAAACAAACGACAGATCATTTGATGGCAATGAACGAAGATTTCCAATATAAAGTGATAGAAATCGCAAAACTCGAACGTTTTTTGGTAATATAAAATACTTCTATTAATAGAATGAGTTTGCAATACACAGAGACTAACTAACTGATAATTTCCATCAAATAAATCATGACTGTTCACAGTAGACATTTTCTCATTTTAAAAATATTTAACCACTTGGTAAGTTACTAATTTTACCTAAAAGTAATATACTCAGGTGTCGTCTCGCCACTTAATTGGTGTTCTAAATTACAACGTCCGTCGCCAATACCCCTCGTGTAGTTCTAAGTGGGACGATAATTCAAACTAACCCAACTCCACTATCTAGCACAACACCGTCAGCTGTGAAATATTCAAACACGTGCGCTTAGAAAAACTCCCAACAGTTAAGGCCTAAAAACCCGGTCGTATTGCATGCGCTTGGAAAGAAAGATCCAAGATGAAGTTGTCCGATGTGGATTGACCTTTCAAGGCTGAAATGTGAGGTAGTGAAGTGTGAGGGAGTGACGATTCCGTAGAAAAAATCAAATAATATGATTTTCAATGAAGTTTTATAAGGTTTCGTGATTGTATGTTAATCTACATGTAATTGCCAACAATTTGAGACTAGTAAAAAATACTCACCCTTATCTATAATTAGTATGTGAGATTGAGGAAGTGACGATAGCAAAAGACACGCATGATATTTTTAATACTAAAAGTACCATAAAAACGTTATCAGTCATGGAGCAAAATATTTGAAGGTTGATTTCGAAGCATCAATCCTTTTAGAATAACATGGTAATTTAAATTCGATTTCTTAGTCGTCAAGTGAGTTTTTAATTGAACTTTAAATTCAGTATTGAAGAAGTGGCTCTAAAACCCAGGGACATTACATATATATAAAATTACATAAAACTATTGATGGTAGAAAAACATTATATACATTTTTGGGGAAACTACAGAAACTAACTAACCATAAATTGTTCCACCAAAAAGGATTATTTATTTAAAACTGCCTTTTTTATGATGTTAAAAGTCGTAAAAGTATGTAGGGATAGCGTGAGGGAATGACAAATCGGGTATTTCAAGGAAACGTTCTGCATGTAAATTATAATTATTTGATATATTTTTAGTGGGGCAAGTTAGGTTGTGAGACAGTTTAAACTAATCAATCACAAATATGCATAAATAGTTTGAAAATAAAGAGCTAAGTATCCGGGACTTCGATTTGTCCCTTTTACAGAGAATGACCCGAGTACTTGACGAAGTAGGCGCAAACAGAAGGCGAAGTGGGCGGGTTTTTTTTCTCGTAATGTCAGATTTGAATGACAGGATTCAGGACGGTTCTAGGAATGTACCATTAGTGCTTTTGTACAGAACTTAATGCATTAAGAGTGACCTCGCGTTTACTCGACAATAAAGCCTTATCAAGAAATTGTATTAAACGTAATGAATAAAAAATTACAATTTTAAAGTGCAATGGTGGGTGAAAAATGTTTATAATAAAATTAGTCTCATTTATCATAGAGATAAAGCACTATTTATCACATATTTTGCAAATAAAAAAAATGACAGCACACTGAAGATAAACCGAAGGCTAATGTTAAAATAAAAGAGTTTAAAATATAATCCTATACTCCACTAACAACTCCTATTTTATGCGTGTCCTAACACAGATGAACAATACGATTTTTAAACGTTGAATATATTTTCACGTATTTTAATTATTCTTAATATTGGTTGCTGATTGCTTAAGGAAACATAAATGTTGCTTAATTTCGTAGAAAAAGGTATTTAAAAAATACTTACCGTTGAGTACATATAAACTTTGAGGTGATCGTCTTTTCCAGCAATCTTATTATCCATATTTTCCAACATTTTTTCCAAGATTGGCCCTGGTGAAAATTGCATTTTGTTTGAGAGGTATGGTAGGTCCCATAGAGAAAATGCATTAGTTTTGAACTTCTGCGAAAGTATTGCTTATTCATGCAAACATTTTTTCACGAATTTAGGAAATCGCCACAACAGCAAACTAAAACAATTTTGAAGAGAAAATATCGCGTCATTGTTTTTTTTAATTTTGACGAACCTAAAATGTTCTGAAGATAGACACTATTTTTAAATTTGATAAATTAATTATTAAATAACTGGATGCTATTTTCCTTTCAATTATTTTTAGTTTGCTTTTATGACAATTTCTCATATCTTGTGAAAAAGGCTCACAGGCAAAGCAATACTTTCCGTAGAATTTAGGGATTTCAATACAAACTAGCTCTATGGAACATCAACGTCATTACACCCATCTTAATTAGAACCAAATTTAGATATTTGTCTCGAAGAATTGACGCCCATCACTTAATCTGATGGCTAATAGCTATTATAGGGCGAAAGGTTTTTTCCTTGCAACTGTACTAATGGCAACCATCCACTTCAACCACCCCCAATACATTTCAATACAACAATTTATTTTTTTGTGATCAAAAAGTTTACTAATAAACAGAGGTCCCTATATCTTAGCTATATTTTTAATATTACTGCAGTTAGAACCATCGTATGGTCAGCGTCGGCAGGCACCTCAGCTAACACCTACAAAACTTTAATTACATTGCATAACATTATCCCCAGACAGATGTTACGTGTACCTTTTTCAATCTACATGCAGTATTTGTTTACGCTAAAACTAAACTATTTGAAGAATTAGGGTATTAGAGCTTCAAATATATGTTGGGTATATGAAACTCACCCGATCTAAGCCTCTGCAGGACAGTCGTGTTTGTCATCATATGGAAAGTTAAGTCAGTCAGCGCGGTGAGCTCGTCCCAATAGGGCTCTATCCACTCCGACACGTTCAGACAATGATATTTCTGAAACGCAAACAACCGTCAGCACACATGACTAGAGTCACCAGTAGAGTCACTTTTAGTGCAATTTAATGGACGGTTCGAATGGGGTGGATGTTTGTGGAATAGAAGACAGTGCTTGACGTAACTACAACGTCACTGCAGGAGTCGTCATTTTGGTTTAGACGAATCAGCTGCCGGGTAGTTTATTTGTGGGGGTCCAACCCCACAGCCAACGTATAACATAGCTGTGACGGTACTGTAAGCGTGACCATTCTACTAGTCCATTGTCCTCTAAGCCGAGAGTGATTCTCAGTGCATTCACTCAGCTAAGGATATTCATGAGCGCTAGTTGCCACACCTAAGAGGTTATCTCATCTACGTTAATAGATCCAACGTCTAGTGACTCAGTTAATAGATAGTGACCCTATTAACGTAGACAGAGTAGTGACAACCTTGACAAAATAGCAACAACGGGAATGCTCATGGTCTGGACCATAGATTAAAGGCAGTTATAGATAGGCTACTCTAATTGAATTTCCATTGGGGATTTTCTATATTGAAATTAACATAGACACTAACAAGGTAACCGAAATTTTACTATCTTGCCTGAGTTTTTTTTAACGAATACTAAATTTTTGGTGGGTGAAATTCCAAACATACCAAGCAATAAATCAATAATCTGGGTTGCATTCGTTCGTTTTCAAGAATTAGCAGAGCTATTAGCGAAAATTTCAATGGTCAATAATTGACATAATATTAGTACTCAACCAAGAAACTGTAGCGCTGCAATCGGAAATTTAAATATGCCAATCAACCAATCAAACTTTAATGTTGCATTAATTCTTAACCAAACTGCAGGTGTGCTAGATTGCAGACTGAGTTGAAAGTCTAGAAGATACTTAGTCTATGACCTAGAAAGTTAGGTAACTTGCCAAAGCTAGGACTTGTCATGACTCTTCTATATATATTAATACAAGTCTATATTGAGTAACTCTACACACAAGCTTTAGAAAGATGGTCATACCAAACCGACAGTTGTTGCTGGTTGGCCTAGGCCCCTTAAAATTGTAACCCCTTTACAACCCATTTGGGAATTATGAATCATTTTCTACGTTGCCACCTAACCTTTGGAATTAGAAAGGAAAATTTATCTACAAATTGTTTAGTTCGTCTCAAACACTTAAATCTTTAACCTTTTGGGAAAAATAAGCTAGAGATTGATATAGTTTTTTTCGAAATATAATTTTTAATAATATCTTTGCTTTTACAAATAAACCATTTTTTTTAAATGCGCTCTTTACTATATTTATATTCATTTACAGTTTAGTGGACATTAATTAAATGATTATACTTTTTAAAAAAAATCGTTTAAAAACATTGTTTAGGGTTTTGAAGAAAATCTAAAATTAGTTTTTTCAATTAAAAACATTTTACTTACTTAAATATTTTTTAATGTATGTTTTGTTGAGCCAAACTTAAATCTAAAAAAACCTTCGATATATATTCTATAATTAAAAATATCTAACGTAGTTTTCGGAGTGTTTCACCTTAAGAACCAAATGAAATCGAAACATATTTGTCGACTGCGAGAAGCTAAGCAGAAAACATGCTCACCTCCGTGAAAACAGTATCATGGAATTTAACCACATCGATAAAATCAGTGATATTAATTCCTCCATGCATCTTCAACGCCTCAAGCAAGTCCTGGTAAAAAGATACATTGTTATGAAATCATTTAGACTATAATGCCAGTAAAATAATTAAAACTATGGTTCTGCCTAATGGTAGAAAAACAGCTTATTAGCAATATTTTTTCAACCGTTTTCCAAATATCCAAAATTTAATTAAATTGGTAATTGAATAAAATTAGGTTTTAGATCTTTTTTCACAGAAGGTCCAAGGCTGACCGATGTTGTAGATTGCATTTTCCACAACATCAAATAATAACATTTATTTAATTTATATTTTAAAAAATAATCTTTGTATTTATTACTGAGTCTGATAAATACATTTAAAATAAATTATATTTGTTACTAAGATATTTAAAAAAGATACATATATTAAATGGCGTGCTCTTATTAAATTGTCACAAACACTACTGATTTTTTTAGTTACTATATGCATTTTAACTTTCTTGTAGATCTGTGTTTAGTGCTTTTTAGTCTCGCCCAACCTCTCTAGTGTGCCGTGCCACCACCACCTACACCCCCTCATAAGAGGGTGCGCCCCATCGATTCAGAATCGCTGCTATAATGCATATATTACATTATGTTTCTCAAGTTCTGATAGTAAATCTGAAGAGTTGTACAGCTTATGCTTCTCTTTTTCAAATTTCGTACAGTCAGCATTCGAGAGATACTGCAATAAAAATAGAATTACTATAAATATTATGGAAGAATAATTTTCAAGTTTCGCGGAGTAAAAGAACGGATATATTCATTTGCATGTTTCAATGTTTGTGCTTGCAGTGTGATATTTAATAAAATAAAGCTTTTAAAGTTACACTGCACCCATTGTCACGAGTACAGTAATGTGTAATAAAGAAGAGACATAACTAATATTTGACTAAACTCAACATAACTAACTCAAAACATAAAGGTAAATTCATCAGAGTTAAATAATATGCATGCTCTAGTTACATATACAGAATTTAAACAGTCATACAAATATTACAATTATTGCTGGATTACTGGTTGCTGAAATACGTTGTGCTTAAACTGCGCTCACTCATGCCGCCACAAAGTAAAATTTTTATTTACGAAAATATTTTCAATTCCATATATGATATAGAATTTTTTGCTCTCCACTATTAATGTTCTCCAAACAGAAAATTGTTCTTCCTAACAGGAAGGGAAAGAGGGCAGAACAGGGATGGAGAACCGGAAAAGATTAAACCGAAAAACCGTTTTTTTGCTTCGGTTAAACTAGCAAAAACTATTTCTTAAACTGAAGCCCCGTCGGCTAAGGCGTTCGCCTGCATGCGCAAGGTCCTAGGTTCGGTCCGGGCATCGCCAAAATAACTGCTGACTTATAAACGGCCCATGCAGCCAAAAAAAATGTCCGTGTAGAAGGACTACACGTTAAACATGCTACAAAGTCCCAACGCGGCGTACGATGTCGTCCTTAACGGTTGTGTTGGGTGCCTACTCAGGTGTTGGCTCGTCATTTGACTGTGGTTATAAATTACGACTCCCGTCGCCAATAGCCCTCGTGTAGCTCTAGTGCGCCGGTGATTTAAACTAACTTAACCTTAAATTGAAGCGGTTAAACCGAAGTGATGGCCCATAAGCTCACCTTGTCCGATGTCTTTTCCCTGTAGTGCACCACCACCGGCTGCCAGTTCAAACCGTCCTCCACCACCCACTGTTCGGTGGTGGGAGCGTAGAAGGCCGCCAAGTTGGAGAGGGCGCTCTGCAGGCAACGATCGTGTTCGGAACTGTTCACTAAGATCTGGTTGAAATAAGGCATAAAAGTTTAGATTTTCCATTGCATTCCATTATAGAAGTGTTTTGTAACGTACCTGGGGACCTACCACGAGCTTTTCGGAAGCGATATCGCTCGGCAATTCTGAGCGTTTCTCCCCCATGACCTGTTTGTGACGTCACATCTCGCCTCGCGAAAAGCAAAGAGCTACCACCAACTCGTTTTTGTCGCCTTTTGTTATCGGAAACTCCTCACCAGCATGAAGGGGGGCGACAACTCGTTGTCGCCGTCGGAATCGAAAGTTTTTTTGCATGTTGGGGACAGAGGGCATTGAGTTCAGGGCCGTAACTTGGACATTTTATTGGGGGGGGGGGGGGGAGGACCACGTTTTGGCGCCCTCTTACATTTTTTTAACGCCTCGTCAGTTATGAATCATTATTAACCGCTAATTACATTAATTAGTACTTATGAATTAATTTAACTTTCTATTTAAAGTAATTAAAATTGTTATTAGTTACTAATTACACCATTCTTAATAACTAATTAAATAAATATTAATAATTTAGTTGTTTAACAATTAACTTGCAAATTGGTTCAAACTAAATTAACCTAATTTGAAGAAACACTGAAATAACACTGAATTAGTTATTTAAGATTAATTTCAACCTACAAATTATTGGCTTTATAATAGTACCTTGTAAAAATTTGAATTTTTGGCCTAACATACATATAACATTTTCTCTACTGAAGTTTTTTTTTTTTTTGCCCCCGGAATGTATTAATACAGTATTCTTTAGAAAAGAGTAAGATTCCATATTAATTGATCTTTTATACATTTTTCTAAAATAACAATGCGAATATCTATATAATCATGCAAAAAAAACTTTATTGCTTCATGAAATTATTGAAAAGTAGCTCTGACACGCAATTTAATTGTAAAATTTACATTTCTCATTTCTATTTATAATTATAAAATTTTAGTTTCCTTTGATAATTTAGATCATTTTATGTACAAGTACATATTTGAAAAAAATATGAAATTTAACTCTCCAAAATGATTCATTTAATAAGTAATTATATAATGATAATAAAATAGTAATTTCTTACCTTATTTTCAACAAAAAAATAAAACTTATTTTAAAAGGTACATTTAACTTTTACTGTGTACTTATTAGGAAGTGTAGAAGGTTTCGAAAATTATAAGCATTAGAAAAGCAAGGAAAAAAGTGGATAAAATTAGCTTTCATTTTTCAACAATACGTATAGACGTTAAAAAACACACACAAATAAATAGAAAGGATTTACTTCAGATCACGTGACCGGGAACCGATTTTGATGGTCTAGATAGATAGATATATAGATGGTCTCTTGCTACTGAAAGATCGAACAACAGCAGACAGTTATACAACTATAAAAGGCTCCCAATTTCCAAGCCCCCTTTTGTGTCCTTCTGTCCCCAGAGTTAATCTTGTGATCACCAACCACTTTTTATTGCTTTGTCCACGGACACCGATACAGTCATAGTATGCTTTCCTTGAAAATCGCTTCAGTCTTCAAGATAACGGATTTTCCCCACACAGAACAAAAATCCTAAATAGCCATGTCTAGGCGGTCTTTTGTGTCCTAGTCCAGCTGCTCTAGCATCCAGTTAAATTTCTGGGCAGAAAAAGATAGTGACACTGATCATTGGGGAATATAGCCCCCTTAGCCTCCCCCATAAATCTGCTATACTGAATACGGTAAGAATTTTCTAAGAGAGGAAAGGAAAGGAATGATAGGACTGAAAAATTTCCGTTATTTAAAAAAAAACAGTATGTTCTTCATACCAGTTTAAACGTCTGCTGTTTTTTATATTATTAGTGAGGGCGCCATTTTGGGCGCAAATAGTGGTTTAAAAAAATATTGAGAAGAAATGAGAAATTAAAATAAAGATACAATTACATATTATTGTTAAATAACTGTTAAAAAAAATAGATTGTTAAAAAAGTTAAAAAGGGCGCCCTCTGTAAAATTATTAGGGGGAAGGCCCCCCCTCCCCCCTATAAGTTACGGCCCTGATTGAGCTATTCATGCTGACTGCGTGCGACTTTAATCCTTACCTATTTTTTGTTAAAACTTAGTATTTATTAAATTTAAAACAAGATGTTTTTATATTAGAAATGGTATATATATATTTTTCGTTTTAGGCTAATTACTCATGTTAAATTACTTTGTGCCAATAAAAACATTTTCTTGTTTAAGTTGTACTTTTCATTAATTATTATTAGTTATTTTTTCTATTTTACTTGAAATTTTGTTAAATATAAAAAAAGTCCCTAAAGATAGCATTTGTATGAATTTTGTTTTGAAGATTATGTTTAATATTAATATTCTGTACTGAAATCTTAAGCTTCTTCTGCATTGCAAAAATTTAAGCAGGTCCATAACTAGTTTTGCAAATACCTATTTTTTTATATATTTTATTGGTAAACATCTTATATAAATAATTGCCATCTTTTTTATTTGAATTTGAATGTGCAAATTAAAAGTGAATATGCGTTATACTATAAATTAAAATTTTGCGATGTCTTTATTTAACCCTTTGTTAATTTGGGTTAAAAATACAACTTGTGTATCGAAATTAAAATAATATAAGAGTTTAAATATTTTTTATTCGGTATTTAATTCGTTGGGAAAAAAATCTGAAATGAGTAACATTCTATTGGTAAACATCCTATATAAATAATTGTAATCTTTTTATTTGAATTTGAAAGTACAAATTAAAAATGAATATGCTTTATACTATAAATTAAAATATTATTTTGCTAGGTCTTCATTTAGTTGTCCTTTTGTTAATTTGCTTTAACAATACCACTTTTGTATCAAAATTAAAATAATATAATAATTTTAATATTTTCATTCAACATTTAATTAGTAGTTGGAAAAAAAGTATCATTTGCTTAAAACTTATAACGTTTGCATTGGATTTAAAATAAAATAGATTTAAGATAGTTAGATCTAATTTTATTTCACTGCAATGAAATACTTGCCATACAAATAAATAAAGACATAAACAAATTAAATGCTTTCGATTTGCAACAAAGCATATATGACATTAATTATGGTAGTTTTATGTTTATTTCATTTTTAAAAAAATCATTTGCACTAGTTTTGAAATTTAAAGTTGATCGAATAAAAAAATAAACTCGAAAAGTACAAATAAAATATAACAACTAAACCTTTTAAACTAGATAGTAGCTAATCCCTTTCTGAAAAACTAAACGGGTTCGTTGCCAATTCAACACTCCTATTGGTTAAACCACTTTAACCTCTAACCACACCCTAACCAGAGTTACTTAACATATTACAATCGGAAGCGCCTTTCGACATCGGGAAAAAATGTCGGTGGGAAAAAATGAAATGGTGGTAGCCCCTAAACCGGTTATCGGAACTGAGGGTCGGAATGGGAACTTGTCTCCGGTGAAAACTTCTCGCCGTGGTATCTTTCCGAGTAGCTCGTGGTAGGGCCCCTGAAGCCGTGGCCCCCTACCGGCCACCTTAGAAGTTTTTCCCCTCGTAACAGAAGCGCTTAGAACTCGTTTTCGACTGATTGAGGTGACAACGAAAGTGGGAAGTGTCCGAAAACAGGCGATCTGATCAAAATGAACGCGAACCTATATTGTTTTAAATTTCAAATGGTTTCTGTAAAAATAACTAAATTGAATTAATCGAACTTAAAATGTTTTGTAAATAAATAGTGGAATAGCGAATTGTTCCGATGTCTTCTTATGAGTATCTTGTCATTCGTTACAAGATTCCTAATTTGGTGGCAGTGGTGACATTTTCGACAACATCAGTTCGGGTAAGTGCCTCTATACAAATTTTGTCGGTCCCCGGTAGTGTCGATGTTAAAAAAAATTGTATTAAATAAAATGTCAATACAAAACTTTAACGGGTTTTAACAATAAAAAAACGTTAAAAAAAACTAAATAAGGTGTAGTTAATTCCTTGGAAGTTAAGTTTTGAGTTGTTTTTGAAATGATAAACAGAAAGTTTTGTATTAATTACTCTAATATAATTATTTATGCATGATATCAATATTTTCTAACATTGTGAAAATTCTATTGAAGACGCCATTTTTGGTAATGAAAAAAAATTCTGGATACAATTGAGTAGCTTAATACTTTTTATGCTTGGAAAATATTTATTAGTTGTTAAATACTAAGCATTAATAATTCTAGCTGATTGTTGAAATTTGGTTATTTTGTGAGTAATAGATTTTTGTTGCGAATTATGTAATTTGATATCGAAAGTGAAAAAATATTTAAGAATTTTAGTGTATTCAAGCGTTTTTTGAATGGGTCAGCACTGTTTAAATTCTTGGAAAAAATATTTTTGTATACATTTGAATGGTATAAAATAATTATACTGTTGAAAAAAAATTCTTGTGTTTATCAAGTTTTCATAACGTATGAAAACAATATTTAAGAATTTTAGTGTTTTCAAACATAATTTTTTTAATGACAACACTGTTTAAAATTTTGGAAAAAATATTTTTGTATTTATTCGAAACGAATTATTGTATAAACTAATTATAATGTTTAAAAATTCTTGAAAGTTTTCGTTTAGAGAAAATATGTATGAAAAAAAGGGCGGATAAGTAATAAGAAATAAAAAAAGGTTTCCTATTTGACCGAGAGAAAAAAAATATCGAAGCTACAAAGGCTGTTTTTTTATTTAGTTGTTGACAGGTGTTCGTATTTTCGGAATTTATAATTTCCTGTAGTAAAAATATGCATAGGATTTATTTTAATGCTGTGTTTTTTTAAGTACGAAAAAAACATATGTTGAGTGTGTTTACAAAATAAAACTAAACCTTGTTATTTGTCTTAAAAAAGATATTGAATAAATTATAAAGGTTTATGTTTAAGAAAATTATACTTTTATTTGTGAATTAAGATATGTTATAAAAAAGTTTATATTATATGAAGTCCATTACGAGAGTGTGGATTTGTCTCAAATATTTAAATAGGCTTTTTAATATCTTGATAGGTAAAAGTAGTTAGATATTTGTTTAAAAATATGCAATTTGGGGAAAGTGTCGGAAAGTGGACTTATTAAACTTAGCCACTGAAATGAAAATTGAAATAGATGCAAATGCGACAGTTTTAACCTTGAAAGAAGCCATAAAGGGTAGTGAACATTACGAACAAGAATTCGTAGAGACATTTCTTCAAACTACTGTCGAGGAAAGGTTGGTGAATTAAGCAGAGGAGAGGGTCAGAGCAAGGCAGCTAGAAGAGCATCGATTGTTTCTAGAAAAACAAGAGTCGGAAAATAAATTTCTTCTCGAAAAATTAAGATTGGAGAAAAATGGAACAAGCGAGGCTCCAAGACATAGAGAAGATATACACCATCTGACAAAATATGACCCCAAATATGCCGACATAAGCCTGTACTTGGTCCTTTTCGAAAAAAAACAGCCAAGAGAATGGGACTTCCGGAAGAACAATGTGTGTCCCACCTAACTGGACTCTTGTCAATTAAAATGGCCCAACTCATTGCACGAGAATCGGAATTTATTTACGAAGATTACGAGGCTATTAAGAAGGTTCTTCTAAATAGATACAAACTCAGCCCAGAAAAGTTTCATCAACTCTTCTTTAGTCACAATAAAGGAACGGAGGGAACTTGGAAAGACTTTTTGTTCGAGTTGAAGAATTGAATTATTTCTATGAATGGATAACAGGGTTAGAAGTGAGCACCTTTGAAGATTTATGCAATTTGTTTTTTTCTGAACAAGTGAAGTGGAAGACCAGTTTTACAATTAAAAATCATTTCCTCGACGAGTGGACCCAGATGAAAAATCCAGAAAAGGTCGCAGAAAAACTGGATGAATACGAAAACGTCAGGCTGCTCATGAAAAGAAGACATTTCCATCAAAAGAAAAGTCTTTCAAACCATGGAGAGGTAAAAATCAATCTGAAACAAAGGCCCCTCTAAACGAACCAAGGGTTGGGAAGAGTGAAAACGAAAGAAGTAAAAATAATGAAGCCTTCGAAAAACACACGAAACCATGGTAATTTCGTTGTAATTCGATTGTCTGAACAGACTGAACATCTGAGGCCTGACTGTCCCTTGATGAAGAAACCTGCAGGAACTTCAGACATCAATCGTCTTATAAAGAAAGGAGATGAAGATGTTATGTCCCCGTATACCTTCATGGCTGAAGTCAATGGATTCACTATGCCCATTTTGCGAGATACTGGAACCAGCATCGACGTTGTGTGCTCCTGAAATGTTAACTGGAGAGAACATTTGTGTGCAACAACCATTGGCCGAATTTCCAGTTTGCTTACCGTTGGCAGAAGTGGAGCTGAAGGGAGAGTTTGGACACGTCATAACAAAAGCCGCTGTCGTTCCATGCCAGTTAGATAAAGGAAGGTATTTGCTTGGGAATCAAACAGCAGCCTTGTTGGAGACAATGAAGAATTAAGATGTTCCTCACTAGATCAGTGCTATAGAAACAAGAGCTCAAAAATGTAAAGCAGAACAAGAGCAAGCTGTCGGAGACATAATTGAAGGAGTCGTGGACGAAGAGGAAAACGAAAATGATGAAATAACAATTGATGAGGATGATCTGTTTTCATTTCCACCTAAAGAAGATAACTATGAGAGCTTGGAGTTGTTGAAAGTGGATTCCAAAACTTTCTCAGATCAACAAAAAGAATGTCCCGAGCTGAAATCACTTTTGGAAAAGTGCAAGAAAATACAGGTGAACCTGTTGGTGGATTAGAAAAGCTAGAAATGGAACGTTCGAGGCTGTGACATATGTCAACGCGTTGGAAAACCTTTTGACAAAAAGAAGGCTCCTATGAAGATAGTTGACTGATTGAAGTGACAACGAAAGTGGAGGTGCTTATGTCCGAAAACGAACGATCTGATCAAAATGAACGCGAACCTATATTGTTTTAAATTTTTAATGGTTTCTGTAAAAATAACTTAACTGAATTAATCGAACTTAAAATGTTTTGTAAATAAATAGTGGAATAGCGAATTGTTCCGATGTCTTCTTATGAGTATCTTGTGTCATTCGTTACAATTTCTCAACTTTTGACAGCTGGAGTTGGTCCTTTCCTTATCGGAATGAAGAGGCGTCTTTCTCATTGTCAACCCGTGCATTCGTATTTGCAATGGAGATTTTATTAGACACTAGCGCCACCCACACAAAACTGATTAAACATGCATCATGCATAGAATAGAAATACACGTACTATGATTGTATACATTATAGTTATTTCTTGGTAGTCGTGTAGTCGTGTCTTTAAAATTGCAGACCATTCTTCGATACCCCTATTCCTTCATCCCTATATTGTTACAAATTTCAGGACGTTTCAAGAAGGAACATCTTTGACCACATTTACAAATCCGGTTGGTGATACCTGTAACAATTTTACTACGCACTAGATCTAGACTAGTGGGAGTGGGTTGAGAAGCACCAGTTGATAAACGCTGATTTATAGCAAAGTAAAGGATCTGAAAACTGTAACCCAACTGTTATGCCGATTATTTTGATAATTTATTCAAATGCTAGGGGTTTTTTTAATTTCGAATATGTTAATACATTTTACTCGAAAAGTTTTATTTTTATTCAAATACGCCAGTTTTCGGTGCACGGTGAAATGTGTGATTTAAAAATTATGTGACTCATATTGGAATTGAATACTTATTAGACAGTTTCAGAAGACTGACTACAGACATTTACGCAACGTTGACAAATACTGAAAATGCACGGGTGAGCATTTCAACTCCAAAAAGCAACTTGATCCAATGCGATCGCCAATATAGTAGATCTAAATTAATTTTTCCCGGGTCGCCAATATTCGGAAATGATTTGGACCGACCGCTGTCCTTACATAGTGGTGGTCAAAATTATAAGGACAACTGAAAATTGAACAGAAAAAAATTATTTCTGAATTAAATGAAAATGTATTTAGACAAAATAAACTTCTTTATGCTATAAATCATTTCAAAACAATAAAAAACTTAAAATACAAAATTTGAGTTTATAAAAATAATAAACAAAAAATACATTGTTAGGAAACTGGACAAAATTATAAGGACATTTAAAATTGTCGTCAAAACAATTAATAATTAATAAGTTCACCCTTATTTTCAATTACTTTAATTAATCTTGACGTCATAGAGCTCGTTAGTTTCTTTAGGGTGCTCACAGGGATATTTTCCAATGCCTTTTCAATTGATGACATCATTTCTCGTTTGTTATGGTACTGAGTGCCATTTTTGTAAACTTCATACGCCAAAATACCCCACAAATTCTTGATTGGGTTTAGATTGGGACATTTAGCTGGCCAATCAGTCAACAGTTTTACAGAATTAGCTTCAAACCATGATTTTGCAGCTGCGGACACATGCATTGGTGCATTGTCCTGCTGGAATAAATAGTCACCGCTGGTTATCAACGGTGCTTCTGGCAAAAGATTGTCACCCAGCATATCAACATAACTATTTGAGTTCATTTTCCCTTGAAGAAATACTATTTCTGTAGTTCCAGAGGCTGCGTAACCTGCCCAGACCATTACTGAGCCACCACAATATGAACGCTTTGAAAATATTTCTTTTTCTTTGCGAAGATCATACCAAAAATACTTAAACCCATCAGTTCCATCTAGAATAAACTTCTTTTCATCAGAAAAGACAACATCATTCCATTTGTTAGAAATGTACTTTTTAGCAAACTCCATCCTCAGTGTCTTTTGGATTTTTGTAAGAGGGGGTCGTGACTTCAGTTTTCCGTATCGAACCTGGAGCAGTACCACGTACTGGTCGGAAAGGATTACGCGTCGGCAATTCTGGGCGTTTCTTCCCTATGACCTGTTTGTGACGTCACATCTCACCACGGATAAGCAGGGAGCTACCATATACTTGTTTTTGTCACTTTCTTTTGTCGGAAACTTTCCACCGGGTCATAGGCTGGTGGAAACTCGTTCTTGCCGTCGGAATTGAAAGTTTGTTTGCAAGTTGGGGACAGTGGGCATTAAGCTATTCATGTAGGCGGCGTGCGATATTAATCCTTAGCCATTGTTTGTTAAAAATTAGTATTTATTAAACTAAAAACGAGATGTTTTCATATTAGAAATGGAATATATGTATGTGTGTGTGTATTTCATTTTAGGCTAATTACTCAAGTTAAATGACTTTGTACCATTTTCTTGCTCAAAATTGTCCTTTTCATTATTCATTATCAGTTGATTTTTCATATTTTACTTGAAATTTTGTTACATATAAATAAAGTCCATAAAGATAGCAATTGTATGTATTTTATTTTGAAGATTATGTTCAATATTAATGCTATGTATTGAAATCTTAAGCTTCTTCTGCATTACCAAAAAGTAAGCATGCCCATAACTAGTTTTGCTAATACTTTTTTTTAAAATATATTTTATTGGTGAACATCCTATATAAATAGTTGCCATATTTTTATTTGAATATAAAAGTACAAATTAAAAGTGAATGTGCTTTATACTATAAATTAAAATTTGGCTATGTCTTTAACGCAAATTAACAAAAAGTTGAATAAAATTACAACTTTTGTATCGAAATTAAAATATGTTAATAGTTTAAATATTTTTTATTCGGTATTTAATTAGTTGGGGGAAAAATCGGAAAAGAGTAATTACATGTTAACATTCTATTGGTAAACATCCAAAATAAATAATTGCTATCTTTTTATTATTTGAATTTGAAAGTACAAATTAAAAATGACTATGCTTTATACTATAAATTAAAATTTTATTTTGCTAAGTCTTCATTTAATAGTGTTTTTGTTAATTTGCTTTAATAATACAACTTTTGTATCGAAATTAAAATAATATAAGTATTATAATATAATTATAAATATTATTCAGTATTTAATTAGTAGATGAAAAAAAATCGGAATACAGTAACATTTGTTTAAAACTTATAACGTTTGCATTGGATTGTAAAATAAAATAGATTAAGATAAGTTGGATCTAATTTTATTTCACTGCAATGAAATGCTTGCCATACAAATACATTAAGACATAAGCATATTAAATGCTTTCGATCTGCAATAGAGCATGAATGATATTAAGTATGGCAGTTTAATGTTTATTTTATTTTGCGAAAATTCATTTGCACTAGTTTTGATATTTAAAGTTGATGGAATAAAAAAAAACTCGAAAAGAAACAAAACATGACAACAAAACCTTTTAAACTAGCTAGTAGCTAATCCCTTTCGGAAAAACTAAACGGGTTCGTCGCCAATTCAACACTCCTATTGGTCAAACCACTTTAACCACTAACCACGCCCTCACCTGAGTTACTTAACATACCACCATCGGAAGCGACTTCCGACATCGGGGAAAAATGCTCTCGTGGTGATACCTAAATCGGTTGTCGGAACTGACGGTCGGAATGGGAACTTATCGCCAGTGAAAACTTCTCGCTGCGGTAACTTTCCGACCAGTAAGTGGTAGGTCTCCTGTTTGGCATTTTGTAAAACACGGCGAACGGTTCGAGCACTGTAGTTCAAGTCCAGTTCACGCTTTATTTCCGTCGATGTTTGCTTTTTGGAGCAAGCTCTACTTATAATTCGTCTTTTATCTCTCGAAGACACAGAAGATGGCCTACCAGGGTGTTATCGTTTTCCATAATTTCAGGATTTTTCAAAAAATTATATATTACAGTCATTGATCTATTCAATTTCAATGCTATTTCACGTCCAGTAAGTCCTGAATTTTATAAGCGAATAATTTTCCTTTTTCAAACACCGAAAGCTTCGTACCTAGTGGCATGGTTGAAGATAAGTGTAATGAAGTTTTCAAACTCTCGCAAAATCTTTTATAACACCATGTAATAACGTGTACAAAGCAGAAACTTTGCTAGTTTTATGTAAATTTATGCTTTAGACTTACAGAAATGCAATTGTCCTTATAATTTTGTCCAATTTCGCTGTATGTTAAAATTTATAACGCATTTTGAAATTATGAATGTTATGTATATTTGCAAAAAATCTTATTTAAAATGCTTAGTTTACTATTGGCTAAAAGACATAAAATTTGCATAATTCATTTGTCGAAAGGATCTAGCTATTTGTCGAAAAGATCTAGCGATTTTTCCATTGTCCTTATAATTCTGACCACCACTGTATTACATCTTTACCGATACAGTCAAACCTCGATAACTCGACTTCCTATAAGTCGAATAATCCGCTAACTCGAACTTTTAATCAAGTCCCGAAACATTTCTATACTTTTCTTTAAAAAACTGTCTCGATAACTCGAAGTGAACATCTTCTAAGTCGAAGTTTTTTGTGATATATTTCCCTGATAAAAAGCACAATTCAGCTCAAAACTTCGAATGCCAGTCCACTCAGGTGTTCCTCATTTCTTCTGTGAATTGCAATCGCTCCCATTGTCCCATTGGGGGCCCCCATTGTCCGAGAGGGTAAACAGGTGGAGTGGAGAGAAGGGGAGTTTGGAGTGTTACAATGTCACTGTCTTGGGGGAGGTTTTACTTTTGAGAATGTAGGGGGGAGGAGTACCTGTTTTGTGAGTGGAAATCGGGTCCCCCCCCCCCCTCCACCCGGCCGCGTGTAGAAAAGGTTGCACATTCTTAAAAAGGATTCCTACAGTAGCCGTCAACTTAACCTTTCGTAATGGCTAAGGCTATGAGGGCGTGGCCGAGTGTCCGAGCGCTGGGATTGGCGGCAATCGGCGATACCCATATAGTTTCAACCAGTCAAATTGGTACGATTGACATCTGACGATCGGACTTTCTGCAACCATGGCTGCTTGGCGAAATTTGGCGCCTTTATATATCTGCACTTTAATTGTGAACGCCACACATATTTGTTGTTGTTTCAGCTATCCAACGCGATTCGAATGCTATCATTTCTAACTTTATTTTCTTAACGAAATGGCTTTAAATGTGGAGAAAATCTTCAATTATGAGTTTCAAACTCACAAGCAGGGTAAGCCTTTGCAAAGTTCTGCAAAGATCATCATATTGAACGTGTTTGTGAAGCTAAGAGAGCAAAATCCTACACAGTCAGACAAAGAGCTTTTCAGCATGACTTCAGAACTTACCGGCGTTTCAACTCGAAGGATTCAAACGATGTCACAGGAATTTAAAGAAAAAGGCTTGTTATCAACTCCCGGAAAAAAACGACCTTCCAGAGTTGGAAAATATACAAGAAAAGTGAAATATAGCGACTTCATTCTTTCCGCGATTCGCCGAATAGTTCACCAATTCTTCAAGAAAAACAAGATCCCTACTGCCAAAAAGATATTGGACGAGTACCGTAAGGCTGAAGTGGATAACAACGTTCAATTGAGTGAGTCAACGATGACAAGGCTGTTGAGAGATCTGGGGTTTGTGTACCGTAAACGCGACCGTGGTTCGATGCTCATAGAGAGAGAGGACATTCAAGTGTGGCGACGACGATATTTGAGACAAATTCGACAGTACCGTGCTTCGGAACGTCCCATTTACTATACGGATGAAACTTGGGCCAATTTTGGACATACCAAATCATCAGTTTGGCAGGACAGCACAATAAAACACCCAAACTACACGCATAACTACTAAAATAAGATACTATATAAAAATATAATCAAATTCTGTTTAAAAATTAAACTGCATTATTTTTTTTAAATCTAAAAAAATTAATATCCCAAAATAAGTATAGATTAATGAATAATTAAAAGTTAATTAAAAAAATATGAGTTTTACTTATTAATTCTTAAGACTTTAAATACGTCCCATTAATGAAAATTAAAAATACCATTAATATTATAAAGAATAAATATTTTACTATTCTTCCTAAAAAAATATAAACACAGCTAGATTCTGTTTATAAAAAAAAACAGCGATAATCGCGCCAAACCTTTTACCCCCTATGCATTTCACTAAGCTAATCCCAGCGCTCGGACACTCGGACACGCCCTCATAGGCTTAGCCATTACGAAAGGTTAAGTTGACGGCTACTGTAGTTGCTCTTCTTTCGCTCTTCTTTCTTTGACTCCGTGAAGCTGCAGTTGCATATCCATAATGTCTAAGCGAAAATTGTGCACTCTTACTTTCGATCAAAAGTCAAAACTTATTTTGGAGATTGAAAAAAATCCTCAGTTGAAAAAGAAAGATGTGGCTGCTAAGTATGGCATACCTCCAAACACTTTATCTACGATTTTGAAAGATAAACAAAAGATTTTGATCCGCCATGGATCGGGCGCCGACTCTTCTAGTAAACGCGCAAAAACGTGTGCTTTTCTAGACATCGAAGCAGCACTCCTGAAATGGTTTGAGACTCACCGAAGCAAGGACATTCCCCTCAGTGGAGTGCTACTGAAAGAAAAAGCCATGGACTTCGCTCGCCTGCTGAAAGTCGATGGATTCAACGCCAGTACAGGATGGCTGGACAAGTTCAAAGCCAGGAATAAGATCGTGTTCCGCACCTTACATGGGCAAGCAAAGGACGTTTCAGATGAAACATGCGATAACTGGAGGCAGAGTTTGCCACAGCTTCTACAGTCATATGAACCCAAAGATGTTTTCAACCTAGATGAAACCGGACTCTTTTTTAAATGCACGCCGAACAAGACAATGATGTATCGCAATGAGAAATGCTCTGGTGGCAAGCTTAGCAAAGAACGGTTGACAATTCTGGTGGGGGCAAACGCCAATGGGACTGAAAAGCTGCCTTTGATGGTCATTGGAAAGGCAAAGAAGCCCCGGTGCTTAAAGAATGTGAAATCACTGCCCGTGGAGTACCATGCAAATAAAAAAGCTTGGATGACTTTGAACTTGTTCGAGATGTACATACGAAAACTGGATTCAAAGTTTTTCAACCAAAACAGAAAAGTGTTACTCTTCGTGGACAACTGCACTGCTCACGGTGATATCGCAAACTTGTCCGCGATAAAGTTGCTTTTCCTGCCGGCCAACATAACTGCAAAACTTCAGCCTGCTGATCAAGGCATCATCAAGTGCCTGAAGCATGCATATCGAAAGCGTTTAGTGCGTCAATTAATCGAGGAGGTGGAGAATGGCGTAGAGCACAAAATCAATGTGCTAGATGCCATGCGACTAATTTCGAGCTCCTGGGAGAGTGATGTTTCTCAAATGGTAATCGAGAACTGTTTTAAGAGCTGTGGTTTCTTTAGTACAAAGGATAATGAAGCGAGAATATACAGCTGGGATCCCTTTGAAAGCATGGATGATATGGACTGGGGACTGGGAAAACGATTTCATGTGCATTGATGACAACATTGAAACATCAGAACCCTTGTCTGACGAGTCAATAGTAAATGCAGTTTGCGGAGTGCCCGAAGGAGATGAGGATGAAGAAGAGGCCGAAATCCCCCCTTCACCTCTCCAACAAGCTAACAAGCACGGGACGCTGTTTATATCCTACAACAATACCTGGAGACCACCGAAGGTACAGACAGCACCCTATTTAACTGTGTTCAAAAATTAGGTGACTTTGTAAATGCCAATAACCTTAAAAAATATAAACAACCAGAAATAACTGCTTTTTTTAAATGAAATTTACATGGTATGTATATAAGTAATGAGTAATTAATATCTATGTATACTAATTAATATGTAATGAGGCCAAATTTTTGGAGTTTCAATAAACCTTTTAACCCCATTCTTCTCTTGTTGTTTACATAGGCTATAAAAATTGAAATGCATACAAGTATTATTATGGCACATATAAAACCAGGTCGACCCACCTCAAGTGCCAGTAAAGAGGAATGGGAGGTAACTCGATAACTCGAACTTCGGATAAGTCGAATATTTTTTAGGGTCCCTTGGAACTTCGAGTTATCGAGGTTTGACTGTATTTCAATAAGAAACAACTTTTTTTCCTTTGGGAAATTGTACAGTTGTATAGCACGAGGTCTTTGCTTTATATGTAAAATTTATATGTAATTTATTTTATTGTAGCTTGTTTTATTATTACTTGATAACCTACAAAATAACTTTTCCAAGAATTGCACCACATACACAAGTAATTCCTTTTCTTTAAAGAAAAGTTAAGATTTTAATTCAAAACTTTATACGTGGTTATGTTATGGTAGGGCTTTGAATTAAATCAACTTACCTCATTTGGATTCGAAGTGACGAAACCTTGGTAGAAGTAACGTAAGAATTTTCCCAGGACATATTGCTGCCTTTTTCCTAACTAAAATCAAAGCTTAATGAAACATTTCTTATGACTTACAGACTATTTAAAATGAGTGTTCAGTCCCATAGACTTAATGCACGAATTTTAAAATTCTAATTTCTGTGAAAGTATTGCTTTAACACTTAACCCCATTTAACCAGGTATATAAATAATAATAATAATAATAGCATTAAAATAAAACAAATAAATTTAAAGATCAAATATCATCTGGATTTTTAACTATTGATTTTTAAAGTTTTAACATTTTCATAACTATCAACTGATGGCGACACGATTTTTAATTTTTTTAACTAATATTTAAATAACTGGACAATATTTATACCCTTCAAATTTAGTTTATTTTGTTGTTACTACCTGGTGTAAAACCATTGGTTAAAGTACGTTATATCAATACCTTGGCAATTATTATGATTTTGGTCAAGTAACAAGGTCGACACCTGTCCGACCGGCACCCAAAGCAAACCATCGTGCGCTTGCTTGGGAATCCGCAGATTTAAGGAGCACGTATATAGCAGTGTACTCAGAAAAAATAGACAAACACACAACAAAAATATCCATGTACATATGTTGGTATTCGAACTCGGAACCTTCTGACTGCCTGGCCTGCTCCCTGACCATTCAGCAGCCCAGTCGGCCCTTTCTTGGTTTTGTGGACCCCTTAGGCATCATCCTTTATACAGATCATAACGTAATGTACAAAAATATAATCTGCACACAAAAAATAGGGCCGTGTATACGACACTGGTGCACGTTAAATATGTCGTGTTCCGGAATCTCTCGTACGATGTCACTATAAGATAGCATTGGGTCCCAGATCAGGTGGGGTCCTCGTCACTTGACCGCGTCTCTGCATCATGAGGCCCGTCGTCGATAGTCATCGTGTAACTTTAGGGCCAAAAAAACCCCTGCTAAAACTAAGTAGATAAATAAGACATCCGAGTGTTATTTCCGTCATTTCCTCTTGTAAGCATAATTACATATAACCAACAAATTATGGATGAAATGTAAAACGATTTAGGATTTTTGGGTATTTGTTAGTCGAATTCATTTGCGTTAAAAATTTGAGTGGGTTCTATTTTATAAATTTGTTTTTAATTTAAATAATCATTATTTTAAAAAAAATACTTTAGAAGTGTATGTATTTTGTTTGGGTCATCAAAAGTAGGGGAGAGTGGGGGCTATTGGGACAAATTTTTATTAACCTCTGTATTTCAGCGAAAATACAAGAATTTTAATTTATTTTTTTACACACTCATAAACTGAACATTCGTTTACTTAAAAAGTCATTTGACAGATGTTAAAACATTAACATATTTTAGTTGCTGAGCATTTTACAGAAACATGTAAATGTCCCATTAGCCCCCATGTGGGGTCTAATGGGACAGGATGCACGGCTAATGGGACAAGGTAAATGTTCCTTTAATTAAATTTTCAAAAAAGGGAAAAGGAATCAGAAAACGACATGAAAATAAAATTTTAAAGCAAACACCCTTTACATAATGTATACATAATGAAACGTAATTTTTTAAAAACAATTATTTCCCATAGAAAGGTGAAATATCAAAGTTAAAACTCAAAATCGAAGATGCTCCCATAATTTTTGTTGAATCACTGGAAAGGATTGTTTTGTAACTAAATCTTCTAAATTTTAGCCCAAACTTATCCTCTTTTTCAGGGTACGTGAATTTAAAAGGACAGTCTTTATCTTTAAATTGCTTACCCGGAGTTCATCGCTCTCTATTTCAGAAATCAATTCCAACTTAATAAAGAATAGTTTTCTTGGTAGCAAGTTTTACCAACAACAAATTATTTATCTTCACAAAGCTCTGTTCAGATGTAATTAATGAAATTGCCGTTTGAAAAATGTCACCAATAATGCTACTTGAATTTTCACTTATTATACGACGAAAAAGTTTTAAAAGTTTTTGACAACTTGACTGAATAAGATATTAGAGATTTATATAGATTCTTCAAGAGAAGCATACAAAGCTAGGTTTATTCGTGTCCCATTGGACCCCACAGTTTCTGTCCCATTAGACCCCACAGTGTTGTTTTTTATAAATGATCCAACACAGAAGCACGTGTATTTCACCACAGTATTTAAAATATAATATCCTAATTTATGATACGTCATCTACTTAAAACTATAGTTTAATTCATAGAAAGTTTTTATTTAATACCTTAAAAGTGAAAAAAACGATACACTTTTAACTAACTTTGGATTCTCCAAAACAACAATTCGTTTCTCATCTTCAACACATACTTTTAATGACCGATCTTTGGTTGTTAAAATGTGAAGTCTAACTTTTACAATGCTGTAGGGTAGAAATGTTTGTAAAAAAGTGTATTTTTCCCCGCTTTAGGCCTCTTGTCCCATTAGCCCCCACTCTCCCCTACACAGAAATAAAATTTTATATCTTTTTTATTATATGAGTAAAATAGTTTTTTAAAAGCGCTTCATTTACATTTCGGTGGTTCAACTTTCTGTCGATAACTTCAGAGATAACGGACTACAGTTTACGAAATTCGATGTTTCGTGTTAAAATTACGCATAGATTTGAAGTATGATCGCGAAATAGGATGTTGCTATTGAAAGTTTTAAAGTTGAATCAATATGAAGACGGACTCCTTATGAAAATTTGGCTTCGTGCAATCAATTCAGATTAACTAAACACCAGGGATTGGAGTAACGCGTTACTTGTAACAGTTATTATTTACAGGTAAAGCCGAGCAACGCCGTTAGATTTTTCAGAAAGTAACTGTAACTTAGTTACTTTTAAAGGTAACAAAGTAACGAAATATTTCGTTACTTTTACGTTACTTCTCACGTCGCTCTTCAGGGATATTTTCAACACAGTTTGGCTTCAATTTAATTATTTAAAATTAAACTTTTATCAACGCTGAATTTTCGTTCTTAACTTGTTCCGATTGTAACTATTTATTTAGTATTAGTTATCTCTTTGAAAAACGGTAAAATGGCTAAATTTTAATTTATCTTATAACTTGAAATTTCTAAAAGTAAGTGTGGTTCGTTACTTTTTGTATTAAGAAACTTAACGAGTTACTTTTCATATTAAGTAACTGTAAAAGAGTTAATTTTTTCACTAAGTAACTGTAACAGAGTTACTTTTTTCAAAAGTAACTTTCCGATCCCCGTGAAAAATACCAGGGGACCTAACACGAGCGTTTCTTCCAAGAGACGGAATGAGATAAATGCCGCGGTGAAAAAGATTTCGAACCGAGCTGTTATTCCGTATTCTCGCGTATGGCGTAGCACGATCCACTAGATTTCGTCATGCGATGCGAAATCGATTTCACAGGAAGAGGCAGAAAAATAAACGAACCGAAATCAGTGAATTTTAAGATTCCGCTGAAAAGTTTAGTTTAGTACGAATGGCCATGATCTGTTTGTTCGAAGTGGTTGGTTGGTAGACATATATTTTCAGGCTTGTGTGCTTGGTCACAAAGACCCGCTTATAAACCATCGTCAAGAAGGACGGACACGACATACGCACACATATATGACAGATGCTGCCATCTATCGCCACCTCCACTATTTAGACATGTCCCTGAAGGGGAGTGAAATAGTCTCCAGGGACCTGTACCCGTGGGAAACTGCGCAATGACCGCCCATAGGACTTTCGGACCCAACAGATTTAACGAGCACGTACTCCGCATATATTCGACAAACACAAGCATCCATGTCTTACCGGGATTCGAACCCGAACCCAGAGGCTCCAAAAGCTAGCTCCCTAACCGTTGCGCCGCCGGGCGGGCCATCGAAGTGGTGTTGGGAGTGTGTTGGGGGTTTTTCAAACTTGTTTTTATTTCTTAGTCGGTTGTTGGCAGGAACCTTATAAAATGAATACAATCCAAAGAAAGAAGGCGAAAGCGATAGTAAATTAAGACCGATCAGTCAAAAGTTATGTAAAGCAAACGCGTTATTATGTTAAGCTAATCAAAATATTGTTTTAGTTGTAATTCTGTTCATATTTTATGCATGCGTTTCTTCCGTCAATTGACGGAAATCTGCCAGTCATTTATTTTTAAGCTTCAAATTGCAATTTTGCAAAACTTTTCCATGTGTTCTAACAAAAGATAACTGTAATCCAAGTAATAAACACCCAAAATATCCAGAATTTTTAAATTTAAATTTGGCAATCAAAATATTTTTCTCGACAAATTGCTAATTTTTTGCCTAAAATGTAACATGCCACCTGCTTTTTGGTGATATATTTGCCCAAAGTTTTCGAAATCTAGAAATTCTCAAAAATATTGCTATATTTAAAAGCTTACTCTAAAAAACTGAAACAATTATAAATATTGTTTGCCAATTTATTACTAAGATGATCACATGTATGCTATTTTTATGTAATGTATTTGGTCTAATCCTAGTTCACAGTACCGTGCGAATTTGGCGACCTTGTTTTGGCGATATTTTGAAATTTGTGTTATGCATTAGAAACTTTATGTGTTGCCCTGATTAGATGGATACTAGATGCTTTGGGTTTGTAAAAATGGTTGACTTTTCTAATTGTAAAAGTATGACCTGATATTGATAGGACATTTGCTACTGATATTAAAAAAAGTAAAGCTTTTATGTCGAATTTTTAAAATATTTCACAAAAGATTGTATTTGTCGGGGCACATTTTAGTCATATACAAATCGATGGGAATGTAAAAAAATGGAAAAGCTGTAGCGACTACAATGGACCGATAGCATTATATAAGGTGAAAAAGCTGTAGTTGAATTGTATCAATTGTAAAACATCAAAATAATAATGCATTAAGACATCTTTAGTAGGCACACAACAAAAAGAGAAGGCTAAAAAAATGACGTGAGTTGAGATTCGTTTTCGAATGATTTGACCAGAATATACTAAATTATTTCGACACAGAACTAAATTTTCGCATATTCAGAGAACGTCGAAAAAGATCGATACGTTGAGTAAAAGACGTTCTTGATGGTTCGTGCTTCGCCCATGCGAAATCCTAAGCTGAGTGACGTCACGGACAGGTTTTTGGCGAAATTTTTCGAATCCAATACGGATTTGAAACGTTCGTGCTAGGCCCCCAAATTTCAAAACTCCAGGATGAATAGCGGCTGGTTTAACTAGGGGTGGTAACTTTTTCCGCAGCTGTAGCAATAATGAGTGAAATAGATAGGCATTTTATGTAGGAGGTTTTGTTTAAACTTTTGAGCCCTAACTTTTTTTTATTTCAAAAGTCTGAAATTTGCGATGGACTCCTTATGCATCCAGAATGAAATGGTAAAAAGAAGGAAAAAATCTTAATTGTTTAATTATTAATTAAAAAAATTTAATTAGTTAAAATTCAATTTTTAAACATTTAAAAAAGTAATCGTGGAGTATTTAGAAGGCCAATGTATTTAATAAAATTGTTTAGAAAATATTTTATTTTACCATGTTTTTCATTTAACTAAAAACAAACATTATTTAATTCATCAAAATACATGATTCTTCCATCTAACGATACAAAAAGAAACTATAACTTTATAGAAAAATGTATTTTGATTTTAATAAAATTTATTTTAAATAAGTGCGAGTTTAACTTAGTGAGAAAAAAAATCGAAAGCTGATGATTCCAAATGGAATCATTAGGATTGAAAATATTCAGGCGTGTAGTAAGAGTAATTGAATACCTGCGTGAGCATTCCTAGTCCTTGCGGCCAAACCTCGATCGGGTTGGGATCAGTTGGGTAGAGTTTGTGATGGGGAGCACGAGCGCCGTGCCTCACAAGCTGAACAAAAAAAGAGAAGACCTATAGTACGCTGTTATAAGTAGAATTCGGATCAATTTAATTATAAAATAAAGTTTGTATTTTTATCAATTTCTATTTTACTATATGGAAAATAAGCTTTTAATTAGCTAAATAAAAAAAAGCTCATTTAAACTTTCACTTTATAATTAAATTTTTTCCATACTTACTCGTGATCAGGTAATATCTCCAATTTTTATAGTACTTTAGAAGTGGAGTTAATGTAGCTCACAGCAAAAGCCAACAATTTTATGTGCTATAAGTGGCTAATTATTATTAGATATATAGATTATTATACATCGAGTAATATTAGAATATCCAGCTTTCCAGGCTCGAAATGAACCCTGGGCGTTAGCTGGTTAAACAAACTTATTACTAGAAACAACGGGCAAAGTACTATAATATTGATAATAACACTACTATATACAAAAAGCTCGGTAAGCGTTATTAAATTGAATGCCTTGATTACCGTAATTCTATTAGTTTATTCTTCAATAAGTAAGCACACATGATTCTGATTGTAATACTGTAAAAAAATGGTTGATTTTCAAACAAGATCCGTCATCAAAACAGTTTTTTAAATATGTAAATAAGTTTTCTAGTTGCACTAATAAGATTCTTGATAACACTTTTATAAATTAAATTCGGTTTACCGAATTTTACAGCCACATACCATTTGTACCAAAAGCAGATTGGGCGGCTTTGTACTTTGGGCGGCTACTACTGATGCCGTCACTATCCAAGCTGCTATGAGCACGAGAAAGGCTACTAAAATAGTCATATTAATATATACAAATGTTCAGGTTAAAACGTGCAGTTGTGTGATATGCTTCCTGAACTGGTGCACACATTAACCACCCCCATTAACAATTTATAGTCCAAGTAGCAATTTTGTTAAGTGCACATATTTTGTTTGTCATGGAAAAAATTATCCACAGGTATAGTCCGCCTGTCACTTCTTAGCATCCCAAATATTTTGATTGTGGAACCTTCGAAAAAAGGTAAAGAACCCGAAGGAGGCAGGGCTGCCAATCCCATGCCGTTTGGCGAGCATAGGGGGATGTTGCTGCGTTAGTTTAGTTGAAAATAATGTGTCACACTAAAACTGCCCATGTGTTATTAGTGAAATATGGATTATAGTTAATTGCTGATAGGGCCGAAAACGATTGCACGTGCATTTCTTTGCTATTCGATTTGCGTCTGTAGTATATGTATTACTAGCTGTTATACCCGACGTTGCACGGGTAGAGGTGGGAAAATAATTTAACAGTCAATTTAACTATTTTTTTTCTTTCATTTTAGTTACATAAGATATGAAGATTACCCAGTAATTTTCCATTTAATTACCCAACTTGGATATAGTAATGATTAATATTAATTTCAAAAATACCTTTGATAAGAAGCGCAAATTAAAAAGAATACATATTTAAGTAAAAAATAATCAGTAAGAATTAAAAATGGAAAAAAAGCTAAATCTTAAAATGGTCTCAAACATTTATTTTAACGCAATTCAAGGGAGTTCTCCAATAAATTAAGTAACTTTTTTTTGGACACTTTGTAGATATAAATACAATATAAGCAGTACAAAATGGCAGAAAAAAATGCGTTTAGGACAAAGATTGGTATAATCTGTTCTTCCAAAGTAGTTAAAATTTAAATCTCACTTTAAACTGATCACTCTTGGTCTGCGTGCAGAAAATAAAATATTCTTAATGAAAGTGAATTACATGATCTAATTGTTTAGATGTTATAAAGCTACTCCAGCAAACAGCAAACGATTTGCATTTTTTATTTATTTGTTTTTTTTAACTGTGATAAAGATATTAAAGCAAACGATTTTTATTTTTAATATTAAATATTTTTCTAACTGCTAAAAAGCTAGCAAACGATTTTTGTTTTAGATGTTTATTTCTAATTTTTTAGCTGTAATTAAACTAAATATACTTAAAAATCGTTTTAACAAATGTGTAAAATAAAACTAAATAAACAATCCGTGAAAACGTGCTGTTTAAGGAGCAATAAACCTCTAAGGTCTTCAATGCATTGAATGGGAAACATAAAAAAAGTTCGAAAACGATAGAAGGAATGGTCTGATTCGAAAAATTCTTAGCCTATGTTTGTTCCGGAGATGAGATGAATTTTTGTGCCAAATTTCGTGACGATCTGTTGCGTGGTTCTTTAGATCTCGTGTCTCAAACAAACAAACGTTGACTTTTATGCATATAGATAAAACCTTTTAGCTCATTTGGCACGTTTTGGGAAAAAAAAATTAGCGAGAAAATAGATATAGCTACAAACACACCCATTATACAGCTCTAACACAATGACCTTCGAACAACCAACCAGCTTATAAATTATTTATAAAAAAAATGCCCATTCGGCGAGTTTTAGTTAATAATTTGGCGAGTTTGGCAACGTATTTGGCGAAAAAATAAAGACATAAAACCCTAATATGCAGCTCTAGTGCGACGGCCTTTATTAACCATCATAGTTCAGTAATAGCTTAACGATAAATGTATTGCTTAAATATGCATACATGCAGTCAACAGAAAAATCAATGAAAAAATCATCAAATAAACCCACAATAAAATCCGGGAATGGAGACTGCCGGAATTACGTCACTTGAAACATGTCAATTATTTTTCAAATAATGAATTTAGTTTCTGAAGTTAATGGCAACAGAATAAAATAAACATTTTCAATTTTAATTACTTTTGTTAAAAGTTTTATTTAATTTTTTCAGCCGATGGCATCAGGAAAGTAAAAAAATGATCGGATTTGAGCCAAAGTGGTGTAGTTTTTTCAGAAAAACGTTCGAAACGATAGATGGAATGGTCTGATTCGAAAAATTCTTAGCCTATGTTTGTTCCGGAGATGAGATGAATTTTTGTGCCAAATTTCGTTACAATCTGTTGCGTGGTTCTTTAGATCTCGTGTCTTATACAAGCAAACAAACAAACGGAAGTTGCCTTTTATGTATATAGATTTTAACGCATTCAGTATCACTATTCGTCCGGAAACGCTTTAAGTTAAAATATAGCTATGCAAAATAATAGTGAAACCGATGCAATTTTGCACTACCCTTCAATTGAGAATCTGTTTTTTAAACCTTAAAGAAATATGCGCCCATAAAAGCAATGAATCGCCAAACATAGTAACTCTTGCCTAAACCAAAATCTTTCTTACCCTTTCTCGAAGTAGACTCTTCCATAATCAAAATATTCGAGTTGCTAAGAAGTGACAAGCGAACTATAACATGGAATGTCCGAAATAAGTGAAAGCAAATATTCCATACTTGCGACGAAGTCTTATTGTAGGGCGTAGTGACAAAATGCACATTCTCCGAAGTATAATTAAAATATGGTTTCCAGGACCCTTCTTTGGCGACTCGGTCTAATTGAATTTTACCATCATAAAAAGACGCCAATGAACAGACTCGAACCTGTATCCTGTATCTTAATTATACTTTGGAAAATGTGAGTTTTAAAACTACATCCTTCAATTAATAAAGCCCTTTTTTAAAAAGATAAACATACACGTAGTGATTGGTTGAAATAAAATCGTACAATCTATCTAGTCCATACCAGACTTTTTTACAGTGTATGAGATAGTCGCTAACCAGACACTGTAAAAGATAAGACTTATTTTTACAGAAAAAAAACTGTCAGCATGTATACCAGAAAACTACCACACAATTTACAGATATAATCTGTTTCATTTAACCGAACCATTTGTAATTTTACCATAAGAACTGTTAAATTCTAAAGAAAAAACAAAATTTCATCTCCCCCAGGGAGAAATCGAACACCCGGTCACCTATCTAGTACTCTTTACGCAGTTAAGAACAGAAAACTTTTTTTACTTTAACTAACATATTTTTTTTTCAGAAAAAACTGTTAAAAGAAAAAAGTAATTTTCTGTAAATGTATGGGGTTTTTGTTGTGTGTTTTTTTGTAAAATGAATAGTGTTTTTTTAGAGTGTAGACCAAATGCATTAGTTTTAAAATCACAAAATCTGTCAAACTATTGCTAGACATTTTAAGTATTTTTTCACGGGGTTGCGAATTAGTAATAACAACAGAACAAATGTGAAGGTAATATCATCTTGTGTGTGCCTAATCGATCATCTGGCATAATTATTAATTATTACATTTCCAAAATAGAATTCAAAGGATGGCACCACTAATTTTAAATTTTAAGAGTTAATAACAATTGGGTTGTTTAGATGACGTAAGTTTCCGGTTTTCATTCTAGCATTTCCACGATTTCCTTGAATGTTTCTGTTTTACTCTCAATGAGAGGTAAAAACCGCGGCTATTTATTATTTAGCATATTTTATACTTAGCGGATATTTCATGTGTACTATTTTTTAGTATTTGGATAAAACTAATCTACAGATAACAGTACAATAATTGCACAACATAAAAAGAACAATAAGGGAACAAGGACGACGAAACGAACAATAGGAGAAAATGAAATCGAAGAAATCGCTATAAAAACATGCACTGTACAAAGGAATTTAGAAATTCTAATATCTTTTTATATTTAAATTGAAATAATTAGTTCAAGTTATCACCAAAACAAATGTAATTTCATGACAACCAAAAATAAAAACAATACCGCTGGAACTGTTGCCACTCATATCGTGAAACATGTCCATTAAACAACAGGATTTTTTTTTAAATGGGTTAAATCAAATTATACTTTCTCTTCAAATTTGTATACTTTTTTTGTTAATATTTCATTTATACCTGAGGAGAAAGACTGCTTTAATAAATAAACATTACTTACAGTTGAGAATAAAACGTTATTATTGCTGAATTATTTTTGAGAACAACAGTTGCAGCCATTTTACTTTATTTTACCTACTTACGGACATTCTACATAATTATCCCCTTTTTTTGGAAAAATTATTATTCTGAAACAAAACTTAGTGATAAATATCAACAAAATGAAGAAACATTAAAAAAAATCTTAGTTAGAAAACAACGATGTTATATTAAAAATTCAAAAACTATTATTTTTATAAATCATGAAAACTTACATTTTGAAGTCAAATTTGATTTGAAATTTGTTCCCATTTTCATATAAGTTCGAATATATAGTGACATAAAAAAAACGAAATCAAATACAACCCACAAATAATGTTGGTTTGTATAATGGTAGAACTATCAATTAATATTTAGATAAAAGTTTATATTATGACACTTTTAGTATACAAATAACAATTTTAGTTTAAAAAAGATTTAAAAAGTAGAAGTGTGGAGAGCATGTCATCTGTCCTAGAGTTCGAATGCAAGTAAGGAAGTGATAAAGTAGGGAGCATAGAGTAGGGAGTTCGACCCTGGTCACTTCAGTTCGGAGCATGGAGGAGATCTAAAAAATGAATGTTTCGATGTGACGTGTTGTTGCAATTTTTGGGTAGGCAACCGTCATAGTATAGTCCAGTCAAAATAGGCGAAAGAAAAGGCCAAACCTCAAAAGAAAATTCCCATAAAGCTGAAAATTGGTGGAGATCTTAAGAACTTCATTATAAATGACCTGTCAAAAGTCCCCATGATTCTGAGTGGTGATTATTTTTTTTTCAAGGTCAAAGGTTAAAATATGCTAATTAGCTGGTACATGAAAAAATGAATGAAATAGGCATGTAAGATATCCTTTTATCTGTTTTCGATGGCTTTAAACATTGTTATAACTTTTAAAAGCTTTAAAATTAATATACGATGGTTCCATTTTTAATTGCGGGCGCCGCTTTGAATTTAATTAGCTGAAATAATTTCTAAATACGAACAACACTGGCATGTAAGGTGTCGTTTTATATGTTTTTGATGACTCTAAACACGTTTTAGACACCTAAAATACATTTAAGGACTTAGAAATTAAAATATAATAGATTTATTTTAATAATGGTGCTTTATTATTCGCGTTGTTCACGGAAAAAAATTTAAATACGAATAAAATAGGCATGTAAGATATCATTTTATTTGTTTTAGATGGATTGAAACATTGTTGTAACTTTTAAAAGGTTCAAGATTAATCCATCATTGTTAAATTTTAATTACAGACACCATTTTGAATTTAATTAGCTGAAAATTAATTATTTCTAAATACGAACAACACTGGCATGTAAGATGTCTTTTTATATGTTTTTTTATGATTCTAAACACGGTTTTAAGACATTTAAATGCATTTAGGGACTTACTAATTAATATAACAAGTAATAATTACCTTTTTGATTGATGTCTGTAATTTGGAATAGAGAGAGCCCATTTCCTAGAAATCAATTTCTTAACAAATACACCATAAAAATTCACAATGAAAAGGTACCCATGGATCCTTTATTACTAATTCAAAGTACGAACATTACAAAAATAATTAAACATGATTTTGAAAAAATTCTTGAATATAAATTGTCGTCATATCCGCTAAACATTTGATGCCTTCTTTAAAAATATATTATGTCCACAAACATTATGGCCCAAACATTATTATAGTTTTTGATGGATCTAATGATTACAAAAAGAATATCAAAGCAACTGAGCGAATTCGCCGGAACTCCAAAATATCTTCATCTTTTGATATACTTTTTGATCCATCAATGACTGTTCCATCAAACCAGCAGAAATTTTTATTTAATACAAGTAACAAGGCTCGTTTTATTTCCATGCTATCCGACAAATTAGAAGCTGCTAATATTTTAGCTAAACAAGCAAATAATGATGCGGATGTGGTCATAATTGAAACAAAATTGCAGTAGAGGTGAAACCGTTGTTGTTGGTGAAGGCGTTAATTTATTGATAATTCTGACTGCCCGAACCCCTTCAAATAAAACTATTTACTTCTTAAAACCTCACATTTCAGTTTTGCATGCAGTAACAGCCGCGATCTTGAAAACTGTCCTGATTTAACTGATTATGACGAAGCATTTTCTAAGATGGACTCTTCACCTGACATAATCCTAGCAAGTAGAATTCGATTCATTCTTGCTATATATGGAACCAAACAAAGCATTAATGGGGAACTGGCGTGTATTTTTATATCTTTTAAATAATCTCCAGCGATCTAAGAACATCGACATAAATTTTACCTCAATCCGATCATTAGTTTATTTTTAATTAATTTTCAAAGTTTGCGATTAACCCCGCCCCTTGAAAACGCTGCCTCTAGCCTCCCCTCACCGCATGACGTCAGTGGACCTAACTAATTCGTGGCAGTCCACTCAGCCGAATGAAACTCAGCCGAAACCGCAAAAAGTAGCCAACTTGGTGAAAAAGTGTGGTTGGGCTTGGCGAAGAGATCCCCTTCTGCTGATAAGGGTTTGTGGTTGCTTTTCTCCTACGAAAGCGTTGGCGATAAGAATTCAACCGAAAGGTGCTTGCAAAGCCAAATCGGAGCCGAAAGTTGTACAATTGGTGAATGCCCCCTGCTCATGATGTGATTGCGAATACAATGCGACCCCCGTGCAGACCAGGAGTCATAAAAAAGGTCCCACGTTCTAAGAACTCAGACGGGTCCTGTTTCAGGCGACAAATATAACCAGATAACAGGCATTTAAAGGATGGACTTTGATGGTTTGAACTTTTGAGCTTGTTCTCAATGTCTCCACCTATCTCAGTAAAAGAAATTTACAAAATAATGTTTAAATATAAAGCTATATTGAAGGATCAATATTAACATTTTATTTATTAATTAGTAATTTACATTTAGCAAAAAACTGAATGCAAGTAGAGAAATTGTTATACTATTTTATTTCGATTGATATGTATATACACATATATTGTTTCAAAGTTAAGTTGTGTTTCTTTACTTCCGTATCATTAATTATTACTTTAAAATATCTTATAACTTGGCCGCTGTTTACACTGATAATTGAATTGTTTTGTCATAACAACTTGTGATTTGTTCAACTTTTTCAGTCCTCAAAATTCTTTATTTGCTGTAAAAGACAAACTCTCAAATTATATGTTCATTTTGGGTGGAGCATAAAAGTTCGATGATGGGCATTTTTTATATTTAAACAATTGTGTCTATAACAGATTTTGATATCATAATTTAAATAGTATTAAGTTCATATGTCAATATTTCATTTACTTGAAAGCGCCACGCCAGCGTGAAGCGCTGTGTTAAGGCATCATGGCACCGTCGATACCTTCGCATGTTCTGTATCCGTCTTAGTCATCTTATTAACGGCCCGTTTTGGACCAATAAACGCCGTGTATATGTGACTGGTGCACGTTAAATCTGTTGACGTTCAAAGTTCTGACACCATGTACGACGTCTCTATAAGATTGCGTGGAGTCTGCGCACAACAGTCTGCGCACTGTACCGGGTGCGGGTTCAATTCCCGCCTTCGCCCTGGGTGTAATTTCTCTTTCTGTGTCAGTAAAAATTCTGTCTGTCTTACTTGACGAAGGTTTATAAGCGGGTCTCTGATCAAGCACACCAGCCGGAAATGCATGTACACAACCAACCATATATATAGTTTTAGAAGTTTTTGTACGTGACGAACGACAATTGGGTTTGGGCTGAATTAACGTCGCACTAAAGCTACAAGAGGACTATTGGCCACGGACCTCATATTTAATCAGGGTCAAGTGACGAGACCGAAACCCGAACTGGCACTTAGGTAGCCGTATCGCGACTTCTTACGCGGCGTCAGAACTTAGGACTACGGCAGATTTAACGTGCACCAGTCTCATATACACGGCGTAATTTAATGAGATTTTTTTTTTGCAAAATAAAATTTACTTGACCTTCAAACACATTCTAATTAACTAGCCGATAATATCAAAAGAAGTTGTTTTTAAGGGGTAGGGGGTGTTAGGAGTTAAGACATTTCTAATCGAAAAAAATATACATATGTATTTTGAACATACTCGCATTGAAGCACACTCATGTCTGCTTAATATAAGGTATCATATCATATGTACAAATCATACATCTAAATTCAAACAAGTTTTTGAAATATTTACAAAAACGTCGTGGTATTTTAATGATATTTGACCAATACTCGGCTTTTATAATTGCCCCATTCTGAATTACATGTTTTTAGAATTTATTGCTCACGAAAACCCCATTTCTATTAAACCAAACCATTCCAAATGAATTGAAATTTTTTACTATATGTCAACCATATTTATATGCTTGTTTTCAATGCCTTTACCTAGCTCATGAAAAAAATTACAAAATTACAATAATTTTTATATAGGGAGCTATATTAAAATAAAGGATCAATATTAATATTTAATTTATATTAAACAAAACAAGTAGGGGTTTGTTACAGAATCTGTCACTTAAACCGCTTCCACACAACATTTGTGTTCAACAGGAAACAAACTATTTATACACCTCAGAAAGAAATTCGGCAAACAGAGCCATTAGCTAGTTGTAATTAAACATTTAAACGATAAAATTAGTTATTTTCATTAATCTTCTTTCTCAGATTTAATAATTAGACTATCGTTTGCTTAATTTGTTTGAAGTTCGAAGAATAATAATGTTATATTTTTTAATAAATATCTTTGTGTCGTCACAAGTTACCATTTACATTTCTTTCGAAAATTCAGTCATTTATCGTTTGTTAAATTAATTTACAGTGCGAAAAATATATAATTAGTGCAATTGATGCTTTAAAAATAAAAGCGTAACTTTGCATATTTTTTATGCCAAGTTAGAATTCGCTATGCATCCTTCTTCGTACATATAAAATGAACCATCAAAAGAACTCTATATTGTGATATTACAACAATCCAAACTAAATTAGAGATCACATAAATAAATATTCTTTCAAAAGTTTTTATTTTTATTTTTGATAAAGTTTCTTGTACGTTTAACGAAATGGCAACAGTGAAAATATTGAATAAAAATTAAAATGGAATTTGCATGTTATTTCAATGTAGATTAAATTTTTAGTTATTTAAATTTTAAATAAACTTCTACTTAAATTTTTTTAATGAAATTTGGAATGTAGCCTAATCTGATTTTAGCTTCCACACTACGTTTATAACGTAAAAAGTGGAAGGTTTTATAATCGTTCAGTCCGTCTGTCTGTCCGTCTGTCACCCACTTTCACAGAAAGAACCACAAGTCCCACAGACAAGTGGGATACGTCATTTTGAAGCAAAAAATCAGATTTGGCTACATGCCAAATTTCATTAAAAAATTTAAACTAGAAGCTTATTTAAAATTTAAATAACTAAAAATTTAATCTACATTGAAATAACATGCAAATTCCATTTTTATTCAATATTTTCACTGTTGCCATTTCGTTAAACGTACGAGAAACTTTTGTTAAAATAAAAATAAACACACTTGAAAAAATATTTATTTATGTGATATAATTCGGTTTGGATTGTTGTATTATCACAATAGAGTTCTTTTAATGGTTCTATATATATATATGTATGAAGAAAGATGCATAGAGAATTCTAACTTGGCATAAAAAAAATATGCTAAGTTTCGCTTTTATTTTTAAAGCATCAATTGAACAAATTATATATTTTTTGAACTGTAAATTAATTTAACAAACTATAAATAAGTGAATTTTCGAAAGAAATGCAAATGGGAAATTGTGGCGACAAAAATATTTATTAAAAAGATTACATAATTATTCTTCGAACTTTAAACAAATTTAGCAAACGATAAAGTCTAATTATTAAATCTGAGAAAGAAGATTAATGAAAATAGTTAATTTTGGCGTTTAAAACTTTGAATTACAAATAGCTAAAGGCCCTGTTTTTATTAGAATTAAATCACATTTGCCATTCGCAACAATCGCTCGAGAAACTTTAATTCTTTTAGACAATAAATTAAAATAAATTTATTTTTGCGACATCGATCAGTTTGAAATGACGTCAAATATATTTCACTACGGAATCCTTGTATGGTGATATGAAATGTTTTCATTCTATTTAAAAGCGAGGAATATGACATATTTATTCTTTAAAATATAAATTGATTTTTGCAAACGATAAGTAATAATTATTGAATTTTCGAAATAAAGTAAATGAAACTAGCCAAATTTAGCTTGTAAATGTTAAATATAGAATTAAAGTTGTGTTTGGCGCGTTTTTTCCTGTTAAACACAACTGTTGTGTGGAAGCGGGTTAAGTGGCAGATTCTGTTACAAACCTACTTGTTTTGCTTCAAAATGACGTATCCCACTTCTCTGTGGGACTTGTGGATGGCAACAGTGAAAATATGAATAAAAATGGAATTTGCACATGCTATTTCAATGTAGATAAAATTTTTAGTTATTTAAATTTTAAATAAACTTCTAATTTAAATTTTTAAATGAAATTTGGAATGTAGCCTAATCTGATTTTTTGCTACAAAATGACATATCCCACTTGTCTGTGGGACTTATGGTTCTTTCTGTGAAAGTGGGTGACAGACGGACAGACAGACCGACGGACTGAACGATTATAATACCTTCCACTTTTTACGTTATAAACGAAGCTAAAAAAGGGGATTGGGGATAATTTTAGCCTTTTCAATGCTCAAAATTCTTTATTTGTTGTAAATGATTAACACTCTCAAATTATATGTTCATTTTGGGTCTAACATAAAAGATCGATAAGGAACAATTAAAGACCAAATATAGAAATGACATAGCTTGTATAAATGAAAAAAACATATGATAATTTTAATTCCATATATTCTAGATTCAAATTTGCAAACATTGATTTATTTCTAAATCATTTACAGTATTTTTTTTGCTTGATTCTATCTTTATTTTCATCACTAGACTTCTATTAATTTTAATACTAGATGATATGTACTCTTTAATTGATTTCAGTCATTCCCTGTCAAATCAACCAATTGTCTTAACCTTGACATTTCAGAAGTGGATAAGGTTTGATACATAGGTCACAATGCGCCAATCGAGACCATGTTTTCATTCCTGAGGAACTGTTGCCACTCAAGAAACATGCTCCATTGACTGTCAAAAAGTCTCAGATTGGCCGAATTCGGCAACACTATGACGTCTTGAAACAGCTGTAGAACATTTTAATGCTTTTTAAACCGATATGCTAAACATATATATTTTTTTAGAAAAACAAGTTTAAAATTCCCAAAACCACCACTTTCAAATATCTATATTTGTTTCACTGACTGTGATTAACTATCAATATGGGCCGTAGTGAGCCTAGTGGTCAGCGTCTCGGGATCGGAAGGTCCTGCGATCGAGTCCCGGTACCACTGAAGACCTACCGAGTATATGCGGAGTACGTGCTCGTTAAATCTGTTGGGTCCGAAAGTCCTCCCATACCAAATCAATACCTCTGGGGGTGACAAGCCAATTCTGGGGATCCTCTAGTTGGCCTCTGTCTCTAAAAATTAGATGGATCCACTTATGTGTGTGTGTTGTCTGTTGTGTCTGTCTTACTTGACGAAGGTTTATAAGCGGGTCGCTGACCAAGCACACAAACCTGAATATATATGTCTACCAACCAACTATCAATATGCTATATTTCATAATAGGAGGACAGTATAGGTTTGTATCAAACTATTCGCAAATCGTTCCATTGTAAGGCAGTGAGTTATTTAATTGGTCCTTTCACAGGAAATTTCGCTGTTGCGTATTTGTGTATAACTTGAAACAAATAATATTTATTTTTGTCGAAAATAGAAATTATAAGTCTAGCAACTTTTGAAACCAAATCTTAACTAATAATAACTAATACCTTTTAACCCTTTAATGTATGATTTTTAATTTTTGCTTAAAAAAATATTTTTTGATCTTTGATGATCATACAGTATGGGAAAAATATTTTAATAAAATCATTTTACCCTGGAACTTAATTATATATATTTTTTTTAACTTTGGCATCGCCATAGACTTAGCATTGAGGACGATGTATTAAATTTGGAGAAATTGTATCCTTTTGATTGTATGCAACATAAATATTTTTTTTTAATTTAAATAATTACCTTATTTACTCTAAACATGAATATAGCGTTTAATGGATGACATATAGCTAAAGTTGCCCAACATCAAGAATATTTTAAAGTAATTTTTAAATTGTTGCCAAATTGCAACAGTATGCACTAGTGGGCTAAACTTGAAGTTTATTATAACATATCGCTAAAAAATAATGCAATTTACTCATTAAAATATGTTTATTTTGAATATTTTTTTTATCAGAGAAAGTCACAAAAAATGGTAGTAGTAAGCATTTAGTTATTGGTTTCAGCTCTAGACAATATTATCAGCTACATTATACACTATGGTATACTAGCAGGAGTATAAATTATATAAATAAGTTTAAGTACAACTCCGCTACGTTTTAATATTAACCTATAAACTACTTGCTGATTTTGCAACAATAATATGGTATGCGCTTAAATCGTCTCGTAGTAGGATATTTGTTGCGGAAAAACGAAATGGCTCTATTCGATAAATAAAATCTTATTTTATTTTTAACATTTTCGGATCCTCGACAAATGAAATATTGTAGGGTAACGAGTACAGTGATTGGCCCCCCTCACAGTGATTGGCCCCTCATTCATTATTGAAAATAATAAGATGTTAAAGCCCAAAATAGGTGTGACAAATGTTTTTAAAATTCCCGCCATTAAGGTTTGCCATGTTGGCAACAACATTTTGGGCTTTAATTATTTGGGCTCTTATTATTTTCAATAATGAATGAGGGGGCCAATCACTGTGAGGGGGGGGGGGCAATCACTGTACTCGTTACCCTAATTCGTTTTTTCCCCCGAAAGAACCTTAAAAATAATAAGAATAATAATTTCGAAAATGATAATTAAATACTATTCGAAGAAGTTATGGTATTTTCAGATACTAATATCTTTCTAAATAGAGACAAGATATTGTGTATCTTTCAGTTAATGTAAAACAATTCATTATTTATTATTAAAAAGTATTTTTTTTTGTTAAAACGTTTGTTTTTGGAAAGGTTAATTTCCAAAAGTTTAGTAGATCACTCCTTCATTATGAAATCCCATGCCCGATCTACATCACACCCTTATTGTTATGAAAAAATTAGGTTTACATTTACCTATATCTAAATTAATCACGTAAAAAGTAAAACTAATTTAAGCATTTAAATTATAGCTCAGCTAATATAAAAACAAATAGTTGATAATTAGGCGACGAACTTAGCAAAATGTAACATATTATCCTCTAATTCGACATTAATTAAACTTAAAAAATAAGATTTATTTGTACACACATGGCTACTTTCGATTTTTAGCAACCAAATAGCTTTGCTCATACAACTTTGAATGGTGGACACTGGCCTCCCGCAGAGCCAATCCATCATTGTGACAGCCGCTCTCTTCAGCTCTCTCATTTATTTCAGCTCCCGCAGTACGTTTATAACATAAAAAGTGGAAGCTTTTAAAATTGCTATATGTCCTTCCGTCACCTGGGGCGCAACTAGAAATGAAATTCCGGGGGTGGGGCGGTCGGGGCAAATTATTTTAATATATTTTTAATTAGTATTACTTTAATTAAAATTATTTTTAATTAAAATTGTTTTTAATTTTAAAAAATAATTTAATTTTCCAATGTAAACACAGTTTTTTGTTGCTAATTTACTATTACTAATTATGGACATTAATTACTTTTTGTTTTACATAACTAATGTTTGTATTATTTAATAGACAATTAATGTTTTTTAAATAAAAATTAAGTGCAATAAATAGGAAAAAATCAATTAATTATAGAAAGTTTTTATTGAACATTTAATTTATTAGATAACTAGCTGTTATACCCGACGTTGCACGGGTAGAGGTGGAAAAATAATTTAACAGTCAATTTAACTATTTTTTTTTCTTCATTTTAGTTACATAAGATATGGAAATTACCCAGTAATTTTCCATTTAATTACCCAACTTGGATATAGTAAGCTGTCGCCGAAGCTGTAGCAGTCGCCGTCCTCGCTCTGTAGCCGTCTCATTTAACCGTAAAGCCTTTGCTTTTTTCTTCTTAGATTGGACTTGACCAATACGTTTGGGTTTTCTTTTAGGCATTATCAATAATAGATTAAAATGGCTGAAAAAAATGCGTTCAGGACAAAGATTGTGTCAAATCAATCCAAATATGTGTACCATAATATAACCTGTTATAAGATCATAAACTTATGTTATTGCTCCCACTCGTTATAAAGTATAAAATCCCGTTTCTTTGCCTTAAAATTCCAAAATGAAAAATACGCTATAAAATGCCCTCATAAATGTCATCACAATTCCCTCATAAATATAAAACCTTTTAAGCTCATTTGGCGCGTTTTGGGAAATAATTTGGCGAGAAAATAGATATAGCTACAAACACACCCCTTATACAGCTCTAACACAATGACCTTTGAACAACCAACCAGCTTATAAATATTTTATTTAAAAAAATGCCCATTTGGCGAGTTTTAGTTAATAATTTGGCGAGATTGGCAACGTATTTGGCGAAAAAATAAAGACATAAAACCTTGATATGCAGCTCTAGTGCGACGGCCTTTATTAACCATCATAGTTCAGTAATAGCCTAACTATACATTTATTGCTTAAATATGCATACATGCAGTCAACAGAAAAATCAATGAAAAAATCACATCAAATAAACCCACAATAAAATCCGGGAATGAAGACTGGCGGAATTACGTCACTTGAAACAGGTCAATTATTTTTCAAATAATGAATTTAGTTTCTGAAGGTAATGGTAACAGAATAAAATAAACATTTTCAATTTTAATTATTTTTGTTAAAAGTTTTAATTTTTTCAGCCGATGGCATCAGGAAAGTAAAAAAAAATTATCGGATTTGAGCCAAAGTGGTGTAGTTTTTTCAGAAAAACGTTCGAAAACGATAGAAGGAATGGTCTGATTCGAAAAATTCTTAGCCTATGTTTATTCCGGAGATGAATTTTTGTGCCAAATTTCGTGACGATCTGTTGCGTGGTTCTTTAGATCTCGTGTCTAATACAGACAAACGGAAGTTGCCTTTTATGTATATAGATTTAAATTACTTAATTTGTTGTGCAGAAATTAAACGAATTAAATCAATAATGAAATTAAACCAAATTCGAGTTAAAATTATATTTAAAATTTTAAAAACCAAAAAATTCATGCACAGTTTAAAAAAAAGAGAGACCCTAACAGCCAGGTTTGTCACAGTTACGTCGCTGCAACGTAATCTTTTGTGTCACTCTAGGTCACAGTCGCAATGTGACAAGTATGTGACATCACAGTGATATCGCGTAAGTCGCCGTCACAATGTCACTGGTATGCGATATCACAGGGATGTGACTGTGCGATCTTGCAGTGACATCATATTGTGACTTGTTTGTGATATCGCAGTGATGTCATCTAAATCCCAGTCACAATGGGGATATCCCACAGATGTCGCAATTTGCTCTTGTAGTGACATTACATTGTGACATGTATGTGATGACACAGCGATGTCGCTTTAATCCCGTCACAATGTGATTGTATGTGATATTCTAGTGATATCCGATGTATATTGCAGTGGCTTTGGGTTTTGGGACTTGTATGTGATATTCTAGTGATATCACAATGTGATATTGCAGTGGCATTTGTTGTGACTTGTATGTGATATCCCATTTTTGTCCCATATCAATATGGCTGCAACATGATCTATGTGACCTTGCTGCGATGTCAAGTTCGTCGCTAATTCGCCACGCAAGTCACCTAGGTCGCATACAAGTCGCAATACGACATTGCTGCAATATTATTTTCATCACTATACCCAGCTAAAAATAAACTGCAGTTTTCTACAGAAGCGAAGTGATTTTGAAGTATTTCTACAGTCAACTGCAGATTTTCCCTAGAAGAATGTCGACTGTAAAAAAAAACTTCAGTTATTTTGCAATAAAATCTAAAGTTAATTTGAAGTGATTTATTTCAAAGTTTACTGTGGGCTGTTAACTGCAAAAATACTGTAGATTTTTTGAAGGGCCATCTTGATTTTAAACACTTTAACTTATCTAAAGGTGATTTGAAGTGATCTATTAAAAAAAATTATATAAGCTGGTTAACTGCAAAAATACTGTAGATTTTTAGTAGTTTCATCTTGGCTTAAGGTATTTCAGCTATTTTTTTTAAAAAACTAATCTAAAGTTTATTTGAAGTTATTTTTAAAAAATGTGTGCGTTAACCCCAAAAATACTGTAAATTTTTTGCAGTTAATCTTTATCTTAAAATTGCTATTTATTTTTGAAATTAGTTTTGATATTTTACACTTGTAGTAATTGTATCCCAGCTAAAAATTGTTGGAATTTTTCGCGGAAAAACATTTAATTTTTAATGTAAACATTTGCAGTTTTTTTTGCAAATTAGCTTAATATTTTACGCATCTAAAACGGGTACATTTTTGTTGTGCATTTCTGTAGACAAAATGTTTGCAAAAAAAAAATTATTTCTGTGTTGGCAAAATATTCTTAAGTTTCCAGGAAAATTTAAAATGAGTTTATTACATTAAATTTAGTAATGAGGGTTTTTTTTTTTGTAATCTAGCTAAGTTCAAATCGCAGATCTAGATTTTGTTAATCTGTAACTTCTAAAAATTCAGAAACGATATCAAAGTTATAATTGGCGATTCAAATTCTTTTTTCCAATTTCCATATACGTTTTTGATTTGATTTTGCAAAAAAGAAGAAAATAATGCCACCTATATAAAGAGACAGTAAAATTTAAACAAAAGAAAGCAGATTTAAAAATTATTTGCTTAATATTTCAGTTTGCTCAATAGCTTTGCTCTCACCTTTTTATAGAAAATTTAAAAATAAATTAATCTTAAAGGAATTCTTAAGAAATATTTTTTTTTTCTAACTCACAAAATTTGCATCCAATTTATTTATTACCACCTTAGAACAATTAATTAAATCTAATTTAAATATTTTTTAAATAAAAATCATAGACAAATTGTACGCAAAATCATGAATCAAATTTATTGACTATAATCGAATCCATGGAGTGTGTAATTTTGTATGTTCTAATTATAAGATATACCATTCCTAATTTTAAAACGCGCTCCAATGCTCCAATGCTCCAATAGCGCAGTTGGTAGCGCGAAAAATAGCTACACAAATACCCCCAGATCAAATCCCGTGCTCTTGCCTTCCTACTTGGGTATAAATACAACTCAACATCCTTATAATTATTTTTATTTATCTGTGTGAGATTTAAAAACATTTCACTAGATGGCGCCACCAGAAAAAATTACTGCAGTTTATTTTTAGCTGGGTAAATCTCATACTGGTCGCAGAAGTCAGTTATGTCACATACAAGTCGCAATGCGACATTGCTGCAATATTATGTTCATCACTAAATTACAAACTGGTCGCAGAAGTCAGTTATGTCACATACAAGTCGCAATGCGACATTGCTGCGATATCATCGATATCCATGTTACGTAGAGGATACGTAACAAAAGCGGACATTCAACTTCTATGTGATAAAATAGTGATTTTGAATGTGACATCACAGCGATCTTCAGTGACTTGTATGTGATATCGCGTTTCGTCACATACTTGTCACATGGCTGTTGGGGAGAGAGAGAGAATTTCAGGTGTAACTGGGTGAGTCCCTGTTAAGGGTCCACGGAGGCTAGAAATTATTATGTATGCTGCCATTTTTAATTTGATAAATTTGCAAAAGAAAGTTAATGAAGATAGGCAATTTTGGCAACTAAACTATAAATTAGAAGTAAATGCTGTGTTTGTTTCCATCTCCATGTTTTATCGCTCGTGTGTGGAAGCGGTTCTAGGTGATAGTTACTGTTACAAACCTACTTGTTGTAGTTTTCCTAGAGATGTAAAAAAAAACACGTTTTGATAGTTAGGTTCAGCAATATTCGAAAAGAAAGCAGGTATTTTTATTCTTAATTGTAACATATGATTATGTTATAAACTAAATTGCTTCTATGAATTTCAAATACAAATTAAAACTAAATTTAATTCATGGAAATAACTGCATTTAAGAATGGGAAATATTTTGCATAGTTACAGGGATTGGATGAACTTGTTACGAGAATAATGTACAAAACTTGAATTCTGCGTACCATATAATTACATAAGAGACAATATTTTTGCTCGAACATGTTTGTCGTAACACGTGTTACAAGTCGTTAAAAGAATTTTACTTATATCTTAGTAGCTTATGAAATGTGTGATTTAATTTTAAAATTGCAATTTGTGTACATTATTTTGTCGAATCCCTGTAAAAATATATGAAAATATTTCCCAATCTTAATACAGTAATTCAATCAATTAAATTTAATTTCAGTCTACATTTAAATTATATAGTTAATATAAGTACAAATACATACAATTACATAATATAATTGCATAGGAATTTATTTTATAACATAAGCCTGTTACTATTAAGAATAAAAATAGCTTTTTGTTCGGTTAAACGGTTCTTAAACGGTTTAGAGCCAATTCAGACATTACGTCCGCCTGCTCCTGAAAAAATTCTAAATAACATATTTTGCAACTGTAAAAAGGGTGCAATAACAACTGTAGATATAGAAAAGTACTAGTTCGTCACTAAATAAAATAATAACCACTCTTATAACCACTTCCAATAATCAAATTAATTATAGATTATACATCTAGCAGTATGTTTTATGTTCATCGTATTTACAATGTTATATTAAAAAGTTGGTAAAATGAATTGTTCCAATTCTGGAAAAATGATGCAAAACGTTGATTCTTAATATAAATAGTATTTTAACAGTTTCTTTTTCTCATAGAACTTTCTTCTATAAATTAAATGAATTTGTAATTAGTTAAACCATACAAAATTAGCCATCAATTGCCTATTTTACTGTTATATCTAATAATATATTATTTTTCTGTGAACAACGTGAATAAAAGCACCATTATTAAAACAAATCTATAATATTTTAATTTATATGTCTCTAAATGCATTTTAAATGCCTAAAACGGGTTTAGAGTCATCAAAAACACATAAAAGACACCTCACATGCCCATAGTGTTCGTTTTTAGAAATTATTAATTTTCAGCTAATTAAATTCAAAATGGCGTCTGTAATTAAAATGAAACATTGATAGATTAATTTTGAACCGTTTAAAAGTTACAACAATGTTTCAAGCCATCTAAAACAAATAAAATGATATCTTACATGCCTATTTTATTCATACTTTCATTTTTTTTTCTGTGAACAACGCGAATAATAATGCACCATAATTAAAATAAATCTATTTTAATTTCCCTAAATCCCTAAATGTATTTTAGATGTCTAAATCGTGTTTAGAGTCATCAAAAACATATAAAAAGACACCTTACATGCCAGTGTTGTTAGTATTTAGAAATAATTTCAGCTAATTAAATTCAAAATGGCGCCGCAATTAAAAATGGAACCCTCGTATATTACTTTTAAAGCTTTTAAAAGTTAAAACAACAGCCATAAAAAACAGATTTGACCTTGAATTTAAAAAAAAATTATCACCACTCTGAATCATGGGGACTTTTGACAGGTCATTTATAATGATGTTCTTAAGATCTACATCAATTTTCAGCTTTATGGGAATTTTTCCGAGGTTGAACCTCTATTTTGACTAGACTAGTACTCCCCTACAAGTACCTGAGGGTACTAAAGATCACAAAAAATCGTGAGTTATATATAACCCGCCTTCCCGAGCAAAGAAATAAATTTATACAATATACATTACTTTTAAGAAAATGCATATTTGATGAAAACGGAAAATCATTTTATTCCTTTGTTGCCACTTCACTGAATCATTAGAGATTTTTTTTATTCGAAGTCAAAGTTGCAAGTAGAAATTTGTCGCTGTTTTATAAATTAGTTTAAAGGGCGTCCAAATAGATGTCACCATGGGATTATTTGATTGTGTGTTTTTTAAATATTTTTTATGAAAAATACGACACAATGAGAAGAAGATAAATTTAATTTGAAAATACCATAATAAATATTATGCGAAAATATCCAACTAGTCCGTAGCATACCCCCAAGGAACTCAAATTATTCACTAATGTGGGAGAAATCATCCAGCTGTTGTTATTCAATAAGCTTTCATTGTACTCTTTTTTTATTGTATGTCATTTAAAAGAAGCTCAAAAGAAAATGACATCTTTTTAAATAATATTTAATCGATTTAAGATTCAAGCACAATGAAATGTCAATATTGGAGGAAGTATACATCTGCATTTATTTGTACCATATGGCAGATGCAAATTCGACAGATAAAATATAATTGTCATGCAGCTTTTCTGTAATTCAAAATCAATAGTAAGTGTTTTTGCAAAAAAAAAGTTCATTTGATGTATATCCCTCTGAGGGTTAAGTGAATTGGCCGAAGTGTAAACTTGTTTTCACTGCATAATAATTAAATGTAAAATTTTACTGAAAATATTTTTTTAATGTATTTCTGTATTAGATGGTTATAAATGACTAATCCATTCTTTAAATTTTAAAATTTAATAAAATTATTAAATTTATAAATTTTTACAAATTGTGTGTGTTACTGGAAAACCTGACAGCTAGGAGACGGGTTTATACGTCTGTATCCCTCAGAGGGATATGTGATACTTTTCAGTTTTTATGATAATACCTTCGAATGCTGAGAACAGAAAAGCTTGCATTTTTTTCAACGACATTTTAACTTGGATAACTTTTCAGAACTAATAAAACTTAATCAATACTTTAAAACTTTCATCAATATTTTTTTTCGACACTTTTCGCCTTCGTTAATTCGGCATTTATAATTTTTTTTTATCTCGCTTTACGAAACTTAATTTTTTTAAAGTATATTCAAATTTATGGTTAAATATAAAAATATTAAAGGAATAATGAGGTGTAACTATATAAAGATAAGAAACTTTACTTTAAAAAAAAGCGATAACTTTTCAAAACTACTGTTTTGTTCGATATAAATGCAAAAATTAACAATCGTCCGTGTTACGTGTATGCGTGTTAAAGTTTGTATTTCTTAACACTTTTTTGCCACAAAAGTAAATTAGAATAAAAATATTTTTAACAATAAAAATAACAAATGAATGAAAGAACAATTGCAGACTAAAGAACTCAACAATAATTGCTTTGAAACATTGTTGCTTTCAAGTTTAATTGTGAATTTTGCAACACAAGGTAGTTCAGGTGAAAGTTTTCGTGTAGTTTTATGCGTTTCTTTTCAGATCTCATATTTAGTGATTTTTAAAACGAAAAACATATTTTTTTTTTTTTTAACATGGCCAATTTAATGCTTTTCATTCGTACGAATTATAAATTTTTATTATTTTCAATGTACTTTTTAATTCCTTAAATCTGGGTCATTATCACTCTACTCTTTTTCAAAGATCTCTATTACTTCAATTACTTGGTATTATTTGCCTTTTACCCTATTGCGTTTACCAACATCATAAAGCACATCAAAATTAATATTCATAGAATAATAGAAATATATACCAATTAATCATGAAGTTAATTCAATATTCTTCTTATTATTCTTATTTTGACAGATATTGTCCATATAATTTCTCAAAGTTACAAAATGACCCATTTGAAATCATTGAAGACATCGACAATTTGACACCAATGCTTTTAATCCTAATGAAATCAATAATTGAAAATAATCAAATGAATTTATGTTTAAAGTAATTTTAATAAATATCGACATTCAAAAATACTATATATATTTATCAAAGCAGTATTATATATTTTATTCTGCTTATAACATCATATATTTTGGAATGTTGGCATTCAAAGCCTAACACATTTTTCAAATAAAATATTTTTAATTTAACCCAATTTTTATAAAGCATTACCTAAACAAGAGTTTATTTCAAATTGCAAATACAAGTGAAAACTGTATAAAACTGCATAAAAATAAGCCTTTTAAGCTTCTTCGTTATTTAAAACAAACTTATAGTAATTTTGCGGAAATTGTAAGGGAGAAATTGATTGTAAAATCTCAATAAGTAATACTTTCTTGTATTTACCTATCTTTCAATATTTAAAGTTAAAAAGTAAATTAAAGCTTCAACCAAATTATTTTTCTCATAATTAAATTTTAAAACCAATGTCGTTTTCAATTCAGCTAATTAGATTTCGAACTAAAAAATCATATTCAATCTTATATATTTGAGAAAATATAAAAAGTTTTAAATTTAATATTGAAGGTTAATTTCAAAATGTTTGTATAAAGTGTACGCGAATCCTTCGCCATTTACTAATGTCTTATTTTAAATGTTTTTTAGGACCCGAGAAAATTGATTTTAAAGTTTAACAATTAATAATGTATATTTTATGACTGTTGTCATGAAAGTTGTGAAAATAGAAATTGAAAGTCAGAAGGCAGACAAGCAATACTCGTGTTCTGTAACACCTGCTACGTTACCTGCTTATAGAGTGACGTCATTAAATGAAGTTTGAGTGGGGTGTTCACGATCATATTCAGAGAAACGAATTCGTTTGTGTATAGTTTGAATATAGCAGTTAGTTGAAAAAAAAACGTTCTTCAAAACTTGTGCTGTTATAAAGGTAGGAAAAATTCTAAAATCTTACCTTTAATTCAAAATGTGTTCTCAGCAAATAATGCGAAAATCCTTGATTTTTGTACAGATAAATTTATAGTTTTTTGCAATGAATAAAAATATGTATTTTAAAATTTGGAAGTTATTAAAACTGTTCCATATTTTCGACAAAACTATTGACTCACACTCTACATAAGTATTTTATAGATTTTTTAAAACAGGACAACTACGCCTAAAAACTATTTTTAACTATTTTAAACTACTAGTACCTAATAGTATTAAAAACCACCTAACATATTCTGTGACTTTTAACTATTTCTTTCCTTAAAAAATGCACATCATTAAGGACAATGGAACCCTGAAATAAAATATAGTGGAGCTATTCTTTTTGAAATTAATATGGCTTTTTGATTTTAACTATGCGCATTCCTTATCTTATTTAAATCGTAAGATACTTAAAATTATTTAGTAGAGAAATGGCAAATACGCTTTTTTTTAATTAATAAACTGCAAGTGAATTAAATTGAAGAGTCGAGTTGCAATACTCACATTCTCCAAAATTAGAAAATTCTACTAATACAGTAGATACATATAATAATAAACTCAAAAATGCACACGAGCAGTTAAGTTACTTCAATGTTCAATACTTAAATGTTCATTCAGGATAATCTTTAATATAGCTATTTTTAATCTATCATTCCCCAAATTTTAGCTGTGAAATAATTTAATTTTTGGTTAATAAAGTGTTAACAAGAAATTATTTATGTAGTGAGCAATGTTTAATAATTTGCTTAGTATCCTTAGAGAAACTTTTCCTGTTAGTATAAAATCATAAGTAACATGTAAATTTTTTTTATAGGTTTCTAGAAATTTAAAATGAATGAATTTGGTACGGGACAGAGAAAAGCAGTTTTTCTATTTATCCTCGTGATTTCTTTTATTATCATTACAGGTATTATTTTTATGTTTCAAGTACTCGCCTGTCAAAAAATAATTGATGATAAATTTAAGATTGATGCTAAATTTAGGATTTCAATTAGATTAACTCTAATAATAATCTAATATATAATTCGACGGTCGCGTTGGGTGCCTACTCAGGTGTCGGCTCGTCACTTCCCCAATAGCCCTAGTGTAGCTCTTGCGACGATAATTCCAACTAACTTAGCTATGTAATTCTAACTCTAAGCAAGTAACTCTACGTATGGCCATTACTTGAGTACACGATAAATGTACACATTTTTACATGATATCAGTCATTTAGTTTGTAATTTTCATGCTTATTTGTACCTTTAAATAAACCGATAAAGAAAAAAATTACAAAAATCTAAAGAAATGTTTTAAAGAAAAACTTATTTCATTAATTAAATAAAATGAACTCACTGTTTGTACTTCAAATCGACAGTAAAAATTCTAATTTATAATTATAAGAAACTTTAAAGGGAGATTCATGCAATCAAAATAACTAACTTAAAATTCTTTTTTTCTATGCGTTTCAAATATCTATCTGTATTATATATTGATTTTTATAATTCATAAATAGTTCATGATTTAGGTTTTTTTTATATTTTAAAGACTTTAAAATATATATTTAAAATAAAATGATAAAATTTTATTTTCTTTCCATGATCCTTTTCAGAGCAAGCGCATATCAAGAAAGAATCCAGTGAACACAGCATTTATGAGTAAGACACTATTTTCCTTACACACACACATCACTTCTTAGTTAAACAATTTTAGTCCACACAATTTTTTTAATAATTTTTTGAAGATTAAATTATTACTAATTCATAGATATTTATAGATATAAAATATTTAAATGAATATACATAACTAAAAATAAACTTCTCGGAGCTAAAACTCAACTCCTCGGTTAGTGGGCCAAGGCCTGCCGTGCCCATTTCAGCTTAAGTGACCAAGGGCTCTGGGGTGCTAGGCATATGTCCCGGTTAGATGGTCAACCTTACGCGAAACCCCTAATGTTTTGTTCCCAAATATGCTGGGTCATCATTTTATCGACCCACTTAAGGGATGAGAGGATGGGTCAACCTAGCCCAATCCGGGACTCGATCCCCTGGCCTGTGGCAATGGCCTTTTTAATTGGGGTTTTTTTTCTTGTAGGCGCATGTGCAATATCCGTGGAGAAGAATGCCTGAAGGACATAGATTGTTGCATGGGCGAATGCATTTGCTATAAGAACTCCTGCAAGTGTGGGACCAGACCGAAAATTAAAAATTCAGAGTTCGGGGCCCAACCTAAGGCACAGAAATTAGTCTGTTATTACAAATAGTGATTGTACGAATGTTATATTTACAGAATGTTATTAAAATTACTCTTTCCGATAAAAACTCAGAATACTCAGTCAGAATAATTTAAAATTTGACGAGAACACTGCTTAAGAGGGACTGTCAGTCCCATAGAGCTAATGCATTAATTTTGAAATCACAACTTTTGCAAAAGAATTGTTTTGCAATGTTATCCCATTTTCACCAGACATGGGAATCATCGTAACATCAATTTAAAGAAAATTGAAGAGAAAATAACACCCTGTTATTTAATTATTAATTGATAAAGTTTTACAATAGGGTCGCCATCTGCTGAATATTTTGGGGAATTTTAAAACTTCAAACATATATTTAGGGGAAGGTGTTGTTCCTTTGACTACTTCACAAATTTTCAATTTTCTTAACTATAATATTTAAGCTAACTTCAATTCTTTTTATTTTATTCCAATCTGTATCGTATGGTTTATCACACATAATTTTTGCATGGTTCTAGTTTTATTTTATTGTATTTTTATTTAATTTTTAAAAAATAATGAAGCTGTGGTCAAAGGTACAACATATAGTTGTACCTTTGACAGGTTATAGATTATTTGAAATTCAGGGAATATTTACAAAGGGGGAAGATAATTAGGAACAGGTTAACAAAATTGAAATTTATTAACCTTATTTATTCACATTTTAAGTACATTAGAATCATCCACTAGAAGTAGAACAAAAATATTGTTTAGAACAGAAAAGTCAAGAGTCTAAGTAGGAGGTATAAAATGGTAGATGGTAGTGACTTTTTATTATATTTTGAATTTTCTTACACTATTTTTAACCCGTCACCTGACTGTCAGGTTTTTCACCGACACATATATTTTTTTTAATTATAAATTTAATAATTTTGTTAAAGTTTAAAATTTAAAGCATGGAGGGGCTATTTATAACCCTCTACTGCAGAAGTATATTTTTTAAAAAAAAAATTTAAGAAATTAAATTTTCAGTTAAAAATGTTAATTTAAATCTCATGCAGTGAAGACAAGTTTACACTTCAGCTAATACTCTTATCCCTCAGAGGGTTAAAATTTATATGCAATTTTTTTATTCTTTATGGGCAATTTGTCAAAAATATCAACTAATTTTACGAAAGTTGTAGCAGTAACACATCAAAGTTGAAATCTTGAGAAATTCACTCAGGAGTGTTGTACCTTTGACCTGGTCAAAGGAACAACTGATCATGGTCAGAGGTACAACACCATGACAAATGCCAATTAAAAAGCATGCTACAGTTTAAGGGTTAGAATAACCATTTTCAAAAGCTCCACAATATTTTCTAAAGTGTATAGCTACTATATCAAATGATTTCTATCAACAAAGACATAACTCAAAAAATTTTATTAGGCAAAACCTTATGAAAAAAAAATACTTACATTTTTAGGATGGAAATGGATTGTTATATTTCACAGGAATCCTCTTTAGTTTGAATAATTCACATTAGGCTACATAAGCCCTTCAGTGGAGAAACTATATGCTAATTAGACTAATTTTTTAAAAAAAAATATTGCTACAGGGCACTACAGCCTAGGTGGTCAAAGGAACAATATGGTTAGAGGTACAACACCTTCCCCTAATTAAATTAGATAAAATTTTCGTTTCAAATTTGTTTCATTTCGATGTTATGTTGATTGCCATACCTGGGGGAAAAGGGCTAACATGGCAAAGCAATACTTCTGTGGAAGTTGTGATTCCAAAGCTAGGGTATTAGCTCTATGGGACCGACAATCCATCTTAAGCAATGGAAATTTATTTGGATAACCTAAATTAAACGATAAAAAAACATCTAAGTCCACCGTGAGATGGTTTTGATTACTCAAATCAAGAAGCAGTCTTATATAAATCCATATTTGACAATACTCAAGCAGAAAGAACTATCTTTTCGGGAGACTTTTGGTTTTATTCCATAGACTAATGGATTCTCACCAAACGAAATCCCTTTGCTCCATGAGTGTTCCAGTCACAACTTACTTCATTCTGATTCTGACTAACGATTGTTTTGACACTTTTTGAAATTGGAAAGTAGTCTGTCGTTGTAAAAAATGGTATGATGTAATGTGTATCATCTCACCAATAGAGGGCGCTAGTTATGTAACTTCGCCCACGATTGAATCAGAAATAAATTTGTCTTGAACCAAAAAGGATGCTTGATTTTTGCTGAGCATCCAACCGTCACTAATTATTGATATTTACACTTCAAAACGTAAATTTGAAACGATGTCGTAAAAATCGAAGTAACTGGAAATTGGGTAGAATAATTGAATTGTTTCCAGGACGAGAACAAAAAATCAGATCAGCTAAGATTCAGTTAACCAGCAAAGAAATAATAAAAAGGCCCATTCAAGGACTTTACAATTTAAAGCTCATAACTGGGTTGTTATGCATTAGAAACAGGGCCGCCGACAGGGGGGGGGGGGGGGCAAAACTATGCATTGCATAGGGGCCCGTGAAAAGTTAAAGGGCCCGCGCCAGCGTGCCCTGTTTTTAAAAAAAAATTATAAATGAAATAAATTATTCGCAAACCACTAAAATATTTATTAGTTCGAAATTAACATTGGGCCCCTAATGTCCATTATTAGGGCCCCTAGTCGGAAGGACCTAAAATTGAATTCCATTATAAAAAAATTTGCAGAAAGGTTTGATTAATTTTGTAAAATTCGTTAGTATTATTGCAATCTTCGTGACTTTTCAACCATTTTTTTTAAAATTTTATTGACAACTTGATAAACAAAATTCATTAAAATATTTAACAAGAGGGGGCCTATGCCACTTTAGGATCATATTTACCAACGGGGATGCGGAACAAAATGCGGAATTCTTAGTAGTGTTTATTGTTATTTTTATTGCAATTTTTCATGACATTTTAGCATTATTATTTTTTAAATATTATAATTTATTCTTTTAACTTTTAATTTATTTATTTATACTTTTATATTTTATTAATTTAAACGAAGAAATTATTCCTTCGTCATTAATAAGTTTCACAAGAGGGGCCCTTTGGGGATTGATATATACCCCCCACCACCACCTTTAAATTTTTTTAAGCAAGTAAGATTTATTATTAGGGAAATACCACTTCGCATTTTCTAAATGTGTAAAACAAATATGTGTAATAATGAATGGTAAGACACTTGCAGTTTTAATGCCAAGTCAGTTAATATCAAAATTATGGTTTCTATTTTTTTTTAAATTCGAATGAAATAAGAATAAAACTGAAATATTATAAATCTGTTTTTCCGAAGTAAACTACCTATTTAAATTGAAAGCCTTATATTTCCCCTAGACACTTTTAATTTTTGCTTTAAAGTAAGAAGTTTAAGGGATCATTAAATAATTACTAAAGTTAAGAGTTCAAAATCCTTGTAATGAAATTATTTGATTTTTAATGATTAAATATTTAATATAATTGTTAATTAATTACAATTAACTAGTCATTTAAGTTAAACAGGGGCAGGGATGCAGAATATGTCCGATCCGGCGATCCTAGATCGGGGGAAATTTTAGCCATCTGGGGAAATTTTGTGGAAAATATTCAATTGTTTTCGATTTTAACAATATATTACAAAATTCCCTGACCAGCCGTTCGTTTTAGGTTTTAAAACCTACCGTTAATTTACTTTTTTGTTCAAACAAACCAAAATAGCGTACCGCTTTTGTCTCCTAAATTCAGCATGTCGTCGGGTGTGATCGCATCCGTACGCCATTCCCCCCCCCCCCCCCCCGTAGCGTAGCCATCGGCAGCTACAGTACAGATGGTTCAAACCAGGGTTCGATTTAAGTGGTATCGCATCGCAATTTGCGATGCAAATTCACCGAAACAGCGATAAAAATAATCAACCGATTCGCTACAACTGCAATGCACTTCTCTTTTTTTTAAAAACAATTTTTACTTTTTCTTCGCACCGTACCATTTTTACGGTGCCCGTAATTAGGTGAAACTAAACTTAAATTTCAATAAACTATAGGTTAATATAACAGATTTTAGTAATGAAGATAAAAATTTCAATCAAAATGGGAAGATGAATTAAGAATAGGTTACACTAAAGATGTCTTCAAATCTCGTTCAGCCAGTGCAATCTCCCATTAGAAGAGTAGTCCAATAATGCTTTCCTGATTTGCTTATTTTGCGGCCTAGTAATTTTCACGAAATCTACCGATGACGCCACAGTGCATCAGAATGATTGACAGTTCCTGGCTCTGCGTGATCGGAAGAGTATCTCGTTACTTTTGTAGCTCCGGTTCAGGCCAAGTCGGACGACCAGGATATTTTTTCTGATCAAGTGCCCTACTCACGGCGTCTTTGAGTAGTGATCACAAGAACAGCATGGATGTTAAAATACTTTTTGTTTTACATTTGAACCTTTTTCTACTTCGGCATATACTGGGGTTTCTGATTTTAGATAATTTTCAGTTTTTTTTTTCTTTTTTAAATGGAGTGTCGGTGTATACACGCTTTATATATTTAGGTTTTAATGGTTTTATGTTGCTAGTAAATTTCTAATCCTTGAATTTTTCTGGAAAAGTGCTTGACATTTTTCTTTCTTAACAAATATTAAAACCAAAAGTTAAGGATTTCAATCCCAAAAAGGCACTCAAGATTATTATTATTATTTTTTGCAAAACCTGGTGCCTAAATTGCCAGCCTTATGAAACTGCCAAACGGCCAAAACTTGAAAGTAATATACCAAATGAATGAACAGCGAAACATGTTCATAGAGAAATCTGATCTAACCCCCTCCCCAAACACCATAAATAAAAGAAAATGTACTTATTTTAAAGTATTTAAAAAGATATTAAAAGTACATTTAGTAGTATAGTATTATATAATTATTTAAAATTTATCTTGTGATAATTGTTGAATTTTAAATTTTATCGGTCACGCTTAGTTCAGCTTTTTTTGGTTTTTCAAACCAAGCATTTGGTTTGGATTTCAGCTTTTTTGTTCAACAAGCACTAACATCCCTGAATATCGTACAATTTTCTATACCTAAGGAAATACAGAATTTATGTTAAGTCTATAGCATATAGTAAATTTTTGGGGGAAATTTTTAAACGGATTGGGGGAAATATTGGGAGTAAAAACATTTTCTGCACCCCTGAACAGGGGTCGTAGTGGGACAATTCAAAATTTCAGGACAAACATTTAAGAAAAAATCAGGACATTTTCAGGACATTATTTATGCAATAAAATACAGTAGAATTTCAAGCAACGGTTTTAATGACACTGCTATACACGGTTCATACACTTGTTAGGGGGGGGGGGGAAATCAAGCTTTACTCAAGTACTATTTAAAAAAAATTCAGGAAAATTAAAAAAAACCTACAAATTACTACCAGTATAATATCTGAATACTGAAATCGTATCTAAGCTGACCCTTAATTTTTTGTATGTGAAGCTAAAACCTGTCAAAAATTAGAAATCAATCCCAGTATAGGCCAAAGTAATAAAAATGCTTAAAAAAAGTTTCTAAGAGATAAACCAAAATATTTTATAACATTCTAGCTAGGTCTTGTTATCACAAGCTCATGACGCACGGATACTTGATCAGAAGAAAATATTCTGGTTGGCCCAACTTAGACGTGGCAGTCCACTCAGCCGAATGAAACTCAGCCGAAACCGCAAAAAGTAGCCAACTTGGTGAAAAAGTGTGGTTGGGCTTGGCGAAGAGATCCCCTTCTGCTGATAAGGGTTTGTGGTTGCTTTTCTCCTACGAAAGCGTTGGCGATAAGAATTCAACCGAAAGGTGCTTGCAAAGCCAAATCGGAGCCGAAAGTTGTACAATTGGTGAATGCCCCCTGCTCATGATGTGATTGCGAATACAATGCGATCCCCGTGCAGACCAGGAGTCATAAAAAAGGCCCCACGTTCTAAGAACTCAGACGGGTCCTGTTTCAGGCGACAAATATAACCAGATAACAGGCATTTAAAGGATGGACTTTGATGGTTTGAACTTTTGAACTTGTTCTCAATGTCTCCACCTATCTCAGTAAAAGAAATTTACAAAATAATGTTTAAATATAAAGCTATATTGAAGGATCAATATTAACATTTTATTTATTAATTAGTAATTTACATTTAGCAAAAAACTGAATGCAAGTAGAGAAATTGTTATACTATTTTATTTCGATTGATATATATATACACATATAATGTTTCAAAGTTAAGTTGTGTTTCTTTACTTCCGTATCGTTAATTATTACTTTAAAATATCTTATAACTTGGCCGCTGTTTACACTGATAATTGAATTGTTTTGTCATAACAACTTGTGCTTTGTTCAACTTTTTCAGTCCTCAAAATTCTTTATTTGCTGTAAAAGACAAACTCTCAAATTATATGTTCATTTAGGGTGGAGCATAAAAGTTCGATGATGGGCATTTTTAATATTTAAACAATTGTGTCTATAACAGATTTTGATATCATAATTTAAATAGTATTAAGTTCATATGTCAATATTTCATTTACTTGAAAGCGCCACGCCAGCGTGAAGCGCTGTGTTAAGGCATCATGGCACCGTCGATACCTTCGCATGTTCTGTATCCGTCTTAGTCATCTTATTAACGGCCCGTTTTGGACCAATAAACGCCGTGTATATGTGACTGGTGCACGTTAAATCTGTTGACGTTCAAAGTTCTGACACCATGTACGACGTCTCTATAAGATTGCGTGGAGTCTGCGCACAACAGTCTGCGCACTGTACCGGGTGCGGGTTCAATTCCCGCCTTCGCCCTGGGTGTAATTTCTCTTTCTGTGTCAGTAAAAATTCTATCTGTCTTACTTGACGAAGGTTTATAAGCGGGTCTCTGATCAAGCACACAAGCCGGAAATGCATGTACACAACCAACCATATATATATAGTTTTAGAAGTTTTTATACGTGACGAACGACAATTGGGTTTGGGCTGAATTAACGTCGCACTAAAGCTACAAGAGGACTATTGGCCACGGACCTCATATTTAATCAGGGTCAAGTGACGAGGCCGAAACCCGAACTGGCACTTAGGTAGCCGTATCGCGACTTCTTACGCGGCGTCAGAACTTAGGACTACGGCAGATTTAACGTGCACCAGTCTCATATACACGGCGTAATTTAATGAGATTTTTTTTTGCAAAATAAAATTTACTTGACCTTCAAACACATTCTAATTAACAAGCCGATAATATCAAAAGAAGTTGTTTTTAAGGGGTAGGGGGTGTTAGGAGTTAAGACATTTCTAATCGAAAAAAATATACATATGTATTTTGAACATACTCGCATTGAAGCACACTCATGTCTGCTTAATATAAGGTATCATATCATATGTACAAATCATACATCTAAATTCAAACAAGTTTTTGAAATATTTACAAAAACGTCGTGGTATTTTAATGATATTTGACCAATACTCGGCTTTTATAATTGCCCCATTCTGAATTACATGTTTTTAGAATTTATTGCTCACGAAAACCCCATTTCTATTAAACCAAACCATTCCAAATGAATTGAAATTTTTTACTATATGTCAACCATATTTATATGCTTGTTTTCAATGCCTTTACCTAGCTCATGAAAAAAATTACAGAATAATTTTTATATAGGGAGCTATATTAAAATAAAGGATCAATATTAATATTTAATTTATTATTAAACAAAACAAGTAGGGGTTTGTTACAGAATCTGTCACTTAAACCGCTTCCACACAACATTTGTGTTCAACAGGAAACAAACTATTTATACACCTCAGAAAGAAATTCGGCAAACAGAGCCTTTAGCTAGTTGTAATTAAACATTTAAACGATAAAATTAGTTATTTTCATTAATCTTCTTTCTCAGATTTAATAATTAGACTTTATCGTTTGCTTAATTTGTTTGAAGTTCGAAAAATAATAATGTTATCTTTTTTAATAAATATCTTTGTGTCGTCACAAGTTACCATTTACATTTCTTTCGAAAATTCAGTCATTTATCGTTTGTTAAATTAATTTACAGTTCGAAAAATATATAATTAGTGCAATTGATGCTTTAAAAATAAAAGCGTAACTTTGCATATTTTTTATGCCAAGTTAGAATTCGCTATGCATCCTTCTTCATACATATAAAATGAACCATCAAAAGAACTCTATTGTGATATTACAACAATCCAAACTAAATTAGAGATCACATAAATAAATATTCTTTCAAAAGTTTTCATTTTTATTTTTGATAAAGTTTCTTGTACGTTTAACGAAATGGCAACAGTGAAAATATTGAATAAAAATAAAAATGGAATTTGCATGTTATTTCAATGTAGATAAAATTTTTAGTTATTTAAATTTTAAATAAACTTCTAATTTAAATTTTTAAATGAAATTTGGAATGTAGCCTAATCTGATTTTTTGCTACAAAATGACATATCCCACTTGTCTGTGGGACTTATGGTTCTTTCTGTGAAAGTGGGTGACAGACGGACAGACAGACCGACGGACTGAACGATTATAATACCTTCCACTTTTTACGTTATAAACGTAGTGTGGAAGCTAAAAAACAGGATTGGGGATAATTTTAGCCTTTTCAATGCTCAAAATTCTTTATTTGTTGTAAATGATTAACACTCTCAAATTATATGTTCATTTTGGGTCTAACATAAAAGATCGATAATGAACAATTAAAGACCAAATATAGAAATGACATAGCTTGTATAAATGAAAAAAACATATGATAATTTTAATTCCATATATTCTAGATTCAAATTTGCAAACATTGATTTATTTCTAAATCATTTACAGTATTTTTTTTTGCTTGATTCTATCTTTATTTTCATCACTAGACTTCTATTAATTTTAATACTAGATGATATGTATACTCTTTAATTGATTTCAGTCATTCCCTGTCAAATCAACCAATTGTCTTAACCTTGACATTTCAGAAGTGGATAAGTGGATAAGGTTTGATACATAGGTCACAATGCGCAAATCGAGACTATGTTTTCATTCCTGAGGAACTGTTGCCACTCAAGAAACATGCTCCATTGACTGTCAAAAAGTCTCAGATTGGCCGAATTCGGCAACACTATGACGTCTTGAAACAGCTGTAGAACATTTTAATGCTTTTTAAACCGATATGCTAAACATATATTTTTTTTTTGAAAAACAAGTTTAAAATTTCCAAAACCACCACTTTCAAATATCTATATTTGTTTCACTGACTGTGATTAACTATCAATATGCTATATTTCATAATAGGAGGACAGTATAGGTTTGTATCAAACTATTCGCGAAATCGTTCCATTGTAAGGCAGTGAGTTATTTAATTGGTCCTTTCACAGGAAATTTCGCTGTTGCGTATTTGTGTATAACTTGAAACAAATAATATTTATTTTTGCCGAAAATAGAAATTATAAGTCTAGCAACTTTTGAAACCAAATCTTAACTAATAATAACTAATACCTTTTAACCCTTTAATGTATGATTTTTAATTTTTGCTTAAAAAAATATTTTTTGATCTTTGATGATCATACAGTATGGGAAAAATATTTTAATAAAATCATTTTACCCTGGAACTTAATTATATATTTTTTTTTAACTTTGGCATCGCCATAGACTTAGCATTGAGGACGATGTATTAAATTTGGAGAAATTGTATCCTTTTGATTGTATGCAACATAAATATTTTTTTTTAATTTAAATAATTACCTTATTTACTCTAAACATGAATATAGCGTTTAATGGATGACATATAGCTAAAGTTGCCCAACATCAAGAATATTTTAAAGTAATTTTTAAATGGATTAACGTGTGTGTTGCCAAATTGCAACAGTATGCACTAGTGTGCTAAACTTGAAGTTTATTATAACATATCGCTAAAAAATAATGCAATTTACTCATTAAAATATGTTTATTTTGAATATTTTTTTTTTATCAGAGAAAGTCACAAAAAATGGTAGTAATAAGCATTTAGTTATTGGTTTCAGCTCTAGACAATATTATCAGCTACATTATACACTATGGTATACTAGCAGGAGTATAAATTATATAAATAAGTTTAAGTACAACTCCGCTACGTTTTAATATTAACCTATAAACTACTTGCTGATTTTGCAACAATAAATATGGTATGCGCTTAAATCGTCTCGTAGTAGGATATTTGTTGCGGAAAAACGAAATGGCTCTATTCGATAAATAAAATCTTATTTTATTTTTAACATTTTCGGATCCTCGACAAATGAAATATTGTAGGGTAACGAGTACAGTGATTGGCCCCCCTCACAGTGATTGGCCCCTCATTCATTATTGAAAATAATAAGATGTTAAAGCTCAAAATAGGTGTGACAAATGTTTTTAAAATTCCCGCCATTAACGTTTGCCATGTTGGCAACAACATTTTGGGCTTTAATTATTTGGGCTCTTATTATTTTCAATAATGAATGAGGGGGCCAATCACTGTGAGGGGGGGGGCAATCACTGTACTCGTTACCCTAATTCGTTTTTTCCCCCGAAAGAACCTTAAAAATAATAAGAATAATAATTTCGAAAATGATAATTAAATACTATTCGAAGAAGTTATGGTATTTTCAGATACTAATATCTTTCTAAATAGAGACAAGATATTGTGTTTCTTTCAGTTAATGTAAAACAATTCATTATTTATTATTAAAAAGTATTTTTTTTTTGTTAAAACGTTTGTTTTTGGAAAGGTTAATTTCCAAAAGTTTAGTAGATCACTCCTTCATCATGAAATCCCATGCCTGATCTACATCACACCCTTATTGTTATGAAAAAATAGGTTTACATTTACCTATATCTAAATTAATCACGTAAAAAGTAAAACTAATTTAAGCATTTAAATTATAGCTCAGCTAATATAAAAACAAATAGTTGATAATTAGGCGACGAACTTAGCAAAATGTAACATATTATCCTCTAATTCGACATTAATTAAACTTAAAAAATAAGATTTATTTGTACACACATGGCTACTTTCGATTTTTAGCAACCAAATAGCTTTGCTCATACAACTTTGAATGGTGGACACTGGCCTCCCGCAGAGCCAATCCATCATTGTGACAGCCGCTCTCTTCAGTAAAATTCCCAGCCCCTTAGTGAAAAGCTAGTATCAGCTATCTTCGGAGGGGCCGTATATGTTGGTTTGTTTTCTTAAACACAATTGCTATTTTAGAGCGATAAACCAGCCAAATTGTTAGCCATATTGAAGTGCAGGATAACGAAAGAAAAATCTATGTTGAAAACATTATCGCCATAATGGTGAATATGTTGCCATGAAATTTGGCGAGATTTTGCGGTTTAGGGCGTTCGGCTGAGTTTCATTCGGCTGAGTGGACTGTAACCAACTTAGATTGAACAGGAGCTATGTAAATAACGAACAGTCTTCCGATCACATAGAGCCAGAGAACTGTCAATCATTACGAGGTAATGCGACGTCTTAGGTGGATTTCGTGAAAATTACTAGGCAGCAAAATAAGTAGATCAAGAGCATTTATTAGACTTTTGGTCAGGAGAAGATGACCTGGAGGATTACACTGGCCGTTGGCCGATATTTGAAGAAAGCTTAGTGTATCCTAATCTTAATTAATCTTCAAATTTTAATTAAATTTTTTACCTTTATTATTAAAATTAAATATTTAAACTTGCTTTTTATTTAAATTTGAGTGTAGTTTTCATTGATATATACCGAGAATAGAAGTTTTTTTCGGTTGCGTTAATGTCGTGTAAAATTTTGGGTCTCAGTGTAAAAGACAACCACTATTTTAAGTGCTATGTTTAGAAGTATAGGTTTAATAATATCATTATACTATGTAACCAAGAATAGATATCACTTGCGGTTTCACTTGCATTGGCAATCGCGTTGAGAAAATTTTGATATCCGATTTTGAAAATACCGACCGAGAGATAATGTTTTTGTCTTACTCCTGTTTTTTTTTTACACAGGAGGAATAAAAACAAAAAAAAATGCTAAAATAGCCGCCGATGGTTGAAAAAAGTAGATGTTTACACAGAAATAGTAGATTTTAACACTCAAATTTTCTCAAAAAAGTCTCCTTCCCTTCAAAATAATCGCTTTAGTAGGCTAAAAATAGTCTCCAGCGGCAGCCCTGTAAACGTATCAAAACATATTTGTTTTGCTGAAAAATTACATGGGAGAGGGTTCACAGGGGCAGGTTATTTCTCGTTTCTATCGGCCTATTGATGATGAGGAAAGAACAAAATACCAAAGTCGGTCATTTCTTGGGAAATCAAACAAAAAAAATCGATTTCCCCGCGAACATACCGAATTTAATAACTTTTTTATTAAATATGTTTTATTGTTAATTCTTGGCTAATGAGCACTTTAGTGCTATTTTACGTTAAACAGAAACCTCCATTTTTTGTATGGCAGACCTTATCTTTAGTTTCAATTAAAAACACAATAGAATTCACTCAGCAACAACAACAAAAAAATCCTAAGTAGCGGGCCTTGACATCAATCACAGGCCATCGTAATTTTTGAAAGTGCCTAAAATTTGGTTGACTGATCCGCCCTGAACTAAAACAAAGAAAGAAACGGTACATGATCCTACGACGATTACGCTATAAAATACTAGTAAATATTACGAGGAGTTGTGGTTTGGATAATCGATTTTTCAGAAAAAAAATATTTCAAAAAAAATCCCAAGACAAAATGGCAAGTCCTATGGCAAACTAGCAAATATTACTAGGCGCTGAGGCTGGTTGACAAATCTGATCTACTGATCATACCTAAAACTAGGAACACTAACCTACAGCGATCACGCGGCTACTTAGCAAACGTCATCGTGGGTAGGTTAAGTTTAGTTCCCGCACGAATAAAAAAAACTTTGATAAGAATTTGAGCCTTTTATTTCCAGAAACCATTGTTTGGATTTTTTAAAAAAAATCCTATTAAAACCATCGGAATTGTTTTTCAAGGCCGAAGAACCGATATTTTTCATTAAATGCTAAAAAGTCACCAATATCAAGGCAAAACAAATCTCAAAAATAAATTTTGCTGGAAATAAGGAAGCTTATCCGTAGTTTTGTCTGCGTTTCCGTAACTCCGTAGTTTGATACCCTCGTCCGTAGAAACTACGGACAATTCGTAGTAGTTGGAAGGTATGAAATTATGTTTGTTAGTACTTTTTAAAAAATTTCAGGAATTTCAGGACGATGTGTGAAAATTAAGGACAATTCAGGACACAAATTTTTTTTTCAGGAATTTCAGGAAAATCAGGACAACTACGACCCCTGAGTTAAATGAAACTAATTAACTATATTTTATATTAAAATGATTAATTAACCCTTGATTTTTTATTAATCATAACTAATATAGTTTTGGCTAAATCAAGTGGGCAATATCGAACTTTTGTAACGAAATTTGGAACCGCGGTCAAGTGACGCTGGAAACGGGAGGAGTGGGATACTAATGAATTAGTGGCCCGAACTAAGTTGCATAGGGGCCCACAAATCCTGTCGGCGGCCCTGAATAGAAACTATTGCATGGGGCCGGAGTGTAAAAAATCGTATGATGTAATGTGTATCATCTCACCAATAGAGGGCGCTACGGCGCTAGTTATGTAACTTCGCCCACGATTGAATCAGAAATAAATTTGTCTTGAACCAAAAAGGATGATTTGTGGTGCAAATGTCAATAATTAGTGACGGTTGGATGCTCAGCAAAAATCAAGCATCCTTTTTGGTTCAAGACAAATTTAGTTCTGATTCAATCGTGGGCGAAGTTACATAACTAGCGTCGTAGCGCCCTCTATTGGTGAGATGATACACATTACATCATACCATTTTTTACAGTCGTGGACAGGTAAACTGCAGTAACCACAACAATGAATTGGACCATTTATGCTCTGAAATAATCAATCTTTCATATAGTACTTCGTTATAGGATAGAGTTATTGAGTGCCTATAATAATAATCCAAGGACCAAGTCATTTGTCAAGATACTGCAGTTCACCTGCCCACAGCAGAAGTATAGTCATCTTTGTAAATGTACTTAAAAATAAAAATTTATCACAGAAGATGTATTAGATATTTTTATGTTTTCAATTTTTATGTTTTTATATGTTAGTGTTTGTTTATGTAAGAAAATAAATTTTATTTTCCGTTATGCTTCTATTTCTCAATTTTAAATATATATTGTTTATTGACAAAAAAGGATGGGATTATACACCTTCCATAAATCTCTATTCTTGTAAAACTTATCTAGAAACATGCAGAAACTATTCATATTTTTGACATGCATTTGAAATATTAAAACTTATATAAAAGTTTGCCAGAAAAATGGGCTAAAAAAAGATATTTTTTTAAAAATGGCTCTATTAATGAAATATATATATATACATTATTCATGACAGCATTTTAGCATACTACAATATTAAACACTAGAAGAATATAAATGCGCGTTCAGATATTTTTCCCATGAAAGAGTTTGACCCTCTTATAGTTAAAGAAACTCAAGATGTTAAAAAAAATTCAATTTATTTTATTTGTATTATGAATTTTTTTATTATGTGAAGGTTTTTTTTAATAACGAATTAATAAAAAGTAACATTAATTTAATCTTTGAATTACAATTATATTTTCAAACATGTGTATTATAAGAAGCTGTTTATAAAAGTGTGCATTTTATTTATTGTTTTCACACACACCATAGTTAAAAGCTTAATAACTTACTTCTGAAAGGCATTTCGGTTACTTAGAACTGTACTTAATTCTTATAATCTGTGAAAGTAATTTTTTCTGCACTAGTAGTTTTACAGTTTCAAAGGAATGACATCTTCTGAACTCAGGAAAGAGAGCGACTCACAAGCACAGCAACTGAGCTTCCACGTGCATATTTATACACAAATTTCCATTCCAAAAACCATTTTATTGTGGGTGACAATAACTTTTTTTTACTAATATATAGCACTAACTATATAACTATGAAAATGTTTTATTATCATCTTCCCTTTACCTAAAAATCACCGAATTTTATACTTAAGATTTTAAAAAAACCCGATTAAGGTTAAAACACATTGCTTTAACTGACAACCATGTTACAATTTTTTTTTTTTTAAACTGTCGTGCTTAACATTTTAGATTTAAAGAACACTTGTTTATTCCTTTTTTTTATTATGTTGGGAGGTTATTATGTAATTTAAGGATTGAATGTCCATGAATTATTTTAAAACAATTGTATCTTGAAATGTAATGAATTTGAACTCTTTTTCAATGAAATATCGATTATTACATAATAGATATTGAATTTCGTAGGAAAAAAATATCAAAATGAAATTTACACCCTGTTAAACAAACATAAGTTTTAATAATTTTCAAAAGTTATATATATATTATATTTCATGTATAAATATATATTATATTAGAGCTAGACTGATGCATCAGAACCGATTGTTTGAAAAATTAGCCAAATAGCCATGGGCCTTCAAAAACGTCTAAATGTCGATGGAAGCCGATATTTTTAATAGGGAAAAAAATATTTTCGAACACAAACATTTTATATTGCAGCGTAGTTTGTTTGTGGGGTGTAAGATAACGTTTGACATAATTGTGATGCCTGTAGGCGTGGCAATTCTACTCTTCATTTGCGTATTAAATAAACTAACACACAAAACTTAAACTCAAAAGAAAAGTAAATTGTTGTGGTTAAAACTTTTTTTTGGTTGTTTACACATGAGATAACCGAGTTTTTGTATTTGATTTTTTCCATCATATGATGAAAAGAACAAAAATCGTCCCATCCGCTAATTTCGGAACAACAATTGGCCGAAAGCGGCATCGGTCAAGCCCTACATTTATTGTAACATTTAGTTTCAACAGTCAATTATTACAACATAAAATTACTACCAAATAGTACAAAAAATTAGAATTTTTTTTGAAAAAATAACTTCATAAAAACAAACATGACAAGCTTAACTACAAAAACTCAAATTGCATGAGCTTGAGTCCTCGAATATATCGTTTTCTGTTTGGCAGGAAAGTTTTTTACTTTTCTGTTATCAAAACCTATTCTTTTCATTATATTAGGTTTCTTTTTTGTTGATTTTACATGACGATTGAGATCTACAACAATATTTATTAGTTTTAAGATAGACCACACATAACATGATATATTTTAAGTAAAAGTCAACTAATCCTAATAATGACAAGATGCGGTAACAAAACCTTTTTGTATGATACCCTCTCTCACTCACAGTTTATGGAACAATATGACTTCCTTATCATTGTTTTTTTCTAATAAAATGTCTTCTTACCTCATAAAAATACAATGCAATAAATGTCAGGTATTTATCGATTTCTTCCAAAAAAAATTTCAATTTGTATGAATGCTGATTGGATTTTAAATTTAGGTATAAATTTTCACGAGTTTAACAACCAACTTAATTTGTATTGCATTTTAATAAAAAAAACATGTGCTTAGAATCAGTATTAAAAAAATTTCCATTGAGTTTTTAACTCTTCCTTATAGTAACTAAGGAGAGCATTTACACTGAGCATCCTTAACAACATTGGTTTAAACTCAAACACATTGCAATACCCCTTTGTCTGAATCTCATGATTAACAGATTTTTTTAACTCTAATACTTCATATTCTTCGCTTATGAACATGTTTTCAATTGAAGGGAGGCCATCAGCAATATCCCTTAGTTTATAAAGAGAGGGCAAGTGAAGGTGGTTGAATCGATACACAAGTACAGAAGAACAAAGTTCTTCTGAATCCAAGTATAGTGTAAAAATAGGGTTTAACTCCCCTTTAAAGGGAACTTTACTTAAATGCATTGAAAACAAAATCATTTCTGTATCCTTACTAAGAGCAAATCTATCAAATAAAGATAAACCTGTGAAGTCTTGAATGTTGCAGTCAGCCCCAGACTCAAGCAAACTCATTATTATATATATTTCTCTTATGGGTGATTTATAAGCAATGTCCAAAGGAGTAGCATTATTCGAAATTATTTTAGAATTCACATTAGCTCCGCTTGCTATTAAAAGTGATACTAGTTCTAGACGTTCGCTTGGAGATCTCCGGTCATATTCTGAAATGAAGCAAGCAGCATGAAGGGGTGTGAATCCATTATGATTTTTGGCGTTCACATCCCCTCCTTTCTTCAACACCAAAGAAGCAACATCTGCCCACTTCCGGTCTGCAGAAAAATGCAACACTGACCATTTTCTGGGATCTGGAGAGTAAGGGTTTACACCCCATTCCAAAAGAAATAAAACTATATTTTTTTGACCACGTTCAGCAGCTATCAGTACTGGGATCCCACAGTCAGGAATTTCCGAATTAAAGTCCATGCCTTTACTTGATAGTAACTTGACCACTTCCAACCATCCGTTACGCAAGGCACAATACAACACTGTATTCAACCCTGTACCATAGTAGATATCAGCCCCAGCATTAATAAGCATCAACACTACACTTACACGTTTCTGTTGAGCAGCGATAAGCAAAGGTGTGAAATCATCAGCATCCTTTTCATCAAGAGCTACACCTTTTTCAATTAGAAATTTTACGATGTTCACATGACGTTTACCTGCTGCCCAATGCAAAGCTGAAAATGCCCTACTCATGGAGGCATCAATAAAAACTCCTGATGAAATTAAAAGTTCCCTAATCTCTTTATAACCAAATACAGCTGCTAATTGCAAAAGTGTAGACTCTGGCGGAATTTTAATTTTAGAGTTATCACCTTTCTCAATTAAATATTTTACTAAGTGGTGGTCACCGTACCACGATGCATGGTCAAGTATAGTACAATCTTCAAATTTTATGTTGCCCAAATCATGCTCACCACTCAATTGGGCTTCTATAAAACTCATTCCTTCTCCCTGCTTCATTAAATCAAAGAAATTCCTCCATTCCTGCAAACTGAAGGTCACATCAGCATTACTCCCACTGTGTTGGGAAATATTCTTATCCATCATTCAAGTGGATTTTTTTTTTTTTTTTAACTTGTAGCCTTAATTAGTTGCTTCAATGCTATTTCTAAATATTTGATTAAAATATTTCGAGTTAAAAATGTTTGTTTTCTTACATACCTGTATTTCACATTAAAATAGTCCCAAAATGTTATTAAGGTCAGAAATTATTTAAAAGAAATAATTTCAGTCTTAATGAATATTTTGAAGTCTTGGATTATGCTTTATTTCAGCAACCACTTAAATGCTTTTGCAATGTGTTTGTCCTTTTAAAAGTAATTTAAATGAAAATAGTGTTGTTGTAAGAAAGAAGAAACCTGAATTCCTTGCAGTTTAAAAAGATGAGTGTAAAGTTTTCCTGGAAATAAAAACAAAGTTTAAATAAAATTGCAAATGTAACATATTAGACTTGTTATATTATTTGTATTTAGTGAGACATTTTACTTTATTTAACAGCATTAAGAATTTCCGATTACTTACAACTTCAAAATTGTGGAATTACTCACAATAATTATAAACTAGTTTTTTAAAAATAGTCATAGTCAATATTATTTTAATCAAATTTTTTATGTATATAGAAAAAGGCAATGGTAATGGAATATAATGTACTTAGTCATATTACCAATTAAAGAGTCTGCTTGAGCCTATTGGCCTATGAATCTATGCCCATTTCTGATTCTGTAGCCTTTGGGTCAAAAGTGCTAAGCTAATAATAGCGGTTGTTCTGCTAGTTTGATGATAAATTCTCAGTTAAGTTCCCAAGCAAGCTTAGTACTCATTTATCAAACTCAGAAATATGGAGGGTTGAGTGAATAACCCACAACCTACCCGAAGAGTGCTCCGATTTCCCGTAGGGAAAAAGGCGCACATGCCCAGTGTCCGCCCAGAAGTTTCTTTAAAATGAATATTACGGAAAAAAAATGTGCTAAAAGTTGTTGCCAGCAAAAAAATATATAAATACAGTCAAACCTCGCTAACTCGACTTCCTATAAGTCGAATAATCCACTAACTCGAACTTTTAATCAAGTCCCGAATCATTTCTATACTTTTCTTTAAAAAAACTGTCTCGATAACTTGAAGTGAACATCTTCTAAGTCGAAGTTTTTGTGATAGATTTCGCCAGTAAAAAACACAATTCATTACAGACAACACCCTAACTATGTTAAAAATTAGGTGACTTTGTGAATGCCAACAACCTTAAATAATACAAACAAGAAATAACTGCTTTTTTCAAATGAGACTTACATGGTATGTATGCTAATTAATATGTAACAAGGCCAAATTTTGTAATTTCTATAAACATTTTGAACCTATTCTTCTCTTGTTGTTTACATAGGCTAATAAAACTTGAAATACAACTTCGTACAACTATAGTACTGTGGCAAAAATCAAACCATTTCAACCATGGAAAACACATCTTAAGTGCTTGTAAAGAGGAATGGGAGGTAACTTCGATAACTCAAACTTCGGATAAGTCGAATATTTTTGGAGGTCCCCTGGGACTTCGAGTTATCGAGTATTGACTGTATAATACAATTGAACCAAGTGCCATTAATTTTTTAAAAGTGAGTCAATATAAATATTATATCCCTTGTTATTCTTATAAATTAGGCCCTGACCATGTGAATAAAAAAATTATGCATGTATTTAAAATATTACATGATGTGACCAGATGATAGGTCTTGGATGTCATATCTTATATCTGTGTATTTAAAAAGAAATTATGCAATACTTACACGAAAATACTTAAGATAATTTTAAAGGTTATTTTATTTGTACAAGTTTAAAATGAAAAAAAAACATGTTCATAGATGTTTTAATATATATTCTGGGGACCCCAAACTTGTTTGTGCCCTGGGCCCCAAAAGTTGTAAGTCGGGCACTGCCTACCTGTCCTGTAAACGAACCCAGGTTGACGCATTAGAGCCAGTCACTGACCACTTTCCCATTATAGTCTGCATGCCCATCTTTTCCGTTTCAACATTGTTTCGTCTTCTGCACGTACCTACTCTTTGTGATTCTGGACAAACTACAAATGCTTCCCACTTGGACAAATGCTCTGCATTAACTGTTTTTACTTCCACTGTTGAAAAATATTGGAGAGCAAGAAGCCTAATGGTCTAGTGGCCAACCACCAGGTTGGCATTTGAATAATAATATTTCAAATTACTAACTTTTAAGAGTTAAACTAATACTACTACAATTGGCGGGAAGCATGTCCCTTATGTGCTTCATCATGGACTAAACAAATACAGTAGAGCCAGGACTATCCGCCCCTCTTTTATTCGGAACTCTTTGTTAACCGGCCGTTCTTTAGACAATATAGAAAAAAAATCTCCAAGGAAATTCTCGGTTGTTTACAAAAGAAACCAGTCTCAGAAATCACTGGCGATTCTAAAGTGAGGAATCTCCGACCATACAGAAATCGGCAAACTTCCGCTATCCAAAAATCAAGAAACTATGGGGATTTTGAAATTGGAATTCTTTGGTGATTCGGAAAAATCGGTATATCTTGGCGTTTATGAACTGGGATGATTTTAAAATAAAAAAAACTTTGGAAACTCAAAAGTAAAAGCGAATTTCTGGCAATCCTAAATTTTCGGAAAACTTTCAGAATCTTTTAAAATTGTGAGACTAACAAGTGATATCTACTATAAAACCAAAAATAGACACCTTTCCCAGAACTCCACTCAGATATTTAAAAAAATAATAGAAATTTAATTTTCAAAAATTGTTTTGGCACTTTCTTTTTGTCAGGAAGTCTCAGTTTCAGAGATAATTAAAAAATAAAATTCAATGTGTACAACTGCAAAACCAGCGCGGACATCAGATGTTAGCGAATTTGAGGTCCACATACTTTCGGCGCTCCCCTGTATTATAAGTTTACGATTTAATGAACATTCCCTATTATGCGGAATTTTTGATTATCCGACCTACCTCTGTTCCCAATTAGATCGGGTAATTGCGGTTCTACTGTATTTTAAATTTGAGCCAAACTTGTTTACATGGAAATTTGTTTTCTCAAAAAGCTTCGGATGGAGGCAATATTGCACAGCTTAACTTTTAAAACCCTGGAGCAATAAATAGCAGTGTTTTTATTGCAACAAGACAATACATTACAGTTTTGTTTCCACACCTGTGTCTAATTCTTCCAGCTTGTACCTTGTTGTACCAAAGTGAGGTTAGAAACAAATCCCCATGCTATTGCCTTATGAAAATTTCAGTGGCAATGAGATTAGTAATTTTCCATTATTAAAAAAATGATCATCTTAAACAACACTGCACAATGTTTTTTATAATGTATTCAGTAAAATAGTCAGAAAAAGTATACAAAAATGGCAAAAATATTAAAAGGGAAAGGACTTTGGTTAATTCCTAGTTTCGGTATACAGCGACTTTTTATTTCTCGCCAAACTTGTTGGCGAGAAAACATTGCGTACCGACGCATGATTAGCTACTCGGAAACTGCGAAGTCAAACAACTGTGTTGACAGATTGGAATTATTTATCGCCTTTTTTTTGTCGCCAACGTTCCGAAAAAGTTGCTGTATACCGAAACTAGGATTTAACCAAGACTTTATTAAAAAAAGAAAAGTGTGTTTAAATGTTAACTTAAAATGTGTTAATAAATATTTTAGATAATGGTTGAATGGTATTTCCATTCGAGACATTTTAATACCCGCTATTTATTAAGAATAAATCAACATACTCACCTTTGCATATATTGAAGCTTTTGCATCTGTATTATCTGAAGAACTAGGAGAAGGCCCAGGGCACGACAAGGTACAAGTTCTTCCAATGATTTGGGCTGTGTTTAAAAAAAAAGGGCGTTGCTGGTGGTCGTTTAAAACAATAGTGATAGGATTTTGCAAGAAATATTGTTTGTTACAAACAGTTAAGACAAGTTTTGGTTATTGGTACTACTTCACTATTGGAAATTTTTAAGGTAAACAAATCTAGAAGCCTCATTTCCAAATTTAAATGTAAAAAAACATAACAGAAACATAATAAATGCTCTGTAGTCATGGGATTTAGTGCGCATTATAGACTGGCTACTATCAGAGAGATCTCAAAGAATTAAAGTAAAAGTATTCACTCACTTATGTTTTCACTCATCACTGCCATAGTTTACTGCGTTTTGTAATCACTAATCATCAATCAGATAGGTTGGTACATGTATTTTCCTGATGTCCGGTTTGGTTGGCTATCAGATTCCGCTTCCCGCTTTCATCAATCATCAGTTTGTAGTCAAGTCACTATCAAGCTCGTTGGTCACTATATATATTTGTAGCACTATATTTTGTATTAACACAGCCGATCACGCTTCCTAATTTAGAACCCTACTTAAGGGACGAGTTCGAAATAGTTACGAGATAAGCTGGTTGTGTTAAAACACATTTTGCAGGTTGCAAATCAAGTTTTCAACTAAACAACAAGACCAGAGACCTGGGCCGTAGTGAGCCTAGTGGTCAGCGTCTCGGTCTCGGGATTGGAAGGTCCTGCGATCGAGTCCCGGTACCACTGAAGACCTACCGAGTATATGCGGAGTACGTGCTCGTTAAATCTGTTGGGTCCGAAAGTCCTCTAAGTTCCCATACCAAATCAATACCTCTGGGGGTGACAAGCCAATTCTGGGGATATTCTAGTTGGTCTCTGTCTCTAAAAATTAGATGGATCCACTTATGTGTGTGTGGTCTCTGACCAAGCACACAAACCTGAATATATATGTCTACCAACCAACCAACCAGAGACCTTGCCACTTGCCATTGCCTGTTGCCAAGCCAATGAATGCTCCAAACCCAAACCTCGAAGAAGAGTGAAGACATGGAGGTAATAAATGATAATCCAAGGTAAAATACTACTGCAATTGTTTTTTTTTTTAAATTTGCGAAGTTTTACTATGTGACTCAAGTAGCTCGCTTTTATTTTTAAATCGTTGCAGGAACCTAACAACGTTCTGTGAATAAACGAAGGACGTTTCCTATTTTACTTTAATTTTAGGCTATTATAATAAAAAAATTAATTTATTCATGATTGAAGAATTATTGTTGATAGGGATGCACCGAATATTCGGTATTCGGCCGAATAGTGAAATTTAATTTTTTTCAAATTTCTTCATGTTATCATCTTCTAAACTGTCGAATAATTCCCAAACGGGACTTGTTTTCTTTTTTGATAGACTCAGGGCCGGATTTAAAGATTTGCCGCCTATAGGCTACGATCGATTTGCCGCCCCTGTCGCAAAGTTTTTTACCTTCAGTTCAGCGAAAGATAGCTGGTTAGCTGCAAAATATTGTGGTATATGCTGTTTAAAATAATCACAACGAATATAAAAGAGGGAAAATAGGTTTATTTGAAATACGATAGAGAATAGAAAATCGAATATTTTCATTTGCTGATAACTGATCACTTATAATATCCTCACTTACACTGGTTGCATAAGGTGTAACTGATGTGGTAGAACAACCAGCGATGACACTCATATTGCTTATCAATGTGTACTGCACTTTAAAACTAGCTCTTATTCGACGATATGCACTTCTGTTCAACACAATTACTTAACAGTGAACAATGTGATCCACATTCAAAGCTTATTAAATTGATACAAAAATAAATTACAATTTAATTACAGGGACTCATACTTTTACTGATCCCTTCAGAATTATAATGCAAAAACAAAAATTGCACTGAAATCCTAATGTAAATACAAAAAAAAACATAAGCAGAAATCTTCGAAGAAGATCTGGGTAAGAACTAAGTTGTTCCCTCATTGGACAAGATGGCTCCAGATCTCTACTAGTATTCCTTTTTATTGATAGCAAAAGAAAATGGAATAAAAAAATAATGTTGACGGTTATATTTGAAATAACGAATATATTTGTGCCTATTTTTGTTCGGCGTCTGAATGGTGTTTTTCCTTCCCCCGCTTCCGTTGTAAGATATCCCAGATATAGTTTTCTTGACTATTTTTTTTTCTGTCTACATATGTTTTAGAATTATCTATATGTACCTTTACACTCTAAATTGAAAGCGAAATATAAGCGAATTTCAACTGTTCTTACTACTATTTTTCTTTCAACTTCCAAATCTGGGGGGAGAGAGTGCAATTGCATTCACAGCGGCCATGTTTGCTACTAAATATTAGTACTATATATACGTTTACGGTTTACGCATTAATGTAAATAATTTGTTTTCTTTCTTAAAAATATTGGTATCTTTATAATACTTTTTATGCCAAATGCCGCTTTAATTGGTCGTAAAATTTGCTGCCCCAAAAAATTTGCTGCTCTAGGCTACAGCCTACTTAGCCTATTTAGAAATCCGGCCCTGGATACTCAAATTCTTAAGTTTTTGTTATTTACAATGGTAAAACTATCACATTTTTAAGAAGTGCCAACGTATTTCAAAAAGAAAGTTTTAATTATAATTTTTTTTTAATAAGGCTCTGGATCTCTATTTTTTTTATAATGTGTCTATAAAGATAAAACTAATTGTTATTTTCCTTTTTGCATGAACTCTTTAAGAACTGGTACTGCTGATATAACTGAAACAATGAATATGTTCAGCAGTTTTTTGCTAGACAGATACAAGTAAGTATAATTTTATTCCAAATTATTTGTTGAAAACAATTTTTTATTGAACAGTTTGCAGAAAATTGCAAATATGAGCATTGGTTAATACATGATTTGTATATAGACCTTAAAAGTTCCTGATAAACTACTGGCTGTTTAAAATATCCTTTAATTTTAATTGTTTTAAGTGCATTTAAAGCCACATTAAACTGGGTTTTAGTCAGTATTAAAATTGTTAAATAATATAATTGTGTGTGTTATTCGCTTGCCATTTACTTAAGTGCAGGACATTGGCCTCACTTTCCCTACACACTAAAAATTATGCATTAAAATAAGAAAATATTTTATGACATTGTAATCCAGTTGGAAGGTAAGTTGTAAATCTTTTCTATATACAAATACAAAAATTGACGACCAACAACAGGCCAGAGGCCCAGCAAGAATGGTCCAAAAGCTTACTGATTTTCTAATATTCTTTAATAGCTATCAAGTTTCTTTTGAATTCTTCTGCTCTTTTTGAACACACAAAATAATGTGGTAAAGCATTCCACTCATTGATAACTCAATTGGGTAAATATTTCCTTTTCTTCTCTTGTAAAACACAATTTCTTTAATTTCAGACCATGAACTCTGGTTTGAATATTTCAGTTCACACCTAAGCCCTCCATGTCTCCCTGCTTGATTAATTTAATAACTGAATTAAATCTACTCTGGGTCTATTTTCCAAGAAATACATGCTCAAAGATTTTTAAACTGCTTTGAGAATCTGTAGGTACTTGATAAACCATTAATATTTGAAACCCTGTTCTGAACTTTTTCTAACAAATCAATATTTTCCTAAGAAATGGCGACCAAAACTAAAAAACTAAAACTATTCGAGATGTGGCCTTACCAATCCCCTGCCAATTTTAATGTCAATTTAAATTAAATGATTGATAATAAATTTAAAAAAAAAACTCCATGTATTTATCTTTATTAATTTTTCTTTTACATGAACACTGAAGTACGTCAGAATCGGATACTGATGATTACTCAGTTGATATTGAAGATGGCACCTTAACAACGGTTGATATACAACCAAAAGATATGCAATTTAAAAGCAATGTAGTGCTGATAAGGATACCAGAACACTTGAGATCTTCTTCAGACCCTCCCTATACAGTTGCTACTGTTGACCGTAGCATTCCTGGAAATACTGAACTTAAAGGGAACACTATTTTAAAAAAGATATATAATAATCTTCCTAAAGTTACACCCTTTGTAGAACCAGAGCCCGAAGAGGAAGACGTTACACCTCAAAGAACGCATATTTCTAGTTTAGAACGTTCAAAACCTCTTCAAGCTACCAAACATAGAAGAATGAGACCAAACAATCAAATTACAGACAGAAATTATAGGAAACCTGTGCACGAGCAATATGTTCGAATTTCACAACAAGAACATGACATAAATCCTTGGATGCCAGGGGCTGAGCCATTTATTGAGAACTTCCCAAAAGTCAACTCAATATCTAACAGTGGATCTAGAAATTTAGCGGATTATCCTGAGGTTCCTAGAAGGCCTGTAAACGACGCATATGGTCCAAATAGAGAAACCTTGCCATACCAACATCCTGTTTCTGCTGGTTATGATGATGATGGTGTACCACCCAGATATTCTGTTGATTTCAATGAAGGCCCAAAACCTCGATATTTTGATGATGGCTCACAACCTGGATTTTCTGGGGATTTTGGTCGTGTTCCACCTCGTTATCCTGATAATTTTAGTGATGGCCCTTCAAGATCTCACTACTTTAGAGGCCTCCTTAGGACGCCACGAAATAAGTATAACAAACCTAATGGTCGCTTGTTTCGAGGTCGTATAAACCGCAGGGGCGTTCCCCCCTTGAATGGTTCGTATGCCGAAGGACCAAGAGATCCTGGGAGGGACTATCAGAATCGAAACTCCAGAGATGCTGGTCGTTTTCAAAATAAGAAAAGGTTCAATCCAAAAGGTTATTCAGAAAGAGGACATCACACTGCTCAAAGTGCAACTTTTCAAAATGGTGGAGAAGAAAATTATGTTGAGAGCAGGCCAAGAGGAAGGCAAAGACCTTTTAGGCAAAGAGTAAGTTTAAAATATTTTATTTTTACTAGGTATAAGATGACTTGGCCAAATTTCATGTTTTTGGAATGATCAGCTGTATTTTTTAATCATAAGGGATAGTTTGTTTGACTTAAAACTCTGTAAGAATGTTCAATTATCAATATATTTGATTGAAATTATATTCAAACCATCTAATTTCCAGGGGCAAGACCTCAAATAGTGCTTTGTACGTCACAGAAAAAAGAACTCTTAGTTCACAAAATGTTAAATGGATAAATTAATAAGTTTTATTACATTCTGGCTAAATTTAGAAATTTTATTAAATTCACCCACAAAAAGCTTTTATTTTACATTCACATTCTCTTTTAACTGAACATTGTACAAGCCACTATATTTCAGACAACAACAAAAAATTTACCAAGGGTAGTTGTTATTTTTTGTTTCTGATGTTGCCTAAACACATAATGAATTGGAAAAAAAGTTATAAATAATTAAACTAGATTTTATAAAACATTCGATATCGTATTCTCAGGTTTAAGAGTATAAACCAGCCCTCCAACTTACTTGATAATTTAGTGTAGAAACTACACAATAAATGTAAACCTATTATACAAGATTTCTTATTTCTATGAAAGAAAAATCAATTGATCTGTTTGCTCCATAGAGATTCTAAAACCGTGCGCTCTCGTACATTTTTTAGAGGAGAAATTGGTGGTAAAAAGCTGGCTTCTTTCTCATATCATGGTGAGGCCCGCTCCAGGAGTAGTATAAAATAAAACAGCACTAAAATTGCTCTTTTTTAGAAACTTTTATTGAGCTGAGCGAAGAAAGCAATGATGAAAATCCAGGTAATGCACCATTTGAGCTAGTTCTGAAGCCATTGCTTATTTGTAAAAACTAAGGACTTTCGTTTTTGCAAGCAAATGTCCTGTAACTTTTCTCATCTATAAATTCTTTGAAAAATTTTGTAATATCATCAGCTACTGTTCTACGCAACTTATTTAACTCTACAGAATTCCTCAAGGAGGCAGCAACATGGCTGTTTCGCTGGGTCAAAATTCTCTCTCTGTTCTTCATAATGTGTCTCCTTTGGAAAGTGTGTGAGAGTGTACCATTTTAATGTATGGTTTGCTCACGCTAAAAATGGAACACCCTAAAATACATATGGAAATTTCATTTTTTTTGTTCCATAGCCTTTTTTGTGTTTTAGCTAATGTTCATATTATAATCAAAACTTTATACATATAGGCTCGCATTGACATTACTAATTCTTTATTTCAGAGACGTCAAAACTTCTAATGATCCAGGATCTGTTTTTGTCCAGTTTGTTTTTGGAAGATCAAATATTTTTATACCTCAATATTTGTGCTTAAATTTAGTAATTTTTTTTCTATCCATACTGTCTTTTATAGTATTTAAAAGGTAAATTATTAGAATCTTCACCGATAGAAATATAATTAGTGGATCCTGTTAACAAGAAGTTGAAGTTAAACTTCTGATGATCAAGGATCTTTTTTGTCCAGTCTGTATTTTTGAAAGACAAAATATTTTTTGTACCACAATATTTTTTCTTTAAACTTAGTATTTTCTTTTTTTTTAATTTTTATAAAATATAATGTGTTGTCTTTTGTAATATTTAAAATTAAAATATTACACACTTCATTGATATTAAGAAAATTATTGATGAATCTTCTTAACAGGTTAAGTTGAAGGTGGCAGCATAGTATATCACATTATTGTTAAGAAATGTATAAATAAAAAATTATACAAAAGTTACCATCATTGTTTTGTAAATTTATCATAATAATTAAACCTTAATAAAATATAAAAAAGCAGACAAAAATTGTATAGTGTTATCTTCTTTTATAGTGTAAAAACTCTAAAAATATGAAAGTATCTTAGGGAAAAACTAAATTAAATAAGGATTTTAATTTTTCATAGGCCATGTATAATTGTAAGACTTCTTGTAATATAAGCATGCACCAAAATTCATCAATTTCAACATCTAGATACATTTAATGCAAATTAAACTATTCCAAAGTTCTATGCAAAAAATATTTTTGAATTTCATTACACATACCCTGCCATATTATGGCAATAGATCAAAAAGTGTCTGCCTAAAAAATTAAAAAGGAATCCTATTAACAGATAGCTCATTAGTTAAATATTTTTTTTATTGTTTATTATTTTTTATATATATATTAGTTGAATTTTTTTGTATTTAGAGTGGAATATGAGTCAAGGGAGACAAATCCTAGAGACGCATTGTAAAACAATCCATACAATTTCAACTTCCGGATTTTACAACATTTATGATTAAAATAATAATTATAATGGATAATTTTGAATAAAATTTCAAGTTCTCGTAATATTTTACTTATCCTTTTTCATATTATTAGCTTGTGTGCATGACAAATTTAGTTGTTTTTAACAGTCAGTAACTGTTTTTTAGTACGATTTGTAAGTTTTTTAATGAATTTTACTGATTTCACTGATTAATTTTAAAAAAAAAGAATGGTAGCTATGAAGAATTTGACATTTTCGTAAACATTTTTAAGGCCTATTTAAAAGTTAGTCAAGTTTAATCCTTTAACACTTTGAGGAGAAATTGGGTATTTTTCTTGATCTTTTAGCTGTTATTAAAAATTATCAAAGTGTGAGTTTCTCTTCAATTATATTATATAGATACTTCGAATTAAAAAAATTTAAATGAAATTTGGGATACAGCCTTGCCTGCTTTTTGTTTCAATATGACGTATCCCACTCGTGTTTAAAATCTGAATTCACAAATTATATCTTTATAAATATTTTACTTTTGTAAATAAAGTTTTAAGTGACTTCTCAATACTTTCAATTTAAAAAGTTTAGTAAATTCAAATTTTTTTAACATATTTTGTAGAAAACTGCATATGCATGGTACAATATTCTAATTGCCTATATACATATGTATGCCATGAGTGACTATTGCTCAAACTCATCCTGAACAGAAAGCTCGAAATTGACTCTCCTGTTACCGTTTGGGCTTTGAAAGCAATTCCTACCCTTTGTACTTAAAAACATTTACACCCTTTATACTTAAATATGGAAGCAAAATTGGATATTCTAGGTGGGAAATCTTAAAGATATCCAAACACTGGTTACTAAATTTAAGTTGTACATAAAAAAAAACTTAAGATTAATTTTTATCAAATGATTAATTTGGGGAAGGAAATATAATTTCCTTTAAAAATTAACCGTATAAAATTGTAGCATCGTTTTGTATTTTCAGCCTGTTATATTAAAAACGAGATATTCCATCATGCTGGGAAAGTAATGTATCTTAATTGAGTCAACATAAGATAGTCAAAAAAATTCTGAGTGTTGTGCGTTATAAATCAAACTTATGAGATATGCGTAAAACAAGAAATAACATGATTCTAATTGTAATATCTTTATTAATTTATAAAACTACCATATTTTACATGTTCCCTTACAAAGTTCTGTGAATTCTTCTTGATCTAAGTTCATTGAAGTACTCTTCTAGTTTCTCGTTGCCTGTGAGTTCAGGGTCATAAAAATGTTTTGGTGGAGGTCCTTCTACTAAGCGTACAAAATAATGACAATATCGATAATGAATTATTCCAAACCGCATACGAGCATGTTTCCTCAGGCCTTTGACAACGATTCCCTTTCCAACAAATGACTGGGCTGAAAAAGAAATTTCAATTACACTACTTTGTTAATCTACATGATACAATTCAAAATGATTGATTAGCCAGCTTAATCAACAGATCATTACAAAAAAATTCAATAAAATGATTAAAGTTTTATTAACTTTTAAAATAAACAGGAACTTTCATTTTTCAAAATTATTCAATGATAAATTTGACATTATATGAAATCAAAATTTATTTTATTGGTAATTTGGTGGTATATTTGTAATGAATACAATTTCAATTTTGACTTGAATATAATTTTAGCTTCCACATTATGTTTATAATGTAAAAAGTGGAAGATATTATAATCATTCAGCCAGTTCGTCACACGCTTTCACGAAACAAATCACTCATAATAAACAAGTGGGATACGTCATATTGAAACAAAAAATCAGGCAAGGCTGTATCCCAAATTTCATTTAAATTTTTTTAATTCGAAGTATCTATATATATAATTCTCTTATACGGCTCCCAAATTTCCTGATATTTCTAACTCTGCAATGGCAACAATCGAGTTTGTTTTTACTTGATATTTTAAAATAAGAAAATCAGAACGATGAAGGAAAATGGACAGGATCAACTTATAAACAAAGTCGCTCAAGTTAAATTCTCTAATGCAAAAGATATGTATAAAAATATTGAACTATTTGATAATTATTAAAATGGATGTTTTGGAAAATTAAAGATAAAAAAAAACTTTTATGTACCAGGAAAAGAAAGTTAATTAAATTTCACACCAGATTTTTAAAAAAGTTAAGTTAAAAATTTCAAATAATTGATTTCAAAAAGTAAATAATGATTTAAAATCGTTAAGCATATAATTAATAAAAGATTAGTATAAAAAAACTTCAGAATAAATTATATACATTTAAGATTTAAATGGGGTTTTAAGAAATGGCAGGTTTGAAATATTTGTCAAATTTTGCATAAAATGTTATCTATGGCAATTTAGCCTGATTTTCATCGCCAAGGTTGCCATAATATCAATTTGGCGGGATTACCAGATTTGGCGAAAAAATGTCGGACATGCTCCTTTAGGTTAACGTAACATGCATAATATTAGGGACGTGTAATGTATGAAAATTTAAATTATAATTTTGATCGACTGAACTACTAAACACTATTGTTAATAAAAAAAACACGTGGAATTCACGTTTTTTGCTGAAATCCAGTTACGTCAATATATTTGTTCACGTTATTTCATAATTTTAGCGATTTGCAAGTTCTTTGTAATTTTTTTTAATGAATGCATAAATAACTTGCAAAAGCTAAGTCTAAAGGTCATTTTTAATTTAATTGTTATTATGTTCTATGCTTTGATCCCCAATAATTTTTTTTTATTGTTAACTAAATCTAATAAATAATAAATGACATTAATTTGAATTGATGCATCTTGGAAAGTGCTATTTTTTAAGTAAATATGAAATTCTAATGTGTTTTTTAAAGACTATTTCAGCTAAAACTTTTTTTTTAATATTTATTTATGTAACATTGATGAATAGCAATCTATTTTTTTTATTAATCAGAATTGACTTTTTATTTCTTTAAATAGGCATGTGGCATTTTATCTTATTATATTTTTCATACAATTTAATAAATTAAAATTAATATGATAAACCCTAAAACTTACCAACCCATAGGTTACTCTTATACTCAATATTGTGTTCTTTAACTGCCAAATCTTGGGCTTCTTCTATAACCTAAAAGGTAATTTGACTTAAAAATATTAACAATGATAACTCAGTCTTACCCTAAAACTGTATCCAATTAAACAAATGGTTGAAAATACAAGGCAAAAAACAACAGATTTTTTTAAAAATATTTTTAATGTATTTTTAGAACTTCTTCTCTAGTGTATTAAAGTTGTAGATTTAAAGGTGGGCATATTTGTACCTGGTTCAAAAGTAGTTTGATTCATGAAGTTTATCATTAGCTTATTTATACATAACATATTATGCTTACTATGTGATTTGAAAATTATTTTCTTGCAAAGAAGTCTTCTAATGCCAGTGTTTTAACTTTACTCTTATGAAAATCAAACCAACAATCAAAATGGTTTTGAAAATTTTATTTTCTGCTATTTACTTAGGGTGGTTGGACAATGAGTTAAACTAATTTACCTCTTTCATTATAACAGCTCCTTTCTTTGGAAGTAGGGAAAGTTGTTTGATAGCTTCATCAACAGACATTCCTCTTACCTTTAAAAAAAAAGTAACAGTATATTTAGTAGATTTGATATTATTTGGCCTAAGCAATTTTTTTCTGTTAAGAAAAAGGCAAAGCAATTAAAGAATCATGATTTTCCGTAAGCGAAACTTACTCACCCAATGTTAACCAAATGGATAAATTTTTCACGATTAGCATCCACAATTTTTTTTTACATGTTTCTAAATTTGTTGGTATGCTTTGGTATAAAAAAAAATGTTTGTGTGTAGCAAAATCCTTGATATTGTTTTGAAAATCATTTTAACCCCCTGTAAAGCAGTGTTTTGCTTGTCAGCTTATAAAAACACCCATTCTAATTAACTTGGAGACATTTTTTTAAAAAGCACAATCGCGGGGCTTATCAACGACTAAGCATACCAATAATTTCTAAAACAATAGATCAAAAATTGTGGATGCTAGTTCTGAAAAAATCTATCCGATTTCTCTGTAGGTTAACACTAGATAAGTTAGTTTCGTTTTCGGAAATTCATGTCCCCTTATAATAGGTTGTTTCATTTGTTTTTACAATACCTAATTAACGAGAAAAATCTGTAGAAACATCAACCTTGTAAAACATAACATAAATAAAAGCTATTTGTTTTCACGTTACTTTTTTATACAATATAAAGTTTTAAGTGGCATTAATTAGAAGAAATAGACTTTAAGTACTTGGTTTTTGGTGGTATTATCATGATCCAAGTAAACTATTTGTTTTGAAGTTATATATATATATATATTTAATTACTTGATTCCCTAGATATATCCAGTGAGGATTTTGTGGCATAAATTTTTTAATTTAGTTTATGGAATTTTCAGGATGTAAACAAGGTAACAAAAATAGGTTCGTTTTTTGTTATTTAGCTTTTGAAAAGGGAAGGGAAATGTCTATTAGTATGGAACAAATTTACACTAATATTTTAAATAATATATTCAGATAGACTTGCTTAATTCAGTGTGAATATGGTTGACCCTTTACACTGATGTACGAGTGAGATATTGCAGTGTAATTTATTTTATTAATACGTACCAAACAAGCTATGTACCACATTTTCTTTGGTGAATATTTGATATTTTCTCTGTGGTGACACACCCACTGAAATTTAAAAAAAAAATAACCATAATACTAACATGCATGTATACTTGGTCTCACAGAAACAGACAGGATGTTAAAGCAATATTCATTTAGATATTTAAATACGAAGAGTCCAGGGGAAAAAAACTTTCGACTGGAGGCCATCGACCAAGGCAAGTCATCGACTAAACTGGTGTAAGGAAACCAATTTCTCACTTGGTTCTTCTCTTATGGCAACCTTGAAAGGCTTATACAGAGTCATTCCACGTCAAATCAACACACTCATTAAACATCACCGTCTCAGATTTTTCTGAAATTTGGAACAACAGTAGTGTTTATATAGTTATTTGTGAAATGAAAATTTTAATTCACAAATATTGATCCGTTTAAAAAATATGGCACTTTAAAAGTTCAAAAAATTGGTCAAAAAACCGCATCCGACCAATTTTCAAATTGACCCAGAAGCTTTCCTAATTAAGCTAGAGACCTGGGATACATGTCATCTGACAGAGATTTGTATGAACTTTTTAATGATATGTAACACACTTAGGATATATAATATTTTATTTAAATTAAAATTTAATTAAATTTTAAAATTTAATTTTTTTAAAAAAGTACATAATTTAAAATTTCGAAATTAATTACATGAATAGTTAGGACTCTTTCACATCATCTGACAAAATATCATGTTGGGATGAGAATGGGTTCATTGATAAAAAAATTCAAAACTAAAGCTTGTTTTTCATAAATAATTGTTTTTATTAATAAACTTGATCAACTAATTTTAAAATGACCTAGATGGTTTCCTAATAAATTTAGAAATCGTGTTAAGTGCTAGTTTACAGCAATTTATAAGACAATTTTAATAAAATATAACACATTCAGATTATAGAAGATTTTATTTAAATTAAAATTGAATTTTAAATTTTTTTAAAAAAATTCACTTAAAATTTTAAAACTATTTTCTTGAATAGTTGGTATTTTTTTAACAATATATGGGTAAAATATCATTCTGGTTTTAGAATTGGTTGCTAAAAAAAATCAAAACTGAAGATTGTTTTTCATTAATAAATGTTTTCACTATTAACCTTGATCAAGCAATTTTCAAAACGACCTAGGAGGTTTCCTAATTCAGCGATAAACCTGTGTGGTAGGTTTCATTTTACAACAATTTGTAAGACCTTTCTAATGATACGAGAATGATGCAGCTGGCCCAAATGGGTGAAGAAAAGTTATCTTTACCTCATCAAGTTCATTTTTCTCCAATCTCTTTCTCTTTACTGAGCCTCCAACTCCGTCGCAAGGCCCTTTACCATGCGATGTGGCTGAAAAGTGCCACTCTGCTTTTACATTAAAATCTGTTTCGGTGTATGCAGGAAACTGGTGGCTCGGGTACGTTTTGGTGAAAAATGAACTTGATGAGGTAAAGATAACTTTTCTTCACCCATTTGGGCCGGCTGCATCATTCTCGTATCCAAGAAACGCTGATGTTTTGTGGGTGTCAGTAGTGGACATTCTAGCAAAAGTTAATCCTGTGACTCCCACTGGAAAAAGTTATGTTCTACTTCAAAGTGATGTCTTCCAAACAAATGTGGCTTTTTCAAACTACAAATGTAACTTTCTTCAGGTTATCATTCAGAATTATTGTAAAGGTAGTGTTAATATTAGTATTCTTGTGTTATTCCTAAGCTGAATTATTAACTAACAATAATGATAAACAAGCTCCACTGTTTCTTTTTTATTTGTAATTTAATTTAAATCTTTTATATTCTAAATTTGTTACATGTCATTAGAAAGGTCTTACAAATTGTTGTAAAATGAAACCTACCACAGGTTTATCGCTGAATTAGGAAAACTCCTAGGTCGTTTTGAAAATTGCTTGATCAAGGTTAATAGTGAAAACATTTATCAATGAAAAACAATCTTCAGTTTTGATTTTTTTTTTTTAGCAATGAACCAATTCTTATACCAGAATGATATTTTACCCATATATTGTTAAAAAAATACCAACTATTCATGAAAATAATTTTAAAATTTTAAGTATGCATTTTTTAAAAAAAAAATTAAAATTCAATTTTAATTTAAATAAAATCTTCTATAATCTGAGTGTCTTATATTTTATTAAAATTGTCTTATAAATTGCTGTAAACTAGCACTTAACACCATTTCTAAATTTATTAGGAAACCATCTAGGTCATTTTAAAAATTAGTTGATCAAGTTTATTAATAAAAACAATTATTTATGAAAAACAAGCTTTAGTTTTGAATTTTTTTATCAATGAACCCATTCTCATCCCAACATGATATTTTGTCAGATGATGCGAAAGAGTCCTAACTATTCATGTAATTAATTTCGATATTTTAAATTATGTACTTTTTAAAAAAATTTAAATTTTAAAATTTAATTAAATTTTAATTTAAATAAAATCTTCTATATAATCCTAAGTGTGTTGCATATCATTAAAAAGTTCTTACAAATCTCTGTCAGATGACACCTATCCCAGGTCTCTAGCTTAACTAGGAAAGCTTCTAGATCAATTTGAAAATTGGTCGGATGCGGTTTTTTGACCAATTTTTTTAACTTTTAAAGTGTCATATTTTTTAAATGGATCAATATTTGTGAATAAAAATTTTCATTTCACAAATAACTATATAAACACTAATGTTGTTCCAAATTTCAGCAAAATCTGAGACGGTGAGGTAGAATTTTGCCGAAAAGTGTGTTGAATTGACGCGGAATGACTCGACAAGAGAAGAACAAAGAGAAAAACGATTTCCTGTCGCCACTGTCCGCCAAGCAGACCTGAATGCGAGAAGATTCTAGTCAATCAAGGGTTCTTCCCTTTGTCTCTTCATATAATAATTGTTTAAAGATAAAGTATCTTTAATTTAAGGAAATATTGACACTGAAACTTATTACTTGAGATTAAAGTTATGAAGCAACTTGAACAAGTCAAGGTACTAGATACTGTAAGATGTAAAAACTTTTTTAGATACCCGTACATAATATTCTAAATGTCCCAAGTAGGCCAGTTTCATATGCAACTGTTTTGGTACCGTTCACCACATTGAAAACCATACTTACAGTTTAACCTGCTTTTTTTTTAATCGAGTAGTGGCAATGTTAAATAAATTTGAAGTGCAGAAATATTGGCCAACGTACTATGCCACTACCACAGTTTAACTTTGTCACTACTTAATTAATATTCGTAAGTATGGTTTTCACTATGGTGAACATTATCAAAACTGTTGATGTGAAACAGGTCTAAAATATCTAACAGCTCATTTTTAAATGTTCTTTATTACTAATAGTAGAGATAGAAATTAATTCTGAGAATGACCAGAATGTTTATTTAAAAAACTGGGGAGTTGTGCACCCATTTTTTGAAGAAGTGCCCTGAATTAGTTACCCAATACTACCGTTTTGCTTACTAATTTCATGTTGAGTTTAAAAAAATTAGGACAAGTTAAACAAATTATTTACGAATTTAAAAAAGGCTATTTTCCACATGCTATCCGACAGTATTTTTTATAATCTAATCAGACGCAAAAAAAATCTTGGTTTTGAATTGGAAATTAAACAGTAAAAAAGTAAATTCTATTTTGTAGCAAAACGCAAAAAAAATTTTAGTTACTTTGTTGCATTAAAATTATTTCATGCTCAAATACAGAATTTTCCAACAATCAGATGCCCTTATTTTATTTTGCGCACTAGTGCATAAAAGTAACTTTTAAACATGATTTTGTTAAAAGCATCACTTTTGCCATGATTATTGATTTGAATTTTGAAGAAGTTAGTTTTTTAGCACAATATTATAACAAATATATTTTTCATACATTGTCAGCATTCAACAAACAAAATGCTTAGACTAGCCAGATGGGATGCATTTCAGTAGGTTAGATATTTTGTTCTATGCAAACTTTTATCAAAACAGGTCAATGTTTTAGTCCCACGTTGACAATTATACAAGACAAATTTAAATTTTCAGAACACTCAAACAAATGATCCTAAAACACAATGTTAGTCCAAGTTTGACATTTATTTCCCTCCTAATGTGAAAAATGAGTTTTCTGCCTTAAGTTTATGCAAATAAACAAAATATAATACATTTGAAGACCACTGAACAGTTTATGTAGGATAAATTAAATTACACAAGTAAAAAAGAATTTTAAAAACATTTAGCTAAATTTTTATTCTGATATGAAGTTGTTAATGGTACACAAAGTCGTCATTCATAGCTAATCAAAATAGTGCCGAATGAAAAGGCAATGTTATTTTTATATTTTTTTGGGTCAATAACTTGTTTTTCATCATACATAGGTCTTATTTCTGCTCTAAATGGCAACTCAAGCACTGTTTACACATCGGCTTTGACATAAATTGTAAGTCAAGTCGTTACAGTGAGTGATGTACATTTCACTATTGACTTATATGATAAATGACTACATCTGGTTTAAAAAAAAATAGCTAGTTTATAAATGCTGGACTTAACTAAAGCTGCCTAATTCTTGCTTCTTCCATAGTTCCCTACTTCATTACCTATCTTATAATACTTTTCTATATTGATATTAACAATCTGCTTGGTACTAGCAGTAAAAAAAAAACTACATCAGAAACTAGCCAAGATCAATGATTAGGTACAGCTATTATATAATGGCATGTGTTGGCAAGCTTGATATTTGATGGAGATTTGCTATTCCTATCTAGTTCCTACCTAGTTGTATAAATATGAAGCGAAATGTTTATCACATTTAAACATTCTTGTTGCTTGGCAACTTAACGCAAATCAGGGCCTGCCATTCTATCATAGCTGTTAAAATGCTTTTACCAGTCCAGCTTACAGATCACAAGGAAAATATTATGTTTGATCAAAAAAGTGGAACAGCTCTAGTATACAAGACAAAGTATTTAAATTCCAAGTTTCGTTGGCGACTTTCAAATCTCATGTTAAAAAAGAACAGATAGAAGAAAGCAAGATCTGCAAAAGCAAGCTTTGCAAGATCCAACTGTTTTACTACTTGGCAACAAATCATAATGTCATACCTTGCCAAATAGCATATATTAGAAATATACCAATTTAAATGTAATGCTTACAGCAGGGCGTCTTGGTTCACCAGGTTTTTGGGGAGGATACACCCATTGATTCTGGTCTGTCCACTTTTCTACTTTGAGATTTGTAAGACTGGTGTGAAAGCTTTGCTGACCAATCAATGAGGACGTAAATGGCTGAATGTGACTCAGAAGAGCACTTGTAAGTTCTTTTGTTTTGGCAACTCCTATCAGCATTTTCAATGCCATGATTACACCTGCAATAGAATGATACCAATTATCAATGCTATGGTACTAACAACTGTACTGATGTTTATAAAAGAAAACAAAATTGCCCGGACTCTAAACAAGGTTTAGGCTTTCAATGAACCCTGCAATACTGATGGTATTCAAATAAACAGTGCCTGGGACTCTACGCGAGTGATTAGTGCAATGTCACCTTGTTTCTACTAGCCTATTGTGCTGTACTAAATTATTAAGAAGTAATATTTCACATTTAGTTGACAACTAATACTTTTTTAAAAGCAAGCTTTTATAATAGGGTGTTCTTGCATTGTCTAAACATTATAAGTTTCTTAGGTTTATTATGTTTTTGTATACAACACTAACATCGCATGGAAATATTATGATATCATTGATATTACCGAAACATGTATAATTTAAATGAAGCCGAACTATCGCCACAAACGGAAACCATAATACACTTAAAGTAGACGTTTAACCTTGACTTACTTAAGAACTGTTTGAATGGAAAGTTTCACAATGTTTTTAATTGTTCAATTGAAAAATATTTTTAGTTATTAGCAATACTTCAATAAAGATAAAGATTTCAGAAAAAAATGCGAAAATGTTTAGAAGTACATGTTTATTTTGATTTACGCCATTGAAGTGAAAGTTGTTAGGTTTTTTTTTGTAACCAACAGTCTGGTAACAAGATTAAATTGGTTTGGTTTACTTCACGTCCCATTTGACTAAACAGTGAACTAGTTCGATATACATAAAATGAAGATCTAGAACTAGTTTAATTTTATTTAATAGTTTCCGACCGTCTGTTTCTAGTCTCCTTCTAGAACTAGCTCTAGGCGATGCTCTATGCGAGTCCCCATCATCCCTCAAAAAGTGACAGACGACAATGCAATTTCAATGGGAATGTTTCAGGTGATGTACTGCTCTTGTTTTCATGTGTCATGTCCTGCGATTTCATTGATTGTTTCGGTTTCACTCTCAAAATACCCGTCATGGATAAAAAATAAATTTTTGCTTCATAAATTTTGCAGATCATAAGGCGCGTTTACATGAGCCATCGAATCCATGTAATGCCAAATCCTCCATTAGGGGAAAAATGGGTCGAGCAGGATTTCTAACCCAAACTCCGCAATCAACCCCCCATCCCCCCCCCCCCTTCGTAAAATAAGGCGTTTACATGGGAACCGGGAGTTGATGACGTAAAGCGCGGGACATCTGACATTTCTTGACAACTACACTTGAGAAATGTATTAATTGTTACTCGTATATTTAGCTAGCAATACTTTTCTATAAAACCTTCATTTCATAATGATTAGCAATATTTTGATGAGCTATATAAAAATTAAGCTTAAGTTATATAAAAACAAATTGAACAAAAGTTATATAAATTAAGAGCTTGAGTTATATAAAAATTAAAATTAAAAAATATATTTAGGATGGTTACATGTTAAGGTGTTTAGTCAAATGTTTTTTCCGAATCCACAGACAAGAAGTAGAAGTGGCGGAAACCATGGAATGAAACGCAAACCCTCCTTGATTGGAGGGTTTGCGAAACCCCCCAATGAACCCTGCAATTACCGGTTCTGCCGGGGTGAAAAATCCCCAAGGGGAAAAATTGCGGAGTTTTCTCTTCATTCCATGGATTCGATGGCTCATGTAAATGCGTCTATAATAAAGTGGCTATCACGTGACCTCCAATTGACTTGTTTCAGGTGACGTGCCCTTCCAGCTTTCATTCATGCCGTAATTCTTCCAGCTTTCATTCGATTGGAGCTCCATTTGATGCTATCTTTTCCCACGTGATATTGATTCACCAATCGTGGGTTGGTTGGTTGGCAGACATTCAGGTTTGTGTGCTTGGTCAGAGACCCGCTTATAAACCTTCGTCAAGTAAGACAGACACAGCAGACAACACACACACATAAGTGGATCCATCTAATTTTTAGAGACAGAGGCCAACTAGAGGATCCCCAGAATTGGCTTGTCACCCCCAGAGGTATTGATTTGGTATGGGAACTTGGAGGACTTTCGGAACCAACAGATTTAACGAGCACGTACTCCGAATATACTCGACAAACACAAACATCCATGCCTTACCGGGATTCGAACCCGAACCCAGAGGCTCCAAAGGCTAGCTCCCTAACCGTTGCGCCGCCGGGTCGGCACCAATCGTGGGTTGAGAAAGAATTTATTTTTATTCAGCATTTCTGTTTCCACTCAATACCTGGACAATACCTGGAACTACTTGTGAAAAGTACAATTTGACGAGTTGCATTTTTGTATGTTTTTAACCATAAAAATGGCTAGAGTATCGGTCCAAATGGGGAAGTTGACCTTCAAACTCCAATTACCTAATTAATATTAACAATATAATTAAAAGTAATGCAAATAATTAATACGATTTTCAAACTTTATCGTTTGTAAGAGGGAGGCGGAGAAGCAAACAAACGGGGATGGATTAGGGTGCCTGGATAAATAGTAAGTACAAGTTCGTTCTTTTATTTAGGCTCTCTAGGATGGACATAAAGTATAAAAGATATGTAACTTTTTAAACAAGTTAGGGGGTGGGGGTGCCACCCAAATACTTTTACTATGATATCTGTAAATGTTTCCCTAATGATTCTTATTTTCAATTATCAAAACCTACTTTAAAATTTGAAATCTTTTTTTAAATGAGTTAGAACTAATTTTCAAGTGCGGGCATGACAAAATAATAATAAATAAAATACAACATCAATGCATTTTAACATTTTAATTTATAAACAACACATTATATCTTCTGAAATGGATGTAATAAACATTATAAAAACAACAACATGATGACTATCTACTATACAAACTAATAACCATTGTTCATCCTATGAAAAAAGATAATCACATGGAAAAAAATGTAATAACTTGAAAAATTTTCGGTAGTAAGAGAATCTATGGATTTTTCATAAACTTTTAGCCAAGTGTCTTTTAAATGTTTCAGAGTAAATACTCTTCGATCTTCGATAAAAAGCAATCAGACATTTTTTGACATTTATAAAGTCTGGTAAATAATTAAAATGGTTATTTCGTGAAGGATATAGCGCCGGAAACAAGTCATTGAATTGGGAAATAACCCTTTATAATTGTAGCAAAGTGGAAGGCCAAATTTGATCTCGAATTACTCCATTTTAAGCCTAGGGAAGCTTCTCTGGACTTCACACTTTCCATCCTGTTCGGTGGGTGGGCAAAGTATATATTAATAGTCGGCTATGCGCAAGTCGCCACAGGTTTCGTTCTTCGCTTCTTCGGAATAACCAAACCTTCGAACATGGCGGAAATATGGAAAGTCACGAAGATTTTTTCTGGCCTTAAAGTTTAGTAGGCCGTGATTTGATTTCAAGTCCTCTGGGATTGCTAGATATGAATAACCATCGTTTTAGCAACTTAACAATTTGGACCCCGCCAGGATTCATATGTCAACGAATCTTATAGCAAGTGCTTTTAAACATTTTTTCCCCTAAATTTAATCACATTTTATTTCTTTGTCTCAGATAAAATATACTCAAAAACATTTAAACTACAGAGAAAATCAGAAATTGCGTTTGTTTGTTGCATTTCTACAATATGATCAATACATAATTTAATTAAGGTAGTCGACTTCCTATTCGAATAAGCACGCCATTGCTGGTGGTCGCAAAGTAGGCGGGTCACGCTATTCAAAGCCGGCACGGAAAGTCATCGAACATGTGCATCCATTGTTTTTTCAAAATAAGAAGGACTAACATTGTACCAGACACCACATTGAGAACCCTATAAATATAAATTCATTTTATTTAACGAATTGCTTAAATGATGTATGGGTGGAGTAATCGAAGGCTGTCTTTTCGTATTCTGAATCTAATTTTGGTAAGTCCAATTGTTTTCTTAACTAAGGCTTTAAATTAAATAGTTTGAAAAAAAATGATTGCATTTTTTCTTCGGGGATAAAATTTGCAGACTAAACTGTAAAAAGTAATTTGTAATTTTAAGAACTTATTGTCCTCGTTTATATTTTTCAGTTTATTTTTGAAAATCTGAATGAATGAAATTGAGGCTCAGAGATATCCCATGCTCCTCTCTTACTTTTACATTTTTAAAATAATATTTTATTAAGTTCAGTTTTTAGTTTTAGGATTTGGAAAACGAATTGTTGTTTTAGGTGACGTATTTCATTCCTGTCTTTCCTTCGATCGGTGCTCCGATTGGTGCTCTGTTCTCACGTGACAATGATTCACCAATCAAGGCTCGAGAAATATATTTTTTTTCATTTAGAACTTCTGTTTCCACTCACGATCTAGAATATGCCCATGTTAAGTAGATACCCGTGACAAAGTATAAGTGGTTTATTTTATTTCTACAAACCAAGCAATCGAACAGATAATTTTCTCTATTTACAGAATATGGAATAAAAGAAGCTGAAATTGGATAAATGTTATCTAATATAATATTTGATTCTTTAACGAAGTTATATATCATGCATAAATTCATACATCGATCTATAGATTTGTATTCGAATCAATACACACATTTGGTGAATTAAAAATAAGCGTTTAACGTAGTAACTTTTTAACATGCAGAGTTGCAGTTTTTGGAGAGCAAGCACGGCAACAAGGTTTTTCAAACGGATGAACTGATTACAGATTCTAAAGTAATTATTTTTTTACAATTCACACTATAAACGTAAGTATCAACCTTTTTTTTTTTTCATTGCTAACGATGTGTTTAACATATGTGGATGAAAAGAAATTATTATTTTGCATTTCAGTGAATAAATTTACTTTTATTACATAAAAAAGTAATGCATATTATTATTCTTAATTAATTGTAATGTAGTTTTAGTAGAACTGTATAGCTTTATAGTTAATAATTTTTTTTATTTTTTTACAGATGAAACACGCAAAACTATTAGGATAAGTAATTTTGCACCTAAAATGTCGGAAGAATCTCCAAACAAGGGAGGTGTACTAGCTCCTGATGAAGAGGCTTTAGAAACATCCGGTGAAATAGAACCTGAATCACCTGGTTTAGAAATTTTTTCCTCTGCAAAAAGCGATACCCAAGAAAAAGATGAAGAATATGAAATTCAAGAAATTCAACTAACTCAGGAAGATTCCGACCAGAGTATTGATGAATTTCCACACACAGAACTTAAAAGTTCAGAAAGCAATTCTGAATTGCCGAGAAGTAATGCAAAATCGGAACCTGAGACTGTACTGATTGATCCACAAGAAGCAGATAAAAACTATTTAATAGAACTTGAAGTTACACAGCGAAGAAATTATTCAGATAGAGAAAGAAATATTTTAGAAAATACAATTTTATCAACAAATGCGCGTAACCGTTTGGATCACCAATACTATAACAAGTAAGTTTAGTATTTTGCATAAAAAAGAAGCCTAAAGGAGTAAGGAGTCGATGGAATGACTTCCTTAAAACTTCTTCGTACACTAAAAAAATTTGGTGGAATGGAACGTTACTCCATAAAAAAAAAAGGTAGCAGCATGTGCTACCTCCATCTCCACGGAGTAACATTACAGCACAAAAGTGGAGGAAGTGTCAAGCTTCCTCCTATTTGTGGGGTAACGTTACTATTTGGTACCGTTGTTTAATGGTTGTATTGTTACTACTTGGTGTAACATTAAAAATGGAGGCAGCACATGCTGCAACTGGTTTTACGGAGTAAACGTCCCACCAGATTTTTACAGCGTTCACACAAACCTTATAATGAAACGATGTCTTAAGTAGTTGAGGTTGTGACGTTGGCATTTGTGAACCAACTAGTGAACAGTTATTCGAATTTATTATTTTCTCATACAAAAAATAATTGTGGGTTACTATTTCCATAAAGATAGTTAGTTTCCTAAAATATCATTACACAATTTTTTTTGCAGTGTGTGTAATTTCTCTGTATGTGCAATTTGTGGGGTGAAGTAACGTAAACAAATTTATCAAATCTATTGAGTTTCAGCTCTTTTCTACAAAGTTACAGATTTTTTAATTATGGAAAACTTTTACTTTTGGATTTTTTTAAAAAATATAAATTAAGTTTCTTAAAGCCAACTGAATTATTAGTTTTGAGGTATACAAAATATTTTGTTGGTTAACACACATACTTATTTTTTTGAAATTCGCCACTCATTAAATCGCTAAAATAAGTTGTGGACTTTTATTTAATTTCCACAACGCGTTATGGTCTGTTTTGAAAAAGTAGCTTTCTGGGTTTTTTTTCTCATTGGTCGTTAAATACCAGAATGCGTTTTGTTGCTTTTTCCACTTATGAGATATCTCGAATCTTTATTAGTAACATATTTCTAGAAAATCTATTCCGAAAAAAAAATGGTTTAAATCCATTATTTATACAAGGATTCGTCATCATTATGTGTATCGCATATAACATGTTACCTCAATCGATTATTCTCTGGTACTATCGATTTCCGTTGAAAAAGGTACAACCTTAATAATCCGACATCCTTCTAGTTTTGTTTATTTTTGAATGCAGGCCATTGCTCCCTGGAGACTCAGCAATGTGTATTGACTTTACCTTTGAGCTAGTTATTCGATAGAAACTCTGATGACCAATGGAAGTTGGTCAGAAATATTGATCATGTTTCGTGTCGTAACTACATGAAAAAAAACATGTTCTATTTCTAAAATCTGCCTTCATGATTTATTCAAACGTAAATAACGCATAAATAATTGGATTTTGTAGAATTCATTAATGAGTCACTTCTACTTATGTATTTGTAAATAGTAATATATATTAAAATAATATAATTAGGTATTTTTCCGTTCAATTTGTTTATATTTTAATAATATGAAACATAGATTTAATTTTAAAAACATTGTAACTAAGAAAAAGTAAGTAAAATTAACCAAGAAGTTCTTATAAAACTAAAATTGCTTCATTTTCTGTTATGTTAATCGCCGTGGCTATTTCCCCGCCCAGAATAGTGGTCGAACCCAAAAAGAGGGTTGCTTTGGTTTTAATGCCAAACGTAGGTATTCGCCTATCGCGCCTAAATTAGGCAATGTGCGTTTCGTTTTTGTGCATGTGTGTGGTTCTTGATCCGAAAATATAAAACAACTTAAAATATTATTGATAAATAATTAATGATGATTTATCGAATGTTTATACAGTGAAATAAATCTAGTCATGTAAATTTTAAGTATAAATACAATATGATATTAAAACAATTTTAAACAAATGTAATTTTGAAACTGGTAAAGGGTTTGAATAGTACAGTGATATACTAATTGGAGCATGAAAACAAATGTATTAGTTGCCTATATTTTGTAGGATATTTTTTTTAAAATAATGCCTTCTTGGTTTTTGAAATACTATACTTATAAATAGATTAAAGAAAATATTATTATGACTATTTTTAAAATTAAGAAATATATTAAAGGAAATATTATTATGACTATTTTTAAAATTAAGAAATATATTAAAGGAAATATTATTATGATTATTTTTAAAATTAAGAAGCAATTTGAACTCTAAGATATTTTAATAATAGTTTAAAAAAAAACGTTTCATAAAGCTGTCTTTATATTATGCTAGTCTGAGGGCCAATACATTGACAAAGAAAATCTAATTAAAAGGGTGTAAAAAATAAACGGGGTAAATTATTTTCATGCGACATTTTTTGCATTCACAAAGAAAAAATACAGAAATATCGCAGTCTAAAAGCGAAAGAACTAAAAGATTTTTAAAAAATTAATTAAATATTTAAAATTCAAACGAACTAGCGATATATTGCCAATATCTGCAACCTGGCTACCTGACAGAACTTGTCCTAGATAGGTCCTGGGCAACTAAATAATTTCAACGCATATTAATACTCACAGAAATTCTTATATTAGATAGGTTATTTGCTTCGAAAGATGTCTTGATTTCGAACCCTACAGAAAACAAAAACCGATGTTCACGATCATTTATTTAACTTTCGATCATTAACCACGTTTCAATTACGTTTTGTGTTAGTATTTGGAATAGTATATAATTTTACAGCTTTAAGAGGTATTGTCAGTCCCAGAGTGCTAATGCATTAGTTTTTTGGGATCACAACTTTCGCAGAAGTATTGCTTTGCCATGTTAGCCCTTTTTCCCTGGGTATGGGAATCACCATAACATCAAAATGAAACAAATTTGAAACGAAAATGTTATCTAGTTATTTAATTATATATTTTTGAAGTTTTAAAATGCTCAAAATATATATAGCATATGGCGACACTATTTTAAAACTTCATCAATTAATAATTAAATAACCGGATGTTATTTTCATTTCAATTTTGTTTTAAATTTAGTTATGATGATTACCATACCCTGGTGAAAATGGGATAACATGGCACAGCAATTCTTTTGCAAAATTTGTGATTTTAAAACTAATCCATTAGCTCTATGGGACACACAATCCCTCTTAAAGCTGTATAAAATTCCGAATACTTACACAAAACTTAATTGAAAAGGATTGATCGAAGGTTAAATGATCGTGAACATCTGTTTTTGTTTTCTGTAGGGTTCGAAATCAAGACATCTTTCGAAGCAAACAACCAAGCTAATTATAAGAATTTCTGTGATCTCTATTTATGTTCCGCTTTTAAAAATATTCAATATTTGTGGTGCTGCCATCTATTGGGAAAGAACAAAACTAAAAGCGGGGGCGTCTTTCATCGTCTTCTTCACCGGAAATGGACGTAACAAATAATTATTTTCAATGTTTGACAGAGACTACAAGGACAACAACTCGACGTATAATCGCTGCCTACCATATAGGAACACTTGCCTATGCATCTTCGCCTATAGCTTCTTCTTGTCGTATCTGTGTTCCGGAGCGGTCATTTTCTTTCTACTGGAAGGTAACGAGGAATCCTCCAAGATGATAGACATCAGTTCTCTGAAGAACGACACTGCCATCTTACTGGCTACAGAACTACGACAGGTGCAGTGAATTTATACGTAGCATATTTTATATGTATAATTAATATAGTGTAACTACACTTTTCTTCTGAAACTGTAAAACAGTTTACCTACCTGGGAACTCTGATCTCTAGTAGCAATGATCTGAAAATTGAAATAAATAATAGAATCTTCATGGCTAATAGAAGTTTTTATGGCCTCAGAAACCAATTTAAGTCTAAGTTTATTTCTGTTAACACCAAGCTGAGCATTTATAAAACTTTAATCAGACCTATTGTCCTATATGATATGGATAGTGAATGTTGGACCCTCAATAAAACAGTGGAAGAAAAGTTGCTAATATTTGAAAGGAAATTATTAAGGAAAATATTCTGACCTATTAAGGAGAACAATGAGTGGAGAATTCTTTACAACTATGATTTACAGAAATTGTGGCAAATTTGGCGGGACCGACATTGTGAGAACTATAAAAAGCATCCCGAATTAGGGGGCAGGGCCATCTGTACAGATGACCCGATGATTTCCCCACCAAAATAGTGACTTTTTCCAAAATTGAAGGTACTAGACGTAGAGGACGACCACCCACACGATGGTTAGACGATGTTGAAAGGGACCTTAATCTAATAGGAGTCAACCGATGGAGAGCCATTGCGGCTAATAGGGCCAACTGGAGGAGGATCAGCGAGTCAGCCTTGGCCTGCAAAAGGCTGTTGAGCTTATGAAGAAGAAGAATTAATATGCTGTTATCCTAATCACCGAATCTAAAGACTAGACAAATAAACTAGGGGTATGCAACACTGCACGATGTTCAACTACCACTCAATAAATCAATATATTTAAAGATAATTATATACCCTAAAAGGTATTTAAATTACTTAAAAACCTAATAGTCATAAACCATTATGGCAGCTCCCATTTTCGCAAGCGCTCTTCTTCTTCAACAGGACTACTGTCTAGAGCAGGTCAAAGCTTTCTCCAGGCAGGACGATTTGCATCCAGACTTCTCCGTCTTTAGTTCTCCCAACTCATTTTCAAGCCCTTTTCAACCTTATTGTGACTGGTCTCTCTCTTCTCCTTGTGCCCGCAATCCTTGGAAATGTCAATTTGTTTTTTTTTTCAGCAGGGTCTGAATTTTCTCGTCGAAAAACGTGTCCCAGCCATCTTATCTTGTAGGATTTGATAACTCTCAATATATCAGGCTGTTTGTACTTATTTGCACAAGCGAAATTTTCTCAAAAGTCTTATTATAAAGCCCAACTGTTACTGGGAGCTCGTGTACCAAATTTCGAGTCTGTAGCTATTGTCATTTTTTAACAATACCTTTACAACTAAAAAAAAGTTCCATGGCAGCTATCCTTTGCGCAAGCACGATTTTCTTGAAAATCTTATTCTCACGTTAAACAGGTTCTTGGAATTCGTGTACAGAATTTGAAGTCCGTAGCTCTTTTAGTTCGAGCTGTAGAGTGGTTTCAGACAGACGAAGCAATGTAAAAAAAAATAGAATAATCACACTCTAAAACGTGTAGAAAACACAAAATCTCCGTTTCAGATTTGCGAAGAAGAGAGACTTGGAGAAGAAAGGAAGAAATAATTAGCTATGTTGTTTAATTATAATTGTAACATGGAACATCTTTAAACTGTACCTTGAAAATAGTTCTTTAAAAAGAGACCATCTCATAAATTCTCTCGATCTTATAATGCTTAGTATTGACTAGTTCTATCATGACCGGTCACCTGTGGGTAGAGTAACCTTTATATGCTCTTTTTATATTCAGATTTTATGCATCATATGTCACATTTACAAATGAAATGAAACTTTTGTTTTATTATGTTTTTTTAAAGGTTAAGGATTAAAAATATTTGAAGAAGTTAATTATTAAACGAAATAAATATAAATTATTATTTATGTTTAAATATGACACAGGTGTCGCCTTATGAACCCATTTGGGCCCAGTACATCTTTAAGCATCTGGAGATTTTCGAAGAAAATTTAATGCGAGCAAGTGGAGTGGATGATTGGAGAAAAGCTAAGGAAAGAGGTTTACGAAAGTGGACAAGGAAAACCTCGCTGTTCTATAGTCTTTCACTTTTGACCAGAACAGGTTAGTATACATATAATTATCAGTGGATTTATTGTTAAATCTTGTTATTGATTTATTGTTATACTGTTTTTATTGTTAAAATATTAAAGGTCGTTGGCCAATGATGCTTATCTTGTTTTTGGTCAACTCGCTGAACAATGCCGTCTGTAGCGACATGCTTGCTTCCTTGGTCCCCTTCTTCATGAACATAAGTTCGGCCACCTTTAAATTTTCAACAGCATTCACAAACAACGCCATCACTCATAAAGGTGTCTCCATAGAATCTATTCATTCTTCGATGAATTTCTGTTGCACTGTTCCCTTCTGCCTGCGAGAAACGAAAAAAAACACAGCCCTCGTACATACATTGAGTGTTATTTAATCGCTAAGCAAATTTAACTTTTGAGTGAATACACTCGAAACATCAAAAATAGAGGAGAGGTGGGTATTGTGGAACGGGGAATATGGAATACAGAAGTTTCAGCCCTCTATGGAAACTTTGGTATTACTCGACGTAAAAGTTAAGTATTCCATAGCATACTCCCCATATAAAGAGTTGGAGGATGATCAGACAGACGGACGAAAAGTATGAAAGTTAGGTATCTGAGGTCATAGCTTTCTAACAAAAAAGAATTTTTAAGATCCGATGGATAGAACCGATTTTGGAAGGGGGGTACGGACAGACAGACAGACGGACATCGACCGCATGTCAATACCTACTTTTTCATTTTTTTTTTAATTCTTTCGAATTAAAAAAAGAAAAGTAGGCTAAAAATAAATACTGTATTGTTTCACCATTTGCACTTCATTACCATTAGTTATATTGTATGTACTTAAAATGATTGTGTTGATTTTTATTTAAAAACAAAAGGGTTATTCTTAAAAATGTAAATGGTATTCCATAATACCCTCCTTTCCTCTATATACATAATAAAAATACACTTCTATTCCCAAAGAAAATGTCTTCCAATACAAAAAAAAATTAATCTCAAAGTTTGGTAAAGTGGATAATAAATGTACATTTCATTATAACAAATATTTTTTGTCCATAGGTTATTGCTCCATGTCTCCTAAATCCGAATGGGGTCGAACAGTAACTGTGTGCTACACATTATTTGCAATTCCTTTGACTCTAGCCTGGTTCCTGATAACTGGACGAGCACTAGCACATATATGGTCAAGAACCCTCGACGTTTTATGTTGCTCCATATGTATCCGTTGTTGCAATAATAAAACAATGAACAATAACTCTGCTAAGAAGAATTCGAATTCTATAACTCCAATCGATCATGAATTGGATAGAATGTTTAAAGATATGGCAGACAGTGAAAAAATGAAATTTCGAGAAATGCGCTCTGCTGCTAGTGCGCGATCGATAATCAGCATGAGATCTGTTGCACATCAGAGATCACGAAACGAAATCGAACCCGAATTGAAACTTATTTCGATGGATCAAGCTGTGAGCATTGTTTTTGCTGTTCTTTTCTTCGTCGTATATTTTGTTATTGGGTCTGCTTTGGTGGCAATCCAGGAAGATTTTCCAATAACAGACTGTTTGTATTTCAACTTTTTGATGCTTGCGACTATCGGCCCCTCATGCGATTTTCACAACAGTTTGTTTGAAGTTCGAATCAGTAATCAGCTGTACCATTTTTATTTCTTGTACGTCGGTTATAGTATTTTGTCGATGGTATTCTACCTGATATTCACGTTTTATTTTCCTGCATTTAATAGTAATGAGATTAAGAAAAGGATTAGATAGTCGCACTAGAGCTATATATGGGTCACTTGTAGGACCAAGTTATTCTGAACCGCGTGCAAGTGACGACGGCGGACACCTGAATGGGAACCCTACGTAATCCAAGAGTGGCATCGTAAAGCTGTAAGGACATTAAACAACAACATATTTAACGTGCTCCTTCGACTTTTTATATGGAGAATTTGTGGTTGCGAGTTCAAGTACCTGAAGGAGAAAATATTTCTAAAAAATTATAAATAAAATTTTACTATATTGTAAATAACGGAATCATTTTGTAATTGTGTAATAAATTATACTGTAAATAGTTTCAACTTTGTATACTATTGTTTCTTTTTTGATCTGTAAAGTGGCAGTGGTGCAAACTGCAGTTATGATAGGGCGAGTGTTGACTTCCTCACTTCCTTCAACTACACTGCTCAAAACAATTAAGGGAGTACTTTGCATACTTAAGTTACCCTTTCAGTCCCAACTTTTTATTTTTTATTCTAAAAATCTAAAATTTGTGAAATAGATTCATTATGCATCCAGAATGAAATGGTAAAAAACAGGGGAGTGGGGGAAGGGGGATCTTAATTTTTTCAACTAAAATTTATGGAAACAAAAATTGGAATCATAACTGTTGTTTTCACATTTTCATTTAATTTAAAACAAACATTATTTAATTATTCAAAAGAATGATTATTCCATCTAACTATATAAGAAGAAAATATTACTTTATAGAAAAATTTATAGAGAATTTGATAAAACTAATTTGAAATAAATGCGAGCTTAACTTAGTGAGAAAAAAATCGCAAGCTGATGATTCCAAATGGAATCTTGGGGTGAAAGGATTTAAACCATACGCTATCCTAATTGTTTTGAGCAGTGTAGATTTCGATGGGACATGATTGATTTTTGAACGTTAATATAATATTTAGACATTAGTTTTGTTTATTTAAATTCTTAATAATGGCTAATAACATATTTTTAAAAACATCATAGGACAAGGTTAGAGTTCGTTGGGGTGACTTTGGCCCAAGCATTAACTATGTAAGAAACGTATGTTTTTATCATCTATGGGGTAGTTCTATAGAATTAAATTGTAATTTAAAAATGTTTGAACATGAAAATTACAAGTTATAAGTTACAAACTTATTTAAAAAAGTTTATAACTTAACATTAACTTTATACTGAATCGTAGAATTACATTACCGCAGTGCTGATTAACCCTATTCATCGCCGATTATAAAAGTGAAACTTCAATTTAATAAAAGGAAAATTATATATATATATATATATATATATATATATATATATATATATATATATATATATATATATATATATATATATATATATATATATATATATATATATATATATATATATATATATATATATATATATATATATATATATATATATATATATATATATATATATATATATATATATATATATATATTATTTGACGAGCAATATTTAATAACAAATATAAGCATTTTTATGTTACTTTTTTATTCATTATATTATCTTTATTATATTATTATTTAAATAGTTTAATTTTTTAAAATTCCTTTTAAATATAGATAATCATCAGAGTAAAGCTTCTTCAAAAATAATTAAACAGAATACTCTTTTTCATGTATTTTTGAAAAGTGTTATAAGTTCCATTAAGAAATCCTAACATCTTGGCCAAATGTATTAAATATGTACAAATCTTTTACCAACGATTGGGCCAAAGTTACCCCAGTCGGCGATACTGGAAAAAAAAATTGTAGGCAGTTTTGTATGAGATGAGAATCTGGCCCTAAAACATTTCTGGTATTTTAAATTGGGAAAATTACACGATATCGTCGGTCAACAAATGATAAAACAACGAATGTACAAAATCTGGGGATGGGCGATTTTTTAAAATAGTGGGCTTATCAGTTACTAATTTTCCATCCCTGGCGTTTGCACATACGTAGTTTTTGTCATTTGACCGACGATATGACATAAAAATATACTCTTACGAAACCACGAAAGACAAGGAAACCGAAACCATATAACTGCGATATATACGTGCTCGTTAAATCTGTGGAGTCGAAAGTCCCGACGGCGTTAGCGTACGATGTCGCTCGAAGTTCCGTTGGGTACCCGTTTAGGTGTCGACCTCGTCACTTGACCAAGGTTCTAAATTACGAGTCGTAATTGGCTGTGTTAAAGCTCCTAAAGGAGGCTAGAAATAGGCAGCCGGAAACGATTACCTTAACTTTCCGAAACTATGACGTTGCAAAAGTATTAGAAGAAGAGAAAATCTGGTGGTGACGTCAAATGAAAGGTGGTCATTAAGCTCATCGATTTGAAAGCTCTAGTGCATGACAATTACTAACCAAGTTATTTTCTTCGCTTATTTTTATAAGCTGTGTGAGTTTGGTTAAAACTGCGCATGTTTTTATTTATTTTTCTTTCTGTTTTACCACGGCACCACATGTGATGTCGTTCGACAAGTTTGTAAATGAATTTTTGCTTCTTTAAATCTTTATTTAATTGAAAATAACATTAAAAATATTTAATAATGAAGAGAGAATCAAGTACATCGTTGACATACCTTCTGCTACAACTTCAGAATCGAATAAAGAAAGATCCCGTATCATATGCGGAAGAGGTAATTTTTTTAATAACTTAAAATCATAGTTTTGAAATAAAAAAAGGATGCTTATGACTAATGTAATTAATGTTTTTTTTTGTAATTTTACAGTTTCACCAGCAACATGAACACTATAAATCTTTGATGGAGCTTTATAAGCTCAATCCCCACGATTACAATGAAAACATTGAAGATTTAGTGATGTTTCTGGCCCAGGTAATGCCGATATATTTTTAATGGAAATTTGTTAAAGTATAGATTGGCCTGTTCAGTCAAAAAGTCCGACAAATATCCTGTCTAATGGGAGTGCACGTTAAATATGCTCCCAAGTCCCAATGTTGCCCGTAAATATTATGGTGGGTTTCCTACTCAGGTGCTACTCTTGACTTTGGCTCTATAAATGACGCCTGTGGCCAATAGCAGTTTTGTAGTTCTAGTGCGACGATGATTCAACCTAACCTTAAATACAGATTGGTGTTCTCTTGACAACATCCACAGCTGCAATTTCATTATCCGCCACATCATGCAACTCGTTGCATTTCGTACTTGTCCACTCAGGATCAGATTTACTATACGGTCCCCCTTGGCGCGATGTTTTCGGATTTGGCGATAATTAATTTTTTCTGGCAACCTGTCTCACTTTGACTGAAGATTCGAATTCTATGACTTCGCACCGATGCGTTTTCCGCCAACCCTATCGGACCGTTGGTTGAGTTTTCATAAGAAATAATCCCATACAATATTTTCTTTGAATCGTGGTTTTTAAAATAATGTCGCCAAAATACGGACTTTTGGCGCGATTTTGGTAAGTTCGCCAAGGGGGACCGGACCGTACAGTAAATCTCTACCGTCCACTCATTTTACTCTAATTTCTCGAGTATGTATAAAAAGATTTGAGTAAGCCTTTATGAAAAAAAATGCTTTGAGATTTGGTTGACCAATAGATCCCTGCATAAAACTAAAGAGATACTACTATGATAGCGCCTAGAGCTTGCAAATATTCTGAGGGGTTGAAGTTTGTTGAACGATCTGTCTTGAACAAAAACTATATTTTAAGAATAACAATACATTACTGTGGTTATACTGAGAGCTGGCACATATATCTAGGCGTCATTTTAATGCATCCTGACCAAAATTACTATCTCATTGCAAAAAGAAATATAACATTTTTGGAGTAGAATTTGTTTCCTATCAAAAACATTGTATTCCGTTAATGTTTTTGATAGAAGACATTTAGATATTTTTCAATTCTGATTAAGCAATTTTTTTCTCTAAGACAGTCAATGCCCAGGCCGATAGCTAATTTTTAAAACAATGATCTCTGATGCATCGGTATAGCCCTAAAGTAGAGTATTATAACTTAATAGTCTATAGGCAATTAAATTGATCAATCTTTTCTGAAGCTTAACTTCACTAGCTTTATTTTTTGAAAAATGTTATTAGATGGTTTAACTGCATACTATGTTTAAAAAACCATTAATAAAATTGCATTAGATAATATGCTAAAAAGGTTTTTTCTGTCGCAGCTTTCGACTTCATTCAGAGAAGACCTTAAGGATTTCCCTAATGAATTAATTGGTATTTTAAAAGAATATGGCACAGTTCTAGATACAGCTATGAGGATGGTAATTATAAAATTTCAAATTAGTCTTATTGAATTATTTAAATACATATTGATTTAATATGGTGTACAATTTGTATGTCATTTAAGTTCAAAATGACTATAAGACTGATGTCGATCTTACTTTTATTTTTATTTCTCTGCAGACTATTTGCAAAGCTTTAATATTGATGCGGAATCGGGGTTTTATACCACCAGAAAATTTGATAACTTTATTTTTTGAGCTGTTGCGTTGTAAAGACAAGAATCTTCGAAAGTATCTCCAGGTCCACATTATTGCCGACTTAAAGAACATAAATGCAAAACAGAAAAACTTGAAAGTGAATACGGTAAGTGTTTAAAAGTTAGGTTTGTGTCTCATAATTATATTTATAACCGATCTCAACTATATTATTAATCTCTCTTCAACTGTACTCAATCATTTCAATGGTGAATTATCAATATATTTTTTTTTATGTACTTCTTAGGAAATAAGTTAGGGCTGTTCTAATTTTGATTCAAAATTGGTTGTAAGCTAAAGGCTAGGCTCTCAATTAAAATACTTATTTAAGTCAGGTTTTAAAAATGTATTTTTTTGTATGATATTTCAAACTGATTATTTTAGTACACATCTTATCTTAATTAAAATATTGTTGTTTTAATATAATTTTTTTTCTTAATTTTAAATTGTGAATGGTATAGAAATTAAGTTTTAGTAAAATTGCTTTTCACTTTTTATTGCCTAATTTTTATAAATTTATTGAAACAAATTTTCAGAACAATACTTTTTTTTAGGTAGTTCAAAACTTCATGTTTAAAATGTTGTCAGGAAACAATGATATTGCAGCTAAAATGTCTTTGGTAAGTTGAATAATTGAACAATAATATGCAGCAAATATATATAATAAGTATATTTTGTTCTTAGTATTTATTAAATTCCTTTTTTAACAATAGGACATTATGATTGAACTTTATCGTAAGAATATTTGGAGAGATGCTAAAACTGTAAATGCTATTGCAACAGGGTGCTTTTCAAAAGTAAATAAGGTAAGCTTACTTGTTTTAATATTTAATTTACATTAGACTTACTTTTAGCTGAAAACATATGTTTAGTTAATCCTCTGAGGGTTAAGCAAATTGGCTAAAGTGTAAACTTGTTTTCACTGCATTAGATTAAAATTTATTTTTTTTAAACAAAAGTTAAATTTTTTTAATTTTTATAAATTATATTTCTGTTGCAGATGATTTAATGTATCCTCCATATTTCTAATTTTAAAATTTAGTAAAATTACAAGTTTTAAATTTAAAAAAATTATGTGTGGTGCTGGAAGAACTTAGTCTTGTGACGGGTTTGTCTGTATTCCTCAGTGGCTTATAGCATTAAAAGTAAAAACTTCTACAAAGGATGCGTCTGGCACCCTTTTTGACACAGCTCAAACCACAAATGCCACTGATGTGTGATACGTCAAACTGAAGCAAATAATTATGCTACCCCACTTTTCCAATCATTAAAAAAAATCTGATTTGAAGTGTATCACTGACATCATTTGCAAAAAAAAAGGAAAAAATTACAATAAAAATCGGGATTCTCAAAACCTTTATTCGTTAATTCTGCTTTTTACCTGTTCTGTTTTGTCCAGCTAATCAAGACAAGGGTTTTCTTGACAATGTGATGCAGTAGAGCTGATTTAAAAGGATTTCATTGATGTTTTTGTGGTTTAGATTTTAGAATGTTTCATTTTAGCTTAGCCCAGTTACAAGGGCAACTACTTTAGCTTGCTTCTGGGATTTTCTTGTTATGCATCACACTAGAGCTACAAGATATTTGACAGTCGTGTGTGACAACCCTGCACAGTTGCATTTTGCATCTTCTGTTTTCGAGCTATTGTAATGAACTTTCTTAACATTCATTTTCTACCAAGGCAATGTAGGAAGAGCATCTTATAATTAATTTCTACCTAATATAGTTCAACTTGCTCTTGTGATTTGTTGCATGTCCATTTACCGCTATAGTACACTTGTTTAAACATTACAATGCACTACTACCTGACTTCCCATCTACGTTGAATCCAAACTTGCATTTAGCCGTAACATTAAATAAAAGGATTGTGCATGGACTAAATAAAAATCTAACTAATGAATACTTGGTATGTATTGCAGAGCTGAGCATGTTATTTCTGATTGTAATTATTCAATGCATGTTCTTGCATTAGGTCAGAGTAATTTCACTTCCCAGATTGGGCACATCATTTGACTTCGGTATAAAAGTGCAACGCTTGTCTTTTCTTTGGTTTGAATAGACTACAGAGAAAATATTCGTTAAGACTATTCTGTGTAGATGTTTAGACTTTGTTCTTCTATCCAGTCTTTCTAGGTATCAATGAATAGATAAAAATAATACTTTTCCAATTGTTTGAAAATGCTATATATAACGGAATTTTGATTCTTATGCATATGTAGATAAGGTTTATTAATGTCATTTGTTATAACTTAAAATCTTGTTCAGGTTTTAGTTGCAGCACATACATTTTTTCTTGGTGTTGATGATGAAGAAGAAAATAAAGAAAGTAGTGATTCAGAAGTAAGTTGAAATTTAATTAAGTTACAAAGAGAACAAATAAAACATTTGTTTAGAAAGATCTATAATAATTTGCTTTCTGGGTAATTTATAACTCGTAGATATTTTTATTGTATAGAAACAGACAGAGAGAAAGCATACAACATAGTTGTCTAATTTTATATTTAAAAAAATGAATTTTAAATATATAATATTTAGAACAGAAAATGAAAGAGGCATAACAGACAAAAGTACAAAAGATTGATATCTGATCACCTTTACACAAAAATCAAATCGATAGAACATAAGTTGAAACAAATTGTGGGCAGACATATAAATAGATAAAAAGAAGCACAGGCTGATGGACAAAGAGTATAAAAGATATGGTTCTGGTGTTTATCTTTTAAATAAAGAAATAATGGTAAAATATTTAGAAATATGGTCCTTGTGACCCTTGGTGTTCTATCTACTGTATAATTGCTTTTTGTATTTTTTCCCCTTCAAATTATTATCTGTTATTTTTGTGCAATAAAATTATTATAATTATTATTGTTAAAAAATTAATAACATTTTTTTAAAAAATTTATGTAATTTATTTACTATTTCTTATAAAATTATTTTTTTGCATATATTGTATTTTATTAGGATGATAACACTCCAAGTGTTAAGGATGTTCTGAGAGCAAATCAAGTTAATAAGAAGTCGAAGAAGAGAATGAAAGCTCTAAAAAGGGCAAAGCAAGTTGTACAAGTAAGCTCTTCTTTCTAGATTTGTATGCATGATGTTTAAAAATATCGGGATTATAATTAAAGTTCATAATAAAACCTAAAATTGGTTTTTGCATTGTTTGTTTTTAACATTATTTTGTTTTCCCTTCATGTAGAAATCCAAAAAAGCAAAAAACAAAGACAGTTTTGACTTCTCAGCAATTCATCTTCTCCATGATCCTCAAGGTAATATTTGAAAATTTTTGGAGACAAATTAGTACCATAATTTCAATTTTCACACACTTGCAAAAAAATGAGTCAATATAAAAAAAAACTAATTTTTTTTCTGATTTTGATTATCAATACGGTTTTAATATTTAAGCTTAACAGTAAGTTTTACTATATTTAAAAGCATAGATTGCCACACTATAAAAATCGTGAATATAGCAAATTCTTTTCTGCTGAATTTCACCTAATATTTAACCTTATACTTAAAAAAATATATGCAGTTCATATTTCTGCTTTTCTTAAATAATAAATTTGAGAGTTGTTATAAAATTTTCTGTTTTTTAGGAATGGCTGAAAAACTACTTCATAAACTTTCATCAATGAATGAGAGATTTGAAATTAAAATGATGGTCATGAACTTAATATCAAGATTGATTGGAGTACACGAGGTTTGTTTTATTTTTATGATTTAATTTGAAAACTAACAACATAATTTTTTAATAAATGTAACATTACAAATATAAAAATTGTTGATGACAAACACAAGGTTTAGCAAGTTTAGTTCATTTTACTGTATTTAACAGTACCTGACAGCATATGCTGTAAAACTGTATCAGGCACATTGCTCCAAACCAATTTAAAAGGATTTATTAATTATTTAGTAACAATATTTAGCTGAGTTTTTTTCTTGATATTTTTTGTTACTTTTTCAGTTGATATTGTTGAACTATTATCCACTTCTGATGCGTTACCTAAACCCACACCAAAGAGGTAAGAAAATAAAAGTTGATTTGAAAATAATAATTAACTGTAAAACAAGTCGTCAAAAACATTTGAATGATTGAATTTATGGTCGGCAAAATCACCAGTAATCTTAATTGTATTTTAAAGAATATTAGTTTTGCAACAAGACCCTTCAATTTATCTATATAGCTATATTGCAACCAAACCATACTACCTGGAAATTATAGTTTTTAATATGTTTGTATGGCTCTATATAGCATATTTTAAAATATTAAATCATACAAAAGCTTATTTTTACTTTTTTAAAGCAAATTCTTTTATCTTTTAGACGTGACAAAAATCCTTATGTTTACTGCCCAAGCTGCACATGAACAAGTACCACCTGATGTAAGTACCAAGAAATTTATATAAAACTTATGTCAATAATACATTTTATTATGAATTTCTGATTATTTCACTAAAAACACATAATCTTTTAAAACATATACAGTAAATTTCCGTTACAACGAATTCCAAGGGATCAGAAAACTTCTTCGTTATAGTGGATTGTTCGTTAAAACGGAATTGCATGAAAAAAATGCATTTTATTAAATTTAAAAAATGCTGCAAAAAAGGTCAATAAAAATATGCACTAATTTCATTAATATACAAGTTATGATATTTATATTTTCAATAAATAACTACTAAATAATGTAACTAAGTATTAATAGTTTGAAGACGACTGTGTCTACTTGAAACTGCAGTTCATATTCCTTTCCTACTCAACCTCATCACTGACAACTGCGATTGAACTTCGATTGTATTTCGGTCTTTCAAAAATTTTGATAAAGTTGGAGAGATTAAATAATTTTTTGCAGCATCTGATTTTTTTAATACTCTATAAACATCCGTTATTATGGTTATCTTTTCCTCTAAGGAAAACTTGTTGCGTTTGGTGACTGTCATTTCTAGAATGAGACAGAGTAAGACAACCAACTCTAGAGAGAATCGAAGTGAAAACAAGAAGTTCTAAAAGAACTAAAATAGCCTACTTTCCTGTTACTTAAATACTTACTGAAATTCTAATAGGAAAACAACTAGGTTCCTAACAGTAAATATCATCAACAACCGTTTCTACACTAGATTTATACAAATTCGAAAAAAAATCGATAATCACAACATCCAGCTATAATTTAAACTTCTAAAAGCCAAAATCAACTATTTTCCTTAATATTCTTTCTCAAATTAACTTAATATAATTTATCGTCTGCACGATTTATTTGTAGTTCAAAGAATAATTCAATATTTATTAATAACAAAAGTAATGAAACTACTCCAAACTACATTAAAAAAATAAGAAATGTAAATTAAAACTAAGCATAATTGTATGCAAAAAATATGCCTTGCCGCTTTCTTGGTAAACAATTAATGAACAATCAAAGAATCGCATTGTGCTACATTTTATGACGTCATTCGAAACTGGTTCATGAAAAAATTATTTTGCTTCAAATATTTTTAAATAAAGTTTCTCATGCCATTGTTAATTTGGCAACAGTGATTTAAATGACTCAAAATTAACAACGCGCCCACTCTTTCCCCTTTGGTTACGAAGGTTGAGTGTGGAACAAACCATTAGTCTCATTTAAGTAGAAACATCTTCAAAGAATAACTTTCTGTGACAACAAAGCCAATGGTCTTTTTCATTCTTAAAAGACTTCTTTTGTGACAACAATAAAAGTAACACCTATGTGCATAGGGTTTCAAATTCGATCACAGGAACACCATTATCTCGAATTGTCATAATGACAGGCTATCATTAGAGAATTCTATAGGGGATTGTACTGGTCACTATAGATGTTTGAGTTTGACCCATTGAATGGAAATTTCGGGCTTTCTTAGGGGGGGGGGGGGGGTTAGGGGGTGATCCTCCCCCATTCTCCTTCCATGTGACAACAATGATAAACAAACCTGTTTTAAACTTTTTCGGTGTCTTTCCAAAACAGCAGAAACCGAAAAGTGCGAAGTTGACGGAAGAAAAAAAATCCTTCGTTATAATGAAACTTTGAGTTTTAGTAATTTCGTTAAAATTGAAATTTTAAACCGTTATTCTTATGGCATTTCAAAAGGGACTGGGGATTTATTTCGTTATACTGGATATTTCGTTGTAATGATATTCGTTATAAAGAAATTTTACTGTATTGCATTTGTTGTTGTTTTTATCAGGTGATGGAGCCACTTCTTCGAACCATAGCTGATAATTTTATTACGGAAAGAAATTCAGCTGAAGTTATGACTGTTGGGTAAGAATTTTTTCTTGAGACAGTTTTCAATGTAGAATAAAAAGTTTTAGAGATTATGATTCCTTAAATAATGAAACTTCTCTTACATTTTGGTTATTTTTGTAGGTTGAATTTTTTGGCGAGTTTTTATGTGGGATTTTAGTATGGTTATTGAGGTTTAATATTATAGCAAATTTAAAAATTGATCATTCCTTTTTATTGCATTTACCTTGGTTACTAATATGTTAAAAAAAGGCACTTTTCTTTGTGGCATTTTGAGTTTTTCAAGTCAATTATCTTTTCATATATATTTTAGGTTGAATGCTATTAGAGAATTATGTATGAGAAGCCCCTATGCTATTAGTCAAGAACTCTTACAAGATCTTGTGCAGTACCAAAAGTATAAAAACAAAAGTAAGTAATGCAATTATATTATTAATTTATTTTTATTTTAAAATTCATATGAAATAAAAAATATTAATTGCTAATGACACAACTATTCATTCAAATTTTTTAGAAATATATATACGGTCGAACTTCGTTAACATGAACTCGCTTAAGACGAAATTTCACTTAGGATGAACTGATTGATAGCATTTCCCTAACCTATAAAGCTTTGAGCTAATGCTAAAAAAAATCTCTACGCAAAATCGCAAAAGACGAAATCCTGCTTAACCCGAACAAAAAAATTCAAAATTTGACTATTTTTTCTTAGTAATTCAAAGTTTCAAAAACCAAATGAAGCAAAACCTTAAAATAAGCGGCAAATGAACATTAAAAAAATAAATTGTCTTCTACTTCTGAGAAAACGCGAGTTCTTTAAAAAAAAAATCATAATTTTTCTATTCTATAGTATATGTACTACTCCAAATGAATTTTATTAATTGAATTACTAATTGTATACATGTATTTTAAGTGTAGTACATTACGTGTGGTACTTGCGGTACAAGTACATTATTAAATTACAAGAATTTGTAGATATTATTTTTATTAAAAAAACTATTCAGTGGTTCAATTAAAAATTATTCCGGACGGTTAACATGAAATTCGGTTAACACAAAAGGTTTCGGTGTTCCATTCGAGTTCACGTTAATGAGGTTCGACTGTATATATATATATGTAGAATCGTAAAGGTCGTATCACAATTAAATCATTCAGGCACAAGCGTAACGGTTTATTTTTAAACCAACTTTGGCAACTGGCATCACTTAAGTTTTGATAATTTTACGAGCGTGCGATAGCACGTGATTGTTGTAGTTTTAAAAATTAAGACGTTGAATGTCAGTTGAGACTTTAGAATAATAAAAGTTGGTTTAATAATAAACCGTTACGCTTGTGCCTGAATGATTTAATTGTGATACGACCTTTACGATTCTACATTTCAGAAGTGGGATAAGATAGAAATTATTATCCTTAACGCAGACGATAAACTACGTACGAAAAACTGGATTGTAAAACGATATCTACAAGTCCAGACGGATTACGATACGAGAAAAGAATTCTACGAAACGCCGAAATTCAACTTACGAAAATCTTACGAAAAATTCATCTTATGAAAACAATTGCGACCTGCAAGATTTCTCCATAACGAACTACAAAAACGAAGAAACATTTAGTGGAAGAAGGCTATTCAAGATGGAACAGATTTGTTACTACGGACAACTGTGCTAGAGGTCGCCAACGAACTTGGAAACGGACTACTGATCTACGCTAATGAATGACGAAGGATTATACAAAACTGTAAAGAATTATTAATACGGAAAACGAAGAGTTTCGCCAACGAACGGACTGACTTTAAATTTTGTTTTGAAGCGATTAGCAAGTCTCAATTTGTGCCAACTAAGTGAACTTTTCCAATTGTCAAAATGTCTTATTTGGCGAAGTGTAAGAAAGTAGATTTAGTCTTAATAGCAGATGAGTTAAGTGAAGTAACAAACAATGATATGAAAGTTGTTGATTTAAAGAAGTTGATATTGGGATCTGCATATTACGAGGAAGAGTTTGTTAAATTAATGTCTGAAAGAATAATTAACGAAAGATTAGAAAATGATCGCATAGAAAAAGAAAATGAGCGCCAGCGACTGCAAGAGGAAAGAGAACGCATGGAAAGAGCTTTTGAATTAGAACGCATAGAAAAGGAGAGAGCTTTTGAATTAGAAAAGTTACGAATTGCTAACGGAAATGGAAGCCGAGGTAAGCAAGACGAAGCAAACATAAATGGAGACGTGATTGTCAATAGACCAAACAAAGATTTGCAAAAATTGATCCGCAAGTTTGATCTGAAGGAGTCAGAAATTAGTCTCTATTTAGTTCTGTTTGAACGCCAAGCACGAAGAGCTGAAGTTCCGGAGGAGGATTGGGTTTCGCATCTATTGGGCCTACTTCCCTACGAAATAACGCAAATAATAGCAAGAGAACCGGAAGAAAAGGCTAACGAATACGAGCATGTGAAGAAATTGTTACTAAAAAGGTTCAAACTTAGTCCTGAAAAATTTCATCAAAAATTTATTCAACACCAAAACTCACACAGCACATGGAGTGATTTCGCCTTCGAACTGCAGAACTATTTTGATGAGTGGATTTCTGGTTTAGAAATTAAGGATTTTCAAGGCTTAAAGGACCTAATGGTAACAGAACAGCTAAAGCGAAGAGTTCCAAACGAACTGAAGGAGCATTTTATTGACGTGTGGGTAAAATTCTTGACACCGAAGAGTCTTGCTGACAGGCTGGACGAGTATGAAACCGTGAGGGGAAGCAGATCAACCACACAAGCAAACGAACGCAAACAGAGTAACGGCAACGGCTATAATAAGAATAATGCAAACGATCGATTTCAACGGCGCGGAAATTTCAATGACAATAAGTTTAAACCCCAAAATTCAGAAACAAATCCTCAACAACGCAACTCCTCAAACAACGTAGGCTTCCGCAAACCTTTGCGCAACGAAAAGGGTGAATCAAAATGTTTTAACTGCAACGACTATGGTCATTTTTCGAAAGACTGCCCAGAAAAGAAGCAAGGTTCAGAAAAGGACCACGTAACGAATTTGGCCACAACAACCAACAAAACTGCAACTCCAGATCTTTATCTAAAAAGGGCCAAAATTAACGGTGCAGATTGGGTCGAAGCGTTGATTGACACAGGAAGCAGTAGCTGTTTTTTTTTATGAAAAAGTCTGCTGCACATAAATTAAAAATACCTTTTACCCCTGAAGTAACTAATATTTACGGATTTGGAAACCAAAGTACACCAGCGGGAAAAACTCTTGGTAAAGCTGTTGTTGATATAGAGATTGACGATGTTTCCGGGGATGAAGTAACGGTTCTTATTGTAGAAGATGAAGCTCAAGCCGTTGATTTGTTGGTCGGAAGAACATGGACTGATATGCCTCACATAGCTTATGCAAAAGTGGGAAACGAATTGCATATCGACGAAGCACCATTCCGCAATTTGCAACTGAATATAGATAAACGATTCTCTGAATGCAGCCAAAACTACAGTCATCGAAAAGAACTCTGTCAACTTAGTGCAGTGTAAAGCCGAAAATTTAAGTGACGGTTTGCTTTTACTCAATAACGAAAGAAACATGGATTGCTTAGTCACAGTAGTTAAAGGAAAAGCAGAAATCCTCATTTTCAATTTTCAAGATAAAAGTCTTACGTTAACAGAAAACCAATCTGTAGGCAGAGGTGAATCAATTGAATTGCTTGAAAACAGTACTGTTTTAGGAAACGATGAATGTAGCATTTCAAGTTCAAGTAATGAAACTCCAAACTCTGAAATTCTGGACACTAATGTCATAACTACTTCACAAGAAAAGTATATTAGTAAACGTCTACTTGAAGATGAAGACATAAAAACAGATGATAACGTATCTTACGAACAAAAGCAACAACTAGTGCAACTTCTTAACGAGTACAGAGGTTGCGTTTCGCTTGATTTACAAGAGCTTGGTTGCAGAGATTTAACTACGATGAAAATTAAGGAAGTAGAGGGCAGCAAACCAGTTTTCATGAGACCCTATAAAACAAATGCTGAAGAACGATCGATAATTAAGCAAATAGCGAAGGAATGGAAAGACTACGGAATCTTTTCTGAAACTAATTCACCGTACGCCAGTCCAGTGATGATTGTTAAGAACAAAACAGTCTTGGCTCACTTCAAGACCAAATTCATTGCCCAGAAGGCCAAAAAGGGGGAAGAGGTGAACCCCAACTGCAAGGCCCAAGGGGACAGACCCATCTCGGTAACTTGGTTCAAGGACGAAGAAATGCTGGCTAACGGAACGATACCTAGATACAGTAAGAGACAATTCGACCACACTGATGGCCTCGCTTCTCAGCTGAGTATCCATTCTGCCTGGAGAGAGGATACCTCTGTGTTCTCATGTAGAGCCTCGAATCGCTTCGGCGATGATGATTCGACTGTGGAGTTGGTGGTGCAAGAAGGGCCAGACAGTCCTGTGCTAGTAAAAGTAATTCATATTTCCAGTAGAAGTGTGCAACTACGATGGAATATGCCGTTTAATGGAAACAGTCCAATCATACGTTTTCTGGTTGTCTCTGAAAATACTAATGGCAAATATGAATCAAACATTGTAACGACGGATGTCTCGGGAAGTCAAACCGATGCAACTGTAAGAGGCCCTAAACCAAGAATGACGTACGACATTCATGTTCTCGCTGAAAACGCCATCGGAAGAAGTCCCAGAAGTAAACTTATTTCGGTTACAACTGATGATGAAGTTTCACGGACTCCTCCATTGCAAGTTCAAGTTGCTCCAGTAAATTCGAACTCATTAAGAGTATCTTGGATGCCACCTGAAGGATCAAAAGACGGTGTAGGTCCCATAACAGGGTATTACGTAGGATACAAAGCAGCCAAATCCGGTGGCCAGTATTTATTCAAGATCTTGAAAGTTACTGAAGAATTTGAAAATGAGTGTGTTCTCTCTAACCTGTTAAGTTCCACTGAGTATAATATAGTTGTTCAAGCATTTAATGAAAAAGGCCCTGAACCTCAGTCTGATGAAATAGTGGCAGAGACAACTAAATTTGCGGGGAATAAAGAAGTGGAGTTTGATTTCTTAACGAGGAGATTGATATTGGAAAAGTGTCTGTTGGCCACCCTCCTCCCGTAGTAGCCGAATCCTCAGCATGGAACTCCAGCGGCGACTGGCCGTCATCACTTCGGCCGTGTGTTCTGCCGTGGTTTTGGTCGTGATTTTAATTGCCGCTTGTGCTGTGCTAACGCGAAGAAGGAGACAGAGGCCAGAAGGTCATGATTCCGAAGCTGATCGCAGAAGCACAGGAGAAATTCAAAAATCAGAAACGTCGCTCTCAGCGCATGGGAGAAGCGACCGAGAGCTGACTCATCAGATAGAGGCTCACAATGTAAAGAATCCCTCTATTTATTCCTACTCTCTGTCTATATGTATTTTAAGTATTGTATCATCAAGGACGATGTATTTATAGGATGGCCGAATGTTGGCATCACTTAAGTTTTGATAATTTTACGAGCGTGCGATAGCACGTGATTGTTGTAGTTTTAAAAATTAAGACGTTGAATGTCAGTTGAGACTTTAGAATAATAAAAGTTGGTTTAAAAATAAACCGTTACGCTTGTGCCTGAATGATTTAATTGTGATACGACCTTTACGATTCTATATATATATATGTGTGAGCACTTCACCTTTTGCTTAGAAGGCCCTATGTAAAAGAATCTGCCTAATGGTAAAAAGGTTTTTTTTAATGTGATTGTCTGTTTCCCTGGTCACATTTTAAAAAAATAGCTATCAATTCTGCAAATAAACAGAAACAGATTATGTTTGTAGTTGCTAAAATCTTCTGGTGTCGGCAAATTTGGATTGGATTCGTAAGACTTTAAATTTTGCCCTCTCTCTAGAAATGCTAACTTTAAAATTTCTCACCTTTTTTTTATTGAATTATTAAATTTCAGGGTTTGAGAAAAAAATTCTTTTTTTTTTCAGAAAGTAACTGCTTTTTTGACCAAATTTTTTGGTACAAAGTAAATTTACAGGGGTTTTTTGGTATAAACTAATTTTTTTTGTCTTGCATAAACTGTTATGTTTTTTTAAAATTTTATATTAAATTAACATGTAGGGAGTAACTCATGGGATGGGGTCAGTGGGTATATATTATTTTTATTTCAAAAAAATGTCAGTCGAAAAAAAAGTTTATGTGTTTGAAACCTTAAATATTGAAATAAAACAAAAAGCACCTTTAGCACAGCCTATTGTATGTTTTGAGCATATAGTTGTATTTATGCTGAGTTTAAGTTTAATATTTATGAGGATCATAAATATAAACCATTAAAACATTATGTTTAACACTTAAAATGATATTAATGTTTGATAAATGATATTAATATATTAATGTTTAAAGGTTAAAAACCTATAAATCATTATGATACAAACATTTTAGAATTGAAATGTATAGAAATTAAAGTTTTTTCTCTGAAAAACACACACATTTGGTTATACTTTGGTTTTAACTGTTGAACCCTGTTTAATAAAATGCTAATGTTTCAGATGTGATGATGGGTGCTCGTTCAATTATACAGCTATTTCGCAAGGTTAACCCGCAAATGCTTCAAAGGAAGTATCGTGTAAGTTTTAAAAAATTTTATTGCCCTGCAAAAAATTAAAATTCTTCGTAATTAAATACATTTCAATATTTGCTGTTCTGTAAATAACTATATTTTATTGTTTTGGTATATAGTACTACATAATAATTGGAAGTTTATCAAATTGGTACTATTTTTCATTTTAGAGCAAACCTACTGAAGCTATTGCAGAGTCTACACCTTTAGAATATGGAGCTTCTAGAGCTAAATCCTATATCCCAGGAACTGAGGTTTTATCTATTGAACCAACAGAAAATGAAGATGGTATATTTATTATTTTCATTTCCTTTAATGATTTAAACTAAGTCATGCATTAAGAAATGAAGTATTTTCGGGTTTTTTTTAGTAAACATAATTTACTCATTTTAATTCAACAAGAAACACAGCTCACTAAGATTAAATAGGTAATATCCGACTAACTAACTAACCGACTAACTTTAAACTATCTGAATGAGTCGGGAAATTTATTTTAGTAAATATTTATAATTTGTTTTAGTTTGTTGTGGCACTGCATGTAATTTTTAAATGCTAAAGATGATAAAGAATGTATAAGAAAAAGGTCAGAGAAACACAATGTTTTTTTAATGAAGTAAGTGACCCAGTGTGTTAGGGTCATGTTTATAGGTTCCACCCAATAAAGAGATCATGCTAGATAAAAGTAAAATAATCATACAGTAAAGAAATTTGTTGTTTAAATGGAACTGGTGCACATTAAATATGTCATGGTCCAAAGTCATGATGCCACATAGGATATTGCTATGAGATTGCATTGGGTGTCCTCTCAGGTATCGGCTTTGGTACTAGAGTGCTGTTAAAAAGTACAAGGCCCATTCTGTTGTCAAAAGGCCATATGTAACTCTAGGGCAACCTTAATTTAACACATTAACGATGATTGGCAAGAAAATTTGTCATACAAAAATGAGCTTTCTGTTGCAGTTTATTTAAATTAAAAAAAATATAAAACAAATGAAGGCCATAGTCCTGAACAATTTCTGTAAGAAAAATTTACTTGAACAAAAAACAAATTAAAAAAATTGTAGTAACATTTTTATTCGGAAATGAAGCAGTTAATGGTATTCCCAAAGTCATTGTTAATGGGTTAACTATAAAGAAACTTATGTAAAGGTAGTATAATATTAAAGTAAAGCTATTTATGATGTGTAGTTACTGTTGAAGATGAAGGTAACGAGAGTGACGGAAGCTGGGTGGACGTTTCGCATTCTGAGGATGAAATGCCATTTGTTGAAGAGGATGAACAGGAAGATGAATCAGAAGAGGATGAAAATGAGGATTCTGATGATGAGGAGGAGGAGATGGATGAAAGTTCAGATAATGAAGATGTTGATGAAGAAAAAGCTGATGTAAGTTTTTAAAGCTATGTATACTACTAAAGGTTATGTTAAACGACTTTGTTAAACTAAATAGCTGCTTATATCTAATATAAAAAAATATAGTAGTTTAGTATCCATTATATTAATTACATTGGCATTACATTAAAAATACAAATTTTGGTGTATTTAATATTTAACACCCATATTCTAGTCCCAATTTTAAAAAAAAGCAGCCTTGAAAAATACAATAAAGAAAATGCTTAAAATTACCTACCATTTGACGTATAACATGTCTTTCTAACTTGTATATTAGTCTCATAAAAGAGAAATTAATGTGGAATTCTGTCAATTTTGACTCGCCAAATCTATTTTTTTTTAATAATGGTGGCAAAACAATTTTTACATTTTCTGAAAGGCTTTAAGTTTTTGAATACAATAACAAAACATTTTATGAAGTAAACATAGTTATATAAAAAAAAAAAGTTAGTAGCAAACGAAAATATAACAAGAAGATTTAAAAGAACTAAAGAAGCCTACTTTTTCTGTTACTTAAATACTCAGTGAAATTCTTATTCTATTTGGAAAAAAGTATATTTGTAACAGTAACTGCCACCTAGAACCGCTTACACACTATATTAATACATTTATAAAAAAAAAACTAAACACAGCACTTAGTTGTAATTTAAACTTTTAAAAGCTAAAATTGGCACTTTTCATTAATTTTCTTTTGTACATTACTCAAATATGTTTTTCCTTTGCTAAATTTTATTTGCAGTTCTGAGAATATTTATTGTAAAATTGCTTTCGCAAATCCTAGTATCTGCCCAGTGACATTTGGTATATTTGAATAATGTCACCAACATCTTAAATGACATTATCTTCTTAAATAAGTGTCTTGGCACTGTGTGTTGAAAATATTGAAAAATTAAACTATTATAAAGATATTTTTGTAATGTATTACAGAAACCTTTTATAGTAACAATTTTTTTTTTAATGTGCATTTAGTGTTAAAATTAAAAAAAATCTAAATCTGTCATACTAAAATTTTATTTTTCTTTCATTTCTTAATTGGTACAGGATAATCTTGAAAAGAGTGGTGAAGAAAAGTCAGTGAAAACAATCCTTCCTTCCACGTTGATAGGTTCAAAGAGAAAGAAAAAGAGGAAACTAAAACCCTCCTCTAAACCAAAAAAGACTGCCATTTCTGAAACTCAGAAAGAAGATCAAGAAAAGGCGATGGCTGTTTCTCAGTCTCGAATCCTATCTCAAGAAGATTTTCGACGACTCAAAGTTGCCCAACTGGCGAAAGAAGCCAGATTTGCAAAAGGAAAGAGGAAAGCTGAAACAGAGATAAATGAGCCTGTATATGAAAAGTAAGATGCTTAAATTTATTAATTCAGTTGTGGGAACGTTTGTTAAGTTTGGTATTTTTTAAAGATTGACAAAATAGTGTTCTAAAAATTAACCTTTCACGTAAGGCTAATTCAATGCGAAAATTATCTTTTCTGTAGTGTAAGTCACATGTGTAAGAGTGATTATCAATCAATCTTTTAACATTAATTTTTAAAAAAAATTGTGGAATAGTTGATCTACACTTATTGCAACTAAATTATGTGACATGTTTTATTTAATTTGATATATTTTTTTCAAATTTAAAAAGTAATAAAATTTTTTAACTTGTTACTTACACTACAGTTACATGGAATCAACCTAAAGTATCAATAACCAATAATGACTATCTCAAGAAATCGTAAATCAGTCTGATACCAACTATAGTCTCTTCCAATGGTTTACATAAACTATATACCTATTGATAATTTAACTTTTTTTTTTTTATCTTTCTTTGCAGAAATCATATTTTCTAGCTATTTATTTTTGTTTTAGTTTACTCATTTTTCATTATTTACGTTTTCATATCAATATTGAGTAGTGGTCCAACTAACTACATTTTGAGTGCAGTATTCCATACATAAGATTTTTCGACACTGAGAAATTACTTTTTTAAAGACTTTTTCAGCAAGTAGTTTTAGTTTTCTTTATTTAAAAATTGTAGTACTCACTATCTCAAAGAGCTATTATAAAGGATGAGGTTCAGTGGCCCTTTAGGCTATTATGGGGTAATTTCATGCAAAATTATCCTGTCTGTAGTGTAAGTCACGTTTGTAAAAAGTGATTATCACTACATCTTTTAACATTAAATGAAAAAAAAAATTGTGGAATAGTTGGTCTACACTTATTATAATTAAATAATGTAATGTATTTTATTTAATTTGGTTTATTTTTTAAATTTAAAAAAGTTTTTAATCTCCTCTTAAATCGTGACTTACACTACAGTTACATGGAATTAGCCTATGGCACAGGACAATTCTGATGCTAAATCTCAAATTGGACACGTTTCACACATCATATCCTTTAGACTGTTAATAAAAACATTGCCAAGCCATTTTGGGCACTAAACAAAGGGGTTGTCATACGGTCAGCTTCATGCAACTTAAACTTCAGCCACAAAGCATACCATTGCTTCTGGCCTTTATAAAAGTGCATTTATACATAACCTGATTATTTTAAGAACATCCATTTGATGACTAACAACTGAAAACTATAACTTTTTTTCTGTTATTTTATTTAAAAATAAATTTGCCATTAATTGCAGAGCTTTTACTTCACACACAGAACCATACACAAACATATTAAATTACTTATCTGAAAGGAATGTAGTTCTATTATATTATATAAGTTAAATTCATCTATTAAATTTGTGGTTAAACTGATATATTTTCATAAGAATTAAACAATTTCCAAGGGTTATATGGTCACTAATAAAATGTATTTCCACAATTGCAATGCTTGCTATTTTTATTAAATGTATCTGATTGCTATTTATATGTATTTTTCTTGCTTTAGGAAGGAAATAGTTTCTCTGAAAAGCATTGAAAAGTTACATAAGAAGCAAAAAACTGATAAAGAAGGTAGAATAGCTTCTATCATGGTAAGTGATTCCTTTTCAGCATGTTGTACTCCTTTTCTTTTTTTATTCAAAGTCATGGTTTTTGATCACTACTACTAGTACATAATTGCATATTACAGGGGAAGAACCCCTTCATCGACTGGGAAATCTATCTGCATTAGGTCTGCTTGGTGAAGATAGCGAGTCATCGTCTAAACTGGTGTGAAGAAACCAGTTTTGCTTTGGTTCTTATCACGCAGCACACAAGTTTACTATCTCTATGATCAAGATTCACGCCAGACACTAGTCTGACGTTTGAACCGCGGAAGAAGCAATGGAGAAACCGGTTTTCGATCACCACTTGACTACTCGCTAAGCAGACTTCAATACGGACAGATTCCCAGTCGATGAAAGGGTTTTCCCCCTCTACTCTCCAATTTGAATTGCTGTAATTAGGTCTAAGAATAGGTTCTCGTTTATAAATAGATATTAGTGTAAATAGATATCTATGGTATATATAGTATATCAGTGTTGATATTTTTTTTATATATTTTAGGAGGGTAGAGAAGATCGGGAGAAGTTTGGAACGAAAAAGAATAAAAAGAGTCCCTTTGCAAGCAAAACTAATACAGAGCAAAGAAAGAATAAACCCTTTATGATGGTTAAACATAAAAATAGGGCCAAAATAAAGAGGTCGTTTAGAGATAAACAGGTATTTTGATTCTTACATTATATATTTATATATAACAGTTAATTTAACCTTAAAATATATATGCTCATCTGTAGACACAGTATACTGCAACTTATTCTATGACAAAGTGAATGTTACATTATAGTGAACAAATATAAAATTCCTTATTTTATTCATAGTTATGTTTAAATTTAAAATTGTGTGCAATTAAACTAAGCTGAAAATGGGAATTCTTTTTTAAAAAATTATAAATAAGGTCTCTAAAAAATTTTTTTATGATGGTTAAACATAAAAATAGGGCAAAAATAAAGAGGTATTTTAGAGATAAACAGGTATTTTGATTATAACATTATATAAAACAGTTAAATTAACCATAAAATATATATACTTATCTGTAAACTCAGTATACTGCAACGTATTCTGTGACACAGTGAATGTTACATTATAGTGAACAAATATAAAAGTCCTTGGCCATCTGTTCTGTCAAATACATCTTTAGTTATTTGAAAAAAAATTAGTACTGTAATTCTAAAGATACATACTTTGTAACTACTTTCTATTATTGGGTTATTCGATAATTAATGTAGTTTTTTTCATGTTTTTCAAAGGGAATTTTTTTATATTAACAACAAACATTAATCAATAATATATTGACCATTCTGTTGGATGACCACCTTTCGGTAAGTTGAAAAATTCCATGTTTGAAGAAGCTTTGGTTTTTAGAAGCAAAGAACTGGTCCAACTTATTTTTAGCAGCACCATCGGATTACCATTTGTTTCGATCCCTTCAAAACCATTTCAATGGTAAAACTTTTGATTCCGATCAGGCTAAGTCAGGGCTATATGTTAATTTTTGACGGGTTATCAAAGATGTGTGGGTTCTGGCGTTATCATGATGAAACATAAGTCTCTTGCGATGGCCAGTTGAGGGCGTTTTTTAAAATCTTTTTGTTCAATTTCGATAGTTGACAACAGTATTCATTTTAATCAATAGTTTGGTTCCTTGGAAGCAGCTCAAAGTATACTACACCCTTGCAATCCCACCACACAGAAAGCATAATCTTCTTTTGGTGTATGTTGGCTTTAGATGTCGATTGTGAGGGTTCATCTTGCTTGGTTCATAATCGTTTTTGAACTAAGTTATCGTAAACAATAAAATTTTCATCACCTGTTATGATCGTTTTCAGAAATGCGTCGTTTTTGTTACAATTCAGCAAATATTCGCATATGTTAAGGCGTTTGGCGAGGTGGATTTCCTTTAATTTGTGAAGAACCCAAACATCCAGTTTGTTTACGTAACCAAGAGGTTGTGAATGCAAGTAAACGGTTTAATTCGATATGTCAAGCTTCTCTGCTATCTCTCGAGTGTCAATATGCCGGTTAGCTTCGATTAACGCCTTTATTTTGTCGTCATCAGTAGTGGTTGGACGACTAGTATGTGGTGCATCTTGCACATTAATTTTCCAGCACGAAAGCGAGCAAACCAACGCTGGCACTGGCGTTCAGTGAGGCAGTCCTCACCATAAACTTTATACAATTTCTTCCGAGCTTGCACTGCATTTTTGCCCTTTCTGAAGTAAAACAATAAAATATGACGATAATGCTCTCTTTGAGTGTCCATTTTCAACTAAATTTGTAACCAACTTGTTGTTTACTATTGACGCTCTGGTTTTGACTTAAAAAAAGTCTCATCTTTAAAATAGTATACAATAATATAAGCCACGCACTACTATCACTACTACAATAAATATGAAATTCAAGTCATCTATGAGAGAAAAACGACAATAATTATCGAACAACTCAATAGTTTTAATTTAAAATAACCACATAATTTTGGCTAGTATGTTAACTTCTACTTCTTAGTTTTTTTATTCTTAAAAATACTTTATTTAATTTAAAATTTGTAATTAACTATGTTTGTATCACATGCTAAAACAATCTTTATTGTAGTTGTAGTACTACATATAGATAAGATAGTTACCATGAATGGTTCTGATTTTAGAGAGTTAATTCTTTTGATAAGTGACATTTCACATTAAATATTTTGTTATCCATGAAAGTGGATAAATATAACTTAATTTTTGTACTACCTAATTATCTTTCTTTAATTGCAGGTATCACTAAGAAATTCTTTGTTAAAACGAAAAAAGAATCGATAGTTTGAAAATTTAAAACTCATGTACTATAGATGAAAATACTGTATAAATAAAGAACAAAATACCCTCAACTTTACGTCTTCTACTACTCAATTCTAACCATGACATGTCTCCTTAAATCTGGTAACATTTACTATGTTTGAACCACTTAATATGGAAGGTTCTGTTACATGTTGCTTACGAAAAAAACTATTTTTCATTGCCAATGAAGACAAACATTCGGTTGGATAATGCAGATAACCCTTTTGGGTCTTGCAATATATTATATTAGGCATAAATGTAATTTAGAATACAGCATTCTAGTAGTAGTTCAGAGAGACAATGACAACATGTAGTTGATTTTTGTGTTAATCGAGACAAAAGTTGTAAGAATGAAATTAGATATGTGCTGCTTTTTAATGAGAGAAAAAATCGAAATGATAAATTACCTTTTTTTAAACATATATAATAAGATTTAGTCACAATAAGGCTTTAAGACAGTCTTAAAAATCTTTATTACTTTACAATTTTATAATTCCAAAAGAATATTATAAAATTTACAAATAGTACAATACATGCAATAAATATTTTGACAACCAAAGCACATTGGATACCTTAACTAAACTGACTAGCATATATTTACCATAAAAAGTAAGATTACAATATATGAAATGTATATATGAAATATAAGGGATTGAAATACAAAACAAATACAAAAAATTTGGCAGGAACAGAAGAAAACAAAAGGAGTAAAAATGTAAAATCAGGTTTTCTTTTCTTAAAATGTAGCAACTAATCTTGGATGTAAAATTCCAAACTGTTGCATAATAAATGAGATTTTTGTTTTACAATGTTGAATTTACAAGAACCTAAATAACTAAAACACTATTCATTCCAGCACAATATCTTTATAGGCACTCGTATCTAACAGCACTGAATATTATTTTCATTATTCTTACTACATTTCCTGTTTAAAGTCAATATATAATTTGTTTTTAAATAATTCGATTGCATTTTTATCTTAACTCTTTTTCATAGTTTATAATTTTCTTCTATTGCACAGTCACTTCCGAAATATAGTTTTAAGTACTCTAAAATGCATTACGCTATTTTCTGATAAATGATTTTAAAGGATAGCTAATAATGTGTAGGGATAACTTTAATGTACCAATGATTTGAATACTGAATAAGTTTAAATAAATATAGAAACTCAACAAAACCAAATAAATGCTAGAACTTAAAAAAAATATGCAGTATTTGTTATTTTATTGAAAAGTAAAAATAGATTATTAGAAACATAATATATAATTCAGTGTTTCATTATGAGTAAGGAACACTGTGTGTAGTCAAAATTAGAGCAAAAACTATTTTTCACTAATTAAACTTGTTCTAGAGTATTACATAAAAACCACATGCAATAAAAATATAGAATTCAAACACAAATAAAATAACATGTTTAACAATTCATAAATTGAGCACATAAAAATAATGAGATTCAAAATACTTCAATATGAATAGTATAATAAAATCACAACTTAGTTTACTGATAATAATTGAGTTTGAAGTATTAAGTCTTCTTGCGTAAAAAAAAATTGAGACATAAAATCAAAATTAAAACAGTGCCCCTGAGAAGAAAAAAGGAGACTGGGCCTGGCACATTCCGAAATCCACCATTCACAAGTAACACCAAGTGACTGACACAATCACTACTTGCCTTGCTGATATATTAAAGAGGCAAATAATAGTAGTAAGTTTGCAGCTTAACCCCAGGCCTAATCTATTTTTTTCCCTTTCTTTAAAAAGACCCTGATTAAAGAAGACAAAAAAAATAGTAAATTGCACTTTTCTAATATATAAAAATTTATAAAACTTTTTTAAATATAGTGCGACCAGAAATGGTAATATTAAAAACATATCAAGGAAAAATTCTTTTTTTCAATTATAGTTTTACAAAGAACATTTCAAAAGACATTAGATGATATCAAACCACTGAACAAATAAAAATAAGTGGGCCATTCTAAATTCTAATAAAGAGTGTTGCGTATTTGAAAAAAAAAAAATTCTTTGAAACAGACTTTTCACAAGCATGCAAGCTTCAGATAAATTTTTTTTATGGCGGTTATTCATTTAGGAGAAAACTTTTGGATTTTTTATATCAAGTAAGAACCTTAAAAATCAAAACTTGGGACAAAATCAGTACACAGTCCGAAAAATCCAATTTAAGGTTGGCATTACCAAAAATTGAATCTTGGGTCGATACCTTATTAATTTGGTAATTCGTTATCTGCCTCAATGGAATCACAGTCTGTCAGATCGCTTACAAAATCAGAAGGTTAATAAGGTGGTTATATACAATGTGTTAATTTTAATTAACAAATAAAATGTTATCACTAACAAGTCATAACATAGATAGTACATTCTATTTTTTATAATAAGAAGATCAATTTGTTGAAGGGAAAAAATATTAAAAATACCAACTTTTAAATGTACCTATTCACATTTCTCTGTACAATGGAAGAACTCTGTTGCATCACTAAAAGCACAATTCAGTGAATTTATGGGAAAAACCCTTATTTAAGTAACATTTAGAGACTTGTGCAAATTAAATTATAATGATAACTTAAAAATAATCATTGCAAGTGGATAAAAATAATATTTAGTGCATAAATTGAATTTTTTAATAGCATCTTTTTAAAATACTTTCCAAACATTTTTTGAAAATATATTAATTTAAGGAGGGCGATACATGTAAAAATCGATTTTTTTAAAAAAAATTTCATAAATAGTTAAAATAACATCTCAAAAATATGCCTGTAAATTTTTAAAATGAAATTCTCATTTATTGATTAAAAACTTATGGTTCACCTCAACTCGACGCTTGAGGGCTTTGTCAAAACTTTAAGCACGTTTATCTCAAAATTACTTTCTCTAAATTGGCGTGCAAGATAACTCAAAAAAAAAAATTTAAATTAGTTTTTTTACCCAAAAACCTTTGAAAAAGAGGTTAAAAAATCTAACTTTTTTATTCTGAGGTGTGCCAATTTACAATTTTTCAACTTTTTTGTATTTTTATTGGTTTAACTAGTAGATGTAAGTTTTATGAACACTTTCCAATCAAAAACTTAGATTTCAGATCACTGTAGGAGAAGCTAGAATTACCGCCAATTGATACTTTTATCCGCGAGGGTCTCAGGAGATGAGAAACTATGGCGGCCATTTTGAAAAACTATAAAAAAATATGATTTTTGTATTTTAATGTATAATGTATGTACATATGAATTTTAAAACGATTCATGTATTCCTTCCCTTTTAATAACGTCTCTGAAAAACGATTAAATTCAGGTGGCTACATGTATCTCCCCCCCCCCCCCTTAAATGTAATTCATGAAACTTTTTATCATTATTACAATTTACACTTAGTACGAATTATTTTTAAGTATAACAACTTGTTTTCTTTGGGTCAAATTTGAATAATTTACATGAGCTGTGCTTTTAAAATATTTTAACTGTATCTACACCTTGCAAGGAAAAGTTGAAAGCCATGGGTTAAATTCTTAAAATAATTCTTAATAATAATTTTTTTAATACAATTGAAAGGTTGGAATCTCCATTTTAATTTAAACATACCATCAATTTATCTACCATTTATCCACAAAACAAAAAAGCACCGTTTTTAAAGAGAACCATTATTTTCTACAAACATACATTTTAATGTTATCTTTTTTTTTTAATGCAAGAATTTTGTTGTTTTAGACAACCAACTTCAATCAACCATCAATGAGATTTCAAAGACAAAGAACAAGTACATTTTTAACAATTTAAACATCAAGATCTTGACATATTCACTTTCGTATCACATTCCACCTCAAAATAGGCTATCAACATTTATTAGCCGATTTCTGCCAGAAAAGGTTGAACATATAAAATAAACTTTATGCAACAGACAAATTGTTTGAAAACTGGAACATTATCACAATGTGTGTATGTGTGTGTAGTAGACTTGCTGATATCGATCCAGACGGTTCACATTTCTGGTTTTTTCAGAATAACCCCCCCCCCCCCAAAAAAAAAAAAAAAACCTGAGGGTTACACTATGTCCAGCTTTATGAAAATTCCAAGCTATTTTAACTACAAATACCAACTTATAAAAAATTTACTGAAAACATCTTTTAAAAATTAAAATGGTTTGGTCCAAAAAAGCCTATAACTATTAAAATTAATGAAAAAAAACCTGGAAAACGGTTTAATAATCTGCCTTTGAAAAATATAGATTAAAAAAAACTATTTAAGGAGTATTCATATACAATTTAAATATCAACTAGATTTAAATGCATTAAAAATTTTGTTCAAAGATCTAAGATTTTTCCTATCCATAAAACTTATTATGCCTGTTTAAAAATAATAAGATTTTGAACCCCATTCTGAACACCCAGTCCATATCAGCAAGACTACCATGTAACTATTTCTCTATACAGAGTGATGGTGTCATAGGGGCCTTGGTGCATGTAGTCCGAAGACTTTCCGGTCTATGGGGGGCACATGGTTGGTCCCTGGTGGACCCCAATCGTGCAGTCCACCGCTGTATGACACACGGTGGGTAAGGCGGTGGGCAATGGAGAAGCCACCGCTGCCCTCAAGCTGGGTCAGCACTATGATCACTTGCCTGGAAAGAAGAGTGGAGTATGTAAATGAAATGAAGGGCATACAACTGCTATGGGCGGCTAATCTGCCATATCTTGACGAATGAATTCATGATTGGTAGTCACAAAATGCAATTAAATCCTACATTTTGGGACTTCAAATTAAAGTTAGTCACAGTTATCATGACTAGTTTTTTTCATATAAACTTTTAGGGTGCTTTTCAAAGGTCTTGCCGAAAATAATCATCTTGAAATCATAAATTTTCGATCTTTAATTCGTTGAAATTATCTTCTGTGATTTGAAAATAGCAAAACTCCAGTAACTATACTGAAGTACTCCAATACTGTTTTTCATCAAATATTTTTCTCAAAAATGCTCCCAGACAATGTGCATTTTTTCCTAGACTGAAAGACTGATTATTTTAGAGCAAAAATGATCCAATTCATTGTTGTGTTAAATGCAGTTTACCCGCCAATGGCATACAACTTGATATTAGCGAGAGTTTGCTAGATACAGGCTCTACTAAGAGATACAAAGCCCTGACAACCTTAGGGTATAAGCAAACCGATTTAAACAAGGTCATTATTTTGGTGCTCAAATGGTTGATTGTTCTACTCATGGGCAGGTAAACTGCAGTATCTAGACTAATGACCTGGACCATTATAGCCTCTGACCATAGTCTGACTAGAAAACCATATTAGCCTCTGACGAACAAGCTTATAAAAGGTATTACTGTTTGCAATAATTAAATTTTCAATTCTTGCATTTTGCATTTATCAGTAGTTATGAAATAGCTATTGAAGATGATTTGCTAAATTTTTATTACTTAGTTTTTTTGTAAGTATAATGAGGCAGAGACATCAGTTATAGAGAGAAAAAACATGATTAGTTGTAAAAAATTAAGCGATTGAGCAAATAAAACCCATTTTGAAACTTGTGTTAAAACAAACTACAAGGTAAACTTAACTACTTTGATTAGGTTTTTGAATTTTATATACAGAATAACATAACAAAGAAATTATGGTTTAATAGAAACAGTTATTTAAAAGAGAATTAAAATATATATGCATTTAAATATTATGTACTGAATAAAAGATCTAAGATGTAATTTAATTTAAATCAATGTGTAAAGAGTCTTACCTATGAAGTGGTGGTATGCTATCAACAGTGCGTAGAGTTGCACGTGTAGACACAACATTCATACTCTCTGAACAATCACATATAACTTGAATGCAGCGATCGGGAAGTCTATTTTCTAAAACTACAACTAAACCAGCCCACCCTTTCGTGAGGTAATAAGCCGTCATGCCTTCTCGACCCTGAAAAATTATAATATTAAGATTAATATTGGGAGAAATAATAAAAAAGGTTTTACTTTCTTGTGTGACAATTTTTAGTTTTTTTTCAAATGTGGTTTATAGTTTATTTTAAAGGGATTTGTTTACACATTAGTTCCTCAATTATTATCATTAGTTTTAAGGGTTTGGTATCACTTTTAGCATATTCTTATGATTGAAATAAATAAAAATTGTGCAGTTAGAACTACAGGCCTCGCAGTGACTTTTACCAAAAATATAATAGGAATTTTTAAATAAAATATAGGGATTTATAGGAATATTTTCAAGTCCATATATTATTTTTTATGGAGTAAATATATGGATAAAATGAATAGAAATGAGCCGATTATTTTAACCACGATTAAAAGTATACATAAAAAGACAATATTTAAGATTTTTTAACTTTGTTTATACCAATATCCAATAAGGATCGGACCTAATATCCGATCTAACTCCAGCGATCCTATAAGGGATGCAGCCCTACCAGAGGATCTGAAATACCCTTAATTTCCAATAAATTTCCCTAGGTTACAATCAGCAACTAAAATGATCCTACTTCATTAAAAAAAACACCCCATAATTCAGACACGAAAAATTTCCGATACTCCATTTTTTTTTAAACTTTAAACCTGTCTAAAATCAGAAACCCCAGAATAGACCAAAGTAGAAATAATGGGGGGAGGGGGATTTCTAACGTAAACAAAAAAAAAAATCTTTTAACAATCAGCTTGTTCTTGTGATCACAAGGTCACGAACACTTGATCAAAAGAAATTGTTCTGGTTCGTCCGATTGGCTTGAACCAGGAGCTACAAAAGTAAGGAAACGCTCTTCTGATCACGCAGAGGCCAAAACTGTCAATCATTATAAGGCATTGCGACCCCATCGGTGGATTACGTGAAAATTACTAGGCAGCAAAATAAGTAAATCAGGAAGCATTATTGGATTGCACTGGCCGCTTCAAATTTTAATTAAATATTTTATCTTTATTATTAGAATTTATTATTTAAGCTAGTTGTTTATTGAAATTTAACCTTAGTTTTCATTGATATAGACCGAGAATGGAGGAAATAGTATTTTTCAGGGGTGTTTATGTTGCAAAACATTTGAGGTCTCTGTGTAAGAGCTGGCTCCCTTTTTTAGGCGCTATTTTTGTACGAAATTTCTCTACCTTTGTACTATATTTCTCTGCCAAGATACTTATATGCTAAGGTGCTTGTAACACGATTCGCAGACATCTAGTTCCCCTAAACTTATTCAGAGTTTCGGAATTCTGGAAATAATTGACCCATAATCCGGAAAGACCCAAGTCCCGCGATCTCCAGACTAAAGGTTCTGTATTGTATGCGGAAACTCCGAAGATCCTTATACGTATCCGACTATCCAAATACGAAAAACTCCGTAGATCCCATAATCGGGAAAGTCCCTGGGAATCATATAAAAGGAAAAATAGATAATCACACGGGTGCAGAATAACATCTGATCCGGCGATCCTAGGTAGTATAAAAATTTTATACATTTTGGGAAATTTTTAGAGAAAATATTCAATTGATTTCAACAATGAATTACAAAATTTCTTAACCAGTCGTTCGTTTTATATAGTCAATAAATACCGCAAATTCTTATACTCGGATATCTCGGTCGAGAAATTTAGCACAAAAATAGCGCTTTATAAAAAAGGGTTGGCTTTTACAAGAAGCCTCAATTTCCACAACATAAAAGCCACCGAAACATTAATTTCCTCCATTCTCGGTCTATATCAATGAAAACTTAACTTAAATTTTAATGAAGAACAAGTTTAAACAATAAATTTTAATAGTAAAAATAAAAAATATAATTCATATTTGAAGATGAATTAAGATTAGATTACACTAAGGTATCTTCAAATATTGGCCACCGGCCAGTAGAATCCCCCATTAGAAGAGGATCATCTTCACCTCACCAAAAATATGCAGTCCAATAATGCTTTCTTGATTTACTTATTTTACTGCCTAGTAATTTTCACGCAATCCACCGATGACGTCGCATCGCCTTATAATGATTGCCTGATTTTTGCCTCCGGGTGAGCGGAAGGGTTTCTTGTTTTACTTTTGTAGCTCCGGTTCAGGCCAAGTCAAATCAACCAGAATATTTTTTGCCGATCAAGTCCGTGAGTCGTGATCACAGTAATAGTTTGAATGTAGAGACTGTAATGATGGAATGGGAAAAAAGAAAGTAAGGGTCTAAAATATAGGAAAAAATAGGAATTATAGGAAATATAGGAACTTTTTCAAATTTATAGGAATTATAGGAAATATAGGAGCACTGCGAGGCCTGGAACTATCCATTAAAATTTAGTAGCTATTTTAAAACATTTCTGAAAAAAGTCCAAAAGAGCTAGGCACTAATTTTACTTAATTCTTTCTTATATTTTGTTGCTATCAATTATTAAACCATAACGATAAATAACAATGTGATGTTACTCAGAGGGAATTTACATCACAAACGGAAAAGTTCTAAATCAGTAAAATGTTTACACATTTTATAAAAAAAATTAGGTAGCAAAATTGTACCTCATGTCGTTGTCCTTTAGCAACAGTCAACAGAATTATAGCATCTGCAAGAATATGGGGCATTGGCAGAACCTTCTCCACAAGAAGACGTTTAGAGCTATGTATAGCAAGCAAAAATCTTGGAAACTGATCAAATGTGTTGAGACCTATCAAACAAAAAATTATTACTTCCTGAATGCAATTTATTTAAATAGTTTTGTCTAAAGATTAAAATAATAATTAGCCCAACAAGAAGCTAAAAAATATTAAAACTAACATTTGTATGGCATGTGTATAAATACTATATATTCTTATATTGAACTCTTAATTTTATTTCAATTAAATAGCAAGATCATTTCAAGAACTAAATTTAATAATGATACAAACTAAAGGCATTACTTGACTCTTTCATTGCAATTCTCAGTGATTAAATTTACAAAAAAATATAGATAATACTAGAAGACTAATACTCTCTTCTAACCAGTTAACCATCCAACCTTGTACAATAATTAACTTCAGATTAGATAGTGTTGTTGTGAGCCAACAGTGTTTGATTTATTTAATTGTAA